>OY747704.1:285000-1485000 GCA_963556495.2 Valencia hispanica
AGACTAATCTTCAAAAAAAAGACTGGATTTTTTTTTTTTAGAAAGTCACTTAAATAATAATTACAGACTGCTTTAGTATTTGCCTATTAATGCAATCACAAAGATCTGTAATGCATATTCTAGCATGTGTGGGGTTCTGTCAGGAAAGTCACTAGCGATGCTGAACAAAAACTGAACAAAAAAAACAAACATTGTAAAGCAAACTGTCAGAACTTTGCTCATGACATGGCAAATCAAAAGTCACATGACACATCAAAAGTTTGCATGAGGCTTTTACTCACAGACGTCCTTTGCCTTGCTGTGCTTACTATCACTCTCATGCTTACGGCGCAGTATTGGGGCAGAAATTAAGACTACTTCCCTGCCGCAGGTGGCTATATCCATTCCGAAGCCAGCAACTGATCGGACTATTGATAGGCCGGCATCGGCAACTGAGAGCTAGAGAGCTCACTAGTGATCACATTGGATAGGCTGGCCATAGCATTTGATTGGCTCGCGACTAGCATTCCTAGGCTAGCCAGCCGCTTTATTAGATGTGTTTTCTTCTTCTTCCAACTTTATGGTGGTTGGGAAACAACTTGAGGTGCATTACCGTCACCTTCTGGACTGCCGTGTGGAGTGGAATAGTTTTACTGACTTAAACCTCAAGTAATTAACTCTAAGTAAGTTACTCTTAAAAACAATACCCTCATGAAACTAAAATATGAAAAAGATAAACCTCTGTAAAATGTAAGAAATCCAATATGGCCACCACCTGATGACATCATAATATTCAAATTAGATGAGTGAATTTAGTTTTTCAATTCAGTTTATTTATATAGCGCAGATTCACAACAGATGTCATCTCAAGGTACGTAACAAGAAGTCATTTCAATACATTTATACAAACATTCCAATCAGTTAAAAAGTTTCCTATTTAAGGAAGCATGTAGCGACGGTGGAGAGGAAAAACTCCCCTTTAAAAGGAAGAATCCTCCAACAGAACCAGGCTCAGTAGGAGCGGCCATCTGCCACGACCGTCTGGGGGTTTGAGAAGACAGAGCAGAGACACAGAAGGAACAGAAGATCTGATATGAGTACTTTCCATATTACAGAAAGTAAAAATCTGTTTCTATCACAAACTTTGGGTCATACTGAATATTTTTCTCGTGTGCATAACAAGCTGTACCTTGAGGCAAAACTACGGCCGCGCCTATGTGTCAAAGACGGCTCTGTCTGTGGTGAAGGCAGAGCGCGTCACGCAACATCTTATCCAGGAGAGGAGCGCAACGTTGCTTCTGCTTCGGCACTTTTAGGCACAGAGAAATCTTCGGCTCCATATATAAATTTCGTCTTCCCATTCTTGTCTACTCGGCGACTGACTTTATTTGTGCATGCATCCACAGCTTGACTTTCCCAATTCTCCGGTTAGAACAGTCCCTTTGCGCCTCCGCTGTGACCAGGTCCGGGAACCACGGCTCAAAGATGCCTGCAGCTCGCCTGCTCAGGGCTGTTGCTTTTTCATTTTATTTTCACCTGTGGCTTCGCTTTCGGGAGTTCTGACACACTGTGTGTCACACATGTTATGCTTTAATGTGTGCATATTAAATCCAAAAGTACAAAACATTACACAAATCAAAGGATAAGGCTAGAAACACACATCAAATGTTATTATGCATCACAAAAAATTGCACTCACACACAAGTGTGCAGGCCTTTTTTTTTTCCGGCGGTGATGACGCTGAGGCGTTAAGACCCGCGGTGGGTGTCACATGATCGCGGTATGGCGGTAATCCATTTCCGCCCCAGGCCTAAGAATAATCCCAGGTTTCTTTTTAGTACAATTACCAAAGTTACACAGTCTTAACTCTGTTGAGCCAACTATTCTCGTATCTCTCAGTAGTGATTACTTTATGGGATTCTTCATCAATAAAATTACTTCTATTAAAAATTATTCTCCCAAAGATGATTACCTCTTTCTCAGGAAATGAGGCAGCATTGGAGGGGGACTATGAAACCTCATTTGTGTTTGGACTGTTTTGATTCAGTTAAGCTTTCGGAATTATCAAAAGTATTAGCCTCATCTAAACCTTCAACTTCCATGTTGGACCCAATCCCAACCACTTTTTGTAAGGAAGTGTTCCCTTAGGATTCTGCCCCCATTTTAGATATGATGAATCTGTCCTTAGTAAATGGGTACGTACTACAGGAATTTAAGGTTGCTGTAGTCAAACCTTTACTTAAACCCTCTCTCGATCAAGATGACTTCATAAATTCTAGACCTATATCTAATCTTCCTGTCTTCCTGAGAAAATAGTTGCTGATCAAGTATGTGAGGATCTCAACAGTAACGACCTGTTTGTAGAGTTTCATTCAGATTTTAGAGCTCATCATGGCACTGAAACAGCACTGGTGAAAGTTATTAATGATATTCTCATGACCTGAGATATTGGACTTGTGACTGTACTGGTCTTGTTGGATCTTCCACTTCACACCAACTTCTTGATTAGCATCTATTTTGTCAATTATTTTAGAAAAGAAAGGTAGATTAGATATAGGTCTAGAATTTATGAAAATACAGGGGATGTTCAGTTACTTGGAGCATCATCTCAGTCGATGCCTCCCATCCAATAGGGCATCACAACTAAGCAGGATACCAGAGCAGGTGTAGCTTCTATGGAGAGAAAAACACTGAGAACATACAAAGTTAACAGTTGAAATAACAGAAACTAATGCAACTGGAGAGTAGTAGAGTAGCAGAGGGAAGAAAAGTGGTCAGTCTGTCCTCTGACAGTCTAAGTCTATTGAGAATGAGGAGTTGTAGTCATGGCCCAGTGCCCCGCCCCCGTCGGCCATGTTGTCAGGATACCCGCCAGAAGCAGAAGGCGACAAGGCGTTCATTTGTTGTTGGTATCAGAGCAGCTTAACAAATATGTGCCAGTGTTGTCTGAGTGCCTCTTTGCTGTTGCGTATTGAAATAAATTCTCGAAACAACTTTATGTGGCTTACCAGTATTTATTGAGAACTATAATATATAAGCAAATAGAAATTGCGAAATAAAATTACAAAAAGTTGAAACGGTAAACTGTGCAATTCACGTCCATACACCACGAGAAAGTTGTGAGACTGCAGGTAAAATGTTCATATTTAGTACATGTTTTCATCTGCTCCATGTGTAATGGCACAATGGAGATTCTTTGTTCAGATTGTTCAGCCTGAATATTAACTAAAATGAATGAAAAATGAAATAATATTAAATGTTTCAGATTTTTTCAAAGTTTAAAAAACTGTCAAAGACAGAAAATAACGGGATCCCTGATTTAATGTACATTATAGTAGAATCAATTATTTGTCTTTTACTGCTTTGGAATATTCCACCCGCGGGTAGCGGGTGGAATATAATCTCCATGTAGGTGCACGGAGGTAAAGAGTCTAGATCTCTGTCCCATTGTGCTGCAGGCAGCTCGTTATGGGTCTACATTTTTTTTTTTTTTTTTTTTTTTTTTACGTGTCCTGTTTGGCAGTGTGGAGCTCAGAATTGGTGTCTGAGTACCAAGTAGAAGCCCAACAGATTTACTTTCACAAGCGGAGCAGTACAGCTTTTGCTATAGTCCTCCACTTGATATATGTGTGAAAAACCTTTATTATGAATTGTTGGGGTTTTTATTTCCTGATGTTATGGACACGGAGACGGAAAATTAAGGAGAAGGAAGATGAAGAAGAGAGGTAGGAAACAAAAAGTCAAGAGAGAGGGTGAGTTGAAAATACAAGAGAGGAAGGGGAACAAAGAAAACACAGGAAGACATTGAAGTCTGCCTCCATACCCACAGGACGGCAGAGAGAGGGGGGAAAACAAAACAAAACATGAAAAAGGAACATCGACAAAACAAACCAAACATTGTGAACTAAGAATTACACAACCACATCACACAAAAATAGATATAAAAATACAACAACAATGTCACAGAAAAACTCATGGTACCGATTAATCAAGCTCTAGTAATGATAACCTCAGCCCAAGAATATATCCTTAAACACCAGAGACCCCACATCTATGTGTGTGTGTTAGCATGCTGGTGCATATAAGGTTTCTCCATAAGATAGTTGGTGTGAGTAGGCATCAATCCGTCTCCCAGGAATCGATGCAGACATGAAGGAGATCGGAGCAAAGACGTCCAAAGGACCCCCAGAGCCCCAGGCGGACCCGGTGGGGCCGACCGCATCCCCCAAGAGTGGAGCAAAGGAGAACCCCAGGGGAACGTCCAGCGGCTACTATGCAGGGGCCCAGGGGCAGCAGTGACGAGCCCACGGGCCCCGCCGGCAACCGGAGTATTAGCCGGGGCTCAGGGGCACCCCACCCCCCAGCAGGGACCCGACAAGGGACCGGCCGACGAGGGGCCCCCAGCACTGCAGGGGCCGCCGCCGGCCGCCACTCGCCGCCACCACCCTAGGCCAATCCCCACCGCCAACATCCCAGCGCCCCACCCCTGCCCTACGTCGGGGTGCCCCACCATTAGGCGCAGGGGACAGACAGCATCCCCAGGCCGGGCTCAGCCAGCATCTGGACACCAAGTTGTACCAGCTCCCGGGTCCTGATCCCGCACAACGCAGAGCGCCGACACCAGGCATCCAACGAGGGCCAGGGCCGGTCCAACCTGCCAATGAACCGACCACGCACGGTGCGCACAGAACAGGTGATCAAACGAGCAGAGACGCCGGATCTGCATCCCACAGAGCCACCGAGCAGGCACCACCCAACAATCCCAAACCTGGCACCCCTAAAAGAGGTGCCCCAACCAACCAAAGGAAGATATCGGCCGAGCGCATCGGCCGACCGACACACCGGCCCCCCCAGGCCAGGCACGCACCAGGTCCGAACCGGATTGACCACCGATGCACCGGCAGGCAGGGGCCCCCGTCACCGGCGGGGAGTGACGGAGGGAAAATAGGCCCCCCATTAAGTGTAAGGCCTGAGGTGAGCCAGGCGAGGGGGCAGACCAAGATCCAACCTGACAGGTAGACAAAGACATACAGACACAGTCATACGTTCCCTCCCTCTTAAACACATACATTCTCACTGACTCACCAAGACACCCCAAAAAATGACGCTGTACCCTCACTCACACACCCCATACACACTTTATGCTCCCAGGTCCAGGTACCGATGCCCCAGTAGAGCCACCAGCCCCCGGACCCGGGAGATGGACCCCCTACTTTCTAGGACAGAGACAAGCAGACCGCCAAGGGCCCCACTGTGGCAAAGCAGCCCGACAGCCCAGGACCCCGACCAGACCGCCTGTTCCTCCTCTGGACCCCAACCCCTGATGGCCCGTAGCGAACAGGGGTGTGAAAAGACCCCTAGCCTCCATCCTCCCGCTTGAGTATGGTGTTGATGCATGTTGTTATAATGTGCATTTAAAACAGAGGGGTGGGATGTGGGGAAGGCAGCCACACATCCCCCAACCCCCACCCCGAGCCCTCAGTGTCTATATGTGGTTTAACAGTGGGCACCGGCACCAGAGGTGAAGCTGATTGAACCGCTCCCCCTCTGGATGCCGAAAAGTGTGCCCACCCCAAAGTCCCTACATATGTGTCGCGTGAGAATGTTATAAGTGGGAGTGTCTAAGTTGTATATTAAAATTGGTACCCAGGACGCCACGGGATAGCGAGGAGGGAAGCAACCCTTCCCATAAGTGATATGGGTAGGGATTTCCATCTAGCAAGATCATCTTCCACTTTTTTAAAAAGTGGGATGTAGTTTAGCTTTATTAAATCTGCCAGTCTTGGTGAGACATTGATACCTAAATAGGTAATATTCCCTGACTGCAGTTGTGTATTAGTTGGATTCTGGACAGAACAATTGATTGGAAGAACTGTAGATTTTAACCAATTTATAGAATAATCTGAAACATTTGAGTAAGAGTTTATCAACCCGATTACCTGAGAGAAAGAGGTTTGTGAATGCTGGAGAAAAAGTAATACATCATCTGCATAAAGACTGATTTTATGTACTATGTTATTGCATTTTATGCCTTTAATATTGTGAGTTTGCCTGATTGCTGCAGCTAGTGGTTCAATAAAAATAGCGAACAGGGAGGGAGAGAGAGGACATCCCTGCCTGGTACCTCTCTGAAGATAAAACCTAGATGATGTTTGGTTATTAGTCCTGATACATGCTGTTGGTGAACTGTATACTATTTTCAACCAGTTTATAAAAGAATTTCCAAAGCCAAATTTATGTAAGGTTACAAATAAGAATTTCCAGTTAACTCTATCAAATGCTTTTTCTGCATCTAAAGATAATATATTAGTTTTAATGTTTTTACAGTAAGAAAAATCTATTAAATCTATTAATCTACGTGAATTTGTGGATGAATGTCTCCCTTTAATAAAACCAGTTTGATCAGGATGTATTATAAGAAGGGTTACTTTCTCTATGCTTTTTGCGAGGGCGTTGCAGATTATTTTAAGATCAACATTAATAAGGGATATGGGACGATAGCTGGTGGGAAACAAAGGGTCTTTACCTGATTTTAGTAGAAGTGTTGTAACTACTAATAATAAATATTTGTTGTCTGGTTTTCTGAGCATCAATAATTATAATCAATAATTTAATATTAATATAATTATTGATGACGTTCGAGTTTAGATTTCGGGGCACCAATCTCATAAATGAGATAATTTTAATTAAACCAGACTGTCAGTCTCTCTGAAAAGGCGTAGAGTTCGTCCGCGGGGTTAAAACAAACTTTACAGCACACACTGAAATAGCACAGGAAACTTCTCGATACTTAAGGGAATTTATTAATGAAATAGGTCAACCTTACAGATTACATTTCATTCATAATTTCCATCTATTCTAACGCATGCAAAAATATAGAACAAAGTTAACGTCGAGGTAAGGGGGCATGTGTGTGCGGCTGTGTGTGCAGCGCTGTGTGTGTGGGAGACAGCGAGCGAATGAGGGGGGGTTCAGTTTAGCTCACTCAATGCGATAAATAACTCAAGTCTTATCAATTGGCGCGATCGGTTCACAAAGGAAGACCGCGTGGCAATTCAACAAAACGCTAGTTTCATTAGCAATGGTGGCTTGGACAAAGGAAACGAGGGCGACGGAGAAAGGAGATCTACTGAGGCCACGCGACCTGTCTAAACAGACACGCGCCGACCGCAGCAGACAATAAACAAACAAGGAAAAAATATACAATATAATACACTGCTTCTGGTTGCAACCAAAGTCAAATAATAAAACACAAAAAGCATGCACATTCAGGGTCGGTGTAGGGCGACAGACGACCAAGAATAACAGTGGTTACCAAGTTGACAAACTTATTGTAACCAACAGAAAACGGATATTAACCGTCAAGACCCTCTCCTCTACCCAGACCAAAGATATAAATCAGTTTAATCCTACTTGGTGGGGGCAGCTCTCCACAGTCCACGACGAAGAACGTAGAAAGTGTCCAGTTTAAAGGAGCGGATTTGCGCAAAACCGAGGTCGGAAAAGCGGACGTCCGACTTTTAGGCGCTAAGGGACTCAGGCCTGTTTTCAATAGAGCTCAGATGGCCAGCGGACTACCTGGTTGAACATACAGGAAAGTCCGTTTGATCGGCCGATTCACTTCGAAGTTTAAAAGGGAAGTTCTTCCTGGTCCAGCAGGTTTGAACGGAAAAAAGGGGAAAATGCTAGCAGTGGATTAAAGCGTCTCCTCACAGGCACCGCTTTGGGACCAAAGAGACCAATAGAGATGCTTATTTCAATATTCGCGCTGCTTTGATCAACTCTGTGATGTCATCACTGGCCACAGACCAATGAGAATGGGTTGAGGGCAGCGCAATGGGTGCTGGGAGATGCAGTTCGTTCAGTGGAAGGATGCTGGGAGATGCAGTTCGTTCAGTGAAAGGATGATGGGAGATCCAGTTCGTTCAGTAAAGGCCATAGCCTCAACAGAAGACTAATGTAGGCAGAATTCATTTGGTGGAAGTCGGCCATTTTCCTTGGTTTCCTGCAGCATTCTGTGGAATGTTGGTGCCAGAATATTCCAGAATTCTTTATAGAACTCTGCTGGAAATCCATCTGGGCCTGGAGCCTTTTTATTGGGCATGCCTTGGAGGGCCTCCTGGAGTTCAGTCGCTGTTAGTGGTGAATCCAGGGCCATCGCTTGACTTTCAGATAATTTAGGTAGTGTTATGTTACCCAAAAATTGTTCAATTTCATGATCTGATGGATTTATCTCTGGTGAGTATAAAGCCTTGTAAAATTCTTTAAATGTGTTGTTTATTCTTCCAGGATCATATACTGTATTCCCGGTCTGATTTTTATTAGCAGATATAGTTGTTTTTTCTATATTAATTTTAAGCTGGTTAGCCAAAAATCTACCTGATTTATTACCCTGTTCAAAGTTATCTATCCTAAGTCTTTGAATTAAGAACTGGGTCTGTTTATTAATAATTTGATTTAATTCTAGCTTTGCTTTACGGATTTTGCCTAGTCTCTCCTCATCTAGAGAAGCTTCTAAGGAATTAATAGTTTCTTCTAATTCCTGAATACGTTTTTTTTTTCCATTTTCTTTATATTTGATGAGAAAGAGATTATTTTACCTCTAATCACAGCTTTTCCTGGCTCCCAAAGAATGGATGGTGATTTACCAGGGAGGTTGTTATATTCCAAATATGAAGCCCACTCTTTTTCGAAATATTTAATAAATTCTTTATCCTTAAGTAAGGATATATTAAATCTCCAATTTTTGCTTTGAGGTGTTTCTGTTTTATTTACTAAAGTTAGAGAAACAGGAGCATGATCGCTAACAGCTATAGGGTGTATCTCAGTGTCTGAAATGTCAGTCAACAGTGAGCTGCTGACTAACAAATAATCCAGTCGAGAATATGAATGGTGGACATTTGAGAAGAAAGTATATTTTTTGTCATTGGGGTGAAGAGATCGCCATGCATCACAAAGTCAATAATCGCTCATGTACTGTTTGATGGGTCAACATTTCTGCTTGGCGCCCGTAGTGACTTTCTCCACGTAATGACCATTTTCTTTAGCCTGCTTCTCCATTTCTTCTTAATGTTATCCGTATTTTCTCAGTTTAAATGCGTAATTCCAGTCATCTTTCCTGCTCCGTCTCTGTGTCGCTCTGACAGTGTTGCGCGTGGCAACTGACAGTGTAGCCTGACATGGCCGACGGGCTCAGACCCCACCTAAATTGTTACGTATCTTCTCATTCTCGTCACTTGTCTCCTCATTCTCAATAGCAGCATGACTACAGAGATAGCTCAGGATGACCTAAGCCACTCTAACTATAAGCTAACTATACTATAAGCTAGCCTATAACTTTGACTATTTGAGCCAAGGAAGAAGGTCTGTTTAGATTCCAAGAATCTTTTTCCATCTGCTGGTCCAAGGTTTTCTTAATATCTGTGTTCATTTGCGTTTACATCTCTGAAGTTTAGATATGTGATTAAAATGCCACATGAGTCACCTCTCCTGCTTCTTTAACACTAATCCTCATTCATTAGCTTGATGTTATGTATAATAATCATTTTGCAGAGGACTGTTTAGAAAGCAGTTTTTTATTTTGTTATATTCCAGATGTCAGTAATGCACGTTTTACAGGGCAATCAGATATTCAGCCTGTTTAATTAGATTTAGTGCTGTGGAGCTGAGCACCACCATAGAGGGTGACATCATAATTCCTGTTTCCACAGACCCACAGCTTGCAGGACATGAGGCAACAGGCGGCAATCGCAGCCAAAGTCTTCATTCAGAGGGATTACACCAACGGGACCATGTGCCAGTTCCAGACCAAGTTTCCTTCAGAACTGGAGGCCAAGGTGGGAGACACATTTACAATGGGTTTTACACAAGGACACCAGGTGCTCAAAACCACAACATCTGTGCTATCTTTTGCTTGACAGTGGTGTTGGGTAGCAACATCTCAGTTTTTTGTTAACCTCGAGAACAATTTCAGAGGTATGCCTATTTTTATTTTCTAATTTAAGTCTGTAGAATAATATATGTACGTATACCGTAGTTTTCGGAGGACAACTATTATTAATTATACATATACAAGTACGGCATTCCTCAGTTTGATATTTCACTACAAAATGCAAATGAATCAGTGGAAATTACTCTGTTATGGCACACACACTTATGAATTGTTTAACTGTGTTAAAAGTAATGCTTTTCTTGGAGATAATGTAGAGAAAAATAAGGACATTACAATATTATACAATATATAATATAGATTTCATGCAATGCTGACAAAATATCTGCTGAGCATACTTTATCCGTTATTGGCTATTTGTTTTACGGGGTTTTTAACTCATGGCATTTTACCTAATTCTATGCTGTCTTTTGTTTTAGTGCCTTAGGGTTAGGGCTTCTTAGGGCTTCTTACCCCAACCCATAAAGGATAAAGCAGGCAAGAGAAACAGTAAGGATAACTACCAGCACATTGCCGTGGCCAGTACCCTGTCCAAGGTTTTGGAGAGGGCTATTTTGACAAGACTGGAGGATTTTATTTAATTTGATGATCAATTCGGATTTAAATCCAAACTAGGTACAGATATGTGCATTCCTGCACTAAAGCAAATCTTGGGTCTGTTCAGTAGATATAACACTACTATATTTACATGTTTTATTGATGCTTCAAAAGTAATTGACTATGGTAATCATGAAAAATTGTTTCACAAATTGCTCAATAGAAGAGTACTGAAATATCTGGTGAGACTTCTAGTATACTGGTACGCCCACAAGTCCATGATTGTCAGATAGGGAAACTCAGTATCACTTCCTTTTTCTTTCTGTAATGGGGTGCCACAAGGCATTATTTTGTCCACTTGCCCTTTTAACATGCATAGGGATGATTTATCCAGACTGCTGAATGAATGCAGGACTGGCTGTTTGGGTTGGGAATATTACTGTGAATCATTTGATGTGCACAGACGATTTGGTAATCTTCTGTCCATACAGTGCTGGTTTGCAACAATTGCTAAGAGTCTTCTCACAATATAGTTTGGTTTTTGATATTAATTATAATGCTATAAAAAGTAGCATAATGATTGTCAGGAGCAAAGAGGACAATAAACTTTCCTTCCCTGATTTTTTTCTTATTTAATAGTATTATTCAAGTCTGTGATTAAGTGAAATATTTAGGAAACTATATAACTGCTGACTTGTTGGATGATAGAGACATTTATAGGCAGTGCTGCCTGCAATGTGTGCAGGCTAACGTGCTTATTTGGAAGTTTTCCATGTGCTCTGTTGCTGTTAAAATAACACTTTTCAAAGCATTTTGCACCACCATGTACATCGCCTATCTTTGGCGGAATTATAGAAGCAGTTAACATAAACTTCAGGTAGCATATAATGATGGGCTGGGGCTGCTGTTGAAGGTACTTCGCTGCAGCAGTGCCAGTAAACTGTTCATGTATGCTGGTATTTCCACCTGTGCTGAGGTGCTCCGTAACCTCATGTACATCTATGTGTAGGCTAACAGATATATTATATTTTATATTTTATATTACTTTTTTATTATATAAGCCATACCAACACTTAATTTCCCTCTGGGATCAATAAAGCATTTTTGAAGTTGATTTGAATTGAATTAGAATTTCCCCCTAATAACTATGGACCTCATTGTGTTCGAAATGAAGTTTGATGATGATGCAGTACAGTGCAGGCTGTATATCTTTATTCAATCAAAAAAAGTTGAAAACCAGACTGTTTTGTCTAGTTTTTCAAATGGTACTGAGAGCCAGCATTAGGCTGTTGGCTAAGAAGGATCATTATAATTCACATTGTAGCAGAATGCTAGCTATATTAATAGTATTATTCTCACAATCTACGACCCGTTCCTCGGAAAACACCAGACTGCTCACACTGCAGGCTGTGTGCG
This sequence comes from Valencia hispanica, assembly GCA_963556495.2. NCBI lineage: Eukaryota > Metazoa > Chordata > Actinopteri > Cyprinodontiformes > Valenciidae > Valencia > Valencia hispanica. The sequence goes on from OY747704.1 coordinate 296,882, forward strand.
TTCGCGACAGATCGTAGGCTTGAATTTGGAACTACAAGGACAAAGAAAAATCCTTAAGTGAGGAGACGCTCACCCAAGAAGAATGCACAACAAGAACAAATGTGTTTCCTCCCAAGTTGCATCTCTAGTGTTTATTGAAAGAAGTGAAAGAAGCAGCTAAGAGACCCATGATAACTTAAAAATTTACTGACCAGACATTGATTAGTCAAATACTACAAAAATCTGCCAAGAAGAAAGCGATATTAAGTCCTGTTTGCAGTTTTTCACCAGCCATACTGGGAACAGAGCAAATAGGTGGAAGAAAGTGCTCTAGTTTGATGAGACCAATAACACTACCGTAATTTTCGGACTATCTACACCCTAATATAGGCGGCACCAGCTACATTTTTAAAGAAAATAAATCTCGTGATTTTGCACGTTTTCATGTTGCAACATGAGATATTTACACAGAAAGACGGTATACGGAAGATTTTTTTTTTTAGACATGCATTTTTTCTGTCTGAAAACCGGCAGTACTCACCAACACGGCATCAACACGACATCAACACGACATCAACACGACTGGCTAGTGGCCTCCGGGAGGCACTATACCCGGAAGCGTAAAAGTGAAACAGACATGTTGAAAAAGATTATGCGCCGAAGAAGACACTAGTTTAGATTTTTATTTTGAACTGTTATTTTGCGCATCATGAACACACCCTCATCATAGGGCTGGACGATATCTCCAGTTTTAAAAAAAATATCGCCATTTTTTTCATATACGATACAAGAATGGCCCAATATCGTTTATATCGATATAAATAGACCAGTTAGTTTTCTGCTCTCTCAGCATGAAGACAGACGAAGGCAGGAGGGACTGTGTTGAAGAGGACCCGTTGGTTAGCACTGCTTTAAGTGGGCCGGTAAAATAGCTCTTTAGAGTTCCACCACTTCTCCGAGCGCTGAGAAGGTTCTCACAGAATCCCGGTACGCTCATTAGTGTGTCTGTTGTCATCCTTTTGCAAGCTCCCCTCTCGAATTTTCAGAACCCTTCACAACGTGCAGAAAGGTAAAAGCTTGTCTGTACTGCGCTGCATCGCACACCTGTAGTACATTCAAGGAACGTTTGAAATGTATGGTGAGTTCAATAACGTAGGACATTTAAAACTTATAACAAAAAAAACATCGAAAATAATACCACAAGCCATTAACCTCTGTTTAATGGCAGCTGGCAAACAATGTTCGATGAATACTAAACATGCCCTACTTATTTTTTGCAAAGTACTAAAAAAACAAAAACTATATCCTCTATTAATTTTTTCTGCTTGGACTCACAGAACCAAGCTCCTGGGCGGAATTTCAACACCAGCCCATCCTTGCCCAAGGCAATACTTTTAATAGCAAAGCTATAACTATTCTGGTTCAGAAGACTATAACATTATTTTATTCAAGAAATTAATTTTAATATGTTTCTTAATGAGAAAAACAGCTGTGTTCGTGCTGCCGCTGTGCTCTTCCAGCGGAGAGCAGAGATTTGGGGCTGCTACGCGATGGGAGCTGCTTGTTAGCTCTCTGACATGAAAGGAGTGGAGGTTAGCACAACTGGTCGGTGGGGGGATACGCACTTCATGTCGGATCAACTCCAAAATTTAATCAGTTGTTCCAGGTACTATTTTGGACATTTCCTGATAATGTCTTCAAAATCCGTTCATAACTTTTGGAGTTATGTTGCTAATAGACAGGCAGACAGATGGCCGCGAAAGAATTTACTCCTGGCGGAGGTAATAAAAAAAAATCTGTGCAAATATCTCATGTTACAAATTGAAAACCTGTGGCTTATATTCAAGTGTGGCCTATATATGTACTAATTAACTAAATTTAGCTGGTGCGGCCTGTATTCAGGTGCGCTCAATAGTCAGAGAAATATGGTATTGTTATTTGTCTCATCAAACTAGAGCACTTTCTTACACAAATTCGCTCTGTTAATTTAAGACATGCTTTTTCCCCCCTCAATCTCTGCCTGAAAATTGGCAGTACATCATCGACAAAACACCACAGCAAAATGCCTGGTTAGAAAATAAAACATACTTTAGCCTACAAAAAATGGTCATTGGTCGCTATCTTCATTTTCTTCTTGTGCACTAAAGCCAGTGATGTCATCTTCTTCAGTGTCTCTATGTCCTCTGAAAGCTTTTGCCGTCTTTTTCACTGACTCAGTTCTTCTCGCTGCCTGCTCCGTCTCACCATGGATTTATTGATGTCAAGCTCACTTTTGCGCTTCCTGCTATAGTGCCCCCCGGAGGCCATTAGCCAGTAAAAATCTATAAGTTAGTCACATCGTTGTACAGTGAGGAACATAAGTATTTGAATTGAACTGCGATTTTGCAAGTTCTCTCACTTAGAATTTATGGAGGGGTTCTGAAATTCATATTGTAGGTGCATTTCTACTGTGAGACAGTATTTTTTAAATGATATTGTCAGATGTTTAAAGAATGTATTTGTATATTACTGCTTCACACAAGTAATTGAACACCTGGCAATCAGCAAGAATTCTGGCTCTCAAAGACCTGTTACTCTACCTTTAAAAAGTCCACCTCTACTCCACTTAATCTAAATCAGTAGCACCTGTCTGAGCTTGTTAAAGACACCTGTCCACCCCACAGTCCGTCAGATCCCAAGAACACCGTCCCTACTGTGAAGCATGGGGGTGGAAAAATTATGCTTTGGGGGTGCTTTTCTGCGAAGGGGACAGGACGACTGCACTGTATTAAGGAGAGGATGAATAGGGCCATGTATTGTCAGATATTGAGCAACAACCTTTTTCCCTCAGTCAGAGCATTGAAGATGGGTCATGGCTGGGTCTTCCAACATGACAATGACCCGAAGCACACAGCCAGGATAACCAAGGAGTGGCTCCGTAAGAAGGATATCAAGGTTCTGGAGTGGCCTAGCCAGTGTCCAGACCTAAATCCAATAGAACATCTTTGGAGGGAGCTGAAACTCTGTGTTGCTCAGCGACAGCCCCAAAACCTGACAGATCTAGAGAAGATCTGTGTGGAGGAGTGGGCCAAAATCCTTCTTGCATTGTGTGCAAACCTGGTCAAGAACTACAGAAAACTCAAAGTTGCCCACCGATCTGTGTATCGGTGTATGACTGTGTGAATGTGGCTTCACTGTAGAGTGCTTTGAGTGGTCAGTATATAAGTTCAGTTCATTTACTATTAAATATACAGCCAGAGGTACGCTGGAATGTTTTTACTCCCTTAATGATACACCATGTGTTTATTTTGTTAGTAGCATCAGTGCAGCACAGAGTCGACCAGGTTGTGCAACCTAAAGGATCAACATTAGAAGTGCATCAGTAGTCAGTGGAGACTGCATACTGATTTGCTCTAGAGTCACAGTGACGGAGAGAGTTGAGGAACACCTGGTTCATTGTTCATTACTTCATTCACATTTCATCAGAGACACCTGGGATCACCATCAAGACTTCTTGGCTAGATTGGCGCGCTCTGTTCTCTGCTAATATTCCCCCAGTGTGCTGCAGAAAATGCTCGTCATGGGAGCAAACATTTCTTCATGGCTCAGTCCACAGCTGGAACACAATTAGGCAATGCAAGATCTGCAATATGTGTTTGTCATTTCTATTATGTGGAGTTTGATTTCATGTGTTGACTCCAAACGATTAATAGAAGATGGTCGGAAATGTATAAATGATCGTTCTCAGCCGACCTGCCACCAGTATCTCAGAGCAGAATTAGAAATGGTGTTAAACTTTTGTGCTTGAAGGTAATAGCACTATTTTTCTGCAGCGAATCCAAATGTAATCTGTTTGTTTTACATTAGTTTTAGGATCCTTCAAGATGTTAAAACTGCATGTGTAGTTCTGTTGTTCTGAGAAATGATCTAAAATAGGACATATCAGCTGCCTGTTTATGGAGAACTCTTGACCTTGGTCTTTGTGAACTCTGTGGAAGTAGGCTAAATTTAGGTATGATGTGCAGAAAGAGGAGCAGGTTACTGAAACAACACAGACGTTTTCCTACGTATAAGCCTCTGCCAGCTGAATGGACAGAGAACTGGGGGTTTGATGCTTGTTCCACATGAAGGAGCTGCTTCCCGTCATTTTAAGAGCTTTATTGGCACTTCCCTGGAGTTTGGTGGTCTTCAGTGTTTTTCCGGTAGGATTTAGTTCATATACACACATATATGCTGGGTAGATTAAGGTTTTTAAGACTTTATTCCATCGAGCTTATGCCATAAAATTCTTCCCCCACACATTCGTTCAAGATTAGCTGTACCTCTAGTTCTAAAGTATGCAGCACTGGGGCAAACTTTTTATGGCTGCAATACTATTTAATTAGTTAATTTAGCCTTTTTGTTTTTGAGCCAGCATTCCCCCCCTTTGTGTAGGGTTTGCATATTTTGTGGTTTTCAGAAGTCACATGGTTTACAATGTTGTTGTTTTTCAGGCAGATTTGTTATTTCAGGCTGTGGGATTTTCTTTTTCTGTTTGTTTTTCTGAATATTTCTGCTAAATATTGCCAAAGTACTGGGAGAGCATTTTGAGTATGAAAGTATGTGGCTATTCACTTTCCAGACTGATCAGTGGCGTTTTAATAATTCTGTTTTCACTGGCCTGTTTCCTGGAGTTTACATTGTATTAAGTAACAGCTACAGATTAAAGTGGGATATCTTTATGAATCGTCTTGTAAAACCTATGTTCTCATCTTTTTGTCTGAAAAATTTTCATCTGTCTGTTATAAGATGCTCCGGTGATAGGGTATGACTCACTGCCTACGAATTGGGAAATTAGAGGGTGAACACAAACCTTTGATGGAAAGAGCCAAATATGCCTCTTGAGCTTTGTGTTGCATTCCTCAGGCAGGAGAAAACAGAACATTGAAGGGGTTTCTGTGGCTCATGGCTCCACTTAGACGCTACTAAGACTTGTCTTTTTTTTTTTCTCAGTACCTCATGCAGTACCTTGCGAAAGTTCTAAGGGTGTAACAGCATACACAAATAATGGTTTGGTACATGTACATTTTTACATTTTCAGTCAAGAGTAAGTTATAAAAAGTGGTACTACAGAACTGAGTCAGGATTTGGTTAGATATTTTTTGGATGAATGGATTATGCAAAAATAAAACCACTTGAAAATGCTCAAAAAAAGATTTTTAACATGACTTTGACATCTGAGAATTATAAAGTTTTAAAAACCTATTGAGTTGTTTGGATATTTGAACAATCCAGTGTATGAGATGTACTTGAATGCACCATAAAATCCCAACTGTTGGACAATCCTCTCCGGTTGTGACCGTACCAATGCATTGTTGCATCTCATATGCTGTAAATAGAAATAGTTTGCTCCAGGAAAGGCCACAGCTGCAATAATAAAACTATCTAGACATATGCAAAAGTTTTATATTCTCTGTGTATATGGTCGAAATGTTGATGACCCCTCATTCTTTCATACCTTCTTCTCTTCACTTTCTGAACACTCACATTGCTCACTTCTTCTTGGAGGCGACCTCAATTTTGGTTTAAATGAAGAAATAGACAGGCTCAGTACAATACAGTATCTATTGAGATTTAAAATCATGGCACAAATAGCATTGCCTGTGTGAAGGGGGGGCTATCAATGATATAAAATACTGTACAACATATAAAAAATTCAGCAAGTTATTTTATTTTAGGGAGAGGGTAAGCTGAAGATATAAGAGAAGAAGGGGAACAAAGAAAACACAACACTCCAGTCCACCTCCAAACCCGCAGGATGGCAGGGAAAGAGAAAAAATCTTGCTTACGCACTTTTTGGACACAGAGGACACTGACGGCACAGCAGGAGAGATGGCAAAAATTTGAATTTAAGCCACAATTTCAAACTTGTAGAGCTTTAGTCACACAGACACACAACCAGCACTCACCCCCCATCCCATCTCTGAACTAAGAATAAAAATTAGAATCTGAATGAAAATATGTTGCACACAAGAATTATATCACAGTATGTTCATATGTATGTATGTCTTCAGATTATATAGAAATTGCACTTATTGGTGTATTAAGTGTGTGAAGTACAAATACTGCAGTGTCCCCTTCATAATCCAGCACAATGGATGCTGGCGCTCATTGAAGATCATTCTAATGGAAGCATCTGGATGGGGGACCCAATGTAGATTCTTTAAAGCAGTCCTAGATCTATGTGCTGAACTGGACCTGGTGTTAGATCTACTGACCCGCTGGAACCGTGCACCCAGTCCCCCGCTCTTTTTTTAATGTCAGGAACGCTGCTGCATCAATGCTGCGTCACTAGCAGCTCTTCGGTTTGTCTGTGACCCCAAATCAATATTTTGCAAGGATGATACTCTTTAAAAGTAGACTTAAAACGCACCTTTTCTCTCAGGCTTTAATTATCTAGTTTTATTTGTTTTAATAATTTGCTTGTTTTAATAATTTTGTTTTAATAAATTCCAATGTTACTGTTGCTACAAGAAGTAATCATATAGGCCTAGTTGAAAATGTATTGTTCTTATCTTTTTTATCGCTGGTGCTGCTTTTATTACATTTTTAAATCTTTTTACTCTCTTGTTACACATTTTCTTTTTGCAACTGTATTTTTGTCTTTTAATGTGAAACACCTTGGCTGCCTTTGGCTGAGTAAAGCGCTGATTGAGTGACTGACTGAAAAAAAAATTCCGTGCCTCTACGAGCCTGCAGCCGTCTCTGTAGAATTACTTTCTCTGCCTCTCGGTGTCCATGGTTGCCCATGAAATGCCCCACATTAGCTGGCTTAAGTCGATGTAGAATATTCACTAGATACTTTGCATGGACCGTTTATGGGAGAAAGTGGGTGTGTAGGAGGCGGGATATGATTCAGAAACACCTGGGCACATTTCTAGGGAGAGTGGGATTTATAAAGAGGAAGTTGCGTGCAGCTGTGCGTACTCCAAGTTTGATAGATCAGAAACTTACTAGGCGCAAGTAAAAAAAAAAAAGTACGGTTTCAGTAATGATTCTACGCAAAGTTTTCTAAATAAGATCCCATGTTTGCACATACTGCTACAGGGATTTTGGCCCACTCGTCCACACAGATCATTTCTAGATCTGTCAAGTTTCGGGGATGTTGCTGAGCAACATGGCGTTTCAGCTCCCGCAAAAGATTTTCTATGGGATTTAGGTCTGGAGACTGGCTAGGCCACTCCAGAACCTTGATATGCTTCTTAGGAAGCCATCCCTTGGTTATCCTGGCTGTGTGCTTCGGGTCATTGTCATTTTGGAAGACCCAGCCACGACCCATCTTCAATGCTCTGACTGAGGGAAAGAGGTTGTTGCTCAAAATCTCACAATACATGGCCCTATTCATCCTCTCCTTAATACAGTGCAGTCGCCCTGTTCCCCTTTGCAGAAAAGCACCCCCAAAGGATGATGTTTCCACCCCCATGCTTCACAGTAGGGATGGTGTTCTTGGGATGCAACTCATCCTTCCTTTTCCTCCAAACACGGTGAGTGAAGTTTAGACCAAAAAGTTCTATTTTGGTCTCATCTGACCACATGACTTTCTCCCATGCCTCCTCTAGATCATCCAGATGGTCAATGGCGACATTCAGATGGGCCTGGACATGTGATGACTTTAGCAGGAGAACCTTCCATGCAATGTATGATTTTAAACCATGACTGCGTAGTGTTCTACCGACAGTAACCATTTACACTGTGGTCCCATCTCTCTTCATGTAATTGACCAGCTCCTCCCGTGTATTTTTAGACTGACCTCTTCCATTTTCTAACAATTGACCCAACAGTTTATCTATTTTCACCAAGCTGGTTGGCAATATCCCCGTAGTCCTTTCCAGCCCTATGGAGGTCTACAATTTTGTCTCTGGTGTCTTTTGACAGCTGTTTGGTCTTACCCATGGTACCACTTGGAGTCTGGCTGACTGTGGGGTGGATAGGTGCCTTTAATGAGCTCAGACTGGTGCTACTAATTTAGAAGTGGAGTAGAGCTGGACTTTTTAAAGGCAGAGTGACAGGTCTTTGAGAGCCAGAATTCTTGCTGATTGCTAGGTGTTCATATGCATATGTGCAACAATAAAATACAAATAAATTTTTTAAACATCAGACAATGTGATTTCAAAAATATATATATATACGCTGTCTCTCACAGTGGAAATGCACCTACAATGTGAATTTCAGACCCCTACATTATTTCTAAGTGGGAGAACTTACAAAATCGCAGGGTGTTTAAATACTTATGTTACTTACTGTATATTCGGTGAGTATAAAGCCTTGTAAAAAAAATTAAAGGTGTTGTTTATTCTTTCAGGACCATAAAAAAAAGGAAAAAACCCACCCCGTTTACTGCAGAACACAAACCACTTCTTCCTGTTGAGGTATTGTATTCCCATCCATTATCCGCACCCGTCCATCCTATGCAGGGCCGCGGGGAGGGGAGCTGTTCTGGGGTGAGAGGCAGGGTACCCGCTGGAGAGGTCACCGATCCATCGCATACAGGACAAACAACCATGCACCCACACACTCATACCTAACGGTCACGTTTTTGGACTGTGGGAGGAAGCCGGAGTACCCGGAGACAACCCACGCATGCACAGGGAGAACATGCTAACTCCTTGCAGAAAAACCCCAGGCCGGGATTTGAACCAAAGACCCTCTTGCAACGCAACAGTGCTACCAACTGCACCACTGTGCAGCCCCTTTATTTATTTAATATTTATTAAATTATCAAAGTGAACAATGGATTCCCAAGGCTTCCCAAGAACACTTCAATGCCCCCCTTTTCACTAATATAATGCTCCCAAAGCCCCTAGATGGCCTCTGAACACCCCAAGAGGGCACAGTACAACCCCACCCCTGTCGAAAAACACTAATCTAGATCATAAACTTTTATAAAAAATTATTAACTCTTACCTGTGGTTGCATGTCGGCTCTGTTCCAAGTCTTGCTGAGAGCTACAGTACTCTGAGACGTAGAAGAGATAAAACACAGGTTAGCTCTGATAGCTGCACATTATCTGATGTTCCACTGATACCTATGGCTAATTAGCAAGATTATTTACAGAAACTTGAATAACATGCATTTACATGCAACCATTAATGATTATGTGAAGATGATTCCCTGTATGGTAGCACTGTGGCTACTTTAGCAGTCCATACAGATACCTAGTTATGTAATGGCTAGTTAAAGCTAGCTCATAAAGTATTGCTTTGCTTTATTTAAAGCTTCCCGAAGACGAGATCTAATATATGAGCAATACTCAATTCTGATCTTCTGGAACACGACTGGAATCTCCATCTAGCAGTCACTCAGAGTACGTGTCCGCCAAAAGAAAAAAATGCAGTCATGGAGGCTATATAACATCCGGGTCACTGAACTGCCACTCCAGAAATCATTGTCCAATGAGAAAGGACTTCTCAGAAGCCCATCCCACCCAAGAGGTTTGTGCCAAACAAAAAGTCAGGGAGCGCAACTGCAAAGACTGCAGCGAGAGCCAAGCTCTGATCAGAGAGAATGAAATGGAGGAAACTGTTAACAAAATACATACTGTCAAAAAAAACTTTATACTTTTGCTGTAAGTAATTGATGCAGATAGCAAGTATTACTTTTCAAACAACTTTTTTCATTTTTCAATAATCTTTTTTCTCTCAATTTCTTAATTTTTGTTTGACCTTCTCAGGGTTTTTCTTGATCATTTTGGCACAAATCTAATTCAATAGAACAAAATCCCAGTCCACTGCATAGCTGCTGAAACACAGAGTTCATTTAAATCAAAGCTAAAAACCCATCTGTTTAGAGCTGACTTTGAGTAAATGGTTAATAATAGCTGGAATGTCCTATGGTTTTATGTGTCATATGTTACATGTCTAATGTTGTGCTTTATGCATTTAGTGCTGCTTTTATTTTATTTTGTCCCCTAATGATGTGAAGCACCTTGACCGTAGTGGAGAAGGGCCAATGGACAGCTTCCCTGTCCCAGCTGAACATGTCTCCACAGCATGATACTGCAGCCATGGGGCAATATGCAGGATTAGTTTTTCCCCTTCATACAACATGGCTTCTTATGGCTTCATTTCAACAATAGATTTCTTACCATGGTTCCATAATAATAATTCTATTCTAGAATTGCGCTGCTCTAGGTGGCTGCATGTTGGAGTGGCTCTGTTGGCTACATATTAAGTTTTGTTTTTTTGTACATTGGTTCCTCTTTTTTCTTGAGGAATATTGCATTTTTTGACCTGTATGCTTTCTAGTTTTTGGTGCTGTGAAGCTGGAAGGATTTTTGCTGTAAATGTTTCACTTTTTGACAACTTATGATGCGTAACCATGGCAACAATGTGGTTTACAGCCGGGAGCAGCTGATTAACATCGCAAACGCTGAAATAATACCTCAACTGAAGCCACAAATCCCTAATGAGTTGATAAGGAGGAGTCGTGGATGCAGAGGAGCGAAAATGAGACAGAGAAAGAGCAAGTTTAAGCCATCTCTTCCATCGATCATAATGGGCAACGCAAGATAACTGGCTAACAAGATGGATGAACTCCAAGCCCTTACAAGGACTCAGCCAGAGTACCGGGGAATGCAGTGTTATGTGTTTTACTGAGACATGGCTGCTGGATCATATCCCCGACTCCGTCTCTCTGCCAGGCGTCCTGACTATACGAGCAGACCGAGATCTGAAAACGAGCAGGAAAAGAAAAGTAGGTAGAGTAGCAGTACTTGTCAACAGATGGTGTCATCCAGGATATGTTACTGTGAAGTGTCGTCTCTGCAGCCCAGATGTCGAGCTCTTGGCAGTAAGTTTTCGTCCATATTATTTACCAAGAGAGTTCACCAGTGTAATATTGATAGTTGTTTACATTCCACCTTCAGCCGTTGCCGACAATGCATGTGATGTCATCAGTTCCATTGTTGCTAAGCTACAGACACAGCACCCCAATGCATTTGTGGCAATATCTGGTGATTTTAATCATGCCTCGCTCTCTACTACACTTCCAACATTTCAACAGTTTGTCAGCTGCTCTACAAGAGAAAACAGGACCTTGGATTTGTTTTATGCAAATGTAAATGATGCATACATGTCCAAACCAAGACCACCTCTGGGACAATCAGATCACAATCTTGTTTTTCTCTGTTCAGAATACAAACCACTTGTTCAGAGGCAACCTGTTACAAAGAAAACTGTGAGAAAATGGTCACAGGAAGCTGAAGAAGCACCGCAGGGTTGTTTTGCAACCACAGACTGGATGACTCTTTGCCAAGCACATGGAGAGGACCTCAATGCCATGACCTAGTGTGTGACTGACTATATTAACTTCTGTGTGGACAACATCATTCCCACCAGAAAAGTGAGATGCTTCCCTAATAACAAACCCTGGAAGGAACTGCTAAACAAGAAAAAATAAAAATGCTTTTTGGGAGGAATAACAGTAAATTGCGTGCTCATTTTAAGAGGCCTTTTATGTTGCATTACACACTATTGATATAGTTATTTAAAAACACAAGTGTAATTTATCTGATTACTTGATTAATTGATGGAAAAATTGACAGAATACTCTATTCCAAAATTATTCGATAGTTGTAGTCCTAGATGGAAGTCCGGACAGAGCCAATGAACTTAACACATTCTTTAACAGGTTCAGTTCAGGAACTAGCTCAGCATCCTCCTTTCCTGTTCCCAGCCAAACAGACATCCAACTCTCCTCTGATCAACAGCTTTCCTGTTACACCTCAGATGTTTTATCATTCACCTCAGCCATGGACTCTTCTGATTCCACAAGTTTGACATCAACCAAGACAGGAAATGCTGCTACCCCCTTTCCCTCCCCCTCCTATGTGTCTGTCTTCAAAAGTCAGGTGAAAAGGCAGCTGGAGAAACTGAACCGGAACAAGGCTGCAGGTCCAGATGGTGTCAGCCCCAGAGTCCTGAAGGCCTGTGCAGAGCAGCTCTGTGGGATTCTGGACCACCTCTTCAACCTTACCCTAACTCAGGAGAAGGTTCCACTGTTGTGGAAGACATCCTGCCTTGTTCCAGTACCAAAAAGAACTCACCCATCAGTCATCAATGACTATAGAACTGTTGCCATGACATCCCACATCATGAAGGTTCTGGAGAGACTCCTGTTGGCACCCCTGAGTAAGCAGACAAGAACGTATCAGGAGCCTCTGCAGTTTGCTTATCGCTGTGGAGTTGGAGTTGAAGATGCCATCATCCACCTGCTTCAACCAACCCACTGTCATCTGGACAAAGCAGGCAACACTGTGAGGATCATGTTCTTTGATTTCTCCAGTGCATTTAACACAATTCAGCCTGATTTGCTTTGTCAGAATCTCCTGAAGACACAGGTGGAACCCTCAACAATAGCCTGGATAAATGACTACCTGACCAACAGACCAGACCAAACAGACTGAAGAATTGTGTGTCAAACCAGGTGGTCAGCAGCACTGGAGCACCACAGGGGACCGTACTCTCACCATTCCTTTTCACTCTGTACACCTCAGACTTCCAGTACAAATCAGAGACTTGTCATCTGCAGAAATACTCAGATGACTCTGCAATTGTTGGGTGTATCAAAGATGGACAAGAAGCTGAATACAGAGAGGTGGTAGACCACTTTGTGACATGGTGTGGAAACAATCGTCTCACCTTGAATGTGAACAAAACAAAGGAGATGATTGTAGATTTCAGAAGAAACATCAATCCATCCATCCATTTTCTTCCGCTTATCCGGGGTCGGGTCGCGGGGGAAGCAGCTTAAGTAAAGAGACCATGACTTCCCTCTCTCCAGCCACTTGGTCCAGCTCCTCGGGAGGAATCCCAAGGCGTTCCCAGGCCAGCCGAGAAACATAGTCCCTCCAGCATGTCCTGGGTCTTCCCCTGGGCCTCCTCCCAGTGGGACGTGCCCGAAACACCTCACCAGGGAAGCGTCCAGGAGGCATCCTGACCAGATGCCCGAGCTACCTCAACTGACTCCTCTCGATGTGGAGGAGCACCGGCTCTACTCTGAGCCCCCTCCGGATGACTGAGCTTCTCACCCTATCTCAAAGGTAGAGCCCAGACACTCTATGGAGGAAACTCATTTCAGCCGTTTGTATCCGTGATCTCGTTCTTTCGGTCACCACCCAGAATTTGTGACCATAGGTGAGGGTAGGAACATTGATCAACCGGTAAATTGAGAGCTTCAACTTTCGGCTCAGCTCTCTCTTCACCACGACAGACCGGTACAGCACCCACATAACTGCAGATGCCCTACCAATCTGTCTATCGATCTCCCGCTCCATTTTTCCCTCATTCGTGAAGAAGACCCCCAGATACTTGAACTCCTCCACTTGGGGAAGGACCTCATCCCCAACCCGGAGAAGGCACCCCACCCTTTTCCGGCTCAAGACCATGGCCTTGGATTTGGAGGTGCTGATTCTCATCCCAGCCGCTTCACACTCGGCTGCGAACCGCTCCAGCGAAAGCTGTAGATCACGTTCCGATGAAGCCAACAGGACCACGTCATCTGCAACAAGCAGAGACCCAATCTTGAGGCCACCAAAACGTATCTCCTCAACACCTTGGCTGCGCCTAGAAATCCCGTCCAGAAAAGTTATGAACAGGATAAGTGACAAAGGGCAACCTTGGCGGAGTCCAACTCTCACCGGAAACAAGCCCGATTTTCTGCCGGTAATGCGATCCAGACTCTGGCACCGGTCGTACAGGGACCTAACAGCCCGTATCAAGGGGCCCGGTACCCCATACTCCTGGAGTACCCCCCGCAGGGCTCCGCGAGGGACACGGTCGAACGCCTTCTACAAGTCCACAAAACACATGTAGACCGGTTGGGCGAACTCCCACGCACCCTCCAGGACCCTGCTGAGGGTGTAGAGCTGGTCCAGTGTTCCACGGCCAGGACGAAAACCGCATTGTTCCTCCTGGATAGGAGGTTCGACTATCCGTCTGACCCTCCTCTCCAGAACCCCTTAATAGACCTTACCATGGAGGCTCAGAAGTGTGATCCCCCTGTAGTTGGAACACACTCTGTGGTCCCCCTTTTTAAACCCGGGGAACAACTCCCCGGTCTGCCAATCCAAGGGAACTGCCCCCGATGTCCACGCAATATTGCAGAGTTAACCAACACAGCCCCACAACATCCAGAGCCCTGAGGAACTCTGGTCGAATCCCATCCACCCCCGGAGCCTTGCCACCGAGGAGCTTTTTAACGACCTCAGTGACATCAGCACCAGATATTGGAGAGCCCGAAGCCTGCTTCGAAATTCGAAGGCGTGCCGGTGGGATTGAGGAGGTCTTCGAAATATTCCATCCACCGACCCAAAACAGAAGAAGAAAAAGCGATAAGTCAAACACTGTTTCCATCATAAGAGAAGAAGTGGAGGTGGTTGAGGGGTATAAATACCTCGAAGTTCACCTTGACAACAGACTGGACTGGAGACTGAACAGTGAAGCCGTCTACAAGAAGGGACAGAGCAGACTGTACTTCTTGAGGAAGCTTAGGTCTTTCAAGGTTTGCAGCAAGATGCTGCAGATCTTCTACAAGTCTGTTGTGGAGTGTAATCTCCTCAGCCATCATCTGTTGGGGTAGCAGCATCAGAGCCAGGGATTTAAAACAGGGATCAGGCTAAACAACCTGATAAAGAAAGCTGGTTCTGTTCTTGGGACAACTGTGGAACATCTGGAGATGATAATGCAAAGAAGGATTCTTCATAAAATGAAATAAAAATATGGACAACCTTGAGCATCCTCTTCATGAGACTGTCCTACAACAACAGAGCGTCTTCAGTCGGAGGCTTCTCCAGTTTCGCTGCAATACAGACCGCTACAGGAAATCCTTCCTGCCCACAGCCATCATCATCTACAATATTACCAACACTTAATTTCCCTCTGGCATCAATAAGGTATTTTTTAATTGAATTTTGAATTGAATAAAGACCAGATTTGCGGACAACACACCAGAGAGAACACAACAGTTTCTCGTAAACAGATTCCCTTACCTGAACTGTGGATATCTGCAACTCCTCCAAAGTTCCCATGGGCCTCTTTGCTTCTTCTGATTAATGCAAAGCTTCAAATGTAGTTTAAAACTTCATAATGCTGTTTGTACTTTACCTCTGAGGCCTTCACAGAACAACTCGATTTATACTTAGAGGACATTGAACCGAGGTGCTACTTTTTACTAGTTTTATTTAGAGGTATTAAAGTAAAGGGGAGGTAATACAAATGTAAGATTCACTGTCATTCAGCACCACCTCAAAGACACAAAGCAGAAGAAATGACCTTGCACAAGCTCACAAAATCGTCAATACAGTATAAAAAAGAGGCATATATAATAAATCTAAATTGAACACATGTAAAACAAAAAATTCTATTATTGCAAAAAAGAAATGTCCTGAAACTTTTTTTGACAGACATGTAGCATTTAAGAATCGACAGAATAGCAGCTATTTCTGTGCTGTGCAGGCCCCACCGTTTAGTTTTTTACTTGTAAATCCACCCAATCTTTTCCTTCTACTTTATAATTATGTGCTACTATTTCTCTCACATGAGAGCCCAAGGAAATGCATTGGCGTTTGTGGTTGGAACACAACAAACCGAAACATTTCAAGGGGTGTAAATACTAGACCTTTGAATCCAACAATCTTATTTAAAATCCCAGAAGGTTTCTCTTGATTAGGGGACAACTGACATATCTTTAACTCAAAAGATACATTTTGAGGATTCATTTGTAGATGTTTTTGTCCAAATTAGACCATTTCCTGCCAGTTATTGAGTAGAGACATTGCCAAGGTGCATAGCCAAGGCGTCCTGATCACTTCAGGACGTGCTTCGAAATATGGGAAGGAAGCCTAGAATTATCTTGATGCATGACCAATCTGAGAACATGCAGCGCCTCATTTATCAAAAGAGGAAAATAACAACTAAAATACATCTTACACATGCACACCACTTTTAAAATATTTACCCAACTGTATCTCCTAATTTAACCTGTTTGATCTTCTGTTTTGCTTCCATATGTTTCAGATTGACAAGCAGCAGTTTGAGGAGACGATACGAACGCTAAACAACCTTTATGCAGAGGCAGAGAAGCTGGGAAGTCAGTCGTTTATTGAAGGCTGTCTGGCTTGCCTCACAGCTTATACAGTCTTTCTCTGTATGGAGACTCACTATGAGAAGGTGAGATATCCTGGCTCTGGAATGTCATGGAGTATTCAGATTGGTATGAAGTCGAGCTATAGTTGAACTGAGTCCACCTGCACCCAAACAAATATTTTTGGTTTAATGAAGAAAGTCAAACCAAACGTTTCGAAAAAAGTAACTATTTATGTCATTTTCCAAGCTGTTGTTAAAATGACAAACTGCTTGTGTGCAAGAAAAAAACTGCTTGTCATGGTAATTAGGTGCCAGTGTAGCAATGAAGTACATAAAGGCTAACTACAGCATACAGTTGGCAACACTACATGTGGTCTCTGGTGATTTTACATTCTGTTTGACCATTCTGTTAATCATATGCAGTTTAATAGAAAGCTTTCCAAATCCAACCTGAACCTAGGTAAAAGTGTTTTCTTCGCTTTTTAAGTGTTGAATTAATTGTGATTGACTACATTTGTTCGTTAACTGGATTCAGTCTCTCTAACAACATGCAAACCGTATTACTACCAGACCTGTACAATTAAACAGTCCCTTTATGCCTGACAGCATGAAGTAGGATCTCACAAAGCAACACATATCATGCTCCGATCTAAAGAAAATATAGGAAAACCGACCAGATCGGTCTGGGAATAAGAATAAGACATACTTTAATAATCCCTGTGGGGAAATTAAATTTCAGTACAACCAATCCACGATCATAAAAACTCTTACAAACATTAGGCTAACACAATACAGGATTTGGAAGACCACGGTAGCAGCCGGCTTTACCAGCGCCCCTTTAGCAGATAGAAAGGATTCACACTAGGTAGGGGGGGGAAAAGGGAAACTCTGCCCAGCCCCCTGCAGTAAGCCGAGCTGAGGTGCTAAAAAAACCCACTGCCATACAAAGTAAGCACATATATCATTCACAACACATGAGAACACGAGGCAGGAAGAGTGATTCTGGGAACCCCCACTTGGCAGACTGGGTTCGTGGCTTAGCACGCTCCACTAGCCCACTTTGCGGGAGTAGGAGCGAGAGTCTAAGGGTACCGCAAGCATTTTGAGATCCAGGAGGGCATGCATGTCTGTAGCTGTGGTGTTAGCGTGCATGCGTGTATGTGTGGATTAATGTGAGACCATGAAACTCCTCTCCGTTCAATCCCAGAGTCTGTCGCCTGTGATGTTATATACAACCTTGGGGCTGAGTCAGGGAGCTCACAGGCTCATGTGGGGGATGTTGGAGTGGGGTGGAATGGAGAGTCCTTTTGCACACACATCCAAGGGAGTTTTTGTTTGGTCTACCAAGACCAGGGAGTCAAATTCAATTAGATAAGAAATTGTTTTACAGACAGGCGAAGATCACTTTTTCTCTTGCCTTAGTCTGTCAGTGGTCCGAGTTCAGTCCAGATGGTCAAATTGTCTGTCAGATTACCTTCCAGCTAGCTGAGAACTTTTCCAAGCCTGGGCAGCCTGCCAATTGCTGCCTTTAAAGTCCCACTCCGATCATATTTTGAGCTGTTTTTAAAACATTCTCAGTGGTCTTTAAATTATGATTATGCCGTTTTTAGCCAAAATCATAAAACCTGTGCCGTTTTCTGGGACTTCGGTGCAGCAGAGCAGCAGTAGCTCATTAGCAATTTGCCTCTGCGTTGTGGGCGGAGCCGTTGGCACGGAGACCTCCCTTTGTCTGTTTGTTAAAGCTGTGGCCTTCCACGTGGACAGTACACACCATGTGCTCTGCCCCATTTTAGCCAAAGCTAGTTTTATGACCCTTGTGCTTCCCTCCATCTTGGCTCAGAGATAGGTTTATGGCCCTTGTCCTACAGGCTATCTCTTACTTGAGCCCCCCCTAGAGCGAGGGGTCAGCCACCTTCCTTTCTGTACAAACCCTCACCTCCTCTCCCCTGCTGAACGGGGAGCTGCTTGTCCCTGATCCCCTTGGTGTTAATTGTATTGATTAATTTTCACATATTATTTGTTTTCTAAATTCGGTAGTAATTGGTTCCATGCTTTAGAATAGATGGGAGTTATTGACGAAATGTTTAGGCTGTAATGTTGATTTATTTTCTTAATGATTTCGCCTTAGCTTAAACAGAAGTTTTCTGTGATTACTTGGTGTATGCGTAGAGTTTTTGTCCATTGCGCTTTCAGAAGAGACTGGGTGTCTGGGATTACAAGTGCTTCTTGAAGGAGCTGGTGTCCCTAACATTAATTAATAGATAAAAACTTTAGAACTGTTTTAGGATTTTCTAATTCCTAAAGGTTTATAATTAAAATAAAAAAGTTAACAATAATTATTAACAACAATAATTGTTAACTATTCATCTGGATTGAAGCAGCAAACATTCAGTGTAAGAGTAAAGAAACGACATAACATTATTTATAATACGTTTTTTTTGATTCACGGCTGCTACATAGTGTTTTGACCTCGACAACCCAACTAGGCTAGCCTACATTTTACCGCAAACTTGTGACTATATTTAACTTTCTAAAGAAGGCGCAATCGCTTGTTTGCTAAGGGTCAGGACCTACAGTAACATCAACACACTGAAACTATTGTATTCAGTGTTGCCAACTGTCTACGACAGAAAGTAGCTGAATTTGCCCCAGAAAGTCGTTAGATGTCGCCAGATGATGTCATATGCTAATTTGCATAATGAGGATGTCATCACGTAATGACGAATGAAACAGAAATGAGGAAATAATTATGTTTAGATTAGGATTACAGGGTTAAACAATACATTATTTAAACAGGGGGAACATGCTACAAGGAATTGTGACTTCTGTCTTCAAGAAGAGACTGTTGACATGTTCTATTATTTTGCCTGAAGTATACTGTTGAGAAAACTGGTACAAAATTTACAAGATATCAAATTGCAACTGGACATCAAAGACCTTTTAAACAAAATTTAAAGTATAGGAAAAAAATTTTTGCTGAGATATCTCAAGAAGACAAAATTAATACAGAAAATATAGTTGTTTGTTTTTTAGTAATTTTTTTAAATAAGTAGGGTATATTTAGCATGCATCAAAAAGAAGTTTATTGCTTATGGTATTATTTTCAGTGGGGTTTTTTTCTCATAAGTTTTAAATGTCCTACGTTTTTTAACTCTCCATACATTTCAAACGTTCCTTGAATGCACCACAGGTGTGCGATGCAGCATAGTACAGACAAGCTTCTTAATTCCCGTTGACAGAACGTTCTTATATACATGCAGATTTATTTTTTCTTTTGAATTAACATTAACTACAAAATAACTTTGTTTCTGAGTGGGTGAAATGAACCGAAAAAGCTTTATGATCGGTCAGTTGAGATACTCTGATCATGCTGTATACACATGCGCAGATCTTTTTTTTTTTTTCTTTGGTCGGTGTTGAATCTGTGGCGCACCGCCACAGATTTGTTTATGCGTCGGAAACACTGGAATAATTAACAATTTCAGAAAAAGGGCACAGTCAAACATGGTGGTGGTAGTGTAATGATATGGGGCAGCAAAGCAGCACAAATCATTACACACTTACCTCTAGGTTTTGGATTGGCCAAGTTATTGTTTGGATTGAGGTGCTGTGGCATTAAAACTTCCAATGTGGCTGAATGAACACAAGTTCACAGCCAGTCCTGAGGCTAGGGGAAAATTACTTTTTTACTTAGAGCTAGGTTGTTTTGGATAGCTTATTTTCCTTAATAAATAAAAAAAATCATTTGAAAACTGCATTTATTTTTACTAAGGTTATCTTTGTCTGTGATGTTAAAATTAATTTAATAATTTCGAAAAACAAAACAAATGGTGAAAAAGCAAAAATAGAAGAAATCTGTAAGGAAGACAGTACCTTTCCACAGCTCAACAGCTGTTGGATGGTGGTTGTTTTCCCAGGCCCTATCCCAATGTCAGGGACCAAGCAGTAACGCATAGCAGACAGAGGTATTTAATTCGAAAAGGTGGCTCTGTATTTACCTATAAATATGGAAAATGATTAACATATCCAATACTTAGACAGACAGGCCAATAAAATAGGTAAATTAAACTAGAATCAAAATCATGTCTAACAAAACTCAAACAAACATAAGGCAAACTTGCCTCCTTAACTGACACATTAGGGAACTTAATCACTGCTTTAGTTAAACCATATGACACACAAGGGCAATACAAAATGGCTGCAACATAACAAGCTAACATGAAACAATGAAATAAACTCCATACACCTCCAATGAAGCATGTGGTTTAGTCCAATGAGGCGGTCAGAGCAGCACTTCAGATCCCTTAGCCACACCTTTTGCCAACCAGGAAAGAGGAGCCAAACCCCCAGGTAACACAAAGAAAGGTATTAATACAGCATAAGAGAATTTTACCCTTGCAGTGTTGATGTGTGCACTCCATATAAACATTTTATGGTATGATGGATAAAACAAATTTAACAAATATGTTGAATGAGTAAAATATATTTGAAGTAGTGACTACAAATTAACTAGTTAAACTAGTGGTGAGGTGTGGCTTACAATCATACTTAACAAAGCCGTTTTAATACTGGTTTTTTCCACTCTGCCATATTTAGCTAGAAGACAAAAAAATTCCGATCCCGGCTGAATGTGCTTACTATTTTGTATTTTGGCATTTAGAGTCATAAATATCAAAGGTTTGGTTTATAACTTAAGAGAAAGACTGCCATGAAAACAAGTTCAGTGAGTTTTTGCTCTTTTAGGTTCTGAAGAAGATTGCCAAGTATATCCAGGAACAGAATGACAAGATCTACGCACCACGAGGCCTCCTGCTGACAGATCCCATTGAAAGAGGACTCCGAGTTGTATCCTACCATTCCATGTGAAAATAAATAAATCAAATTTAACAGTTTTTCACAGACACCATGATGATTGTAAGCCACAGTCTTCATCATGGGAATATCCATCTTGATAAGCCTCAGGATTTCTGTGCACCACTTTCTGATTTTGAGTAAATATGGGATCCAAGGGTCAAAGCAGCAACAGGAAATCTGCTGCTAGGAAAGTACACGCTGTTAAAAGTTAGATAAAAGTCATATGTAATCCACAGCTTCTATATAAAACGAGTAGCCACACCGACATCGTGACGGTTGCTGTATATGTGCGTGTGGCGGCTCACTATACTCCCTATTTACACCTGGGTGGGAAGAGGAGATTAGGGTTAACAGAATATGACTGAAATGGTTAGTAGCTGATCTTTGCTCCCTGTCTCGCCTATGATTCTATTGGATTGACAGCAGTCTGGATTGTTTCTCCAACACTGTCAAGCTGCTGTGCTGATTTTGACTTAAAGGTGACATATCATGAATATTCCACTTTTTTATCCCTTATATGCTTTGTGTAGTGAATTTAGAGTGTCTAGGAGGGCAAAAAGCACACATTTGTCACTCCATGTGTTGTGGAGATATTTTTGTAAAATGTTTGGGGTCATATTATTTTTTAAGCTGTTAAGTTATCCATTACGTTTTTTGAACTATTACATCACAGTTCTTGCACTGGAACTGCCAAACTTTGTCATGGATTTCCACCTAAACGCCGAGCGAATCCATCCATCTTTATTTCTCGCTGTGAGTTTGTAGTCCAAGTTTAGGTATGCCAAAAGTACAAGTGTCAAAATGTTCTGTTGTTTGGTATATTAACTCTTTAGACCGTCTCCCAGCATCAGAACCACTTTGAAGTGCATGGTTAATTTTTATTTTTAATGTTAATGCCCATATCTTTGGCTAGAGTGGTTTTTAAATAAAATACATAGATATATAAATTGAATGTGTTAAGTAATTGTTTCAAAGACACGGCCGCTGGTATGGATGGAGATATCAAGGTAAATACAGTAATAACGCACCATTGCGAGATATTCATTTAAAGGCGCGGTTCGTCAGGTTAATCGTCTTCATTTTCCTCTTGCTCAGGGTCAGACTCTGGCTCGAACATCTACAGCTGGATAGAGAACTGTTCCGACATAAAAAAAAAAAGAATAAAATGTTTCTGCAGTGCTAGGTTGCCGGTTCTCTATCAAACTACAAAAATGACTGGGGGGATATGCAGCACGTCCTACACATTTAAAGGTACCACACCAAAACAAGTCATTCTGCAAATCCTGTTCAGACACCTCTGAACAGGGGTAGAAGATGAACCTATAGAACTACTATAACTATAATTAAAAATTCCGACCTAATAACTGCAGTTCCACTATATGTAGACCACAACTAAATGATTTAGATGTAAAAAGGAAGAATTTAAAAGCACGATATGTCAGGTTAGATCTTGTGCTGCCCCCTCGCCTGGCGCATCTCAGACCGGTGACTGATGCCTCTGCCTGCCGGTGTGTTGGTGGCCATCGGCTGGCCATGGCCCCCACAGCCTGGCAGCGGCAAGAGACCCCTGTCGGCCGATCCTTGGTTGGGTTCCCACTGGGGGGTGGGGTGCCCCCGGGTCTCCGGGGCCATGAGCTGGCTGTCGGTGGAGCCTGTGGGCTCATCGCTGCGGACAGGGCCCCTGCATTGTAGCTGGTGGATGTTCGCCTGGGGCTCTCCTCTGCTCCTCTCTTGGGGGCGCGGTCAGCCCTGTGTTGGTCCCCCTAGGGCTCCTGTGCTCTGGGGGTCCTTTGGATGTCTATGGCTCCGATCTCCGTGTCTGCATCGATTCCTGGGAGGAAGATCGATGACTCCTAAAACCAATTACTGAACACTCGTATAGAGAAACCTTATATGCACCAGCATGCTCGCGCGCACACACACGCACGCACGCACGCAAACACACGCACACTCAAAGGTTGGTCCACACAAGTATAGCTATACATGTACACCTACACACACACACAGGTTTGGGGATTCCGGTGTTTACAGATGCCTTCTTGGGCATAGGTTACCACAACTAGATCTATGTCGAGCAATCATCTGGGAGAGGCAGGGTACACCCTGGACAGGTCGGCAGTCCATCGCAGGGCAACACAGAGACGCACAACTATGAACACACACACTCACACCTAAGGGCAATTAAGAAAGACCAATTAACCCAACACTCAGGCTTCCTCCCACAGTCCAAAAACATGAGTACCCAGAGGGAACCCACGCATGCAAAGGGAGAACATGCAAACTCAATGCAGAAAGACCTCAGGCCGAGATGAACCCAGGACCTTCTTTCTGCTAGGCAACAGTACTACCAACTGCTCCACTATGCAGCCCTACTAAATATATATATATATATATATATATATATATATATATATATATATATATATATATATATATATATATATATATATATATATATATATATATATATATATATATATATATATATATATATATTTTTTTTTTTTTTTGTTGTTGACATAAAATCATATGCACAATTATTGGCACCCTAGCTGTACATAATGATACAAACTCCCTTTGCCAATAAGTCAGCACTTCAACAGCATTTTGCGAGGTTGGAGGTAAGAGTTGACCCCCAGTATTCATGAAGGTTAGTGACCCCAACCAGCTGTTAGTACCAGTGGCCTACATAGATATGTGTATTCGATGGGGATCCTCTCGTCTTTCTAACTTTGAAGAGCAGGTAGGAGAAATGGGTCTAGGCCATACCCACAGGGAGGCAAGAAGCCTTTGAGTTTCTAAATGAAAAGTTCGTAGACACCCTGAACCTGAATAAAAAATTAACTATTTATTTTAGAGGAATTTTTAAAGAATTTCTTTCTGTTATTTTCCTCACTGATAAAGTTATGTAAAATAATGGTTGGGTTTTCTCAATATTTTAGTTTAAGATTGTGGCATTTTAATAAACTAAATTATTCTTTGCCAATTTTTAGCCATTTTTAACAGGATTTGGGGAGAGCCCTGAAATAATGGTGCTCCAAACTGTCCTGGTACCATAATTTAACTGACATGTTACTGAGCCTTGTTTTGTAGCTCAGACAAGCACACAAAGTAAATAGAACTGTGTGTAGTTGTAGTACTTAGAAGTATTTTGTCTGTTTGGGTTGAAGCTAAATGTGATTTGCTGCAGCTGCTTTTCCCTTAACAGCCTTAACAAGATTGAGATCACAATTTATGAAGACAGAAGCTTCAGCAGATAAAAGCGATACCATGGTGAGTCCAACCACAACTGCAGCCAATACTTGTTCCAGTAGTTCAGATGTTATGTTGATATATTGTGCTCAGCAAGCTAAACATTTGGACAGCATGCACATTTTTTCCCAAAGTTGTAACCGATATTTGTAACAGCTTGGCTCTGGAAGAAGGCAGTAATAAAACAAGCTGTTCTCCCCTTTTGCTCCTTTTGTCCATTGCTCTTAAAAAGACTGCCTCCTACCCACTCGGAGACAGATCCCATATCAAAGTTAGAAGCTGTGAGTAATATTAATTAGCAACTTTTCCACTAGGATGCCTGTTTTATGGAGCCTTTTTTTAGGATAATTCTACCTCCTTCATGACTTCATATTGTTGCGGTCGATGTTTAGTCATACTGTAAATATACTTAGAGCTTGACATTTAGAACACATGAGCAAGCCAACCTGAGCAACTAATCCAAAAAAGTGATGGACAATATCTTCATCACAGGAGTCCTCTGCATATTCTTACATGTCCTTGAGTACCTGAGGTAATTTAAATGATGACCACATTAAAAAAATCATCAGTTAAAAAGTGGCCACATTTAGAAAGAACTAGGAAGAGCTTCAGCTTTGCTTTTAAGTAGCCTGGGAGCAAGAAACAGAACAGATTTAGGCTCTAACCGTATGTCACAAGATGTACAGTTGTTAATGTTAAAGCCATAAACTTCACTTTGTTTTAATGGGATTTTATGTGAATGGCACAAAGTAGTGCATAATTGCAAAGTGAAAGGAAAGGGGTAAATGGGTTTAAACTTTTTTCTACAAATGAAAATTTATAGATCCTGTGTTGCAAATATATGCAGCACCTCTGAGTAGGTACTTGACTGAGCCACCTTTCACTTTCACAGATTGCTTATGAGATTTAGGTCAGGACTTGGACTAGACCTTTTTCACAAATTAATCTTCTTTCAATTCTAACTGGTTCCTTCTAGGATTTTAAACTCCATCCATCTGAACTCTAACCAGATTTCCCCTGCTTAACAAAATCATCCCATGACATAAAGGACTGAATGGTCAGGCTCCTGTATACATGCTTCAGCTTTTAACAGTATACTGTCCTGCTCGAGGCCTTCAGTCCCAAGTGCAGAACCTTATGCTGTTCCACGTGCTCGCCTAAAAACTAAGGGGGACCGGGCCTTTCAGTCTGTGGCTCCTAGACTGTGGAACAGCCTGCCCTTCTAGTTTCGCTTTTGCTGACTCTTTGGAGGTTTTCAAAAAACAACTGAAAACTGTTTTATTCATCCAGGCTTTTACTGTTTGTTTGTTTCTGTTGCTTCCTACACTTAATACTACTTTTACTTTTGTACTTCTTTTACTACGATTTGTGTTGTTCTGCGCTTTGTGACTTTTATGTCTGTGAAAAGCGCTTCATAAATAAACTTTACTTACTGACTTACTTACACAGCATGATGCAGCCACCACTATGTTACACTTGTGGATGGTAAAAATGTCTACAAATAAAAATCTAAATTATTGTGTGCATTTGTATTCAAATCACTTTAATCTGTTACTCCAAATAAAATCCATAGCAACCAATTGCTTTAGAAGTCAGCTAACCAGTTGTAGACTATGCATTAACTTCAATCTGCATCTGGTCTTAATATTTCTAAGGTAGCGTATGCATCCCACTATTGCCAGTTACCGCATATTGAAAACATACAAAGGATTGTATTGGAAGCATTTTGCTGCCATCTAGTGGACAGAGTTAGCCCAGAAAATGCCTAATTTAGGCATATTTTAGAACATTCAGTGTGTGTCAAAAAATATCCATGGTAAGGTTTTGGTGCTGATTTCAGAAATCTTGGGGGATTAAAAGGTTTCTCGACCATTCCACTTCACTCTGCTTTAGAGCATTTTTCAGATATGTCCCACAACACAATTTGTTTTCCTAAAATGCTCCATTCTTTTGAGTCAGCACAGCATGATAATCAGCCACAGATGGAGGTCTAAATAACTACAGAGCTTCCACAGTGTAGAACTCATCTCATCAATCCTTTCCTTTTCTGTCTTGTTCAGAATAAGCCAGGGAGGCTAAATTAGGATCTGTTGAGTCCAGTTCATCCTGAAACGTTCTGTTGTGTAGAAGCAGTACAGGATAGGGTCACTGCTCTGCAGCAGAGACACCACAGTCAGTCAGAGTGAGACTTTCTCAATAAATATATTACCAGAGGTATGTTGTATTTGGCAACATCTATGTGGCCACAGAACCCTGTGGATTGCTCTGCTATTGGCCAACAACCAAAAAGATAGATAGGGGGATTTCTCTGCTCATCTGACATTCCTGCTGAGGGCCTCAACTCTTGCTCGTCCTTCCCAGGAATGCAAAGCCAGAACTTTTATAAGTAGCTGTTGATAGAAGTGTGCATGGGATATTTGCCTGAGTGGAGAGCAGGGTAAGCTGTAGCCAGCGATATGACTGAGAGGACCTACAGTACATCCATCTCAGTTTCTTTTTCCTGCCAGGGTCTCTCCTCTGTCTCCTCCAAGTACCGCCTGATACATACCTGTTGAAAATTAAGAAATGCTATCCTGCGCTCAAAACTGTGATCGCTCTGTTTTACCCTGAAATGCTTAATCTTCACAGGCTCTTTTAAAAATAATAATAATAATAACACATAAGTTTAATATAGCAAGTCAGATGTGAGTCAGATGCACGAATATATAAGGTGAGAGAATTCCATAAGGTGGGAGTACTTAAGGCAAAGGCTCTGTCCCCAGTGGTGCGATGTTTTGAGTTGATGGTCTGAGAAAGGAGGTTTAAAGCAGAGGAGACAGCAGGAAGGATGATGTTATCGCAGCAGATCAAAGGGGTATAGAGGGGCGAGGTTATTGAGAGCTTTTTATGTCATGAGAAGGACCTTGAATTGGATTTTCTGCTGAATAGGGAGCCAGTGGAGCTTTTGTAGAACAGGAGTTATGTGATCTCTAGAGCAGGTGTGGGTGAGTAGCTGGGCAGCTGAGTTCTGTACATGTTGTAGTTTCTTGAGATGGATGGACGGAAGACCATAAAGCAGGTTATTGCAATAATCAATTCTGGAAGAGATGAACGCTTGGATTAGGGTTTCGGCAGCAGCAATTGAGAGAGTGGGATGGAAACAAGCAATATGTCGGAGGTGAAAGAAGGCTATTTGGGGCTGGAAAGAGAGGGTGGAGTCAAAAATTAATCCAGGATTTCTGATCTGAGGTGAAGGAGTAAGAGATTGACCATTAACGGAGAGCGTGAAGTCTTGGGTGGAGGGGAGGAGGGATCTGGGTCCCGTTATTAGTATTTCAGATTTATTACAGTTTAGCTTCAGGAAATTTGATGTCATCCATGATTTAATGGCAGTGAGACAGTTTGTTATGATGGAGACAGTACTAAAGGTGATGATTTTTGTAGATAGGTAAAGTTGTTTGTCATTGGCGTAGCAGTAAAATTGGAGCCCATACTGACAAATAATGTATCTAAAGGGTAACATGTAGATGATAAAAAGAAAGAGAACCTAGAACCGAGCCCTGGGGACACCATGGGTTACTGGGGTGATATTGGATGTGCAGTTATTTGCGGAAATGTATTGGGATATGTGTGAGAGGTAGGATAAAAACCAGGAGATGGTTGAACCAGTGATGCCAACTTGCGACTGCAGACAATGTAAAAGGATGGAGTGATTTATTGCGTCAATGGCAGCACTGAGGTCAAGGAGGAGGAGTACGGAGAGATGACCAGAATCAGATGCTAACAAAAGGTCATTAGTCACCTTGATGAGAGCTGATTCAGTGCTGTGGTGAGAACGGAATCCAGATTGAAAGATCTCATAAAGCTCATTGGAGTGAAGATGTTGAGTTAATTGAGAGGCCACAGAACGTTCCAGAATTTTAGCTATTAAAGGCAGGTTGGAAATGGGGCAGAAGTTGTCATGGTTTTGGAGGTCAAGTCCTGTTTTTTTGTGGCCACATTGGCCTTTATGACTGTGGACAGGTTACAGAAAGGAGAGAGAAGTTGGGGGAGAGACACTCGGCAAATGTCCTCGGGCCGGAGTTGAACCTGGGACGACCGCATCTTAAAATGTGGCGCCCGTCTTTAACCACTGCGCCACGCGACGCCCCCAAGTCCTAGTTTTCTGAGTATAGGTTTTATGGCAGCAAGTTTGAAGGCAGAGGGGAAGATACCAGAGGTCAGCGATGAGTTAATGATGTCAAGGATAAGTGGAGTGAGGCATAAAAAGACATGCTTTTACCAGTGGGGATGGAGCAGGGTCCAATGGACAGGGGGAAAGATTGATGTTGGAAAAATGTTTGCCGAGTTCAGAGGCAGTCATTAAAGATTGGGAGGAAAAACAGTTTTGGATGGACAGGGGAGGATCGAGCGGAAGGTCAGTGCTACAAGGAGTAGTGGACAGGAGCTCCTGGTGGATATTGTCAATTTTGGAGCTGAAGAATTTCAAGAAGTTATTACATTTATCTTTATTGAAAGATTGTAGGTAATTGTCCCACTGGTTCATTTTGTTGATGGTGGAGAAAAGAATGCGTGGATTTAAGGAACCAGTCAGGATAATACTGGAGTAGATGGATGTGCGAGCTGAGGTAAGTGCAGTTCTGTAAAAGTCTGTGTGGTTATCAGGTGCTTTTTTATGTACTGAGAATCCGGTTTTCTTGTACAGGCGTTCGAGTTGTCTGCATTGTTTTTTGATTATGTGTAGTGATGTTGCTCCAGAGCACACGAAACCTTAATTTCTCTCCATTGAAGGCCTAAAGCAGGAATTCTGGGTGTTGAACGTCATGCTAAGTGAAAAGTTGAACAGTGATGGTGAATCAGTCTCCAGTAGAAGGAAAAACAGGCTTGGCCGTAGAGTCCCTGACTTCTGAGCAACTAGTCAAAGGCTGATGATACTGATTCGACGGGGTAAGCCGTATTGCGTCATTTCCTGTTGTCACTGTTGCGCTCCCTGTAAACTGTTTGGTGTTCAGAGTCTCTTGAATTGATCTTATTTTCTCTCTGCTGAGCCCTTTCTAAGTTATTTTAACACACAAGCACACTAAAATACACGTTTTGTGGTGGTGTACTTTACGTTTTGGGAACTCCTTGTGTTTCACACAGCTTTTCTTGGGGTGGTAAGGTCTCGCTAGCTCAGTTAGCTTAGCTTCATTGCGGCTATGGCTACTCTTCTCTCTCCTGTCTCTAACTCTTCTCTTCTCTCTTGCTCTCTCTGTCAGATGTTTAGTTACTTCCCTGCCTCCTTTAGTGATAATGGTAACTGTAATAAATGTAATATTTTTGTAGCTTTGGAGGCGAGGGTATCAGAATTAGAAGCACGGCTCCGCGCTGTTGAAAAACCAGCAGATAGCCGAAGCCCATTAGCCAGCGCGGAGCCAACAAGGATAGATCCCCCTAGCTGTCCTCCGGTAGAGCCCGCGCAGCCGGGACCTCAGGCTGGTTGGGTGACTGTACGTAGGAAGCATAGTTCTAGGACCCAGCCCCCGGGCCACCACCAACCGGTCCGCGTTTCTAACAGATTTTCCCCGCTCAGCAAAACACCCGCTGAGAAACCGACCCTGGTAATTGGCAGCTCCATAGTCAGAAACGTGGCATTAGAGACACCATTGACCATAGTCAAATGTTTGCCAGGGGCCAGAACGGGCGACATCAAATCCTACCTGAAACTGCTGGCTAAAGATAACCGTAAATACAGTAAGATTGTTATTCACGCTGGCGGTAATGACACCCGGTTACGCCAATCGGAGGTCACTAAAATTAGTGTTGCTTCGGTGTGTACGTTTGCTAAAACAATGTCAGACTCGGTAATCTTTTCTGGTCCCCTGCCTGATCGGACCAGTGACGATATGTTTAGCCGCATGCTGTCATTCCATCAATGGTTGTCTAGATGGTGTCCTGCAAACGATGTGGGCTACATTGATAACTGGAGAACTTTTTGGGGAAAACCTGGTCTGATCCGGAGAGACGGCATCCATCCCACTTTGGATGGAGCAGCTCTTCTTTCTAGGAATATGGCCGAATTTATTAGTCCTCCAAAACACTGACAACCCAGGGTCCAGACCACGAAGCAGAGTCGTAGTTTAACCCACCTCTCTGCTGCTTCTGTACTGTTACCCCCCCATTACTCTATAGAAACAGTGTCTTGCCCACGGCCAAAATTAAATGGATTAAAAGTTAAGCCAACAAAAGCAAATTATGGAAATCTCATAAAAATAAATACAACTTTGACTGAACAGAAAAATAAATCTATTAAATGTGGTTTATTAAACATAAGATCTCTCTCCTCAAAGACTTTGTTAGTAAATGACTTGATTTGTGATAATCACATTGATTTCCTTTGTCTCAGAGAAACCTGGTTGCAGCAGGAGGATTATGTCAGTATAAATGAGTCAACTCCTTCCAGTCATTTAAATTTTCACATTTATAGAAATACTGGGCGAGGAGGAGGAGTTGCAACCATTTTTCGTTCTGATTTACTAATTAGTCCCAGACCAATTGATAGCTACAGTTCTTTTGAACATCTAACCCTTAATTTTCCTCATCCAAGTTGCAAAACATTAAGACCATTTTTGTTTGTGGTTTTGTATCGTCCACCAGGCCCTTACTCTCAATTCTTGGATCAGATCTCACATTTTTTATCTGATTTAGTATTAAATACTGATAGGGTTATTATAGTGGGGGACTTTAATATTCATGTGGATACTGAAAGTGATAGCCTAAATGCAGCCTTTAGTGCTATTTTAGACTCAATTGGCTTTACTCAAAAAGTACAGGGATCGACCCACTCGGGCAAACACACTTTGGACCTTGTACTGACATACGGTATTGAGTGTGAGGAAATAACAGTCCACCCACATAACCCGGTCCTGTCTGACCACTTCTTAATAACTTTTGAATTTACTTTAACTGACCATCTTAAATCTGAAAGAACATTTCATTATAGTAGAGCTTTATCAGACAATGCTGTAACAATTTTTAAAGAATCTGTTCCATTCTTACTTTCCTTAGTGTCTCACACAGTGGATGGCAGCAATTCTATCTCTAACCCTTCAGAAATTGATGATCTGGTTCACAGCGTTACGTCCTCATTGCGTTTGGCATTAGATAGTGTAGCCCCCTTAAAAAAGAAAGTGGCTAGCCATAGGAGGCTGACTCCTTGGTTCAACGCAGAGTTGCGTACCTTAAAGCAGAATACTAGGAAGTTGGAGAGCAAATGGCGCTCTACACACCTAGAGGATTCCTATTTAACCTGGAATAACAGTCTACTGCTGTATAAAAAGACCCTTCGACAAGCTAGAACAGCATATTTTTCATCATTAATAGAGGCGAATAAAAACAATCCTAGGTTTCTTTTTAGTACAGTTGCCAAACTTACACAGAGTCATAGCTCTGTTGAGCCAACTATTCCCCCAGCTCTTAGCAGTGATGATTTTATGGGATTCTTCGTAAATAAAATTAATTCTATTAAAAATAAAATCATTGGCATCCTCCCAAACATGATTACTTCTTCCTCAGTAAATGAGGCAGTATCGGAAAGAACTGTAGATCCTCAGTTGTGCTTAGGCTGTTTTGATTCAGTCGAGCTTTCGGAATTATCAAAAATATTAGCCTCATCTAAACCTTCAACTTGTATGTTGGACCCAATTTCAACCAAATTATTTAAAGAAGTGTTCCATTTGGTTCCTGGCCCCATTTTGGATATGATGAATCTATCCTTAGTAAACGGATACGTACCACAGGAATTTAAAATAGCTGTAATTAAACGTTTACTCAAGAAACCTTCCCTTGATCAAGATGACTTGGTGAATTACAGACCTATATCTAACCTTCCTTTCTTATCCAAAGTCCTTGAGAAAATTGTTGCTAATCAAGTCTGTGAGCATTTAAACAATAACGAGCTGTTTGAAGAGTTTCAGTCAGGTTTTAGAGCTCATCATAGCACTTAAACAGCACTGGTGAAGGTTACTAATGATATTCTCATGGCCTCAGATAATGGACTGGTGTCTGTTCTGGTTTTGTTAGATCTCAGTGCTGCTTTTGACACAGTCGATCATAATATTCTCTTAGAAAAGCTTGAACATGTTGCAGGGATCAAAGGAACAGCACTAGGCTGGTTTAAATCATATTTGTCTGATAGATTCCAGTTTGTTCATCTAAATGATAAATCTTCTTCACTCTCAAGAGTTACTTGTGGAGTTCCACAGGGTTCTGTGCTTGGACCAATTCTGTTCACCATATATATGCTCCCAATTGGTAGAATCATTAGACAGCATGGGATAAATTTCCACAGCTATGCAGATGATACACAACTATATTTATCCATAAATCCTGATGAACCCAGTCAGTTAGGTAGATTACAGGCATGTCTGGAAGACATAAAAACATGGATGACCCTAAACTTTTTCCTTTTAAATTCTGACAAAACAGAAGTTGCTGTCTTTGGACCAGAAGTTTTTAAACAGAAACTAATTAGTCAATCACTTCATCTGGATGGCATTAAATTGGCCCCCAGTAATAACGTAAAGAACCTCGGCGTTATTTTTGACCGAGACTTGACATTTAAATCCCATATTAAACAGGTTTCTAGGATTTCTTTCTTTCACCTCCGGAATATTGCTAAAATTAGAAACATCCTGTCCAGGAGTGATGCTGAGAAACTAGTCCATGCATTTGTTACCTCAAGGCTGGACTACTGTAATTCTTTACTATCAGGTAGTCCACAAAATGCCATTAAAAGCCTTCAGTTGATCCAAAATGCGGCAGCAAGAGTTTTGATGAATATTAAAAAGAGAGATCACATTTCTCCTGTTTTAGCTTCCCTTCATTGGCTCCCTGTTAAATCCAGAATAGAATTTAAGATCCTTCTTCTTACATACAAAGCCCTTAATAATCAAGCTCCATCATACATCAGAGATCTAATTGTTCCTTATGTTCCTAACAGAGCCCTTCGCTCTCAGACTGCAGGTTTACTTGTAGTTCCTAGGATTTCTAAAAGTATAATGGGAGGCAGATCTTTTAGTTATCAGGCTCCTCTCCTGTGGAACCAGCTCCCAGCTTTAGTCCGTGATGCAGACACTCTGTTTACTTTTAAGGCCAGGCTTAAAACTTTCCTTTTTGATAAAGCTTATAGTTAGAGTGGCTAAGGTCATCCTGAGCTATCTCTGTAGTTATGCTGCTATAGGCTTAGACTGCTGGAGGACAGACTTACCAATTTTCTTCACTCTGCTACTCCCTTTTCTCCTACTACTCTCCAGTTGTAATACAGTACATTCTGTTATTTCGACTGTTAACTTTGTTTTCTCTCAGTGTTTTTCTCTCCATAGAAGATATACCTGGTCTGGTATCCTGCTTGGCTGCAATGCCCTGTTGGACGGGGGGCATCGACTGGGATGATCCCCCCAGTAACTGAACATCCACTGTGTCCTGTTATTAACTTTTTACTTCCTGTAACATAAAAAGTTCTCTTATATCAGATCTTCTGTTCCTTCTGTGTTTCTGCTCTGTCTTCTCAAACCCCCAGACGGTCTTGGCAGATGGCCGCTCCTACTGAGCCTGGTTCTGTTGGAGGTTTCTTCCTGTTAAAGTGGAGTTTTTCCTCTCCACCGTCGCTACATGCTTGCTCAGTATGAGGGATTGCTGAAGGATTGCTGTGGTTGGAAAGTCTGCATCAACGGGGCCCAACCTCACGCCAATGACTGACACAATCTGCTGGGTTTCCTTAAATAGGAAACTTTTTAACTGATTGGAATGTTTGTATAAATGTATTGAAATGACTTCTTGTTAAGTGCCTTGAGATGACATCTGTTGTGAATTGGCGCTATATAAATAAACTGAATTGAATTGAATTGAAAATTGAATTGATGGTGCCGAGTATGTGTGCCGCTGTCTGTTTCTGAACACATTCTGCTGCCGCCCCACTGTTATTTGGCTCGGTGGCCAAACTTGTAAAAATCAGTCAGTGCAGACTGTTGGACAGGGTGAGGGCACAAGTATTATTCATCATTAGCTTTGTGTTCTTTTTATTATCTGAAATTGAGTTTTTCCTCAGGTGTCAAGATCAATTTTCATTGGCCAAACAGAAGATCATTTTCACTTGCCACTTTTTAAATTGCTGTAATTATACAAGGCTGTAAATCCTGTTAATAAGCAATAAGCACATTTCTTTTTAACATCTTGGTACAGGCATTTAAATCCATCCAATCCTGTGATAGAGACTGCTTGAAAAATAATTTAAATTATCCATGATAACTCAGATTAAGTCTGATTCACACAATAATGTTGGATAAAGCCTGGGGAGTTTCCTCCACCTCAGTCATGGACTCTTCTGATTCCACAGGTTTGTCTTCAACCAAGTCAGGAGATACTGTTACCCCCTTTGCCTCCCCCTCCCACTTGTCTGTCACTAAAAGTCAGGTGAAGAGGCAGCTGGAGATACTGAACCGGAACAAGGCCGCAGGTCCAGATGGTGTCAGCCCCAGAGTCCTGAAGGCCTGTGCAGACCAGCTCTGTGGGATTCTTCAGCACCTCTTCAAAACCATAGCCTAACCCAGGAGAAAGTTCCAGTGCTGTGGAAGACATCATGCCTTGTTCCAGTACCAAAGAAAACTCACCCATCAGTCATCAATGACTATAGACCTGTTGCCCTGACATCCCACATCATTAAGGTCCTGGAGAGACTCCTGTTAACAAACTACCTGACAAACAGACCATTTTTTGTGAGACTGAAGGATTCTGTGTCAAACCAGGTGGTCAGTAGCACAGGAGCTGGTGGACCGCTTTGTGCCATGGTGTGGAAACAGTCGTCTTACCTTGAATTTGGACAAAACAAAGGAAATCCTCATCCAAGTTGCAAAACATTAAGACCATTTTTGTTTGTGGTTTTGTATCGTCCACCAGGCCCTTACTCTCAATTCTTGGATCAGATCTCACATTTTTTATCTGATTTAGTATTAAATACTGATAGGGTCATTATAGTGGGGGACTTTAATATTCATGTGGACACTGAAAGTGATAGCCTAAATGCAGCCTTTAATGCTATTTTAGACTCAATTGGCTTTACTCAAAAAGTACAGGGATCGACCCACTCGGGTAAACACACTTTGGACCTTGTACTGACATACGGTATTGAGTGTGAGGAAATAACAGTCCACCCACATAACCCGGTCCTGTCTGACCACTTCTTGATAACTTTTGAATTTACTTTAACTGACCATCTTAAATCTGAAAGAAAATTTCGAAGTCATTCCTACATACCAGCTTGACACAGTCCTTTATGTTACCCCCCCCTTTTTAGCCCTAGCAAAGTGGGTTGTTACACCAGCTGTTAATGTTTCTTGTGGATCCCTCATTCATACGAGGTGGTCTCTGATAAAGCTGTATACCATTCAGTGTAAATGGGATAGTTCTGCCCCTTTCAGTACATTCGTATGACCCTCTTGACAGTAGTAGAGGTGATTTTAAGCCACTGTACTTTTTCAGTTTCTTTTCAAAGACTATAATCCAAATAATTCAGAAGACAATGCTGGTGTCAAGACCATATTCAAATTTAAAGCACTATTTATGTTTCCCACGACATTATGACAATAAGAGGGTAGATTGGGACAGGTGGGAAACATATGAACCATCTATACCGGACTTTGTCTGCCATTAAAAGCCTTCAGTTGATCCAAAATGCGGCAGCAAGAGTTCTGATGAATATTAAAAAGAGAGATCACATTTCTCCTGTTTTAGCTTCCCTTCATTTGCTCCCTGTTAAATCAAGAATAGAATTTAAGATCCTTCTTCTTACATACAAAGCCCTTAATAATCAAGCTCCATCATACATCAGAGATCTAATTGTTCCTTATGTTCCTAACAGAGCACTTCGCTCTCAGACTGCAGGTTTACTTGTAGTTCCTAGGATTTCTAAAAGTAGAATGGGAGGCAGATCTTTTA
The DNA here is from genome assembly GCA_963556495.2 of Valencia hispanica. Classification (NCBI taxonomy): domain Eukaryota; kingdom Metazoa; phylum Chordata; class Actinopteri; order Cyprinodontiformes; family Valenciidae; genus Valencia; species Valencia hispanica. The sequence goes on from OY747704.1 coordinate 333,019, forward strand.
GTTATCAGGCTCCTCTCCTGTGGAACCAGCTCTCAGCTTTAGTCCGTGAGGCAGACACTCTTTACTTTTAAGGCCAGGCTTAAAACTTTCCTTTTTGATAAAGCTTATAGTTAGTGGCTAAGGTCATCCTGAGCTATCTCTGTAGTTATGCTGCTATAGGCTTAGACTGCTGGAGGACAGACTGACCACCTTTCTTCACTCTGCTACTTTTCTCTCCTACTACTCTCCAGTTGTATTACAGTACATTCTACTATTTACACTGTTAACTTTGTGTTCTCTCAGTGTTTTTCTCTCCATAGAAGATATACCTGGTCTGGTATCCTGCTTGGCTGCAATGCCCTGTTGGACGGGGTGCATCGACTGGGATGGTGCTCCCAGTGGCTGAACATCCACTGTGTCCTGTTATCAACTTTTTACTTTCTGTAACATAGAAAGTACTCTTATATCGGATCTTCTGTTCCTTCTGTGTTTCTGCTCTGTCTTCTCAAACCCCCAGACGGTCGTGGCAGATGGCCGCTCCTACTGAGCCTGGTTCTGTTGGAGGTTTCTTCCTGTTAAAGGGGATTTTTCCTCTCCACCGTCACTACATGCTTTTCTCAGTATGAGGGATTGCTGAAGGATTGCTGTGGTTGGAAAGTCTGCCCGACCTCACGCCAATGACTGACGCAATCTGCTGGGATTCCTTAAATAGGAAACTTTTTAACTGATTGGAATGTTTATATAAATGTATTGAAAGGACTTCTTGTTAAGTGCCTTGAGATTACATCTGTTGTGAATTGGCGCTATATAAATAAACTGAATTAAATTGAATTGCAATGGGCCTGTGTTCTCCGAGTGATCTTCTAGTTTTAATTTAAGACATCCTTTTTTGTTTCAAACTCTACCTGAAAATCGGCAATATGGCGCCAACATGGCATTAAACAACCTGACGGCAACACCCCTGGTCAGAAAATAAAACATACTCTAGTCTACCAGAAAAGTAGTTTGTCGCCATCTTCCTCAGTGTCCTGACAGTTCTCACAGAGGCTAGATCATACTGGTGATGTCAAAAATCACACAGTTGTTGGGGACAGCCAAGTCAACAACAGAGGACACACTGATTGACAGACCATACGTGATGACCAAGTCCAGGGTGTGTCTTCAGTTGTGAGTCTGCTGCATGACATGTTGGCTAAAATCCATATAATTCAGAATATTCAAAAAATTGTTAATAAAGGGTCTAAAAGGTTATTCATGTGTAGATTAAAACCAACAGCTAAAATGTCCTTTCAAAGGAGCTGTGGAGAGTTGATAAAGTTAAAGTTTTGACAAGGACATTCGCATAAATACAGACTGTGGTAGAACCACAGTGCTGGTTTTGTTGAATCCCAGTGCAGCATTTGACACTGTTGACCATGGTGTATTATTGGAATGACTGGGGAGCTGGGTTGGACTTTCTGGCACAGTTCTTGGCTGGTTTGAGTCTTACCTTAAGAACAGAAACTTCTTCGTGTCAATAGGCAATTTTTCATCAAAACAAACACAAATCACATGTGGGGTGCTCCATCTTACAGCCCCTCCTATTTAGTATCTACTTGCTTCCACTAGGCCAGATTATAACGACCAACACAATTAGCTACCATAACTATGTAGATGATACTCAGCTTTACATTACAATGTCACCAGGTAACTCTGAACCTATCCTAACCCTAAATAAATGCATCGAGCAAATCAATGGATGGATGTGTTATACCTTTCTCCAGCTGAACAGAAACAAAACTGAAGTAATTATTTTTGGACCTAAAGAGGAACAATCAAGAGTCAGCACACAGCTTAAATTATTAAAGCTAAAAAACTACTGATCAGGCCTGAAATCTAGGTTTAACAATCATACTGACCCAAGATAGACAAGCAAAAACATTAGATGATACTCTCCATAACTTCGGCCTGACCCAGCATGTCTAACAGCCAACACAATCAAGGACACACTCTGGACTTAATTATCAGCAAAGGTTTCAATTCAATTCAGTTTTTTAAATTAAATGTACCCAACATCTCGGTAATTGATATTGCATTATCTGGGGTCTCATTTATAAACGTTGCGTACGCACAAAACGGGGCCTTTCAAAGCAAAAGTTGTGATTTATAAAAAACAAACTTGACCTGAAATTGTGCATACCTGTATGCCAACTCTGACCCGTGTGTATGAACATTTTGGAGACGGGGGGAATCAACGACGCAGTTGGTGAAGTGGTGAACTACAGCCAGACTGCATATTACTCCTCTCACACGTCATTTCACCTCACACCAAACATTAATTATTGATTCATGTTATTATAAACATTCAAACCAGCAATAATATCTATATTGCAGCTTGCAGTGAGATATAGCTCTTCTAAAAACATTTTTCAATATTAAAAGAAATGCATAACATTTATTTTAAAAACCTTAAACTCAGATAAAAGCCGGGACTGTGTGCCAATTAATAAATTGAATCATCTGTACCATATATCATTGATTCAGTCAGAACCCGACCACTGTTAGGTGCGCAACGGGCACCGGCAGCACTGGTGCTGGGGGCAGGCGGACGCTGGGCAACCTCATCTTCCTCAGCCTCCTCATCCTCGCCATCTACAGACTGTGGAAGAGCTGAAAAGACATGGCATATTAGTCTGTCTCCTTAAAACATGCTGAAATTTGTTAATGTAGCCACATAATAAAATATAGACAAAAGGTGCATTACCGGGTTTATTTAACATTTCTGCCAGGTCGGTGTCGCCCTCCTTCTCTGACACAAGACTGTACACGCTTGTTCTTCCCAGGATATTTGCCATCTTCCTGTCCAGTGGTGTGAGCTCGGGTGTACCCTTGCCCCCTCCAGTTGCAGACCCACTCTGGCGGTGGGAGGCAAGTTTTATTTTGGCCTCCACTTTGAGGTCCGACCACTTTTTTTTATTTCGTGGACCGTCCTGTCAGTTGCACTGTGACAGTCTGCACTGACTGTCTGCACTGCAGACGCCAGATGCTGCCACTTGCAGTTCTTTCTTTTATTTGTGACACCGCTGCTGTGTCCACCAAATAAAATATCTCTTAGCTTCCACTTCACCCACTAGCACTCCAATTTCCATCTCTGTGAAGTTTCTCTTCTTGGTTTTTTGTTTTGTTGCCATATTTCCCCCTTCCTCATATGCATCAATATTCATGTCCTGCTTTGCATTGACCTTTTGTAGCCGGGTTTGGGTGTGTTCAGGGCGGGATATGAGCCAAATTCACGTGGGCAAACTTCCAGGAAGAGTGTGATTTATAAAGGTGAAAGTGCTTACACCTGTGCGTAGGCATGGTTTTATAAATCAGAAATCTTTTTGGCGTACGCAAACTTTTTGTTTTGGTCGTACGTACAATTTTAGTAGGGATTCTACGCAATGTTTTATAAATAAGACCCCTGGCCATTTCTCTGTTTTCTTTGGAAGTACCATCTCTGCTAAATTATCCAGCCACAGTAATACCACTATAAAAAAGCGTTTTCTATGGGTCAGCTCAGTTGAAACTTTTAAACGTATTAACCCTCCCACCACACCCCCCTCATCTCCCAACTCGAACTCAGTAAACAAGCTGGTAGATAATTTCCTTGCGTAAATCTCAGCCATCACTGATTCCATTGCTCCAACTAAAGTGAAAGTAGTCTCAGGTAGAAAGAAGCCTCTGTGGACTAGTGATCCACTGGTAAGTAGTGAAAAAAGGGAATGTTGACGAGCTGAGAGAAAATGGCTGGACACTCGAATCCAGGTTCTCTGTGAGATCTACAAAGACAGACTGGATAGATATCATCTAACTATAAAAGATGCAAGGGAATCTTTCTATTATGAAATCAATAACAGAAACATTAATAACGAGCAGACTTTATTTGCAACAGTGGAAAGACTAACTAATCCTTTAGTGACAGTAGCCCCTGAACTAAATTCTACCAGGGCCTGCAATGACTTTGCCAGCTTTTTCACTGAAAAGATTATAACAATTAGATTGTCAATCTGTACCTCAATACCGAGCCCACTACCAAATGCCATCCCAAATCAACACCAATGTGGAGAAAATGTCTGAATTCCACGAATTAAACCAAATAAAAAAACCCTGGTCTGATCTGGTTCAAATTGTTAACTCATCCCTGCTATCAGGTGTCTTCCCCCATGCTTTGAAGACAGCAGTTATTAAACCGCTACTAAAGAAGAAGAATCTGGACAACATGTTAATGCATAACTACAGGCCAATCTCAAACCTTACATTCCTCAGTAAGATCATTGAAAAAGCTGTGTTTCACCAATTAAATGGCTTCCTAACAATGACAAACCGTTTTGATGTTTTTCAGTCTGGTTTCCGTGCTCACCACAGCACTGAGACTGCCCTCATCAAAAATATTCAAAGACATCCGCATAAATACAGACTGTGGAAGAACCACAGCTGCTGACGCCTGATTCACATCGGGCGCAGAACGGATGTGGCCCGGTGTGCACACGGCAACCGGACAGACTGCAATTCACACCCACTGCGGTTTGTGTGTGGAACATCTCTGGAGGTTTGCTCCAGCGAGAGCACCATATCTCATCTGTTCACGCGATAACTATGTAAACAGAGAGTGTACTGTAGCAATGAATGTTTCACAATTGTTTGGAAAACATCGACAATAATGATTAGGAATGTGACAAAACAGATACAGTTGTTTGAATATAACCTTGTAAAAATAACGTATACTATCATCAACTGCATGGAAGCTTGCTTCCGTAGAACTAATATCTCTGATGGCTGTGGCTACAATCGTAGTTTGCTTTCACTAGTGTGAATGTGAGTTAATGAATAATGAAATTTTGAAGCGCTTTGAGCTGTATAAAAACAATCTATTATTATTATTATTACTCTAAAAAGCTGGGGAAAAACAGGCAACACCGGTTTAATTTTGAAGTATATTGGATTAACTTGGCCTGGTCCTATCTCATCTGTCTGGCTCATGTCATTTCTTTAACTTAATCAAAAAACACATCCGGTGTCCAGAAAAAATAGACTTGATCCGGAAAGTTAATGGAGCTCTGCATGCGCCCCGGACCGCACCGCGTCTTTTCTGAATGCTCTGATTGTACTCCATGTTTTTTTCGTCTATGAGCCAGGCATACAGACTGGGCCGCTGCTATTCTGCGCCTGGTGTGAATCGGGTAAATTACTGAGCTGCTTTAAATCAAAATTTAAAACTTTTAGAGCTGCCTTTGAGTAAACAATCTCATATGCATCATTTGTGTTCATGCTTTATTGCTGTTATTCATGCTTTGTTGTGTATCATGTGTTGTGTGTGTTTCACGCTAAATTGGTGCTTTTAATTTCCAATGTTATATTCTATGTTTTTCTTTATCACCAAATCATGTAAAGCACCTTGAATTACTCTGTTGTTGAAAGTGTGCTATACAAATAAAAATGCCTTGCCTAGCAAAAGCAATAATATAATGCCGAGAAAACTCCCCTCTCCCAAATTGTCGTTAATAGGGCTATGATAAGCAGAAGACTTCCACCAACTCAAGCTTGTAAGCATACATTTTTCAAATCTAAACAGACAAAAGGGGATCTTAAAGTATTAAAAAAGCATTGAATTCAGTAGAGTCACATTTAAGGCCTTAAAGCATTACATTTCAGAAAAAAGGCATTATTTTTTTAAATTATAGTCTCAAATTCGATATTTTATCAAATAATTAAACAATTTGTCATATGTAAGCGTTTAGATTTGGTATTTATAAATCCAACATTAATGCGAAGTGCACATTACGACACTGCACTTGTTGCTATGGTTCCCCGCCAATATATGCAACAGCCCCTTTCCAGAACTGCACCTGCAGTAGCACAGGCAGTAGGAAATGCTTCCTCTCCTCTAATTACTACAACACATAGTACTCCGCAGTGGCTGCGAAATATGACTGGGTCGGACCCAGTGGCGTCACCTGGCCTGGGCATTCCCGGCTCTAGCCCTGAAAATTTTTTCTCAAGGCCGAATGTTTTTTTGTCACCCCAGAGGAAAAAGTTTACATTAACTGAGCCGCCCTATGACAATAAGGAAGATGGTAGTTTTGTAATTTCCTGGCTTCTGTGAATGCAACAGAGGCACGATGGTATGACCGATCAGAGAGGAGTTGTGCGGGGAATCTGTGTCTTATTGGCTGACAGCCCGGTGTTTAATATAACCTCTAGAGCGGTCCTGAGAGAAAATGCATATCAGACAATTTTTGACAGAAATAAGAGGGACACTTCTTAAGTTGTGGCGCCTGGCAGTGGGCGGCAAAAATCTGGGCCAACACATAAAACAGGTAAAAATACAATTTATATACTTTATGTCTTCAGATTATATGAACATTAGGCAGATTTACAGCAGTGTTTGTGAAAACACGTCATTCGGACATTACCAATGCAAGTTAAAATTTTCTTCGCCACGCACTCCACAGCTGTTCACAATTTCTACTGCATGCGCTCTAGATCTGCTCCGCTCCAGTCTGCAGCCCAGAGGTGGTCAAAGAAGTATGCGCGGGAATTGCGATATCTCGCGATAAAAGCTACTAATAAATGGGGAATCGGAACAAAATTCTTGATTTCCTGGAAGACGAACATAAAAGAACAGTTATTCTATGTTATTCCGTGTCAAGATATTTTGGACAACATATAAACCTGTGTATATTTATACATGTATAAACATACACGGGTTTATATTAATATACAGTGCTCAACATAAATGAGTACACCCCCTTTAGAAAGTGCAAATTCAATTAGTAGCTCAATGAACAAAAGAACAATTTCCAAACTTTTCACATGGCTGAGTTTTATTGAACACTTATTTAACTCCATAACATGAAATTAAGGTTAATAATCTAACTTAGATCACAAAATATTCAGTTTTACTCAAATTGGTTGAAGCAAAAATTAATACACCCTGCAACAAAAACTACTAAATCTAGTATTTTGTATGAGCACCGTGATTTTTAAGGACAGCACCAAGTCTTCTAGGCATGGAATGAACAAGTTGTCGACATATTGCAACATCTATCTTTTTCCATTCTTCAAGAATAACCTCTTTTAGAGCCTGGATGCCAGATTGTCTCTTTAGAATTCCCCACAGGTGTTCGATTGGGTTCAGATCAGGAGACATACTTGGCCATTCAATCACCTTCAACCTGTTCTTCTTCAGAAATGCAACAGTAGCTTTAGATGTGTGTTTTGGATGATTGTCGTGTTGGAAAAGTGCACGACGACCAAGTGCACGGAATGATGGCAGCATCTTCTCCTTCAGTATAGAGCAGTACATTGTTGAGTTCATGATAACATCAATGAAATGCAGCTCCCCAACACCAGCAGCACTCATGCAGCCCCACATAAGGACACTGCTACCACCATGTTTCACTATAGGCACCATGCATTTTTCTTTGAAATCCTCACCTTTACGATGCCATACAGTTTTTAAACCATTAGTTCCAAAAACAGTGATCTTTGTCTGATCACTCCAGAGTATAGAGTCCCAGTAGTCTTCATCTTTTTCAGCATGGGCCCTAGCAAATTCTAGGCGTGCTTTTTTGTGCATGGGCTTTAGGAGAGGCTTCTTCGTGGACGATACCCATGCATGCCATTCCTCTGCAGTGTGCGTCGTATGGTGTCACGTGAAACAGTCACTCCAGTTTGGCTTTCTACTGCTTTAGCTAACTGCAGTGAACTTGCATGGCGACTTTCTTCAACCCTTCTCATCAGAAGACGCTCCTGTCGAGATGTTAACTTCCGTGGACAGCCTGGACGTCTCTGTAAGATGGTTGTACTTCCATCTTTCTTAAATTTTTGGATCACTTTTGCTACAGTATTTTGACTGATATGTAAAGCTTTGCCAAGCTTCTTGTAGCCCTCACCTTTTTTGTGTAAAGAAATTATTTCCTTTTTCAGATTTTGACATTTCTCTTCCATGGGGAGCCATTGCTGACAACATGAAATGGGATGGGCTTTTCTTTGTTAAGTAATGCCCTTTTATAGTCACCTGTCTGCTGGACACCTCTTAAATGAATCATTAGACTCACCTGTGGTTGAATGCCTGTTAATTAGAATTTGGTAGTCTTAATTGTGGCTTTTTTCCTAAGACTATAATTGGGGTGTACTCTTTTGCAACATGGGCTTGAATGAATTTGTTAGGAAAATCACTTTTTTGTGTGTGCAAATTAACAAATCTTGTTTGCAATCAATGGCCCACATTTGTGGGAGTATTTTGTAGTATAGTATCTCATAGAAAATGTTGATTCTGAAAGGAAACTAAAGGTTTTCTGACAAATGTAGTTGGGTGTACTCATTTATGCTGAGCACTGTAGCTATCCATACAAAACATTTCTAGTCCGTCTTTAATTATTGATTTTGAAAAACACCCGCAAATGTGCTTGTTCTATATCCTGTTTTTCCCGGAAGGCGAAACGGCGGCTGGCGCCACTCAGCGGGGCGGGGAAACGCTCTCATTGACTACAATGGGAGCGATTTTGCTGCGGAGTGCGTGGCGGAGCGCATGCAGTGGAAATTGGGGGTTAAAATCACTGACTAATCAATAACTGATTTAACGTTTTGACCAATGATTGTCTGGGAGGAAACAAATCAGAGTATACTACTAGAATAAACTATAGACTACAGCACTGATTAAATCAACAGTTTTACTTTTGTTCTGAGTGCAAAGACTGCTGTCTTGACTGGGATTGAGCTGCCTTGGCAGAGGTCTGCGCTCTGAGTGCTTTTCTAGTTAAAACTTTATAATTGAGCCAATTTTCCACAAAAATGACACTTGAATGCTAATCATGTTGCAAAGGTCAGTTCCTTTTTTGATGACCTTCTGCGTAGGTTCCCCCAGATTCTCAGGTCCAAGAAACGCCCCTGGTCGAACCTATGCCTGGTAACGATCATGAGGCTTTGTGTCGGATCTGCCACAAACTTTTAAGCTGGGGATAATTATGGGACTGACTGCATTGGAGTCCCACATGCGAAGCTAAAAACATGTTGCTAGCTTAAATTCTAGTCAACTTCATGCGCCATTCACACATTATTGTGGGAGGCAATCACCAAATTTTTTCTCAAGCAACGGCATTGTGTACTGTCGCCACTACCACAGCGACTGCTATGACTAGCCACGGGATTGGCAATGGACTTTTAAATACAACCACAAACTTGCAAACAGGGACCTGTGGATTGACACCAACTGTACGGTCAGAAGTTGTTTGGGTTTTAAAAACAGTTTCTGATCACCAATCCTAAACGTCTAATGAAGATATTAGGGAGATATTCAAAACCATGTTCATAGATTCTCAAATTGTATCTGTTTTCACGTGTGGTAAAAACAAGACCGCCTCCATTACCAAACTTGGACTTGCATTATTTATTGCAAATGCGCAAATAAAGGATTTAAAGGATTTTAAATTGAAATGGATTTTAATTTAACCAAAAAAAAGAAAAAAAATTATTTTGTGAGTGTAGATATGCATATTTCTGGCCATCCATCCATTTTCTTCCACTTATCCGGGGTCGGGTCGCGGGGGCAGCAGCTTAAGCAAAGAGACCCAGACTTCCCTCTCCCCAGCCACTTGTTCCAGCTCCTCGGGAGGAACCCTAAGGCGTTCCCAGGCCAGCTGAGAAACACTGGCCACAAACCCAACATTACATTTTACTGAATAGGCATTAAAAAGGTATTAAATTTCACTACTTCAAACGTGGAGCTACCCTGAATGAGCAGGCGCATCTTTTTGCAAAAGAGAACACCAGGCATTCATCTCTGTGGATTCTTTTGGAAAAATTAATTATTTCCACATCAGCATCCACGCTGTCATTATGTCAATGTCTGCTTCTCCTTTCCACAGATCATCTAGGTTTTGGAAGCTGAAAAATACAATTTTCACCATACCTGTTTTTTGTTTTTTTTAAATCAAACTTTCAGATGTTTGCTCTTAGTGGCTTTCCTTAGCCTGACAAGGTTTTCGTTAACATCATGTCATGTTAACAAATTCTGCTTTTGTTTGTTTAGCAGCTGTTTGGCGGAGAGGAGATTGGCTGAATCTGCAGCAGCTGAACAGAACCAACCTCCCTGAAGACCTCCTGGACCCATGACCTTAATGCTGCGTCTTTACAATCTGTCCCTTGCCACTTGGTATTAAATGCATGTGTATTTCAGATAGGCCTTTGTGACCAAGTTAGACATTTGAAGAAATGTTGTAGCAATATTTGACTTCTGTCCCCTGTTTTGTATTTTAATGCTCACTCAAATGTTTTTGTTAAACTGACTACAAATATAATTATAGAAAATGTTAACCAGCCTTTTTATGCTGGACTAATGCAGCTGTTTGGAAGTTAGTATTTGAGCAGACATAGCCTTTTTTCCTTTTGGAATGGTAAAGACACCAAACAGGGTAACTTATTTTGTATCAACATTTTCCAGAGCTCACCTGTAATGTAGAAGATAATTTTACCTAAACTGATAATTCATAATAATTCAGGGACTCAATGGTTATTGGTGGTATTACCTCAAAATTTGTTGTATCTTTTTCCCCCCCAGCTTTCCCAAGGGCGATTGGTAATTTTGCACCTTTTTCTGTACCGTATCTGCCTGTTTTCCAAATGTAGGTGTGAACCTTTTGTTTAAAGCTCTCTAGAGTCTAGTGGCCAATTTTCATTCCTGTTAATATTTCATTTGTAGGAATTGATTAAACTGTATTATACTGTAAGTGCTGTGAATTTGTGCTATGTTTAATATTTGACTACTGTTTATTTTTATTATTAATATATACATATACTTGCCTTTGACAGAAGTATTGAAAGTGCTCTTGTTAGTTCACAGTGCCCAGAATGGCTTTGAATGTTCCTTCCGAGAATAAAGGGCCGGTCACACCAGAATTAGAACACACTTTAAAAGATCTGAGTGGCGGGATTGGGATTAGCATTAATTATAAAAGTACACACTTTTCAAAATAAGGTTGATATTTTGGTGTTACTGGGCCCAAACAGAAAAACAATGTTGGATTTTTTTTAAGAGATGCTCCAAAAATTTATTAAATGCATCTAAACTAAGAATTCTTTTTTTATTTTTTTACACATGTCCAGTCTGGCATTGTGGCTTTCAGAATTTATGTCTGAGTGTCAAGTAGAAGCCCAACAGATTTATTTTCACAAGTGGAGCATTACAGCTAAGAACTAACCAAAATCGCTACCCATTCAATCAATAATGAACTTTTTGAATGCTTTGGTGCATAAATAATAAAGTAATTCTTTCATTTTCTGTTCTGTCAAAACCACTACCTCTATCAAGGAACCTAAAGCACATAGTTTATCTCTTGAGTTATAGAAATTAAAGAAAATCAAGTCAGTTCAAACCAGAAAAAGCCTGATCAGTGCATCTCTACTAAAATATAATGTTAGGTTTCATTCGCCTCAGATGTCCTTTAAAGATGAAGCATCCTGAATCAGCTACATGTACAGGTATACAGATTTGATTGTGTAGCTTATTGTGAATCAGGTGGAAATCTTGATTTCTTCTTCAAATAAAGTTTTTGTTGTGTTTAGATTGTCTTAAAAAATTTGTTGAGCCCACTAATTGCCCTTTTCTGTTTTTGTTTTTTTTGCCAAATGAAATTCAAGTGTATTGATAATTATAAAATATGCTAATAAATCATGTAAATATGTGATGGTGTGCTTCACTTAGTTTTCTTAAGTCCTGTTTAAAAAATTGGGTTTTTTACTTTGTCCCTTTAGGAGTAGAGTTAGGGTTAATTCAGATTAATTGTTACTAAGCTTAAACTAAGGAACAAAGGATCTGTGTAGATCCAGCCTTGAGAGTTGTAATCATATTTTATATCTTAATAGCGTTGCCAGATGCCAGAGGGAATTCAGCACCTGATAATAGCGATAGTCAACTCAGCAATAATAGATAATAGTCTGGCATACTAAGGATGCAGCAATTGTTCTTGATGTAGGAGAATTATAAAACAAGATCTCTGTGACGACATTTGGCGTTGTCACTCTTGTGAGGACAATAACACGACTGTCACATAGTTTAATGATTGCTGAACAAAAGTGCATGAAATTCCATGCATGTTTTGTTTCACTTAAGGACATTTGGCAGTTTGAGTATGCATACATACCTTCTCTCCCCATTAAAAACTTGGAACATCTAATAGGGCAGCTGTGATTGTTACATAAATACAGTGGGGGAAAAAAATTATTTGGCAGCCACTGCACGGCAGCAGCAACTTCGGGAGCGAATTTCCAATTTAAATGTAAGTCAAGTAATTGTAGCTATCGGAAAATGTTTTTTAGATCCGAAGCTGGCCTGCTAGCAACTTCGGTGGCTAGCAGGCACTAACTTGCTTACACATTTGATTTAAACAATATATACACAATTAAAAAACTAAAACTCTCATTATACATCTATATTGGAACTTATACGTATATAATGATGGGTGGGACTTAAACAGAGCGCGTAAGCAAAAGGCGGGCTCTGGGCAGTCTGGGTCATGTGATATAAGTCTGTTCCATTTAACAGTTTTCTTTGACCAAGGAAGGACTGTGTCTTCGTAAGCAAGGTGCCTCGAGACGCCTTGACATTGAGAATCACCCACTGTGGTTAAACAGGAAGAAGGTTAAAAGGGCAACTGAAAACTCCACCCAGTTTCCGTTTTTGAAGCTTGGTAGATTGTGTAATCTTGCAACAGCAGCCTGCAAGATAATGTATCTTCCTCTGTTTGATGACAACTGTTTAATGACCTTTGTTAACTAATAAAAGGCAAATGGAGAGACAGCATCATTGGAGAAGGCACTGAGCGTGCTCGGTCTCTGTCTCCCCTTGCAAGTAAAACACAGAAGTTGTCTGTGTCTTTCCTCATTCTGTTCTTTTTGTTCTAGGGTAATTTTTACCTAACAGTGTTTATCTGGAACTTTCATTATCAACCATATTATCTTGCATTGACTTTAGGACTTCCATTACATTTTATTGCATATAATGTACAGGTACATCTAAAAAAGTTTGAATATTGTGAAAAGGTTCCACAGTTTTTGTCACTTTAAAGGAACAGTTTAAAGGGGACAGGTATCACAGAGTTTAAAACTGTTCAGAAGCTGTTCAGCCTCTTGAGAACTCAGTGCCATGTGACAGACCTAGCAGTAAGTGCTGTGGGGAAAAAAAATATTTTTTCTTCCTTATGGATGAGGCTGGAGTCTGCATCTGTGTTTTTCATATTCTATTACTGTCAGTCTTGTACATGAGCCCATCTGGGCCAACCCTCGAACTCTCTTCACACCCAGATCATGTCTCCCCCCCATGCAAACAGCTTCTGCCTTCAGTTCCCTAATGTTATGTCTTCCTTGTAAGGTTAACCAAAACACTCCGCACAGCTGAGGAGTCAGCAGTTAGATCAGAGTTGGGGAAATTCCTATTCCCTGACTAATAATAATGCCATATTCCCCAATTGCCTTCACTAATAATTACTTAATCAATTAATTGATATAACATTGAGATATTGAAATATTTCTGTAACATAAGCCAGATGTTATGCACAGTTTTGTTATCTGAGCTTTATGCAGCCGATAGAGGGGTTAAGTTTGAGAAAGTCTTATATAACTGGTCTGACAAATGTTTCTAAACTAAGTGAGGCAGACTTTGAAAAGATTTTGCAAGATTAACTGTCCAGAATTCAGAAGTAAGCTAAAAAACTAGATACTATTGTACATGTTGAACCAATTGTTAGCCCTGAACCTAAGCCTTCAAGCAACATTCTGCAAGCTACCCAAACCGCTGATGTAAACCAAAACCCTAGAACCGACTAGAGCTTGTGAACCCCGATGCTCATCCATTTACTTCAGAGGAGGAGCTATCTTGTTCACATGGGAGTGCACCTGTTCTCTTACCTTCTGAACAACTTGCTGGAGGTCCAAAGAGTAGTGGTAGAGTCATCAAAAATATTGATCTGGCCTCTCAGTATCATGATTTTGCAAAACTGACCGTTCTCAGGGAGAATGCCATGTCCTTTGGAATCGGATTATGACATGTTCTGTGATCTGGTCTGGTGCAATTAAAAAGCACCTGACTAGACTTCAGATAGTTCAAAATAAAGCTGCTAGATTAGCTCTTGGTCTTTCATGGGCTGGAGGCAGTGCTCCGCTGATCTTTACAAACACTTTTATGGCTCAGAGTAGAGGATAGGCTGAATTGTAATTTAATGACTTTTTTTAGAAACATTTGCAACAGTAGAAAACCTACATCTCTGTATGCAAATTTGCGCTATGTGAGAGATCGGCATTGCTATTCCACCAGACAAGCGATTCATGGACATTTTGCTTGTCCAAAGCCAAGAACAGAAGTGGTTTGTGAATCTGTCATGTTTAGGGCAATAACATTATGGAATAAGCTCCCATCTACGGTGACTGGGGTTGCAACCAAAGCCACATTTAAAAAGTCCCTAAATAAATGATGGTCTTAATTTTGTAAGTGAGTTTCTGTTGTTGTTTTAATTTTGGGTTTTTCAAATGGAAAGTTTGAACATCAAGACTACTTTTATGGACAATGGTATGGTGTAGGATTTTATAAATGTTATATTTTGTATCTATTGTGGTAAGGAGTGTATATTGTTTTTTGTTTGAGATATTGTGAATGTAATTATTTTAATGAATTGACGAAGACCTCAGGAAAACGACAGCTAATGGGGATCCTAATAAATAAACAAATAAAAACATGAACGTTCTCAGCGGTCCTGAGGTTCTTTGGCAGCCTGTTCCAGAGGTGAGGGCCATAAAACTGGAAAGACGCCTCACCATTAGTGTGTGTCCTGACTTTTGGGATGACAAGGAGACGGCTGCCAGAGGAGCGCAGAGACAGCGATGGTTCATATGCTAAAAGAAGCTCAGAGATATCAGAAGGCCCAAGACCATTAAGACACTTAAAAACCATTAAAAGAACTTTAAAATCGATCCTAAGACACCAATGCAATGATTTTAAGACAAGTGTAATGTGCTCCCGCCTCCTGGTCTTTGTCAGGACAAGTGCTGCTGAATTGTGTAGAAGTTGTAAACCTGATAGACTCTTTTTGGGAACCAGAAAGCAAGTCTTTACAATAATCAATCCTACTGGAGATAAAAGCATGCATTAATGTCTCCTTGTTGGCCCGAGAGAGAAAGGGGCGGACTCTGGCAATGTTCTTTAGTTGACAAAAACCTATTTTAGTAATGTTTTTAATGTGAGGGATAAAAATCAGCTCAGAGTCAAAAATCACGCCCAGGTTCTTCACTTGTAAAGGATTAAAAGACAGTGATTGTAGTTTTAGTAAAAGTTTCTCTCTCTGAGCCTCAGCACCGATGACTAAAACTTAAGCTTTGTCCTGGTTGAGCTGGAGAAAGATTTCTGTCATCCAGGATTTGATGTTTAAAATGCAGTTAAAAAGTGCATCGATTGGCTGTGTGTCATCAGGAGATGTACAACTGTGTATCGTCAGCATAACTGTGAAAGCTAACTCCATGTCTTCTGATAACACTGCCAAGAGGGAACATATACAGGTTAAAAAGCACTGGGCCTAAAATCAAACCCTGGGGCACACCACATGTAATCTGGTGGACCTTAGAGGAGCAGGTATCTAGACTTACAATAAAAGTCCTGTCTTAAAGATAGGATGTAAACCATTTGTAACCGCACCAGAGAGGCCAATCTGTTTTAAACGGGTTAAAAGAATAGTGTGGTCCACTGTTTCAAAGGCAGCGCTTAGATCCAGTAGAACCAACACTGTTGTTGTAATTGATTCAGCATAATTGACTCAGGTCCTCCAACTCTAGCCTACTAAACATCCCTAGACTCAGAACTAAACATGGAGAAGCAGCTTTCACTTTTTATGCTCCCCTTATCTGGAACAGACTTCCTGACGAGTGTAGAGCTGCTGAAACTCTGAACTGCTTTAAATCGAGACTAAAAACCCATCTGTTTAGAATTGCCTTTGAGTAAATGCTTGATGTCATATGTATGAAATGTGTTCATGATCTCTTGCTTTTTTTATTTTATTTTTCTCTTGCTTTATTGTGTATCATGTGTAATGTGTGTCTCTTTTATGTTTTTCTTTTAAATCACCAAATCATGTAAAGCACCTTGAATTACCCTGCTGTTGAAAGTGTGCTATACAAATAAAATTGCCTTGCCTTGCCTTGCCATAAGCAATAAGTGTCTGGTTTATCTGAGCATCAATAATTATAATCAATAAATTAATATAATTATTGATCACGTTCGAGTTTAATCTGTTTATTAAAGATAATCGGGGACACCAATCTCTGATTCAAGATACTTTTAAAATAAAACCAGACCGTCAGTCTCTTCTGAAAAGCAGAGTCCTTCCGCAGGGACATTAATAACTGTACACACACTGAGGAAAAACAGGAAACTTCTCGTTAACTAAGGAAAATGTATTACGAAAATATATCAACCTTACAGCCAAACATTTCATTTATAATTTCCATCTATTGTAACGCATGAAAATATAGAATAAAAAAAGTTAATGTTGAGGGGAGGGGTTACGATGTGTGTGTGTGTGTGTGTGTGTGTGTGTGTGTGTGTGTGTGTGTGTGTGTGTGTGTGTGTGTGTGTGTGTGTGTGTGTGCGTGTGTGCGTGTGTGTGTGTGTGTGTGTGTGTGAGACAGCGAGCGAATGAGGGGGGTTTATCTTACACCCCCTTTTGTCATCAATCAACTCAGTTCTTATCAATTGGCACGATCGGCTCACAAAGGGAAACAAAGAAAGACCGCGTGGCTATTCAACAAAGGCTAACTTCAATTAGCAATGGTGGCTTGCACAATACAATCAAGCCGGGGAATAATATAATATACTGCTTGTGGTTGCAACCAACAAGTTAAATAACAATAAAACACAAAAGCATGCAACACTCAGGGCCAGCATACGGCGACACTAATTGACCAAGAATAACAGTGGTTTACAAGTTCACAAACTTATGTCAACCAACAGAAAGACGGATCTGAACCGTCGGACCTAACTTCTCTACCCAGACTCAACAGAAATAAACCAGGTTTATCCTACCTGGTGATGATTCTCTTCCGTCCTCACCAGTCATCGACAAAAACTGTAGGATTTTCACTGAGAATGTCCTTTTTGGCAGGAAGGGTTGTGCACAACCGAGGTCCGGACTTGGACATGTCCGATTTCAGACACTAAGGGACTCAGGCCTGTTTTCAATAGAGCTCAGAGGCCAGCGGACTTCCTGGATGCACAAACGGGAAGTCGGTTTGCTTGGCCGGTTCACTTCGAAGTTTAAAAAGGGGAGTTCTTTCCTGGTACAGCAGGTTTGAATGAAAAAGGGGAAAGTTTTCTAGCAGTAAGTAAAGCATCTCCTTGCGGCTTCACAGCTGGAACCAAAAGACGATTAATTTAGTGTTCACGCCCCTTTATTTCAATTCAATTCAGTTTATTTATATAGCGCCGATTCACAACAGATGTCATCTCAAGGCACTTAACAATAAGTAATTTCAATACATTTATACAAACATTCCAATCAGTTAAAGAGTTTCCTATTTAAGGAATCCCCACAGATTGCGTCAGTCATTGGTGTGAGGTTGGGCCCGGTTGCTTCAGACTTTCCAACCACAGCAATCCCTCATACTAAGCAAGCATGTAGCAACGGTGGAGAGGGAAAAACTCCCCTTTAACAGGAAGAAACCTCCAACAGAACCTGGCTCAGTAGGAGCGGCCATCTCCTACGACCGTCTGGGGGTTTGAGAAGACAGAGCAGAGACACAGAAGGAACAGAAGATCTGATATAAGAGTACTTTCTATGTTACAGAAAGTAAAGAGTTGATAACAGGACACAGTGGATGTTCAGTTACTGGGAGCATCATCCCAGTCGATGCCCCCCGTCCAACAGGGCATTGCAGCCAAGCAGGATACCAGACCAGGTATATCTTCTATGGAGAGAAAAACACTGAGAGAAAACAAAGTTAACAGTCAAAATGACTGTTGTTGCGGACACACAGCCATTGGGTGGCGCTAACCCACATTATAGCTCCGACAGGAGAAGAAGAGGACCAGAGGTTATATAAGGCACCGCCACCGATTTTCACGCCCTCTCCAGTTCTGGCCTTCAGCCAAACAGCGCCAGGAGAGAGATCCCATCCTTCCTTCGCTGGCGAGGGAAAAGACGCGAGTTCCGGGAGGAACTCACTCCTACGACGACAATACTGCTGATCAATCAGGTGAATCAAACCCAGTGTTTTGAGATAAACCCCACTGTTCCGCCCTGAGCCCTGCTTTCTGAACAGATGCTGCCGTATGAAGCGAACCGCTAACAAGCTATTGAATGCCGCAGAACTGCATCGAGACTGGAGCGTTACCCCACCGCAACAAAGCCTGGGACAATGCTATCTTGAACCTGCAGAGAAGGTACTGTGTCAGTGAAATGAGGTGCAGCTGATCGCTGTTTAGCAAGCCGAAGAGGACGAAACGACGTTCCAAGCTGATGCTACCCGCGATTCGACAGCTATATTCCTCCCACTGCTAACGGACCGTAGCTGTGGCTAGCCTGCGGGCTAACGTTGTGTTAGCTTCGCCCATCATCCACGGAGCGACTTGGAGAACTTTAACCGTTCAATAAGGTCTGTCTGGGCAAAGGCGAGATTAGGTTAGTTTAAACACGATTTAAGGGTTGTTTATTTTCACTTTGATTTGTTACTTGTAAGATTTCATTTATTGTTCGGGTACAAACAGGCCGGTCGGCCTGGAGGTTTAAACAGTGATTTTCGAGGTTTCCGATGGAAAGTCGTTTTATATCCTGCAACATGAGTTACTCAATCCGACAGTTTTTCGTTGTTTGATGTTTAATAAATGATCCAGAGCGACTTTAAGCAGCATCACGTGAGTTAGCTGTAAGCTACATGCTATAGTGAACCACGTGGGGCCGCCATTGACGGCTCTTTATTCATGAACAATAGACTGCCATTAATGCTATTCAAAATAGAGATCGACTTTAAAACAGATAGT
Source organism: Valencia hispanica (assembly GCA_963556495.2). NCBI lineage: Eukaryota > Metazoa > Chordata > Actinopteri > Cyprinodontiformes > Valenciidae > Valencia > Valencia hispanica. The sequence goes on from OY747704.1 coordinate 352,037, forward strand.
TTAAACACTAAACTAATCTTTTAAGTCATTTTTTTAGACCACCTTCTTGGTAAGTCAAAATACTAAATTAGATTGACATAATTGGTACTGCTGTTAACGTCAACATAAAGTCTAAATATTAAATTAGATCAATCACTGCGGTGACCGATCCATTAAATAGAATCAATTATCTAAAGGTTATTGATTTCTAATTCAGCAAATGGTTTAATGAAACATTGCTTCTTCCAAACAATGTTTTTCTTCACTTCTGTTTTGCATTGTGAATTGGTGGTTTGAAAACAAACCAGAATCTGCTGATTAGTCTTAAACTAATCGCAATTAGTTTAAAACTAACTTTGCCTTATTCCCAACACTGTTCAATACAAGCCTTGGTTTTTGAGCAAACATATTCATCCTGAACTGTGACATCATTATCAATTTATTGTTGTTTCTAATTCTGTGTATTTTTATCACTTTTACTGTTTTACTTCTGAGTGTGAGTTTTATTATCGCTATTCTTTTCTTAGTAGTTTAGTTGTGTGTTACTAGTTTGGTGAGTTTGTTGATTAAAGTATGTTAACTGAAAGTGAATTATTTTTGTAATAAACTCTTATATTTTGGAAAACTGTTGTTGTTATTTCACCTACATGTGTAGTAACTTGCTGTTCAGGTACGCCAAGAACCTATTCCTTCATATATTGTTTAATTACCTCAGCCTTATCAGGCAGGTAATCATAAACATAAACTGAGACTGAACAATTTGGCTATTGATATTCCTGGAATCCAGGTGGTGTCCCTAAACGTGGTAATTTTTACATAAAATTATTAATCTGATTAATAATTGCCCTAAGCAATTATTTATAATTATTCATAGCCAAAACCTACCTATCTGTGGCACAACACAGTAATACAACTGGAGAGTAGTAGTAGAAAAGAAAGTAGCAGAGTGAAGAAAATTGGTAAGTCTGTCCTCCAGCAGTCTAAGCCTATAGAAGCATAACTACAGAGATAGCTCAGGATGACCTAAGCCACTCTAACTATAAGCTTGATCAAAAACGAAAGTTTTAAGCCTGGCCTTAAAAGTAAACAGAGTGTCTGCCTCACGGACTAAAGCTGGGAGCTGGTTCCACAGGAGAGGAGCCTGATAACTAAAAGATCTTCCTTCCATTCTACTTTTAGAAATCCTAGGAATTACAAGTAAACCTGCAGCCTGAGAACGAAGTGCTCTGTTAGGAACATATGAAACAATTAGATCTCTGATGTATGATGGAGCCTGATTATTAAGAGCTTTATATGTAAGAAGAAGGATCTTAAATTCTATTCTGGATTTAACAGGGAACCAATGAAGGGAAGCTAAAACCGGATAAATGTGATCTCTCTTTTTAATATTCATCAGAGCTCTTGCTGCTGCATTTTGTGTCAACTGAAGGCTTTTAATTGCATTTTGTGGACTACGTGATAGTAAAGAATTACAGTAGTCCAGCCTTGAGGTAACAAATGCATGGACTAGTTTCTCAGCATCACTCCTGGGCAGGATGTTTCTAATTTTAGCAATATTTGGGAGGTGAAAGAAAGAAATCCTAGAAACCTGTTTAATTTGGGATTTAAATGTCAAGTCTTGGTCAAATATAACGCCGAGGTTCTTTAGGTTATTACTGGGGGCCAATTTAATGCCATCCAGATGAAGTAATTGACTAATCAGTTTCTTTTTTTTTGAACTTCTGGTCCAAAGACAGCAACTTCTGTCTTGTCAGAAAGAGCAAAAAGTTTAGAGTCATCCACTTTAGCGTCACTAACTATTTAATCATTGGATGTTTTTGTGGGGAGTGCATGGACTACTTCTTTCCCCCACCTTGCCTCCACTTACCTGCAGCCCTGGGTGTGATGGATCTGTCAAACTCAGCCAGAAGGTTCTGGAGCTGGAGCAGAGTATCTCCACACTACACCAAATCCAGGAGCACGAGTGCAACACGGACATCAACTTCAGCCGGACACTGGCTGCCGCCGCCAATACTGCTCAGCTCACTGACATTATTCCCTATCAGCCCGATATAGCTGCGGAGAGGGGCTCCATCGCTGGGTCTCCAAATGGACTTGGAGTGCCAAATACCCGCGTGACATTTGCTGCAGAGGAGGACCGCTCGTTCCAGCTGGGGCTAAGCCAAAAGCCTCTATCAGCTCCACTCTGCTATGTAGCTGGTCCACGGTTGGGCCCAGCCACGGTAGGGGTGCATGGAGCAGCCGCCACCACTATCCTCCAACCTGCCTGCCACTGAACAACCGTTTCTGCACCTTGGACCAGGACATTCCTCCTCTGACAGCCCCTGGCCCCCGTAGCTCCACAGACTTACAGCTCTACCCCTCCCAGCCGCTGGTGATTTGGCTCTTAAAATTAAACATCTAAACTTAGGGGTGCGCCTAGACAGTGTCATTGTTGGCATTCTGCTCTATGCTGATGATGTAGCGCTACTGGCTGAAACTGAAGAGGATTTACAGAAAGGGTTAAATGTTTTGCAAAATTGGTGCTATAGATGGAGACTTGTTATAAATCAAGCAAAAAAGGCAAATTATGCACTTCCGGAAAGGTGTTACTCAACGAAGTACAAAAGTTTTTACCTTTGGTAATACCTTTCTTGAGTTTGAAGACCAGTATAAGTACTTAGGATTTGTATTTGATGAATTTATGACGTTTCATAGAATTAAAATCCTAGCTGCTGCAGCCAGTAGAGCCTTGGGTTCTGTGATAAACACATTAAAACTCTGTAAAGATCTTGGCTATGGTACATTCTCCCAGTTGTATGCTGCCTGTGTCCCCTGTGTTAAACTATGCTGCTGGTGTGTGTGTGTGGGGGGGGGGGGTCGTGCAGAGCCCAGCCTTGGAAGCTGTAGAAAACCGTGCAATCCGCTGCTTCTTGGGGGTTCATCTGTGCTGGCAGCGTTGGGTGACATGGGCTGGGTTCCTGGATCAGTCCAAAGGAAATGTGAAATGGACTGTGGAATTGACTTATAAACCTGCCTGAAAATAGAGTTACAAAAAAAGTTTTTCTGTGGAGGAAGAATAAGTCTCCCTGAGCAGCAGAACTCCGAAGTGTTTTTACTGATGCACAACTCCTGTATGTATTCTGTAATCATTTACCCTGTAGCGTCAATAATATCAGATCCAATTTGATGTCAAATTTTAAACACAAATGGTTGGTTGGGATTATGGCTAAAACAAATCTAAGGATTTATTTACAAATTAAAGATGTATTTAAAGCAGAGTGGTATGTAAAGGCAAACCTAACAAGGAACCAAAGATCTTTGTTGGCTCAGCTGCGAACTGGCATCCTCCCCTGGCCTTAGAAACTGGCAGGTTTACTCAAACTCCTGAAGAGGACAGACTCTGCAGATTGTGTGAGTTAGGAGAAGTTGAAAGTGAAACTCATTTTGTGTTATATTGCCCACGGTACGACAATCTTAGACATGTATTATTTGGTGAATTGTTTATTAAACAGCCTGAAATGCTCTGGATTAGTGATGACGACAAGATGAAATGGTTGTTTAATTTTAATGTGTTTAAATTGGCTTCGAAACCACCTCGAAACGGTGGTTCATGCTTTTGTCACGTCACGATTGGATTATGCTAATTCTGTACTTTATGGTGTTGCTTTATCTTCTTTAGCCCCCCTTCAGGTGACCCAAAATGCTGCCGCCCGTTTCATTCCTGGAACGGGACGTCGTGAGCATATTTCTCCAGTTTTGGCCTGTTTACACTGTTTTCCAGTTCAGTATTGGATCAAGCTTAAAATCCTACTGTTCACGTTTAAGGCACTTCATTCCCTTGCTCCACTTTACCGTTCCCAGTTGCTCCATTGGTATGTTCCGGCTTGTTCCCTCTGCTCGTCCAACCAACGTCTTTTGTGTATCCCTAGGGGTCGTGTCAGAACGCGGGAGGAACTGGCATTTTCTGTTTGTGCACCTAAGTTGTGGAACCAACTGCCCCTGGATGTCAGACTCGCCCCTTCTGTTGCAGTTTTTAAATCCCGGCTAAAGACACACTTCTACTCGCTAGCTTTTAACATATCTTAACCTTTTGTATTTTGTCTTTGATTGGTTTTGTTGTTTGATTATGTTTTGATAGTGCTGTATCTTGTACCTAACGTTCTGCACTTTGGATCGTTTATTCCTTGTAAAATGTGCTCTACAAATAAATATGGTATGGTAAGACAAAGCATGGTAATCGGTTTTTGCTGACCGCAATGTGCACTTAGCCAAGTTTTCCATACGCAGGACCACTCAGAAGAATAATGGCACCTCTGGTGATCAGTTTTTCACTACTTTTGGTTTACCAAAAGAAGTTCAGACAAGGAACCAACTTTCTGTCAAAACTTTTCAAGAGGGTCATGACTTCCGCAGCCCTCCACGTCATGCCAAACCCTGGATCGCAACCAGAACTCACCGTGGAGTGCTCCACTCCAAACCCACGGAATGAGCCCTCAGCACACATCACTGCAGTCCTGGGGTTACTTCTCTGCCAAACATCCAGCAAGCCCGAGATGGGGAAAGATCCTCTGCCCAGAATCAACAGCGCACACACCCGCCTCCCACCAAACTCATCATTGGGTACTCCATCGTCAGGAGCATAGGGATGACTGGATCCCTCACTCTGTGTTTCCCTGGAGCCACCATGATGGACATTGCAAGAAAGATCCTGGAGCTCGTTCAACTACATACAGGTGTACAGGTGAGTAAAGTTATAATTCACGCTGGAACCTCAAGGATGTGTGCTAATTTAGTATGTAGATGACCTCCTTTTAGCAGCACCAACTGCTAAAGTGTGCACCACAGCAACAATAAAGATTCTCTGCTTGTTAGCGCAAGAAGTTTACAAGGTTGCCAGGGATAAGTTACAGCTAGTAAGACAAGAAGTACACTTTTTGGAAAGAAGAGTTACTGCACAAGGATCAGGTATAACAGGAGCTCACAGATCTGCAGTCCTACAACATCCAGAACCTTTAAAGGTTAAAGAAATGCTGTCCTTTTTAGGACTAACCAACTTTAGCCGTCACTACACACCCAGCTACACTAATCTGACCACTCCATTGCGTGTGTTGGTAAATGAACATGCTATGAAACAATTAAATGATCCTCTTAACTGGACAGTGGAAGCAGAAGAAGTGTTTATTGTTTTAAAACAGGAACTGGCAGCAGCAGCAGACTTGGCTCTGGCTGATTACAGACTAGAATTTTTTCTAGACTCCTCAGAGACTGATGGAATAATCAATGGTGTCCTGTTTCAAAAGGTAGATAGACATAGACACATTTTGATGTATCTCAGTGTAAAACTAGATACAACAGAAAACAGCTCTGTTAGGAACATAAGGAACAATTAGATCTCTGATGTATGATGGAGCTTGATTATTAAGGGCTTTGTATGTAAGAAGAAGGATCTTAAATTCTATTCTGAATTTAACAGGGAGCCAATGAAGGAAAGCTAAAACAGGAGAAATGTGATCTCTCTTTTTAATATTCATCAGAACTCTTGCTGCCGCATTTTGGATCAACTGAAGGCTTTTAATGGCATTTTGTGGACTACCTGATAGTAAAGAATTACAGTAGTCCAGCCTTGAGGTAACAAATGCATGGACTAGTTTCTCAGCATCACTCTTGGACAGGATGTTTCTAATTTTAGCAATAATCCGGAGGTGAAAGAAAGAAATCCTAGAAACCTCTTTAATATGGGATTTAAATGTCAAGTCTCGGTCAAAAATAACGCAGAGGTTCTTTACGTTATTACTGGGGGCCAATTTAATGCCATCCAGGTGAAGTGATTGACTAATCAGTTTCTGTTTAAGAACTTCTGGTCCAAAGACAGCAACTTCTGTTTTGTCAGAATTTAAAAGCAAAAAGTTTTGGGTCATCCATGTTTTTATGTCTTCCAGACATGCCTGTAATCTACCTAACTGACTGGGTTCATCAGGATTTATGGTTAAATATAGTTGTGTATCATCTGCATAGCTGTGGAAATTTATCCCATGCTGTCTAATGATTCTACCAATTGGGAGCATATAAATGGTGAACAGAATTGGTCCAAGCACAGAACCCTGTGGAACTCCACAAGTAACCCTTGAGAGTGAAGAAGATTTATCATTGAGATGAACAAACTGGAATCTATCAGACAAATATGATTTAAACCAGCCTAGTGCTGTTCCTTAGATCCCTGCAACATGTTCAAGCCTTTCTAAGAGAATATTATGATCGACTGTGTCAAAAGCAGCACTGAGATCTAACAAAACCAGAACAGACACAAGTCCATTATCTGAGGCCATGAGAATATCATTAGTAACCTTCACCAGTGCTGTTTCAGTGCTATGATGAGCTCTAAAACCTGACTGAAACTCTTCAAACAGCTCGTTACTGTTTAGATGCTCACAGACTTGATTAGCAACAATTTTCTCAAGGACTTTGGATAAGAAAGGAAGGTTAGATATAGGTCTGTAATTCACTAACTCATCTTGATCAAGGGAAGGTTTCTTGAGTAAAGGTTTAATCACAGCTATTTTAAATTCATGTGGTACGTATCCGTTTACTAAGGATAGATTCATCATATCCAAAATGGGGCCAGGAACCAAATGGAACACTTCTTTAAATAATTTGGTTGAAATTGGGTCCAACATACAAGTTGAAGGTTTAGAGGAGGCTAATATTTTTGATAATTCCGAAAGCTCGACTGAATCAAAAAAGCCTGAGCACAACTGAGGTTCTACAGTTCTTTCCGATACTGCCTCATTTACTGAGGAAGAAGTAATCATTTTTGGGAGGATGCTAATGATTTTATTTTTAATAGAATTAATTTTATTTATGAAGAATCCCATAAAATCATCACTGCTAAGAGCTGGTGGAATAGTTGGCCCAACAGAACTATGACTCTGTGTAAGTTTGGCAACTGTACTAAAAAGAAACCTAGGATCGTTTTTATTCGCCTCTATTAATGATGAAAAATATGCTGTTCTAGCTTGTCGAAGGGTCTTTTTATACAGCAGTAGACTGTTATTCCAGGTTAAATAGGAATCCTCTAGGTGTGTAGAGCGCCATTTTCTCTCCAACTTCCTAGTATTCTACTTTAAAGTACGCAACTCTGCGTTGAACCAAGGAGTCAGCCTCCTATGGCTAGCCACTTTCTTTTTTAAGGGGGCTACACTATCTAATGCCTGACGCAATGAGGATGTAACGCTGTGAACCAGACCATCAATTTCTGAAGGGTTAGAGATAGAATTGCTGCCATCCACTGTGTTACCCTGAGACACTAAGGAAAGTAAGAATGGAACAGATTCTTTAAAAATTGTTACAGCATTGTCTGATAAAGCTCTACTATAATGAAATTTTCTTTCAGATTTAAAATGGTCAGTTAAAGTAAATTCAAAAGTTATTAAGAAGTTGTCAGACAGGACCGGGTTACTTGGGTGGACTGTTATTTCCTCACACTCAATACCGTATGTCAGTACAAGGTCCAAAGTGTGTTTACCCGAGTGGGTCGATCCCTGTACTTTTTGAGTAAAGCCAATTGATTCGAAAATAGCACTAAAGGCTGCCTTTAGGCTATCACTTTCAGTATCCACATGAATATTAAAGTCCCCCACTATAATAACCCTATCAGTATTTAATACTAAATCAGATAAAAAATGTGAGATCTGATCCAAGAATTGAGAGTAAGGGCCTGGTGGACGATACAAAACCACAAACAAAAATGGTCTTAATGTTTTGCAACTTGGATGAGGAAAATTAAGGGTTAGATGTTCAAAAGAACTGTAGCTATCAATTGGTCTGGGACTAATTAGTAAATCAGAACGAAAAATGGTTGCAACTCCTCCTCCTCGCCCAGTATTTCTAGGAATGTGAAAATTTAAATGACTGGAAGGAGTTGACTCATTTATACTGACATAATCCTCCTGCTGTAACCAGGTTTCTGTGAGACAAAGGAAATCAATGTGATTATCACAAATCAAGTCATTTGCTAACAAAGTCTTCAAGGAGAGAGATCTTATGTTTAATAAACCACATTTAATAGATTTATTTTTCTGTTCAGTCAAAGTTGTATTTATTTTTAATGAGATTTCCATAATTAGCTTTTGTTGGCTGAACTTTTAATCCATTTAATTTTGGCCGTGGGCAAGACACTGTTTCTATAGGGTAATGGGGGGGGGGGGGGGGGGGGGTAACAGTACAGAAGCAGCAGAGAGGTGGGTTAAACTACGACTCTGCTTCCTGGTCTGGACCCTGGGTTGTCAGTGTTTTGGAAGACTAATAAATTCGGCCATATTCCTAGAAAGAAGAGCTGCTCCATCCAAAGTGGGATGGATGCCGTCTCTCCGGATCAGACCAGGTTTTCCCCAAAATGTTCTCCAGTTATCAATGTAGCCCACATCGTTTACAGGACACCACCTAGACAACCATTGATGGAATGACAGCATGCGGCTAAACATGTCGTCACTGGTCCGATCGGGCAGGGGACCAGAAAAGATTACGGAGTCTGACATTGTTTTGGCAAACTTACACACCGAAGCAACACTAATTTTAGTGACCTCCGATTGGCGTAACCGGGTGTCATTACCGCCAGCGTGAATAACAATCTTACTGTATTTACGCTTATCTTTAGCCAGCAGTTTCAGGTAGGATTTGATGTCGCCCGTTCTGGCCCCTGGCAAACATTTGACTATGGTCAATGGTGTCTCTAATGCGACGTTTCTGACTATGGAGCTGGCAATTACCAGGGTTGGCTTCTCAGCGGGTGTGTCGCTGAGCGGGGAAAATCTGTTAGAAACGCGGACTGGTTGGTGGTGGCCCGGGGGCTGGGTCCTAGAACTATGCTTCCTACGTACAGTCACCCAACCAGCCTGAGGTCCCGGCTGCGCGGGCTCTACCGGAGGACAGCTAGGGGGATCTATCCTTGTTGGCTCCGCGCTGGCTAATGGGCTTCGGCTATCTGCTGGTTTTTCAACAGCGCGGAGCCGTGCTTCTAATTTTGATACCCTCGCCTCCAAAGCTACAAAAATATTACATTTATTACAGTTACCATTATCACTAAAGGAGGCAGGGAAGTAACTAAACATCTGACAGAGAGAGCAAGAGAGAAGAGAAGAGTTAGAGACAGGAGAGAGAAGAGTAGCCATAGCCGCAATGAAGCTAAGCTAACTGAGCTAGCGAGACCTTACCACCCCAAGAAAAGCTGTGTGAAACACAAGGAGTTCCCAAAACGTAAAGTACACCACCACAAAACGTGTGTTTTAGTGTGCTTGTGTGTTAAAATAACTTAGAAAGGCCTCAGCACAGAGAAAATAAGATCAATTCAAGAGAGTCTGAACACCAAACAGTTTACAGGGAGCGCAACAGTGACAACAGGAAATGACGCAATACGGCTTACCCCCGTCGAATCAGCTGGTATTTTCTTCTAAAAAAGACAAGTTGAAAAAAACAAACAAAGCTCCTCTGACCGTTATTTCTGAAGACATTATTGTCTCGCGAGATCTGATGCGATACTTTGGCTGTGGAGGACGGTCATTGTAATAATGCAAATGAGGGACGCGTTGATTGGTGGCAGGAAGGAGGGGGGTTGACACCGCAGGTAACGCTTCAGCATATCTAACACATATCTACTACTGCCGCTAGCATACAATAGCCACATTAGCAGTTAGCTTCTGTTTGGTACACACAGCAGAGAAATAAAAACACAGGGGGAAAAACAAAACAAAACACGAAAAAGGAACATCGACAAAACCAACCAAACATTGTGAACTAAGAATTACACAACCACATCACACAAAAATAGATATAAAAATACAACAACAATGTCACAGAAAAACTCATGGTACCGATTAATCAAGCTCTAGTAATGATAACCTCAGCCCAAGAATATTTCCTTAAACACCAGAGACCCCACATCTATGTGTGTGTGTTAGCATGCTGGTGCATTTCTCCATAAGAGTGTTCGATAGTTGGTGTGAGCAGACATCAATCCGTCTCCCAGGAATCGATGCAGACATGAAGGAGATCAGAGCAAAGACGTCCAAAGGACCGCCAGAGCCCCAGGCGGACCCGGGGGGCGGGGGGGGGAGCGACCGCATCCCCCAAGAGCGGAGCAAAGGAGAATCCCAGGGGAACATCCAGCGGCACCTATGCAGGGGCCCGGGGGGCAGCAGTGACGAGCCCACGGGCCCCGCCGTCGATGGACCGGGGGAGCCGGGGCCCAGGGGCACCCCACCCCCCAGACCCCCCAGCAGGGACCCGACAAGGGACCGGCCGACAAGGGGCCACCGCCACCTCCACCCTAGGCCAATCCCCACCGCCAACATCCCAGCGCCCCACCGATAGCCGCAGGGGATGGACAGAATCCCCCGGCCAGGCTCAGCCAGAATCTGGACACCAAGTTGTACCAGCTCCCGGGTCCTGATCCCGCGCAACGCAGGGCGCCGAGACCAGGCATCCAACGAGGGCCAGGGCCGGACCAACCCGCCAATGAACCAGCCACGCACGGTGCGCACAGAACAGGTGATCAAACGAGCAGAGACGCCGGATCCGCATCCCGCCGAGCCACCGAGCAGGCACCACCCAACAATCCCAAACCTGGCACCTCTATATCTAACCTTTCTTTCTTATCCAAAATCCTTGAGAAAATTGTTGCTAATCAAATCTGTGAGCATCTAAACAGTAACGAGCTGTTTGAAGAGTTTCAGTCAGGTTTTAGAGCTCATCATAGCACTGAAACAGCACTGGTGAAGGTTACTAATGATATTCTCATGGCCTCAGATAATGGACTAGTGTCTGTTCTGGTTTTGTTGGATCTCAGTGCTGCTTTTGACACAGTCGATCACAATATTCTCTTAGAAAGGCTTGAACATGTTGCAGGGATCAAAGGAACAGCACTAGGCTGGTTTAAATCATATTTGTCTGACAGATTCCAGTTTGTTCATCTAAATGATCAATCTTCTTCACTCTCAAGGGTTACTTGTGGAGTTCCACAGGGTTCTGTGCTTGGACCAATTCTGTTCACCATTTATATGCTCCCAGTTGGTAGAATCATTAGACAGCATGGGATAAATTTCCACAGCTATGCTGATGATACACAACTATATTTATACATAAATCCTGATGAACCCAGCCAGTTAGGTAGATTACAGACATGTCTGGAAGACATAAAAACATGGATGAATCTAAACTTTTTGCTTTTAAATTCTGACAAGAAAGAAGTTGCTGTCGTTGGACCAGAAGTTCTAAAAAAGAAACTGATTAGTCAATCACTTCATCTGGATGGCATTAAATTGGCCCCCAATAATAATGTAAAGAACCTCTGCGTTATTTTGACCAAGACTTGACATTTAAATCCCATATTAAACAGGTTTCTAGGATTTCCTTCTTTCACCTCCGGAATATTGCTAAAATTAGAAACATCCTGTCCAGGAGTGATGCTGAGAAGCTAGTCCATGCATTTGTTACTTCAAGGCTGGACTACTGTAATTCTTTACTATCAGGTAGTCCACAAAATGCCATTAAAAGCCTTCAGTTGATCCAAAATGCGGCAGCAAGAGTTCTGATTAATATTAAAAAGAGAGATCACATTTCTCCTGTTTTAGCTTCCCTTCATTGGCTCCCTGTTAAATCCAGAATAGAATTTAAGATCCTCCTTCTTACATACAAAGCCCTTAATAACCAAGCTCCATCATACATCAGAGATCTAATTGTTTCATATGTTCCCAACAGAGCACTTCGCTTTCAGACTGCAGGTTTACTTGTAGTTCCTAGGATTTCTAAAAGTAGAATGGGAGGCAGATCTTTTAGTTATCAGGCTCCTCTCCTGTGGAACCAGCTCCCAGCTTTAGTCCGTGAGGCAGACACTCTGTTTACTTTTAAGGCCAGGCTTAAAACTTTAGTTATTCTGCTATAGGCTTAGACTGCTGGAGGACAGATTTACCAATTTTCTTCACTCTGCTACTTCCTTTTCTACTACTACTCTCCAGTTGTATTACAGTACATTCTGCTATTTCGACTGTTAACTTTGTGTTCTCTGTGTTTTTCTCTCCATAGAAGATATACCTGGTCTGGTATCCTGCTTGGCTGGAATGCCCTGTTGGACGGGGGCCATCGACTGGGATGGTGCTCCCAGTGGCTGAACATCCACTGTGTCCTGATATCAACTTTTTACTTTCTGTAACATAGAAAGTACTCTTATATCGGATCTTCTGTTCCTTCTGTCTCTGCGCTGTCTTCTCAAACCCCCAGACGGTCGTGGCAGATGGCCGCTGCTACTGAGCCTGGTTCTTTTGGAGGTTTCTTCCTGTTAAACAGGAGTTTTTCCTCTCCACCGTCGCTACATGCTTGCTCAGTATGAGGGATTGCTGAAGGATTGCTGTGGTTGGAAAGTCTGCCCAACCTCACGCCAATGACTGACGCAATCTGTTGGGATTCCTTAAATAGGAAACTTTTTAACTGATTGGAATGTTTGTATAAATGTATTCAAATGACTTCTTGTTAAGTGCCTTGAGATGACATCTGTTGTAAATTGCCGCTATATAAATAAACTGAATTGAATTGAATTAAATTGAATTGAACATGGTAGCCTGTTGTTTTACACGGATAATAAAAATATAGACACATCGTTCCAGTGTTTCCTTTATGGGAACCCTCTGTAGTATAATTGTGTTCATGCTTAAACTTGTGGGGGGTGGATTTTTATTCTGTAAAGCACTTTCAACTGTTTTTTTTTGTTTGAAAAGCGGTTTATAAATAAAGTTTATTATTATTATATTATTATTATTATATTATGTCTTATGCATGACCTCTAAAACCATTATATTTATTTTCTGGATACCAGAGAAGCAGTTGAAGTTAATGTTTCTTGATTTTTAAGGCATGTGCAAGACGATTCCTTAAAAACGGGGGAAATTGGATTTGATAACAATTGTAATTGGAACGGTGAATGGTTCTTTGCTAGCCACACAACAAACAGGTCTCTTCTAATAAAACGGAAATTAAGATATTTTTTCAGGGAGAATTGTAACTTGTAGGTTTAATTGGGTTCTTGTGTCAGGTGTGTGTAAATTAATGGATTTTTACAACCTGGGACTTAAAACTCATGACGTCTGACTTTATATTCCATTGCGGTTCGGGGCCAAGTCGTAATACATATCGAATCTGGGCACTTTACAATCTGAAAACCTCCTTTTACTTCTTGCTCGGATTAGTTGATTTTTGGGATTGATTTATGGTTGTCCATCTTCTTCTTGGGATGGGTTTAGTACAGATTGATCTGAAGACATTGTATTATTGCTGATTTACCCTGAATATAACCTAGCTTCAGTTGATGAGGTACGGCTCATTAACCAGGTTGTGAGTTGTTTAGAATTGCCTTTGCATACAGTTGCATCAGGTTGATCTGGAACCATACTCCAAGTGTGTTGATTCTACTTAATCACTTGTCTTAATCATCCTATTCATATTTTGTGAATTAGCTCACCTGTGTTTGAACATAAATGCTCTAATATTAAATTAGCTCAGCTCCTAGGGGTCGCATTGGGAAGTTCTCACTGGAGGACCTTACGAGGGGTGACCTCTTTCCTTTCCAGGGAAGGACTGTTCGGTGGCTAGGGGTCACTGGATGCTGGCGGAGGCTGACTTAATGGGAACAGACAACAGCACAAGGGAAGCGTACACGTTTCAATACCTTGTATAGATGTAATACCCTCTGAAGGGTACTGGAAGATGCTACATAATTTTTCCTTTGTTCTGTGTTTTATTTAGAGCATCCCGACAGATGACGAGACCTGTGGATAGCCGCCTCAGGGGCAAGGGGCTGTTGAAGTGACATTTTGCCCATCAGAAAATGGTGTAAAAAGACTCTGTGGATTTTTCGGTCTCAATGCACAGGAGTCTCAGCAAAGTCCTCTGGAAGGATCAAATATTTGTCACTTTGAGTTAATTCCATGGCCAAACATGTCTCATGTCTGTTAGTAAATTTGTGTTTTGAACATTGTCTTTTTCTGATCAACCTACCCAACCTTTTAGGGAGATTTGTGTTAACATTTGGGGAAATTCTCTTTATATTTATGGTATTAATTAAATTAATAAAAGCAGTGAGATGTTGTTGGAACATTCTTATGTAATTAGGAATTTTGTACATATTGTCTGTCTAGTGAATGTATCTAGGGCGAGATGACAAAGTTAGGGGAAGCAAGGTTATGTTCCTGATAAAGATGTGTCAGATCACCAGAGAGACAGTCGCCGGGGCAGCAAGATAACTATGGAATAGTCTGATCTGGGATGTGCTGGTTCACGCTTTACTATCAGACTGGCATGAACCAGTTCTCCAGAAGCTGGACATGAAGATTGCAGAAGAGTGCGGCAGAGATAAACAGTGATAGCTGAATACTATTTAAACTGTTAGTCAGAAAGGTTGAGGAGGTCGATGTGAGAGTAATCTCTGTCCCCTCCATGTTCTGGCCAGACATGTTTGAATTAAATACTTAAACGCCTTCTGGGACTCAGTCTTCTTTTATTTTTGTAACCCTGAAGTATTTTCTTCCACTACACCTTATTCAATCTTCTTGGTCAGCTTCTGAAGAACCCGTTCATGTCAGTCTGATAGTAAAGCACGAAGCAGTCCCTAAAGGCCAGAACATCCAGTAGATATCTTGCTGCTCTGATATCTGTCATCCCAGTGATCTGACACATCTTTATCAGGAACATTAAGCTGGAACAATAAGGCTGTTTTTTTCTAACTTGACCCCCCTGTCCTAGATGCATTCACTAAGATACAGAGTAAGTAATTAAATCCTAATTACATTGGAATATTCCTGTAACAGGGCATATACAGTTGAGTTATAATGCTTTAGACAACATTATGAGGCAGCACCAACTAGCAACTGGTTCTTAGAAAGAACCTGCTAAGAACTGACTAAGAACCAGCTCTGGCACCAGCACAGAACTAGTGCTGGTTCTTTTTCTTTAACCCTAACCGTACCAAAACAAAGTAATGACAAATTGTATTGTGAAAGGTAAATGTTGTAGGGTTTTCCTATTGTTTTGCAAATAAAATCTGAAATTTGGGAATGTATTTATATTCTGTCCCTGTAAAGCGATACTTTGTAGAATCGCCTTTTTACTGTATTTACAGCTCAAACGTTTGTTGGGTTTGTGTCCATTCCTTTCTGAAAACAGTTCAAGTTCAAATTTTTAATCTTGTCACTGATTTTCAATTGGATTTCAGTCTGGACTTTGACTAGCCCATTCAAACACATATGCTTTGATCAAAACCAGTAGCTTTGTCTGTATGTTTGGAGATAAACCTCTGCCCTAGTCTCAAGTCTCTTACAGAATCTAGCAACATTTTTTCAGCATTGCTCCATATTTCGCTCCATCCATCTCACCATCCACTCTGACCAGCTTCCCTTTCCAGGCTGATGAAAAGAGGACGCCTAGAGCTACCAACACACCAGCAGGCAGAGACAGACCCTTATTTAAGGTCACTTCCAATGGTTGCAACAGAGAAAAATTTGGGGTACAGAGTAAAAGGGATTGAATAAAAATATATGTCACAATTTCCCAGTTTTTTATTTGTGCAATTAAAAAAGTACTTAGAATTTTATTTCTACTTCACAATTTTATGCCATGTTGTGATTGTCTATTACAGGAAATTCCAAAAAACGACATTGATGTTTGTCGTTGTATTGCAATAAAATTGCAAAAAATTCAAGTGATATGAATAGTTTTGCAATAAATACGCAAAGAACATTCAGTAGCACCCATTTTAGTTGCTTCTTAACTCTTTATTATAGGTCAACACACAGCTCATTGTTTCAATTCAAGTATACCATTAGTATACGTAATGCAGCTCTTCAACATGTACTGTGCCCTCAGAAAACAGAGGACCAGTTTGATAGCACCATTACAAAAAAGTACTAATAAATTGAATTAACACACATTGAAATACAAAGGAGTACAAACAATTAAATTATGTAAAAATACCCAATGACATTTCTTGAAGCAATGGCGCAAACATAAAAGTCAGACAGGGAGAAAATGTGATAGCAAAAATGGTATCTCAGCCATCACAGGGTAGAAAAGTTTATTTTTCAAGCCAGTATAGATGTTAGAGGAACATGTGGATGGTGAATGGGTCCCACAGGTTTTATACTGACCCTATACCCATGCCAGTTTTTGTATGTTTGGATCCAAGGTATGCACTGTTATTTCCCCTGATTGCTTGATTAGCACTAGTGATTTCCTTTTTACTCCTTTAAAAAAAACATTTTATACAAATATGAACTCAACCAACTTTAGGAGAGTACTGTTACAGTGATACATAGATATACATTTTACTAACAGTCAATGCACAGTTGAGTTTACAGATAGTCAGACCTGATGGGTTTGAAATACTCTGTCCATTTTGTCAAGATTTCGTAAAACTTGTCTCTTTGAGATCTGATGATGAACGAGAGCTTTTCCATGACATAAATTTCCTAGGTGATATTGATCCAATCGTCCACATTTGGTGGGTCTGGTTTCAACCATTTCCTTGTTATTGCCTTTTTACATGCTGCCAGCAGTGTTAACCGTAACCTTTTGTCGCTCTTTTCCCAATTTTTAACATTAACATTTCCCAAGTACAAATTTTTACAGTTGCAAGGAATTTTAATATTGAATACATTATTAATATGCTCACATATCTATACCCAATAGGGTCAAATAATTGAACAGTCCCAAAAAATGTAATGGTTGGCACTTGAAAAACCGCATAGTCTTCAGCATGAATCACCACTTCCCTGGTAGGTGTAATGAAAAACCTAACAATATTCTTCCAACTAAACTCTCACCACGTATTGGACCAAGGAGTGATCCATTGTGATAGAGAGATATTGTCCAAACTTTCATTTGAAATCTGCATATTACTTTCCATCTCCCATCGCCTTTTAATATAATCTGTGCACGTCTGTTTACACTGTTGAATGGCTTTGTATAGTTTAGACATTAACATATATGATATGGCCTTAATCAGTGATAAGAAAATCTTTAGGAACCCTAAGTCATTCTTCTCCCATGCTGCTTTCACATTTTGATCAAAGTAGTGCCTGACCTGTAAATATCTGTAGAAATCATCATGACCTAATCCGTATTTTTCCTTCAGTGATTCAAAGTTCTAAAATGCCCCCTTGTGGATAGAAGAAAAATATGTAGTAAGACCTTTTGAGACACAACTTGTAAACCTCTTATCTAGGGTATTGGGTTTAAACTCAGAATCATAGGCACACCCCTAAAAAATTCTGGACAACTCCTCTAATTTACAAATTTGTATAGCTCCCATCCATGATTTCAGTAAAGGGTCGTACATGAAATCTTCCATTATATGAATTTTGTTTTGCAGATTTTTGTCAGCTAGTATGGCGGATTTTTCTTTTCTTTTTTTTCCATTATTTATTTAAGATGGGACAGTGCGTATTAATTAACATGAGTACTCAAAGTGCACATGTAATAATGCCAGAGTTGGCCACTTTGGCTGGTGAACATAAAAAGATTAAAGATTTAAATTGTGCTGCGTAGTAATAATCCTGAAGGCAGGGGAGGCCTATTCCTCCTTTCTCTTTCCTTAATTGCATTGTCTGATATTGAATTCTAGCTCTTTTATTTTGCCAAATATAATTAGACAGTATTCTATCCCACTCATTGAATTGTTTAACTATTAAAATTGGGACATTGGATTGGAGAGATCATTCTGACAGATTCAAGCCGAGAATGTAAAATCAGAAATAGAACATTGTTCCATCTGTGTAAATCTGATCTTATTTTTTAAACTAAAGGTCCATAGTTGCCATCAACCATTTCAGATGGATCACTTGTCAAGACAATACCTAAGTATTTAATGTTACTTGAATCCCATTTCCATTTGTAAGCATTTCTAATCTTAGGAGGTTGGCTGCAATAAAATTTGAGTACTTGAGTTTTATTAATATTAATCTTATAACCTGAATATGAACCATATTCAATTCAATTCAATTCAATTCAGTTTATTTATATAGCGCCAATTCACAACAGATGTCATCTCAAGGCACTTAAGAAGTCATTTCAATACATTTATATAAACATTCCAATCAGTTAAAAAGTTTCCTATTTAAGGAATCCCAGCAGATTGCGTCAGTCATTGGCGTGAGGTTGGGCCCCGTTGATGCAGACTTTCCAACCACAGCAATTCTTCAGCAATCCCTCATACTGAGCAAGCATGTAGCGACGGTGGAGAGGAAAAACTCCCCTTTAACAGGAAGAAACCTCCAACAGAACCAGGCTCAGTAGGAGCGGCCATCTGCCACGACCGTCTGGGGGTTTGAGAAGACAGAGCAGAAACACAGAAGGAACAGAAGATCTGATATAAGAGAACTTTCTATGTTACAGAAAGTAAAAAGTTGATAACAGGACACAGTGGATGTTCAGTTACTGGGAGGATCATCCCAGTCGATGCCCCCCGTCCAACAGGGCATTGCAGCCAAGCAGGATACCAGACCAGGTATATCTTCTATGGAGAGAAAAACACTGAGAGAAAACAAAGTTAACAGTCGAAATAACAGAATGTACTGTAATACAACTGGAGAGTAGTAGGAGAAAAGGAAGTAGCAGAGTGAAGAAAATTGGTAAGTCTGTCCTCCAGCAGTCTAAGCCTATAGCAGCATAACTACAGAGATAGCTCAGGATGACCTAAGCCACTCTTGGCCATTCAATAATTTGAATATCAGCAAACAGTGCTAATCTTTGTTCTCCTGCTTCTAAAGTAACCCTTTAATTTCTGGACTTTTTACTCCTTTTTTGAGCCCACAAACACATATTTACTAAAGAATTGTATAGGAAGCCCACCTGGACTCGTCAATGTGAAACTTTGTAAACTCCCTTTGTACTAGTAAGTGTAATTTCTGGGTTCCAAGTCAGAAAAATGTGCTGCATGCCACCAAAATCCCCCCTCTGGAATTCCATCTTTAAAAGTCCCAGAGCAACCGCGACGTTATTACTTAATATCGCTTACATCTATAAAACAGCAGAAATAAACTGTCCATGTCCACTTCTCATGATTTGTATCTTGTTAAGTGATTGGGTTATGTTGTGGGACTATTGTTGCTTTTGTTCTATCTGCTCACTCTTGTTGCCATAATGACATCTTTAAGGATATCTCCTATCATTGTTATGTAGATGATATTCAGATGTACATTTCTTCCAAGTAAATGTTCACAACTGCACATGTTGCTAAATTCCCACCCAATGAATGCTGGAGATAGGCACCAGTCCCCCGCAACCCTGCAGAGGATTAACAGGTATATATAATGGATGGATGGACATGTTGCTAAATGCCATCCATCCATTTTCTGTACCCGTCATTCCTATGTCATGGGGCGAGAGGCGGGGTACACCCTGGACAGGTTGCCAGTCCATCGCAGGGCAACACAGAGACACACACACACACTCATACCTAAGGGCAATTTTAGAGAAACCAATTCACCAAACAGTCATGTTTTTGGAATGTGGGAGGAAGCCAGAGTACCCGGAGAGAACCCACGCATGCACAGGGAGAACATGCAAACTCCATGCAGAAAGGATTCAAACCCAGGCCTTCTTGCTGCAAGGCAACAGTGCTACCAACTGCGCCACTGTGCAGCCCATGTTGCTAAATGCTTTGATTTAATTAAGAGCTGAATGTCTGACATGGCCGTTGTTTCTTTAATTAAATGAAGAAAACGCTGAATAAATTATCAGTAAAAAAAATAACTGTAAAGATGAAGGTGGTCCTTGGGTCCCTTGGTTCTTTGGTAAAATCTACTGTTAGAAACCTTGGGATGACCGTTGACTCAGGTTTTATGCTTGGAAATTCAATTCAGTTTATTTATGAACTTCGACGTCAACTTGCGCTGCGTCAACCAATCAGGAGCCTGGTGGCCTGGTGTCACGTGATGCTGTGACCCAGATTACAGTGTCAGGTCCAGCAAAATTCTTTCTTAAAATGTGGAGGAAATACTGATAACGGCGGTGCCTAATCACCCCGAGCTATACGACACCTTCTGCTTTCTCTACAGAGACAGGAATAAAAAGGACCTCACTTGGAGGAATATAAGTGAGGAGATAGGGCAACCTGGTAAATTCATTTCACTTTTGACTGACCCTGCAAACCCGTGCAGAAGCCAGCAAGCCTGCCTACTCTCCCGCTATTTTATAATTATTTTCCCGCTGATGTACATTAAATAGAGAAGGGAGACTCTCTCTTCAAAGGCTACATCGACAGCTGCCATCTTGCAAACAGACCGTCTGGCACTACTTCCTCCCACAAGTTGCATATTTCCGGGGTGACACGCATCAAATTCAGTCAAAATATACCATTTTGATGCGCGTCCAAAGCACGAATGTACAAGAGTCAAACTTTGCAGTGTGGCGCGTTTTTGATGCTTTGGTGTGAACGCACTGTTAGTTCTTAAATACAGTGCTTACACAGATTGGCCAGTAGGTGGCAGTGTATGAGTAACACACTACTTGCTTATATGCACACATGCCATCAACATCCACTCGCATACAAAGAAACAGCTTTTGAATATTGTCTGCTGCAGAGCAGTTCATACATAAAAGTATTAGAAGAAAATGGCTGAAAAATACAAGAAAATTATATAACTATTCATCTTTGGACAGAATTAGAATACCCTTGGACACATTTTGATAACCTAAAGTCCCCCGTTGGATTATTGAGCAATTCTTTGAAAGATGGGCATAGGGTAGTTTACCGAGTCTGCCAAGCAGAAAATAAAGCAAAGGCTCCCAGTACTACATAACCAGTCTTTATTTCCTGTTGCGACTGTGGCACTTCAAGCAACTATCACTTAGAAGTAGTGAGGATTAGACTTCTTGTTTTCAAAAGATTGAACATTAGACATAAAAAAACATGAATAAATTAGAAGAAAACAACAAGCAGTCCACCATTGATTCCTTGCAGCTGGGACTGGGATGATGGTCTCAGCGGCTGGTCCTCCCCGTGTCCAGTTATCAACTTTTCATTTCTTTAACATAGAAAGTGCTCTTATATCAGATCTTCTGTTCTTTCTGTGTTTCTGCTCTGTCTTCTCAAACCCCCAGACAGTCGTGGCATATACTTGCATTGAGCCAGGTTCTGGTTCTGCTGGAGGTTTCTTCCTGTTAAAGGGGAGTTTTTCCTCTCCACTGTCACTACATGCTTGCTCAGTATGAGGGATTGCTGTGGTTGGAGTCTGCACCTCAAGTCAATGAGTCGAAGCAATCTGCTGGGATTCCTTAAATAGGAAACTAACTAAAACTTTAAACTAATTGGAATGTTTGTATGATTGTATTGAAATGACTTTCTTGTAAAGTGCCATGAGATGACATCTGTTGTGAATCGGAAAAACTGAATTGAATTGAATTGCAAAATTCCAAAGTCTGCAAGGACGTAGCTGTAGAAAACAAAACCACCAGGCTCTACAGTTGGGTGTACAGTGGGACGTAACTGGGAGAAACCGACATTGCGATTCATTTCAACTCTGACATTTATTGGATGTGAAAACATACAAGAATTTCAACAGAGGACCTAAATAGCACTAAGTTATGTTGCAGTCCTGCCATCTGGCTGACAACTAACCTGTTTCTTACTTCTTTTTCTGAAAGTCGCAAGTATGGTTTTTGTCTGTATTAATAATGAATTATACAGCCACAAGGATGTAGGGGTTCCACTGTCCAACTGGACCACAAGTCCAGCTGCAATCAACTCCAGATCTGACAGCTCTGTTTGAACCTCTGCCTTGCATTTCTCATACAGCTCTAGGAGGCTAACCTGAGAAAAAAGGTTGCATAACGGTGACCTTGTGGTGCCGATGTAAATGGTCAAACAAATTAGGTGTCACTTGTCGTTGTGGCAACAGGTGCAAGTCACCGTCAATACAGAACATGCGTTTGGTCAATATCATCCTTCTTGTGGCCAAAATAATTCCAGATAACTGATGTTGCCTTACTTAATGGCCCCAAGTTTAAATTTTTTAGTAATTTTCTCTTGTTCGTTGCTCATTTTTTTATTTTGTTTCCAGCAACTCACTCCATGTGATGGGGGGTAATCTTTAGCAAACCAATGATGAACAATTGTGATGGGTGGATTGGTGCATGCAGTATGTGTCAGGCACCCTTGAAAGTAGATGAGAACATGCCTTCTACATTGCGGGACTGCAATGTTACTAATGTGCACAGCTACATTGTAATGAATGTGCTCAAATGATATATTGGTCAGCTCTAGTTGGGTGCTTTTTAAAGTGCTACACTTCCATAAAGAGATGTTTAAATAATGTTCCTTAAAATACTTGTCACTAACCTGGAGGTTTATTTAATCACAATAAGTAAAATAGTCTCTGTCACAGACTTACACAAAGCTTCACCATTCCCTTGATCATCACAGGGAACGATAGAAGTGTTTTGCAAAGTTCCTGCTGTGATTAGCTTGGACAGAAGAAGTAATCACATATTCTGTGCTGAGAAGTGAGAGGAGGGTAGATGAAGAAAGATGCTGATCAGAAGAGACGATTCATTCAGGGACAGGATCTAGAATTCAGCACAGATGGGATGGACAGTGGTTGGTAGAACTCGTCCCGACTCCACTCCTTCATTTTTAGCTGTGGGTCACCTGGTTGTTTAGGAGGCCTGTCAGCTCTGTTTCAGAGCTCAATGAGCCACCTAGAGGCAGAGCAACAGAAAAAGAAAACCATTTACCATGTAGAGGTATATGAAAAATGTGAAATTCCAAAGTAAATTAAACGCTAAGCTTATTTGCTGTTAATTGTTTATAAAGCATTGAGCTTAAAGTGAAGAATGTTATTATAAAAATATTTGAGCCAAAGAAATCTGAAAATATAGCTACATTTTAGTAAGTTGCTTCATTTGTTTATTTTAGATGCATATAACACATACATGGGTTAAAACATTGCTAAAAGTGAGCAAAATTGATAAATGGATGAAGGGTTATGAATCTGGATCATGATTCAATGAATAAAAGATTATCCCACTATAGGTATAGACTTTGCACCTTTTATAAAAAATTATATATTACACATTAATAGGTAAACACTATAGCACATAAGACAGTTTGTTGTGGGATTACAGAGGCAGGGGGGATTAATTTGTCACATTTCTCAACTACAAATCTGTAAAACAAGCACAAGGTTAGACATCAAAATTAATTTCACCCAAATGACGGAGCATGCCAGAAAATCTCACATCTCAAATCTCTACATATCACAAAAAATCTGCCAAATAAAATTGTTTAAAGAGTAAGAATGAAAAGCTTCCTGTCAAAATATGATGCAGAATAACTGGCGGATGCTTTCAATATCACTGCGTTTACAAAATTGTGTTATAGTGGTTTTAAAAGTGACAAATATTTAAGCAGTTGCAGTTCTTCCAAAAGTTCTGGTTCACTGCAATGGCTCTGTTTGTAAAATAACAAATTTTAAAAGTGTTGTATAGGTCATTAAATAACTGTTTGGTCATTTCACTATTAAGCAATATAGACCACTCACAATGTCACTCATATTTACCTTTAAACAGTTTAAACTTAGCTTGAGGGGTCATTTTGCATTTACATAGCAGAAGTTAGAGTGAAATTCAGTCTTCTAGGAATCTGTGTATCTCTGAGCCCCATTTTCTTGTTTGTGACATTTTAGGATCATCAGCATTATAAAGACAGTAAAAGCAACAGCCACTCTTGAAAATCATAGCAGGGTCTCACCATTATGGCATCTGTACATCCACACACGATGACCATCATATCGACATCTGCATTTCGTGATGTTGTTGGTGTAGTCTGATTCTGGCACTTCATAATTAGGGTTAATTACAATCTGTTAAAGGACAGACAAGAATGAACTGAACTGTGTGGCTGCAAAGAGAAGACATTGCAGTAACACAACTGATAGAAAGAAGAAACAACAGGACAAATCACCTGAAAAATGTAATCTCCAGGTTTGATATCAGTGATGTCAACCCACTGGCAGTCAATGTCATGCCTGTAGGTATCCCAACAGCCTACAGTGATGCCTTGCTCTCCAAAGTTAGCACATTCATACTTCTTTTCGATACCTACAAAGATGAAGTAAGATAACTTCACCACACAAGCATTCTTGGAGCCATTCAGAAACGATAACATTAGTATGAGGTGATCAGTCAAAGGCAACATAAGAAGCTATGATTATTTGGGTCTTCGCTTTGTAGATATATTCTATACATCTGGATAACTCCCCCTTTTGGTGGAAAGCAGATGCTAAGATTGGAATAAGTTTCAATTTCTGGGTATTTGGTGCAATAAACAAAGGTCCGGTAAACAAATGAATGCATTCTGTACGTTTTTGGCAGACAAGGTGAACAGTTATATGATATTGCTTTGAAGAACAGTTGTTTTAGTTTTACACTTTCTGTTATACTGAACTAGGACTGCAGGATGTTGGGGAGTGTTAACAAAAGTGTTTTACATATTACATCCTATATCCTCCTATTGCATATTGTTTTGTGGATATCTGTTGCTCAGTTTCCATTCCACTGTCCATGAGCCTTTGCATCTTGGTCACTAAAATATATATGTAAGCAGCTGCAAGGACAAGAAGCTTCCTCCTGCCACATGGCAATGTGCCTCTGGGCAAGGCACTTAACCCCAAGTTGCCTACCGAGCACTGTATCGGTGTGAAAATGTGTGTGCGTTTGAGAGTATGAATGGTCGAATGTGGCTATGTAAAGCGCTTTGAGTGGTCAGCATGACTGGAAAAGCGCTATAGAAGTTCAGTCTATTAACTATCCTACTGTAGGAGACAGATGTGCCTTCAGCTCATTTCTCAACCCTACTGTATGGAATACTTTTCAAAAGATGCTTAAGTGAAATTTGGAGAGGAGTACTGTTCTAACTGAAGTCAAATATGGGCAGGACCAACAGTTTGAAACAGCCCACAATCTCCATTCAGTTGTGCTTCATAGTGGCAGAAGTGTCGCAGCACATCCTTTGGTTTTTATACTCATTTTAGCCAACATTTAAATTAAAATGAGCTTATTTGAGATGACAACTTTTTGAAAATCATTAAAAGCAACAAGAATGAGATTCCAACCTTCATCACATTCTGAGTCCTCCAGGCAAAAACTCGCTTTGTGTCCCTCTGCCACCCTGGTTCCATTTAGGCTGAACAGGTCATACGTGGTGAACACCTCCATGCTGTGATAATGCCTACACACACACACACACACACACACACACACACACACACACACACACACACACACCCACCCACACACACACACACACACACACACACACACACACACACACACACACACACACACACACACAACCCTTTAAATGTCCCTTGCATTAAAAATGACCACCCCACAACTAGAGTCTACAGTTTGCAATGCAACCTTTATGTAGTTAACTGTTTTTAATTTTTAATGTTTTTTTGTTTTTATAAATATTTGCAATCTGACACAGACCTGTGACAGTCGTGCCACACCCACAAGTGCTTGGCAGCTTTAGGCTTGAAGTCGGACTGGCCGTTGTTGTGAATCTGGGAGGAGAAGCGCAGCAGGCGGCGATACAAGTTGGCTGGTGTGTGCTCAGAATTGGAGGCGAGGCAGTTCTCTTCATATGCACACTTCAGCATGAACATAGGTCGGTCCTCAATGTAGGTGGTCTGCTCCACCACCTGAGGGTTCAGCACCAGGTCAGGAGCCGCTAAAGGTGGGAGAATGTGGAGGGAAAATATCCAGGGATGAAGACGGAGATCAAGCACATTTAGAAACACAGAGAAATGGCTGTATGCAAAGTAAACATTCTGTTCCAAGCAACAGTGATTCCAGGAAGGAATCAGGAGGTTCACATTTTTAGGAATTTCTCTCTGAGATTCTTCAATGGCAGAAATAGTTTAGTAGTTTGCCACAGGTTTGGTAAACTTTATATAAGGGAAAAGGAAATAGACTAGCTGAATAAGAAAATCAGCAATCAGTTTACAGACAAACCTACTGGACATTGGACTTTCCAAGCCAGAAGAGCTATTGCACTATGCCTGGAGAGATTGTAGAATAAAGGAGCTTTTCGAGCGTTTTGGCCCCCAAAAAAGTGGAAACATCTGGGAACCATATATGAATGAGCATTATACAAGCAGGAAAGCAGATATTATCATTAAAATCTATTATTGCTTTTACACTCAAAATATTGTACTTTATTGGAAATATTTGCAATGTGTGTCTAAGAGTCAGTAAAACGTGTGGTCTGTTTCCGTATTCAGCCCTCCTGACTCAATGTTTACTGCGATTAAAGCTACATGTCTTCTGGGGTGAGTCTCTACCAGCTTTGAACTTCTGGAGACTGAAAGGTGTCTGTAATCAAGTTCTATCAGATTGGGTGAAGAGCATCTGTGAACATCAATGTTCAGGTTTTGACATAGATTCTTAACTGGATTCAGGTCTGGCTTTGACTGGGCCATTCTAACACACAAATACACTCATTTGTAGCTCTGGCTCTATGTTTATAGAGTTATTGTGTTGCTTGAAGGAGAACCTCCATCCAAGTTTTCTTCAATAATTTCTGTGTATTTTAATGCTCCATTCATCTTCCTGTCAACTTGGACAAGCGTCATTGTCCCTGCTGAAGAAAAATCATTCTCACCGCATGATGCTGCCTCCACCATGTGTGAATGTAGGGATGGTGTCTCTAGGGTTATGTAAAAAAATATTTTTCGTCTGTTTTGAATGGAGGTAAGGAAACTGTATTTTGTTCTCATCTGCCACATTTGCTGTGCTTCCAACGTAGCTTGGTGTAAAGTACAAAGAGGACTTCTGAAGGCTTCCTATCAATGATGATTTTCTTGCTACCACACTTACATACGACCGGATTTGTGGATCTCTGCAGCTCCTTCAGAAGTACCACAGGCCTCTTGGCTACTTCTCTGACTCATTGCTCATCTGCTCCATCCTTGATATGTTTGCACTTGCAATATATCTTCACATGGTGGATTGAACACTACTCTGAGATGTTTAAAGCTAGTCTATTGTTTTAGAATCTAACTCTGCTTTAAAAAAGCATTCCGCAACGTTTACACCTAAATATAATCTTTTTTTTTTCAAAAGTTTTGGTGGAATTTTATCATCTATTATGTTCATTTTTAGAGTTATCACCACCTTACAGGGGTCCTTGGCTTTTTTCTGCATTATAGAACTTTTGAGCGGCGCTCCGCCGCCGGAAGTACCGACTGAGTTCTCCTTTATGGCAGAGTCATACGGCCTCGCTGTTTAGAGACATAGACATTATATAATGTCTATGGTTTAGAGACTGTTGAGATAGCTGATCCACCAAAGAGACCGAGAAATCCCAGATCAGAAGAAGCTAGAAAAAGAAAAAGAGAACGTGATAGAGAGAGAGCAAAGACCAGAGTAAATATTGGGCCGGCTTTTCCTTGTTTGAGAGTTCTTTTGGAACGAACGTCGTGTACTACGGACGCCGAGTTCGCCGTGCTGGTAATGGATAGGTAAGTAATCAATGATTTCACCGGGGTTATAGTGTTTGGTCTGGCATGATGGTGTTATACAGTCCTGAGAAAGCTATTTATTCAATGTGTGGAGGTGGATGAACATAGTTTGCACGGGATGCCTTACAGTAGTAATGTGAATTACACAACTGAGTCGATCTCCATTAGCCATCTAGAGGCTAATGTGATGCTAACATGTAAGACTGTTCTTTTCCGTCGCACATCTTCACTGATTGTTACAGTTGAATTGCGAACTGAAACGGCGCTTGTTTGTTGTTTGGGCAAGCGATTTGGAAAGCAGCCACTGAAACATGCCTCTTATGAGCGACAGAGAGATTTGATTTTACGACAGTTATGTTACAAGGCAAGCTTGAAGAGGGCGACAGAGAACAAATATCATGAAAGTTGTGGCGTATGCCTTTAAATGTCTCCACAGCTTCCTCCCTGACCTGTCTACTGGGTTCCTTCGTCTTCATCATCCTGCTTGTTCCTGAACAAACCTCTGAGGCCAGAAACAGAACAATTACTCACAAGTAAACTGTAGTTACTGAATTACTTGTTACTACTAGTCACTTGTAGGGGTGTCAAATTATCGCGTTAATTGCAATTAATTAATCACAGCCATATTTATTGCGCTATGTTTTTTAATTGCGCTAATCTAATTTATGTTTTGGGCTTCTTGTACTTGAGTTCGAGGGTAACCACACCCTGAAGTGGATATCAATTGGCTGTCTGTATGCAAAAACACTGACAACCCAGGGTCCAGACCAGGAAGCAGAGTCGTAGTTTAACCCACCTCTCTGCTGCTTCTGTACTGTTACCCACCCATTATAATACTATTATACTATACTATAGAAACAGTGTCTTACCCACGGCCAAAATTAAATGGATTAAAAGTTAAGCCAACAAAAGCAAATTATGGAAATCTCAAAAAGATATTTATGACTTTGACTGAACAGAAAAATAAATCTATTAAATGTGGTTTATTAAACATAAGATCTCTCTCTTCAAAGACT
The DNA here is from genome assembly GCA_963556495.2 of Valencia hispanica. Lineage (NCBI taxonomy): Eukaryota > Metazoa > Chordata > Actinopteri > Cyprinodontiformes > Valenciidae > Valencia > Valencia hispanica. The sequence goes on from OY747704.1 coordinate 380,574, forward strand.
TTGTTAGTAAATGACTTGATTTGTGATAATCACATTGATTTCCTTTGTCTCACAGAAACCTGGTTTCAGCAGGAGGATTATGTCAGTATAAATGAGTCAACTCCTTCCAGTCATTTAAATTTTCACATTCCTAGAAGTACTGGGCGAGGAGGAGGAGTTGCAACCATTTTTCGTTCTGATTTACTAATTAGTCCCAGACCAATTGATAGCTACAGTTCCTTTGAACATCTAACCCTTAATTTTCCTCATCCAAGTTGCAAAACATTAAGACCATTTTTGTTTGTGGTTTTGTATCGTCCACCAGGCCCTTACTCTCAATTCTTGGATCAGATCTCACATTTTTTATCTGATTTATTATTAAATACTGATAGGGTCATTATAGTGGGGGACTTCAATATTCATGTGGATACTGAAAGTGATAGCCAAAATGCAGCCTTTAGTGCTATTTTAGACTCAATTGGCTTCACTCAAAAAGTACAGGGATTGACCCACTCAGGCAACCACACTTTGGACCTTGTACTGACATACGGTATTGAGTGTGAGGAAATAACAGTCCACCCACATAACCCGGTCCTGTCTGACCACTTCTTAATAACTTTTGAATTTACTTTAACTGACCATCTTAAATCTGAAAGAAAATTTCATTATAGTAGAGCTTTATCAGACAATGCTGTAACAATTTTTAAAGAATCTGTTCCATTCTTACTTTCCTGTGTCTCAGAGTAACACAGTGGATGGCAGCAATTCCATCTCTAACCCGTCAGAAATTGATGGTCTGGTTCACAGCGTTACGTCCTCATTGCATTTGGCATTAGATAGTGTAGCCCCCTTAAAAAAGAAAGTGGCTAGCCATAGGAGGCTGACTCCTTGGTTTAACGCAGAGTTACATACTTTAAAGCAGAATACTAGGAAGTTGGACAAAAAATGGCGCTCTACACATCTAGAGGATTCCTCTTTAACCTGGAATAACTGCTGTATAGAAATACCCTTCAACAATATTTTTCATCATTAATAGAGGCGAATAAAAACAATCCTAGGTTTCTTTTTAGTACAGTTGCCAAGTCATAGCTCTGTTGAGGCAACTATTCCCCCAGCTCTTAGCAGTGATGATTTTATGGGATTCTTCATAAATAAAATTAATTCTATTAAAAATAAAACCATTGGTTTACTGAGGAAAATAAAACTTCCTCAGTAAATGAGGCAGCATCGGAAAGAACTGTAGAACCTCATTTGTGCTTAGGCTGTTTTGATTCAGTCGAGCTTTCGGAATTATCAAAAATATTAGCCTCATCTAAACCTTCAACTTGTATGTTGGACCCAATCCCAACCAAATTATTTAAGGAAGTGTTCCATTTGGTTCCTGGCCCCATTTTGACTTGATCAAGATGACTTAGTTAATTACAGGCCTATATCTAACCTTCCTTTCTTATCCAAAATCCTTGAGAAAATTGTTGCTAATCAAGTCTGTGAGCATCTAAACAGTAACAAGCTGTTTGAAGAGTTTCAGTCAGGTTTTAGAGCTCATCATAGCACTGAAACAGCACTGGTGAAGGTTACTAATAATATTCTCATGGCCTCAGATAATGGACTGGTGTCTGTTCTGGTTTTGTTAGATCTCAGTGTTGCTTTTGACACAGTCAATCATAATATTCTCTTAGAAAGGCTTGAACATGTTGCAGGGATCAAAGGAACAGCACTACGCTGGCTTAAATCATATTTGTCTGACAGATTCCAGTTTGTTCATCTAAATGATCAAACTTCTTCACTCTCAAGGGTTACTTGTGGAGTTCCACAGGGTTCTGTGCTTGGACCAATTCTGTTCACTATATATATGCTCCCAATTGGTAGAATCATTAGACAGCATGGGATAAATGTTCACAGCTATGCCGATGATACACAACTATATTTATCCATAAATCCTGATGAACCCAGTCAGTTAGGTAGACTACTGGCATGTCTGGAAGACATAAAAACATGGATGAATCTAAACTTTTTGATTTAAATTCTGACAAGACAGAAGTTGCTGTCTTTGGACCAGAAGTTCTAAAAAAGAAACTGATTAGTCAATCACTTCATCTGGATGGCATTAAATTGGCCCCCAGTAATAATTTAAAGAACCTCTGCGTTATTTTTGACCAAGACTTGACATTTAAATCCCATATTAAACAGGCTTCTAGGATTTCCTTCTTTCACCTCCGGAATATTGCTAAAATTAGAAACATCCTGTCCAGGAGTGATGCTGAGAAACTCGTCCATGCATTTGTTACCTCAAGGCTGGACTACTGTAATTCTTTACTATCAGGAAGTCCACAAAATTCCATTAAGAGCCTTCAGTTAATCCAAAATGCGGCAGCAAGAGTTCTGATGAATATTAAAAAGAGAGATCACATTTCTCCTGCTTTAGCTTCCCTTCATTGGCTCCCTGTTAAATCGAGAATAGAATTTAAGATCCTTCTTCTTACATACAAAGCCCTTAATAATCAAGCTCCATCATATATCAGAGATCTAATTGTTTCATATGTTACCAACAGAGCACTTCGCTCTCAGACTGCAGGTTTACTTGTAGTTCCTAGGATTTCTAAAAGTAGAATGGGAGGCAGATCTTTTAGTTATCAGGCTCCTCTCCTGTGGAACCAGCTCCCAGCTTTAGTCCATGAGGCAGACACTCTGTTTACTTTTAAGGCCAGGCTTAAAACTTTCCTTTTTGATAAAGCTTATAGTTAGAGTGGCTTAGGTCATCCTGAGCTATCTCTGTAGTTATGCTGTTATAGGCTTAGACTGCTGGAGGACAGACTTACTAATTTTCTTCACTCTGCTACTTCCCTTTCTACTACTACTCTCCAGTTGTATTACAGTACATTCTGTTATTTCAACTGTTAACTTTGTTTTCTCTCAGTGTTTTTCTCTCCATAGAAGATATACCTGGTCTGGTATCCTGCTTGGCTGCAATCCCCTGTTGGACGGGGGGCATCGACTGGGATGATCCTCCCAGTAACTGAACATACACTGTGTCCTGTTATCAACTTTTTACTTTCTGTAACATAGAAAGTACTCTTATATCGGATCTTCTGTTCCTTCTGTGTTTCTGCTCTGTCTTCTCAAACCCCCAGACGGTCGTGGCAGATGGCCTCTCTTACTGAGCCTGGTTCTGTTGGAGGTTTCTTCCTGTTAAAGGGGAGTTTTTCCTCTCCATCGTTGCTACATGCTTGCTCAGTATGAGGGATTGCTGAAGGATTGCTGTGGTTGGAAAGTCTGCCCAACCTCACGCTAATGACTGACTCAATCTGCTGGGATTCCTTAAACAGGAAACTTTTTAACTGATTGGAATGCTTGTATAAATGTATTGAAATGACTTCTTGTTAGGTGCCTTGAGATGACATCTGTTGTGAATTGGCGCTAATTAAATAAATTGAATTGAATTATCATGAGCTGATGCTTTTGTTTTAGCAGAGAGGGCAGATGAGGAGGACGAGCGGTGAGTTGCAGACAGTGTTGCCTACTTAGCGACTTTGTCGTTATATTTAGCGAGTTTTTAGACCCCTCTAGCGACTCTTATTGGTGTTATTGGAGACTTTTGGGTTAAGCATGTATCCTTGTTACTCTCACTAAGCAGCGGTGCAGCCGTGGACTGCTCTCCGTCTCAGAGCGCTCATATCAGGAAGAAAGTCCATGCGCTGCAGCTCCGCCCGTCCAGGTCCATCTGGACTCAGGGCAGATATTTAGCCCAGTGAGTCCAGAATGCTAACGAATCACGCATGCTTAAGGCTGAAGTTGCAGTCAGCACTGGGACTTGTCTCAAAAACAGAGAAATGTAAATGGCTGAGACTGCATCTGTTCAAGTCTGTTAAAAACAGTAAATGACTTCATATAGCCACTTTTTTTGTTATATAATTGCTCTGCCACAATAATGGAATGAATTTAAAGGAAAATACCACGAGATGAGGGCTTTTCTCAGCAATAATTAGGTTAGATTCAAAAAGAGATGAATTACAGATCATAAATAATTAATCTCAAAGGTTTTTTAATCTCTTGACAGCACTAGTTACTTGTGAAGGCAAGTTGGTTGTGCTGGATTTTACCCTGGGGTATCAGAGTAAAGGGGGGGAGGGGGCATTAATACAATGGACACCACTCTTGAGATTTCATTAGTGTTGTGTTGCTCTTTCATATAAAATACACAGTTTACACAAAAGTGTGTGGTTGTACTGTGATAATTGTCAGAGAGTTGAATACTTTGGCAGAACTGCAAGTTAAAATGTGATTTATCACATTTTATTTTATGCTTAAGGCTAAAGAAGTGAGCTTTTCCCAGAGTCTTACTTTCAGAGCAGGAGACTCCGGCAGCATTGCTTCCCCCTCCTCTGGGGCAGGTGAGGTGGGCTCCATGGTGCAGACAGTGGGACAGAGACATCTCTGTTCCAGAGCAGCGAACACCACTCATCACCACACTGTCAGCACTGACCTCACCTGGCCAATACCACGTCTCCTGTGGACACAGAAATGTTCACAACTCAAATTGTTTTCTATTGTTAAAAAAATCTAGGTTTCATGACTAAAGGTTACCCAATAAACCTCCTCAAATACAGCACACTGTAAATGTTGTGGAAACCCTTATACTTGTCAGTTGTTTCTGTCTGGTGTCACTTTGATGGGACTAAAAATAAAACTGAGCAAAAGTTTAAAACAAAGGAATTTCTGTGGGTTTTAGCACAGAAGTATTTTTGGCACTTTATAAGCTAAACCACTGAACCATTTTTCATGTAGATACAGATTTTTGACCACTCAGATTATTTTCAGACTGTTGAAAAGTCACATTAGTAAACAATTGGTAACTTGAAAGAGATAATTAAAGCAGCGGTCCTTGATCTCTGTGCCAAACCCAAGAACCTTTTCATTCGCTGTAGATTTATGATCGAAAGCAACATGAGTAGATTCTTCATTCTCAGGATGATTTCCTATTATGTTAAATATATTTCCATATAAAACTTTCGACATCTGAAAAAGTCATTTGTGTTGCTAATTTAGGAGAAAGACTATTTTAAATATCACATTGATGATTCAACAAAATAATTGTCCAAATATATAATGCTTTATTCTTTAAATTAAAATACCTTCTTCTATTCTCTGCATTTCTTACTCTTTCTAAAAGAATATTTAAACCTCATTTACATTATCATAATATCATATGATGTAACACATACCCTACCTACTTAACAAACCTAGAAAGTCTTCTAAAGAAAGTTATCGGTGCTAAAACATGGAAATTCACCCACTAAACCTCTGTTTTATCTGTATAGTCTTCTCAGGCTTATAAAGTGTAATTACCTTCAGGATGCCTCTACAATGAACCAGGTTGTCTAATATCTCAATTATAAACTGTCTGATCTCATTCCAGTTTTGCTCCCTACACACACTTAGGCCACAAAAATAAAAAACAAATTTCGGGGAATAAAACATTGTGTGTAAGGGTTGACAGGTAAAAAAACAATCACACTCCATCCTTGTCTTCAAATGCAGCTCATCTCTTTGTATGTGAAATCTCCTAACATCTTTTGTTGTGCATAAAATGTTAAAGAAGTTTGATTATGTCTATTAAGTCAGTGTAACTTCAAAACTGGGATTAATTGGTTATTTGTCTGTTTGATGTATTGAATGTTTTTAATCATTTTGTCGCTACATGTTGGTCCAGAAGGAGTGAATGCTGCAAGTCAATAACTCGATGCAATCTGCTGGGATTCCTTTGATAGTAAACTTTTAAACTGATTGGAATAATGAACTGAAGGATTTATTGGAATGTATGAATGACTGAATTCAAATTACGTTTCTTGTAAAGTGTGTTGAGATGATATCTGTTGTGAAATGGAGCTACAGAAATAAACTGAATTGAATTGTATTTAGGGGCCTGCCAATGCAATGCAGGGAGAAGCAGTGCATTGCATTGCGAAGCAATGCAATGCACTGCCTCCCATGCAATTGCATGGCAAGGCACCTATTATTCTACACCTCTAAACTGGTCTCTTTATTTATTTTTCTTCCGTCAACCGGAATGCGGGTCGTACCGTAGCATGCACCCCCACAATATATATATCAAAACGTGCGGCTCGATCTCGAGATGGGTGCTATTACTTTTATAAGCGATTGGAGTTACCATGGCGACGTAATTAGCGAAAAACCACGCCCAAAACTCCCATAGGAATGAATGGAGTCAGGAGTCGGAGCGATCCAAAAAATCCACTTTTTTGAGGATTTACTGTGTCATCATACGTTCACTTAGAAAAACCATTAAAATCTCAGTTTGTAGGAATATCCGAGCACTTTTCAGAAGTGAAGACGGGATGTTGATATCTGTTACGGTTTTTTCACCATTAGCCTCTGAGCGACCCAAAGTTTGCCTCAAATTTAAAAATTTAAAAATTTTTCAGTGTAACTGCCGTTAAGTTAGAGTGCGAGACTTTGTCCGAGCTGGAACCCAAATTATTCTTTAACTCGCCGTCACGGTCACATATTTCGTTCTACTGATCTGATTTTCGGCCATGTGAAAGCCACGCCCGATGACATTCACACGATCTTTTCGAAATTTCTCTATGTCTCACCGTTTTCTCTCAGCGCACTCGAGTTTGCAAAAAATCAGACACATTTTGAGCAGATTTCAGAAAATCCCCCTATTGTTTAACATTGAGCAAGTCTGACAATTTCTGAAGCTGCACTTTGTGACAAGACATTTTTAATTTGTTCGTTCTCGGACTGTGAAATATGTAGAGAGTTGTGCTTTTCCATGATCGAAGACGAAACCCGGCTCTCACTGACGCTTCAAGAATTTTTTCGATACCTCGCACGGTTTTCGAACAGCGGCAATTTGTTCGGAGCCCTTTTTGGGGTCAGAGATGGATTTAGAGCTTCAAAGTGGCTGACATGTCAGAGACAAATTAGTCACGCTAAATTAGTCACGGCCATTAGTTGCCAAGCAACGGCACACCTGCACTTCTCAGGAGAGCCAGAGGTCATTAGAGTTCATTCCAACTCTATTGGAACATGGATTTAGGCCTTCAGGTTTACCATAGAAGCTGTAGATTTGTTTCTAGTAATTCTGATTAGTGTGGAGTGCTCTTACATTTCTTGAAACTGACTTTTGACCCACAAAATAAGACTCAAACAATATTTACAAAATAAAAGCCCTAAGATTTTTAATACAATATCACAGTACCCTATTATTTTACACTACTATTAAAGATCTATTACACATTTATTACTACTATTACACTACTCTCACATAGAGGTTCTCTCCGTCAGCGACTGACTATGAAGGACTCCATGTCTGTGTCTCGGCGGAGGGTCCGCTGCGGAAGCAGCGGTCTGAAAGAACTGAGACATCAGCTGTCTGTGTGACGTTTCGTCAGTGGAAGCTGCGCTGCGAAAGCAGCGCTCTCCAAGAATTTTTCTGCCTTTCTCTGTCTTTTTTTTTTCTGATTAGTGTGGAGTGCTTGTTCACGTCTTGAAACTGACATTTTGGTAGCTGTAGATTCATTTCCAGTAATTCTGATTAGTGTGGAGTGCTCATACATGTCTTGAAATTGACTTTTGACCCACACTGTCTGAGGCTCTGTGAAGAAGAGCTCATTAAAGGTCACTAAAGGTCATCATAACACTCTATGGACATTAATTTAAGGTCTGATAGAACAGTTGATTACCATTGGTGGTAGCGCAACATATGAATAAAGAGACTGAATCAGCCTCAACTGACATCCATGCTGGACTTTCAAAATAAGACTCAAATAATCTCTTCAAAATAAAAGCCCTCTGATCTTCAATACAATATCACAGGACCCTATTGTTTTAAACTATTGCTCTCTTTCTGTCTGTCTGTCTGACTGCCTGTAAGCCGAGCATCAGCTGATTGGGTCACACACACATGCACCTGTGACTTTGCTGTTACTTAGCAACAGCACAGCTGGCCTCTGAGGAGAACAAAAGGTCTCTTAAGGTCATTAGAACTCTATTTAGACATGGAGTTAAGGCCTGTTAGATTAATGGATTACCCTTCAGAGGATTTCATTATACATATGATATTCAATCAGCCTTAACTGACATCCATGATGGACTTTCAAAATAAGACTCAAACAAGCTCTTCAAAATAAAAGCCTTCAGATTTTCTATAGACGATTCATAGGGGTTGTCTGTCTGTCTGTCTCTCTGTCTGTCTCTTTCTCTCTGTCTGTCTCTGTCCATCTCTCTGTCTGTCTCTTTCACTCTGTCTGTCTCTGTCCATCTCTCTGTCTGTCTCTTTTACTCTGTCTGTCTCTGTCTGTCTCTCTGTCTGTCTCTTTCTCTCTGTCTGTCTGTCTCTCTTTCTGTCTCTTTGTCTGTCTTTCTCTGTCTCTTTCTGTCTCTTTGTCTGTCTCTTTCTCTCTGTCTGTCTCTGTCCGTCTCTCTGTCTGTCTCTTTGTCTGTCTTTCTCTGTCTCTGTCCGTCTCTCTGTCTGTCTCTCTGTCTGTCTCTTTGTCTGTCTTTCTCTGTCTCTGTCCGTCTCTTTGTCTGTCTCTCTTTCTGTCTCTTTGTCTGTCTTTCTCTGTCTCTTTCTGTCTCCCTGTATGTCTCTGTCTGCCCATCTCTGTCTCTCTGTCAGTGACTGTCGAGCTGCGAATTGAGCGGTCTTAAAGGACTTTGTGTCCCTGTCTCTCTCTCTCTCTCTTTCTGTCTATAAGTTAGTTGACTTAATAGGCACATTCTTTGTTCTGGCCACAACTCCATTTCCCATAATGCTTCAGCAAATACATTGTCCATTCATTTCTAAACACATTGCTGCCTGGGCTTTTAAAACAGATCGCTTATCTGACTTAGGAGAGTATTCCAACACATAGAAAAGTATTCACACCCCTTACCTAATATTATGCTACTTAGCATTATTAAGCTAGTTAGCATTAGCATGCTAGCTATTTTTAGCATTTTAGCTCAATTTGGGTTTTTGACTAACTTTTCGTGCTGATTCCTCTGATGCTAATGATAACATGTTAGCTAGCATTAGCATGCTAGTTAGCATTAGCATGCTAGCTCATGTTAGCATTTTAGCTAATTTTTCAAATTTTCTTAACTTTTCGTATTGATTACGTTGTAGCTAATGATTACATGTTAGCTAGCATTAGCATGCTAGTTAGCATTAGCATGCTAGCTCATCTTAGCAATTTAGCTATTTTTTTGAATTTTCTTAACTTTTCACTGTTATTACATTGCAGCTAATGATTACATGTTAGCTAGCATGCGCATGCTAGTTAGCATTAGCATGCTAGCTCATTTTAACATTTTAGCTAATTTTTGAATTTCGCTTAACTTTTTTCACTCATTGCTTCAAGGCTTTTAATAACATGCTAGCTAGCATTAGCATGCTAGCTCATATTAGCATTTTTGCTAATTTTTGAATTTTGCTTAACTTTTTTTACTCATTGCTTCGAGGCTGTTGATAACATGCTAGTTAGCATTAGCATGCTAGCTCATGTTAGCATTTTTGCTAATTTTTGAATTTTGCTTAACTTTTTTTACTCATTGCTTCGAGGCTGTTGATAACATGCTAGTTAGCATTAGCATGCTAGCTCATGTTAGCATTTTAGATATTTTTTAAATTTGGCATTAGCATGCTAGGCTAGGCAACAGAAGCTCTGATTGGGGGTGTGTGACTGATTACGCACCACGTGGCAGGCCCCGTTTAAATTTCCTGAAATTTTCTAGTTAGTTGATATAATTCCTACCTTACTTCTGGGTAAAGGGATAACCCTTATCATAAGGTTCAGGTAGCTTCTTTGCATGACCTTTTTTTCACTGCATACAGTCACATTTTGCTAGTCAATGTGTACTTTTGTAAATCAATATGTATTTGTATATGTGTGAATATACTGTGAACAATGGTAATAGATGTGTAGGACCACATCCATCGTATTACAGCTTTCAGAGCTACCAAGGTTTTTGTAGAGTTTTGAGCTGCTTCTTAACCACTAAACTTAATTAGCTCAATGTTTAATTACTGTGAATTTAATATTACCGTAATCTTTTTAAGTCTGCTATAGCACTAAGAACACCGTATCACCATAAGACAAGATACTAGAACCAGCAGAATGTTATTATTTACTGACCTTGAGTTAGCAACAAGAGACAACAGGAGGAAGTCAGAGACAGAATGGAATCAGGCTGAGACACAGCAGAGAGCCCATTTTTCACGTCACTGGTTCAAATCATTTGAGGGGTGAAGTTCCTGGAAGAAACTCCAAGGGGTTGAACCTCTCAGCTCGTGAGCCAATGAAGAGGCAGCTAAAAGCTAAAATATGGCATGCCTCTAACAGTTTTGGTAAATCGCACGTGTCCTTTAGAACATTGTTTAACGCTAAGTCAAATATACCTTTGGAGGTCCATGTAGAGCTGCATGCTGTCGTTGATTCTTTACTTTATTTGATTAAGTTTGATTAAACTTTACTCTTCGTCTCCTTTTATTCCAGGTTAAACAATTTGCTCTAACACGTGCCCAGAGGCAGTGTGAGCATCCTGTAATCAGGCTGTTCTGGAGACACTTTTAATGGCTGTTGGACCAAGCCTTTCCTTTCTGGTCCCCTGCCCGATCTGACCAGTGATGACATGTTTAGCCGCATGCTGTCATTCCATCAATGGTTGTCTGGGTGGCGTCCTGAAAACAATGTGGGCTACACTAACCCTAGCTCTGTTGAGCCAACTATTCCCCCAGGTCTTAGTAGTGATGACTTTATGGGATTCTTCATAAATAAAATTAATTCTATTAAAAATAAAATCCTTTGCATTTTCACAAACATCATTACTTCTCTCTCAGTAAGTGAGAAAGCATCAGAGAGAACTGTAGAACCCCCTTTGTGTTTGGACTGTTTTGAATCTGTCAAGCCTTTGGAATTATCAAAAATATTAGCCTCATCTAAACCTTCAACTTGTATGTTGGACCCAATCCCAACCAAATTATTTTAGGAAGTGTTCCATTTGGTTCCTGGCCCCATTTTGAGGCCATTTGAGGAGTATACAGAAGCAACTTAAGGTTAAGATCAGAGACAGCAAAGAGGCATACAGGAAGAAGCTGGAGAACAAACTACAGAGCAAAAATATCCGAGATGTCTGGTCAGGAATGAGAAGGATCACAGGTTTTAAGGACAAGAAGGATTGGATAGATGGAAGTCTGGACAGAGCCAATGAACTGAACATATTCTTCAACAGGTTCAGTTCAGGAACTAGCTCAGCATCCCCCTCTCCTGTTCCCAGCCAAACAGACATCCCACTCTCCTCTGATCAACAGCTTTCCTGTTACACCTCGGATGTTTTATCCTTCACCTAAGCCATGGACTCTTCTGATTCCACAAGTTTGACTTCAACCAAGTCAGGAAATGCTGCTACCCCCTTTGCCTCCCCCTCCCACTTGTCTGTTTCCAAAAGTCAGGTGAAGAGGCAGCTGGAGAAACTGAACCGGAAGAAGGCTGCAGGTCCAGATGGTGTCAGCCCCAGAGTCCTGAAGGCCTGTGCAGAGCAGCTCTGTGGGATTCTGCAGCACATCTTCAACCTTAGCCTAACTCAGGAGAAGGTTCCAGTGTTGTGGAAGACATCCTGCCTTGTTCCAGTACCCAAAGGAACTCACCCATCAGTCATCAATGACTATAGACCCGTTGCCCTGACATCCCACATCATGAAGGTCCTGGAGAGACTCCTGTTGGCACCCCTGAGTAAGCAAACAAGAACGTATCAGGACCCACTGCAGTTTGCTTATCGTTGTGGAGTTGGAGTTGAAGATGCCATCATCCACCTACTTCAACCAACCCACTGTCATCTGGACAAACCAGGCAGCACTGTGAGGATCATGTTCTTTGATTTCTCTAGTGCATTTAACACAATTCAGCCTGATTTGCTTTGTCAGAAACTCCTGAAGACACAGGCGGAGCCCTCAACAATCGCCTGGATCAATGACTACCTGACCAACAGACCACAATTTGTGAGACTGAAGAATTGTGTATCAAACCAGGTGGTCAGCAGCACAGGAGCACCACAAGGGACAGTACTCTCACAATTCCTTTTCAATCTGTACACCTCAGACTTCCAGTACAAATCAGAGACCTGTCATCTGCAGAAATACTCAGATGACTCTGCAATTGTCGGGTGTATCAGAGATGAACAAGAAGCTGAATACAGAGAGCTGGTGGACCGCTTTGTGACATGGTGTGGAAACAATCGTCTCACCTTGAATTTGAACAAAACAAAGGAGATGATTGTAGATTTCAGAAGAAACAGGGATAAGTCAAACACTGTTTCCATCATGGGAGAAGAAGCGGAGGTGGTTGAGGAATATAAATACCTCGGAGTTCACCTTGACAACAGACTGGACTGGAGGTGCAACAGTGAAGCCGTCTACAAGAAGGGACAGAGCAGACTGTACTTCTTGAGGAAGCTTAGGTCCTTCAAGGTTTGCAGCAAGATGCTGCAGATCTTCTACAAGTCTGTTGTGGAGAGTGTAATCTCTTCAGCAGTCATCTGTTGGGGTAGCAGCATCAGAGCCAGGGATTTAAAAAGGCTAAACAACCTGATAAAGAAGGCTGGTTCTGTTCTTGGGACAACTGTGGAAAATCTGGAGATGATATTGCAAAGAAGGATTCTTCATAAAATCAAAAAAATTATGGACAACCCTGAGCATCCTCTTCATGAGACAGTCATACAACAACAGAGCGTCTTCAGTCGGAGGCTTCTTCAGTTTCGCTGCAATACAGACCGCTACAGGAAATCCTTCCTGCCCACAGGCATCATCATCTACAACAACTCCTTAAAGGATTAATTATATGAGCTATACCAACACTTAATTTCCCTTTGGGATCAATAAAGTATTTTTGAATTGAATTGAATTGAATTTTGGATATGATGAATCTATCCTTAGTAAACGGATACGTACCACAAGAATTTAAAATAGCTGTAATTAAACCTTTACTCAAGAAACCTTCCCTTGATCAAGATGATTTAGTGAATTACAGACCTATATCTAACCTTCCTTTCTTATCTAAAATCCTTGAGAAAATTGTTGCTAATCAAGTCTGTGAGCATCTAAACTGTAACGAGCTGTTTCAAGAGTTTCAGTCCGGTTTTAGAGCTTATCATAGCACTGAAACATTACTGGTGAAGGTTACTAATGCTATTCTCATGGCCTCAGATAATGGACTTGTGTCTGTTCTGGTTTTGTTAGATCTCAGTGCTGCTTTTGACACAGTCGATAATAATATTCTCTTAGAAAGGCTTGAACATGTTGCAGGGATCAAAGGAACAGCACTAGGCTGGTTTAAATCAGATTTGTCTGATAGATTCCAGTTTGTTCATCTAAATGATCAATCTTCTTCACTCTCAAGGGTTACTTGTGGAGTACCACAGGGTTCTGTGCTTGGACCAATTCTTTTTACTATATATGCTTCCAATTGGTAGAATCATTAGACAGTATGGGATAAATTTCCACAGCTATGCCGATGATACACAACTATATTTATCCATTGATCCTGATGAATCCAATCAGTTAGGTAGATTACAGTTATGTCTTGAAGACATAAAAAACATGGATGACTCTAAACTTCTTGTTCTTAAATTCTGATCAAGACAAAAGTTTCCGTCTTTAGACCAGAAGGTCTAAAAAAGAAACTGATTAGTCAATCACTTCATGTGGATGGCATTAAATTGGCCACCTGTAATAGCGTGACATGACATTTAAATCCTATATTAAACAGGTTTCCAAGAATTAATTCTTTCACCTCCAGAATATTGCTAAAATTAGAAACATCCTGTCCAGGAGTGATGCTGAGAAACTAGTCCATGCATTTGTTACCTCAAGGCTGGACTACTGTAATTCTTTACTATCAGGAAGTCCACAAAATGCTTCAGTTCAGTTCAAAGTCCTTTAGTTCATTATTCCAATCAGATTCAAATTTTCCTATCAAAGGAATCCCAGCTGATAGCATCGAGTTATTGACTTGCAGTATTCACTCCTTCTGGACCAATATGTAGCGACAACATGATAAAAAACATTCAACAAGCCAAACAGACAAAAGCCTTCACTTGATCAAAAATGCGGCAGCAAGAGTTCTGATGAATATTAAAAAGAGAGATCACATTTCTCCTTTTTAGCTTCCCTTAATTTTCTTCTGTTAAATCCATAATAGAATTTGTGATACTCCTTCTTCCATATAAAGCCCATAATAATCAGCTCCATCATACATCAGCGATCTGATTGTTCCATATGTTCCTAACAGAGCACTTTGCTCTTAGTCTGCAGGTTTACTTGTAGTTCCTAGGATTTCTAAAAGTAGAATGGGAGGCAGATCTTTTAGTTATCAGGCTCCTCTCCTGTGGAACCAGCTCCCAGCTTTAGTCCGTGAGGCAGACACTCTGTTTGCTTTTAAGGTCAGGCTTAAAACTTTCCTTTTTGATAAAGCTTATAGTTAGAGTGGCTTAGGTCATCCTGAGCTATCTCTGTAGTTATGCTGCTATAGGCTTAGACTGCTGGAGGAGAGACTGACCACTTTTCTTCACTCTACTACTTTTCTCTCCTACTACTCTCCAGTTGTATTATTTGCTGTTATTTCAACTGTTAACTTTGTTTTCTCCTCTCCATAGAAGCTTAGCTACAATGCCCTGTTGGACGGGGAGCATTGACTGGGATGATAACTGAACATCAGTAACTGAACATCCCCCGTGTCCCGTTATCAACTTTTTACTTTCTTTAATATAGAAAGAACTCTTACATCAATTATTTTGTTTTTTCTGTGTCTCTGCTCTGTCTTCTTGAACCCCCAGACGGTCATGGCAGACGGCCGCTCGTACTGAGCCTGGTTCTGGTTCTGCTGGAGGTTTCTTCATGTTAAAGGGGAGTTTTTCCTCTCCACTGTCGGTACATGCTTGCTTAGTATGAGGGATTGCTGTGGTTGGAGTCTGCATCAATGGGGTGCAACTGCCAGTCAATGACTTGATGCAATCTGCTGGGACTCCTTAAATTGATTGGAATGTTTGTAGGATTGTATTGGAATGATTTTTTCCCCCTTGAGATGACATCTGTTGTGAATCGGTGCTATATAAATAAACTCATAGAAATGAACCACCACATTTCTGACTTTAAATTATGTGGGAACATAAGACCAAAAACACCAATTTAAAGACCTTTCTACTGGATGTTTGCTTAGTAGCCTACATGAGAGAGACCTTTCAAGATTGCAGGGTGAAGTTACTAAAGATAGCAATGACCAAGTTAGTAGCACAGCTTATTTTCATATGACGGGAATTTGTTTTCTTAAGCTGGTGTGGCAGAGTTTACCTGAACATAAATCAAGGTGTCGAGGAAGATGAAACAAAGAATTTCTAGTAACAGAATGTGCACAGAATAAGATTCATCTGAGTTAAGTTGAAGTTTTTCTTTTTAAGAACGCAAGTAACTGAAGTCACAAGTACCTGGAAGGCACTACTGGCAAAGCCCAGGCCCAATTGTCTGCAGACCACCATGGCCTCCATGGTTCCCCAGCCCTCACTGCACACTGTCCCCCACACCAAAGAGCCATTCCTCTCCACCAACACCTCTACACGGCCTTCGAAGGGATTACGGCCACCTCTCAGACGCAACTGTGGGTGAAGCATTAGGAAAAAAACAGTTTAGGATAAATCTTTTGTTCCTTGAAGCAGATGACAATATAGTAGTTTTGCATATAATTACTACACATCCACTTGTTCAATCACTCTTATTTTTCTTTTCAATTTTCTTGATGACAACACATCTAATCATACATCATTCAAGAATATTAAGGACTTCAAAAATCCCCCATCCCAGTCAGGGAAGCCATCAGTGAATCTTCCTTTCATAAGGAAAAACAAGGTTCTCTAGCTTCCTGGTTCAGAACACAGTCGTCAATATCAACTGTTGAAGACAAACTAATAAATCCCTAATTGGATCTCGTTTCCTTGTTCAAGGTTCAGCTTTGTGCTGTGAGACTGACCCTCTGCTCGAAGCCCATGGCTGGGATGTTACATCTGACAGCTGCATCTTCTTCATGGCTGCACCCAAGAGCCTCTTTGTTGAAAGGACACTCAGTTATGGACTTCTCAAATCCTGAGCACTTCACTTCATTCATATGCACAGGTCCCATTCCTGAAAGACATACAAGCATTTAGAGATGATTCGTTTTTAAAACTAAAATGTTTGTGATTTGATTTTTAAAAACTTTATCTATGCATATTTAACAAAAAGCTATCAGTGGATTCAAAACAATAGCATTTTGTTTCCCAAAGTATCACTATATTAAATATATAAACTATTTAAAGCCCATTGCATCTTAGATGTATTCTAAACCAAGCTAAGCTGAAATAGGCCAAGTTAATAGAAAAGGAAAACAAACTAGGTTAGAATTCGCTGGAGTAACTTAAGCTAACGCTTGATGCCATTGGTTTTCTTTTAAGCTAAACTGTTATTAGTTCTCTGTTGATAAACGATTTTATTTTTTATTTTTCCATCTGAGCATCAGTAAATGTGAATTAGGCTGACTGGAAATAATGCAAACCAGCCGCTTTTTGCAATGAGCAAATCCAACAAGAAACACCATAACACAACAAAGGCCCAACATTGCAAGCAGTTTCTCCAAATTCAAAACAAAATGTTGCTTTATGATGAGTGCAGTCTCAAAATTACCCCCGTTCATGACAAGCATCTTTAGTTCTTATTGACACCCTTTTGCTGTAACCTGATGCAAATGTGTTACAGAGCCAGGGAGCAAGTTCTGGCAGCATTCATGGAAATCTTGGCCCATTCCTCATAATAAAACCTTCTATAAAACTATTTTATAGTATCTTCCAGCCTTTTTCTATAACCAAATTCTGAGTTATCCATGGAATTCTATTCCTGTTCACAGGTCCATTGATAACCAAGTCTCAACTTCCTCAGACACCTCCCACACACTGCAGTTTTTCAAAGCACGAGGAAGCAAAGCAGCCCCATAGCATCACTGAGTCACCAACATTCTTCACTGTAGCCATGTTATTTTCATACTTTGTTCTTCCACCTCCAAACATAGGGTACTATCACAGGCCCAAAATGTTTTTATTAACTCCAAAACCTATTTTCATTCATTTAGCCGTAAGCAAATTGGAGCCAACTTTTTGTGCTTTTTGGTCAGTAGCAGCTATCTCTGGCATAAGTTAAATTGGACACAGCAACACAACACCTAATAGCAACAACTAATTCTCCTGTGATGCATACAATCTCACTTTGATCAATAATACTGATTGCTATTTTATGTGTTCAATTCAATATTGATTCAATATTAAATTAATCACATAAAATACCACACATTTACACACTACACAAATTTATGTAAATGTAATTGAAGAATCAAACCTTTTTTATAGCCTGCATGAAATTACAGAGGGTCACTCACCAGTACTGTTCTTCTTAAAAAATGCATATCTTTCGTCTGTGCAAACTTTTCAATAACTGTTTAATCTTTCAAATAATCCCCTTTAAATCTATAATAATCTCTTAAAGTCCTTGAACGATGTTAAAATCAAATGGCTGGTGACGTCCTAAATCTCAAATTTTTGTTCAAAAAAAGCTACTTCATTCTTTTTTACTTTACTTTTTTATCTTGGTATTTAGCCATAATATTAGACGGCTGCAACAAAACGTAAACATGACGATATTTTAATATGAGTTATGCTGCACACCAAACTTTTGCATTTGGCAAAATCTGGCACATTCTTCTAATAAATGTTTGGCAAACTGCGCGCCAGATGGCGCACTGCTGCCTTTCTCTATCGAGGAAGGTAGCAGAATCTCAGCTTGTGGCCATGGCATTTGTGTCCCAAGGCTGTCTACTGAGCACAGGTTGCGCAAGCGCACTGTGATTTCAGATCTTCATAATTTGAACAAACGTTAAGGTCAGGGCCTTTGCTATCTCTTCATATTCTTTTCCTTGTTTGTGCAAGGCAACAATTTCTTCTGCAGGTGTTTGAGATGCTCTAAGTCAAGCCACCTGATTGCAACTAATGACTGGATCAGGTGGGATTGAAACTACACCTAGTTTGCAAATATATGCCATCTGCTGGGATTCCTTAAATAGAACACTTTTAAACTGATTGGAATTGTTGTATGATTGTTGTGTTGTTTAAATTAAACAGTCCTTTAGTTCAGTTTTATGCTTATTTTATTGAACACGTTCAGTTATGCTTCTGGTCGCAATGTTTCTCATACTGTTTCCCTCTCTCTGGCTGCTCTCACTGTACTATAGTTGATGTTACAGAGTTACCATTTCCTCCTTTGTTTAGAACAAAAGCCTAACTGTAACACAAAAGTTTCCTTCTAAATGAATCATAAGCAATCACATTATTTAAGCACTTTCCAATTAAACAAAAATATTATCGTTTAATTTTTTTACAGTTACACATAACTAGTCAATAAATCATAACTTTCATTTCCATTTTTTTTTTTGTTCTACAAACCGAGTAGTGTCTCTTCCTGTTCCATATTCAAGTTTTTTTTTTCCCCAAGTCTCTCTGTATCTAATGGGCTTTCTGATAACATGTCCCTTGCTAGTAGTGATGACATCAGACACAGGTAGGTTAGGTACAGGTGGGATCGCAACTGATGGAGTGGTCTCAGCACTCAGTATATCTGCTGTTTCACCATGGATTTGAGGGTTGTGTTCCAACGAAAGTTCAAAAACATCAAAGTCCATCACAGCAGGTGTGTGGGAAAAATATTGCACATTCCTGATCACTCTTGATCCATCTTCTATGTTGACCAGTGCAAAGGCATTATCAGCTGTGTTTCTCAGTATTACATAGCGAATGCCTCTGAATGTAGGATTGAGTTTTCCATTCTCCATACAACAATATAGACCATGTCACCAACTTTAAAGTTGTGCTCCTTTGCTCTGTTGGTCTTGTCAGCATACTGTTTCATTTTAGTTTTGTATTCCATGTGTTGGCTTTAGAAATCCTTTTTTTATCTCCTTTTCTTTTGAAGATCCACATTCTTTCTCCAATGTAGGCCATTTAGTGCAGATATCTCGTCCAAACATGAGAATGGGGTTTTTTCTCCTGACACAGTGTGGTGTTGTTTGATATGCCATTAATATCTTTGAAAGTTCTTCTTTTCATAACTTTCCCACACTCTTTGATGTTTTGAAGGCTTTCTTCAGGTATCTGTGAAACTTTTCTATTTTCCCATTGCTTTTTGGATAATATGATGATACTCTGATGTGCTTGATTCCACATGACTTAAGAAATGACTCAAATAACTGTCGTACAAACGGCATTCCATTATCAGTAAAGCTTCTAGGGTATATCCAAATCTAGCAAAGATCTTGGTCAGTTCTGCAACTACAGTGGATGAGGAAATATCTAATATCTGGGAAGGAAGAATAGTAGTCTATCATAGTTAATATGTACTGGTTTTGAATATGACCTATCAGATCAATACCTATCTTACTCCAAGGTCTTGGTGGTAGCTCTAGTGGTTTGAGTGGTCGATCTTCATGTAGTGGCTCTTTCAGCACACAGGCGGAGCAGTTTCTGAGCCGTCTCTCTACATCGAAGTCCATGTTGGGCCAGTAGAATTTGCTTCTTAAATATTATTTTGTTCAAATCACCCCTTCATGAGTCTCATGTCCAATTTCCAGTGCTTGTTTCAAAATCGTTCTTGGCAGCACTATTCTATGTCCTCTCAGTACAAGTCCCTCATATGTGCAGATTTGATTTCTAACCCTAATCTCCCTGGGCAGCTGTAGCTCAGTGGTAGAGTTGTCAGCCTGCAACCCAGAAATTGTGGGTTCGATTCCAACTGCTACATGTCGTTGTGTCCTTGGGCAAGACACTTCACCTACTGGTGAGGGGCCGATGGCGCGATATGGCAGCCTCGTTTCCGTCAGTCTGCCCCAGGGCAGCTGTGGCTATAATCATAGCTTGCTTCCACCAGTGTGAGAATGAATAATGGAGTTGTAAAGTGCTTTGAGAGTCTTGAAAAGCGCTATATAAATGCAAGCCATTATTATACTTGTCATCGGTTGACTTAGTGCATTATCATCTGTCATTTTCTGTTTTATGTCCACAAGGCTAATGACTTGTACTTCATGCATTGTCACTGACAGCACTCTGTCCACGTATGTTTCCACATACTTATTGTACTCTGTCTCTCTATCTTATAGTCATATTGTTGTAGTCTCAGGCAAAGCATTTGTATTGTGGGTGGTTATAGCGTGGCTTTTTCTGAATTGAACATGCAAATAAGGAATTTGTGGTCAGTTTGCAGAGTAAACTTGGCTCCCCACAAATACGTTCTGAAGTGTTCCACAGCCCATACACATCCTAGAGCCTCACATTCTATCTGAGACTAGCATCGTTCTGTTGGAGTCAATGAGCGGCTTGCATAGGCCACTGGCTTGTTTTGTCCATCTCATTGGGTCTTTAGCAAGACTGCACCAAATCCTACTGGACTTCGCTAATGACTATTGTGGCTGCATCTATTTTTTTATTTTTTTTATAGGTTTTGTGGCCATTTTGGCCTTTATTTGACAGTGGATAGTACATAGAAGGGGGAGAGAAGTGGGCGAAGACATGCAGCAAAGGACCACCAGGATGGGACTCGAACCCGATACGACCGAGTCGAAGACTAAGGTCTGCGTACATGGGGCGCCCAAATTAACACTTAGCTACACAACACGCTGTGGGTGCATCTAGTTTAAAGCAAGCGAGACATGGTTCACTCACCAATGCATCTTTCATCGCTTGGAATTATCTCTTTGTTTCCCTAGTTCACTCCCATGCTTTTCCTTTTCTCGTCATCTTTCATTGTGGTTCTGATAAGTTTGATAAGTTTGGTATTAATTTAATCAGAAATCCAAAAGTGCCTAGAAACGGTTTTTGAAGTAATGGGACATTTTCAGGTCTGGGTGCTTTGCAGATGGTTTTGACCTTTCTCGGATCTAGTTTGATTCCTTCTGCGGTGATCACATGCCCAAGTTTTTCAATCTGTTACAGTCTGAAGAGGCATTTTTCTCTGAGGGTTAGACCTCTGCTCTTGAATCTTTGAAAGACGTGTCTCAATCTCTGTTCCAGTTGATCTTCATTTTCTCCAAAGACAACTACATCATCCATGTAGCAAACAGTACCCGGCATCACACATAACATGTTGTCCATAGCCTTCTGGCGCACTTGATAATCCAAAGGCGATTTTTCCGAAGCGGTAACACCCTCTGTGCCAAAACCCTTTTTATGCATCTAGCTTAGCGAACACTGTTGCACCCTGCGCTGCTTGTAAGATGCTATCTATTTTTGGTACTGGGTGTAATCACTGCTCTATTCACTTCCATGAGGTCTATGCATAGCCTCAATTTTTGGCTGTCCCTCTTAGGTGTGATCAGGATATTAGAAACCCATTCTGTTCCTTCATTCACTTCCTCTATTATTCCTTGTTCAATCATCTTGTCTAGCTACTGGTTTACAGCTTCTAAAATAGGATAAAGAATTCTCCTGAGACCCTGTACTATAGGCTGAACGTTTTTGTCGACTGTAACCTTATGGCTGTAAACTTTGGTCTGAATTAGTCCTTTAAAAAAAGTGGGTACTGTTTAACAAGCTTGATATATCTTTCTGTTTGCCCCACTGTGTTCACCTTTTCTGTTGTGTTGATTATTTTTAAGTCAAAACTTGTTTTTCTGCCAAGAAAAGCTTTTACATTTCCTTCCATCACATATGTTTGGCAGTGTTGTTTTTCCAACTAATTTCTGCCTCATAGTAATCTACACACAAGTGGAGTAGTTTGAGCATATGCCAAAAATCTCCTTTTGGTTGATTTCAGTTTCGCACCAGGTGACATTTTTCGTTTATATAGATCTTCCTCTATAAAGTTTCTACCACTTCCTATATATGTGACCATTTCCAGTCATTGTCCATTTAACTTCATTGTCTCAGTACCTTTTGGATCTGAAGCATGGATAAACTAATTTGAATCTGAAGTACCCTGTACTACTGCTCTCACTGGTTTACCTGACATTATCTTTTCTTTCTCCTTATCTCTGTCTTTATTTTTATCATTTTTTTGTCTATTTGTGCTTTCTTTTTCTTCTTGAAACACATGGGTGCATAATGCCCTGTTTTCTGACATATGAGACATGTTTCTGTCTTGGCACCACATTCATCTGCTGAGTGAGTGTCCATTACACATCTGTGACACAAGGTGTCACTGTTGGCGTGCACTTGAATGTGCATGCCTCCTGGCACAGTTACAACCTTCTGTCTGCGCTTGGCTCTTCCACCTTAGTAAAACTAATGTGATTGCCTCTCACTCTGTGAGTGTTATTCTCTGTGAAATGTTTGCTTCTGCTTGTGCTAATTCAAAAGCTTTTGCTGTTGATAGTGCTTTGCATAGACTCAGTCCATCTTCCTGCAACAATTTGTCATGCAGCTATCTCATTACACACTTCTCTACAATCTGATCCCTTATCATGTAGGTCTCCAGTGTGCCAAAGTCACAAAATTTTGCTAGTTCTCTTAATGCATTCACAAAATCATCTATTGACTCATCAGGGAAATGAGCTCTCTGCCGAAACTTGTGTCTCTCTAAGACAACAGTTCTACGTGGAGTGAAATATGCATCCAAAGCCACAACAGTCCCTTGCTTTATGGAGGAACGGCGAGCATGACTGCTCAACCTAGATAGA
Organism: Valencia hispanica; assembly: GCA_963556495.2. Taxonomy (NCBI): domain Eukaryota; kingdom Metazoa; phylum Chordata; class Actinopteri; order Cyprinodontiformes; family Valenciidae; genus Valencia; species Valencia hispanica. Next base: position 403,289 of record OY747704.1, read on the forward strand.
GACAGGTAAATCTTGTAGCAACAAAAGGGACAGACTGTTGACAACCCCTGATAATTCCCCAGAGAAAACATATTTGGAGAAAAAAAGCAAAAGGTACATCTAAAGATAACGACTCCAACGCATTTACTGAGCAGAAGTGGTGGAGCTTCTGGGAAGGATTGTTCCGGACCTGAAGATAAAGGTGGACAAAGCGGTTGATGTTGTTTAGACTGGGGCCAGCGACGGAGAATAAGCATTTAAAAAATCATCATTAAGTTTGCGAGACGTACAGTAAGAGATGACATCTGGAGGTGGACGAAGGCCTCTCCTGTGTGCAAAGAAAAAACGATCTGCTTTGCTGAAGCAGCATACTAGGGCTCAGCCACAGTTTACATTCAATACATATTAGAGGGTATTACTTCAACTACAGGCAACACAGAGACAGACCATGTCATGTGTGTGACTGAGCTCACTGTAAATGTTTTTGCAGACTGGGTGAGATCAACTATGTGTAGCAATTGTATGATGGCACTAGACTTGTAGTCAAGACTGCCTAAACCGAGACCAAGACACTACCAAGACCAGACGTTATTGAGACTAAGACAAGACCAAGACTGTCAAGGCGGTGACAAGACCGAGACCACGTAAAAGTAGTCTCGAGACATACATCACTACATTTGAATATGATATGGATATATAATGGAATATTTCGGATAATGGAACTTTTACCTTGAGACTTTTCTACTCCACCTCCTAAACCTTTTCTTTAACGTTGTTCATGTGTTCTATGTTCCAGTTGAAAACCAACATTTCTTTTTTTCCGTTTCAAATCAAACTTTATTTATAAAGCACTTTTCACAAAAGAATTGCATCACAAAGTGTTTTACAGATTAAAATGACCCAACATAAAACTACATTCCCATCCCTCCCCCACAGATTTAAAAGCCTAGTCACAGTTATGCCTCCCTCCCCCAAACCCAACTCCCATGCACACACACACTAAAGAGCATAATTAATAAGGACATCTGGCTGATTACAGATGAGCCAGGTAAGGAAACACCATCAGAGGAGCCATCTGCACCAGCATCTGCACCGGCAGCCACTTCAGGGGTTAGATGGCGCTTCCTGACAGTTCTCACAGAGGTCTCCTGCTGGATAAAACTGGTGATGTTAAAAAACACACAGTAGTGGTCAGAGACATCCAAGTCAACAACAGAGAACACAGTGATGGACAGGGCATACGTGATGACCAAGTCTAGGGTGTGTCATTTGTTGTGAGTAGACACCATGACATGTTGGCTAAAATCCATATAAGTTAGAATATTTTAAAAATCTGTAGATAAATGGTCTAAAAGGTTCTCCATATGTAAACTCAGCAAAAAAAGAAACGTCTCACTTTCAGTAAACTTAATGTGTGTAAATATTTGTATGAACACTAAAAGAGTCAACACCAAAAGACATAAACTAAAAACTTTTCACAGACATGTGACTAACAGAAATAGAATAATGTGTCCTTGAATGAAGGGAGGCTCAAAATCAAAAGTACCAGTCAGTATCCTCATGGACTGGACCAGATTTGTCAATTCTTGCTGTGAGATGTTACCCTACTCTTCCACCAGGGCACTTGCAAGATCCTGGACATTTCTGGGGGGAATGGCCCTAGCCCTCACCCTGCGATCCAACAGGTCCCAGACCTGCTCAATGGGATTGAGATCCGGGGTCTTCGCTGGCCATGGCAGAACACTGACATTGCTGTCATGCAGAAACTCACGCACAGAATGAGCAGTATGGCTGGTGGCATTGTCCTGCTGGAGGATCATGTCCGAATGAGCATGCATAAAGGGTACCACATGAGGGAGGAGGATGTCTTCCCTGTACCGCAAGGCATTGAGATTGCCTGCAATGACAACAAGCTCAGTCCGATGGTGATGTGATATACCGCCCCAGACCATGACGGACCCCCCACCTCCAAATCGATCCCGCTCCAGGTTACAGGCCTCGGTGTAACGCTCATTCCTTCGACAATAAACCCAAATCCGTCCATCACCCCTGTTGAGACAAAACCGTGACTCGTCAGTGAAGAGCACTTTTTGCCACTCCTGTCTGGTCCATGGGTTTGTGCCCATAGGCGGCGTTGTTGCTGGTGATGTCTGGTAAGGACCTACCTTACAACAGGCCTACAAGCCCTCAATCCAGTCTCTCTCAGCCTATTGCGGACAGTGTGAGCACTGATGGAGGGATTGTGTGTTCCTGGTGTGACTCGAGCAGTTGTTGTGCCATCCTGTATCTGTCAAGCAGGTGTGATATTCGGATGTACCGATCCTGTGCAGGTGTTGTTACACGTGGTCTTCCACTGCGAGGATGATCAGCTGTCCTTCCTGTCTCCCTGTAGCGCTTTCTTAGGCGTCTCACAGTGCGGACATGGCAATTTATTGCCCTAGCCACATCAGCAGTCCTCATGCCTCCCTGCAGCATGCATAATGCACGTTCACGCAGATAAGCAGGGACCCTGGGCATCTTTCTTGAGTGTTTTTCACAGTCGGTAGACAAGTCTCTTTAGTGCCCTGCGTTTTTAGAACTGTGACCATAAATGCCTACTTTCTGTAAGCTGTTAAGATCTTAAAGACCATTTCACAGATGCATGTTAATTAATTAATTATGGTTAATTGAACATGCATGGAAAACATTATTTAAACCCTTTACAATGAAGATCTGTAAAGTTGTTTGGATTTTTACAACATTATTGTTGAAATACACAGACCTGAAAAACGGACGTTTCTTTTTTTGCTGAGTTTAGATTCAAATCACCAGCTAAAATTATCCTTTCAAAAAAGACCTCTGCAGAATTGATAAAAACTCTGAAAATTCTTGAATAACAAGTGCACTCTTTTTAGGAGGCCTATAAATTGTGACAAATAAAATCAGAGTGCTAAAAACAGTTGCATTATTTTCAAAAGTAAAATAGTTATCAAATTAAAACAGGTTTGGCAGAAAGTGTTGATGAACTTATAAAAGCAGTTCCGCCTCCCCTCTTGCTACTCCTCGTAGAATAAGTGAAGTTAAGATTTGGTGGGGAGGCCTCTGTAAGAACAACAGGGCCATCTGCACACAGCCAAGTTTCTGTTAAAAATAAACAATGAAGATTATGGTCTAAAATCAGATCAATTATTATAAAAGTTTTGTTCAGTAGAATAAACTTTAAACTTGTTTTACTTTTAACAGAAGGGGACTTAAAGACTCAGTCAAGTGCAAAGCTGTTTTTCTGTTTTGCAAGGGCAACAAGCAAACTGCATTTTTCTCCAGAAAACTCATTCTGATGAGTCTGATGTGAAGTTTTGGTCACAACAATGGGGAGATAAAATCCTCTTCAGTCATGGTACAAACCGTTAGGCTGGGGTTGCTATTTGTTTCAATAGATGTCCTGGCACATTGCGTTGCCTTTGTGTTGAATATTGACAACACTGATTTTTCTTATTAATGCTTATGGGTACAACAATAAACAAAAGAATAAGAACTTGTTGCAACAAATATCTACAGTTATAAGGGAACTTAATGCAAAATTCACCACTGATTATATAATAGTTAGAGGTCATTTCAATGTGACTCCTGATGAGCGGATAAATAGATGGCCTTCAAAATTTTCAAGGACAATTGACAGGAAGGATTTGCTGTAGCGGTCTGTATTGCAGCGAAACTGAAGAAGCCTTCGACTGAAGCCTCTTCATGACAGTCTCATGAAGAGGATGCTCAGGGTTGACCAATTATTTTGATTTTATGAAGAATCTTTCTTTGCCTTATCATCTCCAGATGTTCCACAGTCGTGCCAAGAACAGAACCAGCCTTCTTTTATCAGATTGTTTAGCCTTTTTAAGTCCCTGGCTCTGATGCTGCTACTCCAACAGATGATGGATGAAGAGATTACACTCTCCACAACAGACTTGTAGAAGATCTGCAGCATCTTGCTGCAAACCTTGAAGGACCTAAGCTTCCTCAAGAAGTACAGTCTGCTCTGTCCCTTCTTGTAGATGGTTTCACTGTTCAGTCTCCAGTCCAGTCTGTTATCAAGGTGAACTCCGAGGTATTTATACTCCTCAACCACCTCCACTTCTTCTCCCATGATGGAAACTGTGTTTGTCTTATCCCTGTTTCTTTTGAAATCTACAATCCTCTCCTTTGTTTTATTCACATTCAAAGTAAGACTATTGTTTCCACACCATGTCACAAAACGGTCCACCAGCTCTCTGTATTCAGCTTCTTGTCCATCTCTAATACACCCAACAATTGCAGAGTCATCTGAGTAGTTCTGCAGATGACAGATCTCTGATTTGTACTGGATGTCTGAGGTGTACAGAGTGAAAAGGAATGGTGAGAATACGGTCTCCTGTGGTGCTCCTGTGCTGCTGACTACCGGGTTTGACACACAATTCTTCAGTTTCACAAACTGTCGTCTGTTTGTCGGGTAGTCACTAATCCAGACGATTGTTGAAGGCTCCACCTGTGTCTTCAGGAGTTTCTGACAAAGCAAATCAGGCTGAATTGTGTTAAATGCACTGAAGAAATCAAAGAACATGATCCTCACAGTGCTGGCAGCTTTGTCCAGATGACAGTGGGTTGGTTGAAGTAGGTGGATGATGGCATCATCAACTCCAACTCCACAGCGATAAGCAAACTGCAGCGGGTCCTGATATGTTCTTGTTCACTTATTCAGGTGGGCCAACAAGAGTCTCTCCAGGACCTTCATGATGTGGGATGCCAGGGCAACAGGTCTATAGTCTTTGGTACTGGAACATGGCAGGATGTCTTCCACAACACTGGAACCTTCTCCTGAGTTAGGCTAAGGTTGAAGAGGTGCTGCAGAATCCCACTCTGCACAGGCCTTCAGGACTCTGGGGCTGACACCATCTGGACCTGCAGCCTTGTTCCGGTTCAGTTTTTCCAGCTGTCTCTTCACCAGACTTTTGGAAACAGACAAGTGGGAGCGGGAGGCAAAGGGTGTAGCTGCATTTCCTGACTTGGTTGAAGTCAAACTTGTGGAATCAGAAGAGTCCATGACTGAGGTGAAGGATAAAACATCCGAGGTGTAACAGGAAAGCTGTTGGTCAGAGGAGGGTGGGATGTCTGTTTGGCTGGGGACAGGAAAGGAGGATGCTGAGCAAATTCCTGAACTGAACCTGTTGAAGAATGTGTTCAGTTCATTGGCTCTGTCCAGACTGCCATCTATCCAATCCTTCCTGTCCTTAAAGCCTGTGATCCTTTTCCTTCCTGACCAGACATATCTGATATTGTTGCTCTGTAGTTTGTTCTCCAGAATTTAAAGATTATTGGAAGTTTAATTCTCACCTTCTAAGGTATGAAGAGTATTGTAATTCTTTTAAAACATTAATTTTGGATATCCAAAACGATGACGCCATCAGTAGACCGATATCCAAATGGGAGTATCTAAAATTTAGTATTAGGAAATCCAAATCGCATTTGGTAAAAAATCAAACAACCAAAGGAGAGAAGAGGAAACAAATGTGGTTAAAGTACTTCTGAATCCTTATGGCACAATGAATTGGACAGAGAAAGAAAAAGAACAAATTAATAACTTGCAATTCAAATTGGACGTAATGTACCTGTACAGAGCAAAGGGTGTTTATATGCAATCCAGAGCCAGGTGGATAGAAAAGGGTGAAAAAAATACTGCCTATTTTTGAAAGTTAGAAAAACGTAGAGAAGAGTATAATTCAGTTTGTAATCTAATAATCAATGGAGAGGAATGTACAGATCCTAAACCCATTTCAAATGAAGTATTTATTTTTTACAGTAACCTTTACCAGTCCTCATATTCAGAACAAAATGTCACTTCTTTTTTTTGACAAAATTATTAATTTGATTCCAGTATCTGATAACTTTTAGAGAAATTTGTGATGAAAACCTAACTATGGAGGAATTGGATTTCGCTGTCAAGAACATGACATCTGATCGGTCACCAGGGCCAGATGGAATAATGACAAATTTCTATATGCACTTCTGGGAAAATTTAAAACTACAAATTTTCAGAGCGTTAAATAAATGTATTAATCAAAAGGAGCCAATGACAACAATGAAACAAGGGGTAGTAAAATTGATTCCAAAACCAAGACCTATTACTCTCTTTAATACGGAAAACAAATTTTTTACAAAAGTCTGGGCAACCAGACTAAAAATTTATATTTCTGAGATAATTAGCCCAACACAATCAGGATTTCTTAAAGCACGGTTGATCCAAAATAATATCAGTATAGTTCTGGATATTACTGATTACAATCACCTAATTAAAGATGGTGGTTTTATGTTGTTTCTGGACTTCCATAAAGCATTCGATTCTATCGAACATGGTTTCATTATTAAGATATCTAAACAGTTTGGGTTTGAAAATGCATTTCTGGATATGATCACTATGTTATACACTGATATTAATAGCTGTGTTTCTCTCTCAGAAGGCAAATGTTCCTCGTTCAGGGCTGAAAGAGGCATCAGGCAGGGCTGTAGCATCTCAGCTCTGTTATCCACTAAACTCTGTTATCCACTGAACTACTAGCTATTACTGTTATAAATTAAAACATTAGAGGATTACACATAAATAACCACAAATTAATAATAAATCAGTTTGCTGATGATACAACAATCTTTCTGAAAAATAAAGAAAAAATTTCGTTGGGCTTAGATACATTAAAACTTTTTTCTGATGCTTCCGGCTTACACCTGAATCTGGACAAATGTGAACTCAAGAGCGTCCACAGTTGTTCTAACTATTCTTTGCATAATATACCTGTCAAAAATTAGATCAAACATCTTGGAATTTGGATAACTAAATGTGTGGATGGTAGTGATCAAAAGAATATTCAGAATACAATTGACAAATTCAAAAATTCATGGCTTGCTCTTAAGAATGAACTCTCCTTGTTGTGTAAATCTCTGAAATTAGTAAATAAGCCCCAGGCAAATAAGTTGTATACATTTTTACAGGAACTTGACCTTTCTTGTTATTTGATTGATGTGTCTTGTTTATGTGATCTTACTTTTATTATTTATTTTATTTGTCATGCCCCCTTTTTTTCTTTCTCCTTTTTTTTCTAATAATTATTGTTAATTTGACTGTGTAATATCAGTTACACTTTTGAAATAAACTTTTCAGTCTATCTTCTGGTTAAAAAAAGGAGGGGAGCAATCTGTTTATCTGTAAAAGTTTTAATCTGTTAATTGTGATCATCTTTGTTTATACTTTGTTTTAAATAAAGTTCTTAAAAAAAGTTATACTTCTGGTTGGATGTTTCTCATTCTGTTTCCTTCTCTCTGGCTTCTCTCACGATAACTCTGTAACATCAACTATACTACATTTGTATTGAAACTACTGTTATCGTAAGGTGCCTTAAGATGACATCTGTTGTGAATCTGCACTATATACATAAACATGGTTATATATACATCATTTGATGTGGTTGAGTCACAGGAAGATGAAGACTTAATCTCTGATGGTTGTTTATCTGTTCAGTCCTGTGGTGTCATCATGACTTGCTGTTTTTGTTCTCTGATATCCATGGGCGCCTCAAGGTCAGCTTTTGGGAGCAAGTGTTTTGCTTTCTGATTTTGATAAGAAAAAATGTTTGCTGCTATGAGGCTTACTCCGGCCTTGTTCAGATAACGCATCCCTTCTTTGAACAGATGATTAGCACTTCCAAATACTTTGAAATTATTAATAAATGTGAACGACTTCTCAGCTGATTGTTTCTTCAACCATTTATGGAGCATGCGGAGTCTGCTAAATCTTTCATCATTCCCTTCAGGGACTGGTCGGCTGATGAGGATGTTTACGTTAAGTCCATCAAGTCTCTGTAGGAGATCAGAATAGTCTCTCTTCAGAATCTCTGATTGTCTCATCGCGATATCTGCTGATCCAGCGTGAGTGATGAGCTTTTCAAAAGCAGGATGTTGGTCCAAGATTTTAGGGATTTTTTCTGATATTTCTCTCACTGTATTTTTGTTGCAGCTATAAACTCTGGTGTTCTTGCTACAAAAAGCCTCAATTCCATTAATTGATCCGTCTTGTATGATAACAGTCTTTGCTGGGGGGGCTCTTACTTTGTTATGTGTCCGTTTGATGCGGCTGGGTTTCTCCTGGTGGCTTTGACTGGTCCCGGGGGCTGCGTCATCTTACAGGGAACTCAAGGCTGTGAATCTGTTTTTCAGTGGGATTCCAGGTGGAGAAATATCTCTTGTTTTTGGCTGAAACCTCTTTTGTTTACTTTTAGCAGAAGCGGAGCTCTGAGTTTCTTTTGTTTTTTCTTCCTCGGAGAACAGGCTGGGGTTGATGATTTCGTGCATTTTAATGCTGGCCAGTCTTCAATATAGTGCGGAGTTCTGCCACCCAGACGCCTTTAGGGAGTCTCTGTGACACGGTTAGACCGATGTAACACCGGGCTGATAGGCTGTTCCCTTTTTGTATTCAACGGTAAAGTTGTGTCATTTTGTCCATAATCAGCGTGGAGAACAAAATTTATTTCCAGACGACGTAGCTTTGTTTCAATCCCCTCAATTCTGTGGAGCAGTACGTATTTACCAATACAGAAACTCCAGGGGCTGGGTAGATAAATTAACTAAGAAAAAGTTAAGAAAAGAAAATAAGAATAGCAAACAGAAAAGAAAATAAAGTGAACGGATCTGGAGAGAGACAGAGAGCAGCTGCTCCTCCTTCAGGAGTCGCACAGGGTGAAAGTCGTTCAGACCCCAGAATGCTGGAGATGTCGTGGCTGGGAACACTGACCCACATGGTCCTGAGCTTTTCCAAAGTCCGTAGATTGTGGTTGGACATCCAGAAATTTGTTAATTCGGTTGTACAGCAGGAAATTCCATTATCACCTAGAACAGTAATCTTAGGAGACCTGGCATCCCTTAAACACCTTCCAACTAATGCTGCAGAGTGGGTGCAAACTTCATTGATTTTGGGGCGTAAGCTCATCATCGCTCAGTGAAAGTTTGCCTCCTCCCCATCCTTCACTCAATGGTTTAATCATTTGGGGATGCTAGCCTCATTTGAATGTCTATCAAACAAGTTTTTAAACGGGTTGGACAGGTTTCACTGTGGACACAGCTATCATGGTCTGGGGAATTGCCCCTGAAACATATAAGGGTCATCCTCTCCTTTTTAAGTTAAGGTTGTTCTATTTATATAGGATATAGCCAGCAACATTCCTTCCTGAGTTGTTGTCTCTAAGGGTTTTTTTTTTATCTAACAGCAATTACTCTGTGCGATTTTTCTCCATTTAATGAACATGATTTATGGTAATCACCTTATTATTTGCTTTGTTTTATATAGCTGTAAACCTCTTTTCTTTTAGTATATAGGTTTCTGCTTTCTTTTTTTTGTTCTGTTTGTTTTTCTGTTTTTTTTGCCCCTCACTGTTTCAATTAATGGAAAGAAATGTCAATAAAAAGTTAATCACAAAAAAACTGAATTTACCTGTAGAAAAACTGTCCCAGCACTCTAAACACTCCAACCAGTTTCATACTTTAACACATTCAGTTTTATTACTAGATCTAAACTCAGCAAAAAAAGAAACATCCTCTGACTTTCAACTGTTTTTACCTTTAGTAAACTTAATGTGTGTAAATATTTGTATGAACACTAAAAGAGTCAACACCATAAGACAAACTCAAAATGTTTGACAGACATGTGACTAACAGAAATAGAATAAAGTGTATCGGTGTAACGCTCATTCCTTCGACGATAAACACGAATCTGTCCATCACCCCTGGTGAGACAAAACCGTGACTCATCAGTGAAGAGCACTTTTTGCCACTCCTGTCTGGTCCAGCGAAGGTGGGTTTGTGCCCATAGGCGGCGGCATTGTTGCTGGTGATGTCTGGTAAGGACCTGCCTTACAACAGGCCTACAAGCCCTCAGTCCAGCCTCTCTCAGCCTATTGCGGACAGTCTGAGCACTGAAGGAGGGATTGTGTGTTCCTGGTGTGACTCGGGCTGTTGTTGTGGCCAATATCACACCTGTCACGCAGGTGTGATATTCGGATGTACCGATCCTGTGCAGGTGTTGTTACACGTGGTCTTCCACTGCGAGGATGATCAGCTGTCCTTCCTGTCTCCCTGTAGCGCTGTCTTAGGCATCTCACAGTGCAGACATCAGCAGTCCTCATGCCTCCCTGCAGCATGCCTAATGCACGTTTAGGGAGATGAGCAGGGACCCTGGGCATCTTTCTTGGGTGTTTTTCATAGTCGGTAGACAAGTCTCTTTAGTGCCCTGCGTTTTTAGAACTGTGACCATAAATGCCTACTTTCTGTAAGCTGTTAAGGTCTTAACGACCATTCAACAGGTGCATGTTAATTAATTGATTATGGTTAATTGAACATGCATGGAAAACTTTGTTTAAACCCTTTACAGTGAAGATCTGTAAAGTTATTTGGATTTTTACAACATTATTGTTGAAATACACAGTCCTGAAAAAGGGACGTTTCTTTTTTTGCTGAGTTTAGTTGATCTACTGGAACAAAGAAGGTGAAAACAGCCACCAACTACCAGTCATATTTTTAATTTTACAAAAAAAATACCTTCATTATTAATGGTTTTATTCAAATTCAAAAAAAATCTTACATCCCTCATAGACATACTGTTGTTTTAGATGCAAAAGTTTACTGTACTTTGGAACACAACCTGAGAAGACCAGTTGAATTCACAAGAAGGTGCACCACACCTTGTCACATTTATAGACATTTTCAGCTGTTCAGTTGAACTAAAAGCTTTTAAAACTGTAGTTCAATTAAATATCTCCCACTTGGAAGATAATAAATTGGAATCAATAGTCATATCCTTTGATGCACAGAAAGCAGTTGACCCAGTATCTTGGCAATACCTCTTCCAAATATTAAGACGATTTAAATTTGGCCCCTATTTTTGAGACTGGATACAAACACTCTCAAGGGTTACTTGTGGAGTTCCACAGGGTTCTGTCCTTGGACCAATTCTTTTCACCATATATATGCTTCCAATTGGTAGAATCATTAGACAGCATGGGATAAATTTCCACAGCTATGCCGATGATACACAACTATATTTATCCATAAATCCTGATGAACCCAGTCAGTTAGGTAGATTACAGGCATGTCTGGAAGACATAAAAGCATGGATGACCCTAAACTTTTTGCTTTTAAATTCTGACAAGACAGAAGTTGCTGACTTTGGACCAGAAGTTCTTAAACAGAAACTGATTAGTCAATCACTTCATCTGGATGGCATTAAATTGGCCCCCAGTAATAACGTAAAGAACCTCGGCGTTATTTTTGACCAAGACTCGACATTTAAATCCCATATTAAACAGGTTTCTAGGATTTCTTTCTTTCACCTCCGGAATATTGCTAAAATTAGAAACATCCTGTCCAGGAGTGATGCTGAGAAACTAGTCCATGCATTTGTTACCTCAAGGCTGGACTACTGTAATTCTTTACTATCAGGAAGTCCACAAAATGCCATTAAAAGCCTTCAGTTGATCCAAAATGCAGCAGCAAGAGTTCTGATGAATATTAAAAAGAGAGATCACATTTCTCCTGTTTTAGCTTCCCTTCATTGGCTCCCTGTTAAATCCAGAATAGAATTTAAGATCCTTCTTCTTACATACAAAGCCCTTAATAATCAAGCTCCATCATACATCAGAGATCTAATTGTTCCATATGTTCCTAAAAGAGCACTTCGCTCTCAGACTGCAGGTTTACTTGTAGTTCCTAGGATCTCTAAAAGTAGAATGGGAGGCAGATCTTTTAGTTATCAGGCTCCTCTCCTGTGGAACCAGCTCCCAGCTTTAGTCCGTGAGGCAGACACTCTGTTTACTTTTAAGGCCAGGCTTAAAACTTTCCTTTTTGATAAAGCTTATAGTTAGAGTGGCTTAGGTCATCCTGAGCTATCTCTGTAGTTATGCTGCTATAGGCTTAGACTGCTGGAGGACAGACTTACCAATTTTCTTCACTCTGCTACTTCCTTTTCTCCTACGACTCTCCAGTTGTATTACAGTACATTCTGTTATTTCGACTGTTAACTTTGTTTTCTCTCAGTGTTTTTCTCCCCATCGAAGATATACCTGGTCTGGTATCCTGCTTGGCTGCAATGCCCTGTTGGACGGGGGGCATCGACTGGGATGATCCTCTCAGTAACTGAACATCCACTGTGTCCTGTTATCAACTTTTTACTTTCTGTAACATAGAAAGTTCTCTTATATCGGATCTTCTGTTCCTTCTGTGTTCTGCTCTGTCTTCTCAAACCCCCAGACGGTCGCGGCAGATGGCCGCTCCTACTGAGCCTGGTTCTGTTGGAGGTTTCTTCCTGTTAAAGGGGAGTTTTTCCTCTCCACTGTCGCTACATGCTTGCTCAGTATGAGGGATTGCTGAAGGATTGCTGTGGTTGGAAATCTGCCCAACCTCACGCCAATGACTGACGCAATCTGCTGGGATTCCTTAAATAGGAAACTTTTTAACTGATTGGAATGTTTGTATAATTGTATTGAAATGACTTCTTGTTAAGTGCCTTGAGATGACATCTGTTGTGAATTGGCGCTATATAAATAAACTGAATTGAAATTGAATTGAAACACTCTACTTGTGCCCACAAGCACCTGTCAGAGTAAATAGATATAGATCAGAGAGGCTTACATTAGAAACGGGATGTAGGCAGGGCTGCTCTCTATCTCCCTTACTATTCGCTATTAGTATTGAACCGCTGGCCCAACTCATACTAGATATTAGGAATGTGAAAGGAACAGTAAAAAACCAAGAAGAACGCATGTTATTGCTATATGCGGATGACATACTACTTTATTTACCCAGATCCCGCCTCAATAATACCTTATCTGAAAGGCCTCATTACTAGGTATGGATATCATTCCGGGTGAAGTGAATATAGAAAAAAAAGTAGCTATGGATGTGAATAATTTAATTTCTAATGATGTCAACCTACAAAGTGGATTTAAATTACCTAAAGAAGGGATCAAATATCTAGGCCTTAACACACCTACATCCCTTCACAATCTGTACGACACAAATTACAATAAAAAAACTTGAAAAATCCAGGCTGACTTAGAATGATTGGTCCTCTTTATTGGGTCGTACTGAAAGTGTCCGAATGAACATCTTGCCCAGACTTCTCTATTTGTTTCAGATGTTACCTGTCGAAATTCCAAAATCAGCTTTCAAACATTTGGACAAACTAATATCAAAATTTATTTGGCAAAACAAATGTCCTAGAATCAGATTCAAAACTTTAGAATTCCATAAACCAGATGGTGGTCTTAACCTTCTAATCCTCAAATATTATTATTGGGCAGCACAAATGAGACCACTCACGGCATGGATCCAGAATGATACCTCTACCCGCTGGCTTAATAGAAAAAAGTTACTTTTTTTTAACTTTTCAAAATGTACCCATCTCAGACGCTTCCACCGAAAAATATCGATTTGGACAAAAAATACAATACGCTCATCCTTTAGAACGCCAATGACACTATCATCAATGACAAACATAGGACTTATGAAAATATTCATACCCCACAGCCTGGACACTGGCTTCCAAAAGTGGTCAAAACATAGCCTAATCTACCAACACCACTTAATCAAAAACCATAACATAAAATCATTTATACACTTAAAACAAGAATTTAATCTTCCCAAATCTGATTTTAGGAACATTCCTGATGACACGTAAAGTTGGCAGATTCAAACTCAAATTTAGAATAGACTTTTTAATCTAAAGAGGGCGCCACGCTGAACATTTTTTTGTCAGAAAATGTACAGTTGTGGCCAAAAGTTTTGAGAATGACACAAATATTAGTTTTCACAAAGTTTGCTGCAAAACTACTTTTAGATCTTTGTTTCAGTAGTTTATGTGATGTACTGAAATATAATTGCAAGCACTTTATACATTTCAAAGGCTTTTATTGATAACTACATGACATTTATGCAAAGAGTTAGTATTTGCAGTGTTGGCCCTTCATTGTCAGGACCTCTGCAATTCGACTGGGCATGCTCTCAATCAACTTATGGGCCAAATCCTGACTGATAGCAACCCATTCTTTCATAATCACTTCTTGGAGTTTGTCAGAATTAGTGGGTTTTTGTCTGTCCACCCGCCTCTTGAGGACTGACCACAAGTTCTCAATGGGATTCAGATCCGGGGAGTTTCCAGGCCATGGACCCAAAATTTCAACGTTTTGGTCCCGAGCCACTTAGTTATCACTTTTGCCTTATGGCACGGTGCACCATCGTGCTGGAAAATGCATTGTTCTTCACCAAACTGTTGTTGGATTCTTGGAAGAATTTGCTGTTGGAGGGTGTTTTGGTACCATCCTTTATTCATGGCTGTGTTTTTGGGCAAAATTGAAAGTGAGCTCACTCACTTGGATGACAAGCAACCCCACACATGAATGGTCTCAGGGTGCTTTACTGTGGGGATGACACAGGACTGATGGTAGCGCTCACCTTTTTCTTCTCCAGACAAGCCTTTTTCCAGATGCCCCAAACAATCAGCAGTCCATTCACCATACTTTCTGTAAAAGATCAATCTGTCCCTGATGGTTTTTTTTGGAGAGAAGTGGCTTCTTTGCTGCCCTTCTTGACACCAGGCCATCTTCCAAAAGTCTTCGCCTCACTGCACGTGCAGATGCGCTCACACCTGCCTGCTGCCATTTCTGAACAAGCTCTGCACTGGTGGCACTCCGATCCCACAGCTGAATCCTCTTTAGGAGACGATCCTGGCGCTTGCTGGACTTTCTTGGACGCCCTGAAGCCTTCTTAACAAGAATTGAACCTCTTTCCTTGAAGTTCTTAATAATCCTATAAATTGTTGATTTAGGTTTAATTTTAGTAGCCACAATATCTTTGCCTGTGAAGCCATTTTTATGCAACGCAATGATGGCTGCACGTGTTTCTTTGCAGGTCACCGTGATTAACAATGGAAGAACAACGATTTTAGGCATCACCTTCCTTTTAACATGTCAAGTCTGCCATTCTAACCCAATCAGCCTGACATAATGATCTCCAACCTTGTGGTCATCAACATTCTCACCTGAGTTAACAAGACGATTACTGAAATGATCTCAGCAGGTCCTTTAATGACAGCAATGAAATGCAGTGGAATTTTCATGGCAAAGAAGGACTATGCAATTCATCTGATTACTGTTCATAACATTCTGGAGTATATGCAAATTGCTATCATAAAAACTTAAGCAGCAACTTTTCCAATTTCCAATATTTATGTAATTCTCAAAACTTTTTGCCACGACTGTATATTCTACATAATATGCACTAAAATACCCAATTAATGAGTACACATGTAGACAACTATTTGAAACTCATTTATACACTCTATCAGCAAAAAATTTGATTTTGGGGTGACTTGCTTTTAACAAAAATTAAAACTCCAGATGATTCCAAGCTCTAAAAAAGAAACTGCTTAGTCAATCACTTCATCTGGATGGTATTAAATTGGCCTCCAGTAATAATGTAAAGAATCTCTTATTGACCAAGACATGACATTCAGATCCCACATTAAACAGGTTTCTAGGATTTCTTTGTTTCACCTCCGGAATATTGCTAAAATTAGAAACATCCTGTCCAGGAGTGATGCTGAGAAACTAGTCCATGCATTTGTGCACTGTAATTCTTTACTATCAAGAAGTCCACAAAATGTACTTAAAAGCCTTCAGTTGATCCAAAATGAGGCAGCAAGAGTTCTGATGAATATTTAAAAGAGAGATCACATTTCTCCGGTTTTACTGCTGGTTCCTAGGATTTCTAAAAGTAGAATGGGAGGCAGATCTTTTAATTATCAGGCTCCTCTCCTGTGGAACCAGCTCCCAGTTTTAGTCCGTGAGGCAGACACTCTGTTTACTTTTAAGGTCAGGCTTAAAACTTTCCTTTTTGATAAAGCTTATAGTTAGAGTGGCTTAGGTCATCCTAAGCTATCCCTGTAGTTATGCTGCTATAGGCTTAGACCACTTTTCTTTACTCTGCTAATTTATTTATATTAGTTTCCTATTTAAGGAGTCCTAGCAGATTGCATTGAGTCATTGACTGGTAGTTGCGTTCCGTTGATGCAGACTCCAACCACAGCAATCCCTCATACTGAGCAAGCATGTAGTGATAGTGGAGAGGAAAAACTCCCCTTTAACAGGAAGTAACCTCCAGCAGAACCTGGCTCAGTGCAAGTGGCCATCTACCACGACCGTCTGGGGGTTTAAGAAGACAGAGCAGAGACACAGAAAGAACAGAGGATCTGAAATAAGAGTACTTTCTATGTTAAAGAAAGTGAAAAGTTGATAAACGGACACGGGGATGTTCAGCCACCGAGACCATCTTTTTCTCTTCTACAACTCTACAGTTGTATTATTAGTTGTTATTTCGACTGTTAAAGCTGCAGTCCAAGTATTTGAGGGAGAGAGATGTTTTGAATCCGACGTACCAAGGCCCCTCCCAAAACACTCCCCCCTCCCCTCCCATTCCCCTCCCTCCATCCAGCTGTACTTCAAGGAGTCTTTATTGTCCCCGAGGGGCAAATTGTTCTGCAGCCAGCAGTAACAGACACAGTTGACAGTCGACAATATCAAAAACAATGTTAAAAACAACAACAAACATCAAGTACAGAAGACAGAATAAAAGTCACTTATTGAGAAAAGCAATGGCAGCGGGGATAAACGATTTCTTGAGCCTGTTTGTCCTACACCTTGGCATAATATGCCTGTGGCCCAACGGAAGCAGTACAAACTCACCGACCAGGGGATGGTTCAGGTCGGTGAGGAGTGAGCAGGCCTTATGTAAGGTTCTGTGCCTATACAGGTCAGACAGGTCATTAAGACTAATGCCTGCGATTTTGCTACACTCTCTTGCTATGCCCTGCAATCTGTTCCTGTTCTTGAGGGAAAGTGAACCATACCAACAGATAAAGGAAAAGGTCAGAACAGACTCAATAAAACAAGAATAAAACATTTTCATAAAAGTGCTGTCGACATTAAAACTCCTCAATTTCCTTAATAAATACATGCGTTGATGGGCCTTGCTACAAATAGCATCAACATGGTTATTAAAAGTCATTTTGTTGTCAATATTTGTTCCCAAGTATTTACAATTATGGACCCTCTCGACAGCTTGATCCTCAATGACCAAAGAAGGTTTGCCTGACACAACTTTCCTAAAATCTATGATAATTTCTTTAGTTTTGGCCACATTGATGCAGATAAAGGATGAGGAACACCAGTCAGTAAATTACCTCACTTTGGGGCCATGGTCAGGGTTGTCACTGGTCAGCAAGGATACAATTATGGAGTCATTGCAAACTTTCAAATATGACTTCCCGCATGCTGACTATGGGATTCATTCGTGAACAGAACAAACAGCAAGGGTGAGAGGATGCAGCCCTGAGGTGATCTGGTGGAGGAGACAAGGGTGTCTGACAAAACACCATTGACCCTCACATGTTGTGGTCTTCCTGTTAAAAAGTCCATTAGCCAGGCTATTAGACCAGGATCTACATTGTGGAAGTCCCTTAATCTTCCTGCTAAAATATGTGGCTGGATGAAGTTAAAAGCAGATGAAAAGTAAATGAATAAAAGATGGGCAAAAGACTTGGCTCCCTCAAGATGATTCAAAACTAGATTTAACCTCTGCCTGGCTTGTAAGCAAACTGTAGTGGGTCCAGGTTTTCTCTAACACAGGTCAGAAGTGTTTGCTTGACGATTCTCTCAAAGGACTTCATAACTAGAGAAGTTAATGCCACGGGTCTAAAATCATTTAATAGCTAGTGGACGGATGAGCTGCTGCTGAGATCTCGCGAGAGCTGTGCGTAAGTAATATGGCGGTAAACTGGTAAAACAAACAAACTCGGGTAAAAACAAACCATAACATTTGAGCCAAATATAGCAAACGTTTAATAATAATAACCATTATTTTGTATTTCTCCATAAACAAACTGGACGAGGAAACCTTGGACAGCCTGGAAAGCTACTTGGACGAGTGCTTTGACAACATTGTTATGGGCAAGCCACAGAAATCCACCTCTGCTATGCCGACAATTACTCCATCACAGAAACGCACCCGTTCTGAGGCCAGCACCTCCACCATCTCTCCAGAGAAAAGCTACAGTGATGTCCTGGACTCAATAGATAAGAAGCTAACCAGCCTAGACGCCCGTCTGGCCCTGGTTGAGGTTCTCCATAAAGAATTTCAAGCTCTAAGGTAATCCCTGGAGTTCAGCCAACAGGTAACATCGCTCGCTGCAGAAAACCAAACGCTGAGAGACTGTGTAAAGAAACTCACAGAGGGGATGACGCAGCTGTCCGGAGAAAGTAAGAGGATGCGGGACAATCTTGTTTTTTCCGGGATCCCAGAACAGGCTGAGGACGACGCTGAATCCACCGTCCGAGATTTTCTTCAACATCAGTTAAAGGTATAAAACATCACTTTTCACCGCGTCCACCAGCTCGGAGGTAAGAAGCCCAACAACAGCCGGCCGCGACCTATTGTTGCTAAATTCGAGCATTACAAGCAAAAAGAGCAGGTCAGAGGCCATGGCAGAGAGCTGCGGGGAACGAATTACAACGTTAATGATCAATATCCTGGATAGAAGGTGCGTTTTGTTCCCAATCAGAAAGAAATATATCAGTGAAGGCACCAGAGCTACAGTAGCGGTAGATAAACCGTATGTTAATGGGCAGCTGTTCAGGGACCCCCAGCTTACTCCTTGGCTTTATTAGTCATGTAACACTGGTCAGATAAGAGTTGTTCTATCAGTCAACTATAATGTAATGTTAGCACAGCTCTGTAAAGTTGTTTACATTACTCAATGTGGGCGGGGTTAGGGCTTATCACTGGGATACTGGCTCTTTTTTCTTTTCTCATCTTCACATGTCTATCACCAAATGTCTTTGTCACTCCTTTTTCCTTCTTTTATCACTCACACACACACACAGAATTTTTTCATAATATAACTATTTCTTTCTCTCTCACCCTTCACACCTTCACAACTTTCTTCTATTTCTCTCTTTCTTATATCTCGGCTTTTGGATTTTCAATCAGGCAACCCTAAGCACAAAATAATAATACACCTGTGTTTATCTGTTTCTATGTTGATATGGATCTTTAAAACTTTTATCTCAAAACTATGACTACTCTAAGGTTTGTCAAGTGGAATGTTCAAGGAGCTGGCACCAGAGAGAAAAGAGTTAAGATTTTTAACCACCTTAAAAGATTGAAGGCAGATGTCGTCTTATTACAAGAAACCCATAAATCTACCTCAGCTGCAGATGATCTTAAATCCCCTGAGTTTCCTAATGTGTTTTCTGCATGCTATAACTCTAGACAAAGGGGAGTAGCAATATTAATAAATATAAATGTAAATTTTACAGTAATAGATACATTTACAGATCCAGAGGGTAGATTTATTATAGTAAAACTATCTATACATAACCAAAAGTTATGTATTGTCAGTATATATGGTCCAAAT
This sequence comes from Valencia hispanica, assembly GCA_963556495.2. NCBI lineage: Eukaryota > Metazoa > Chordata > Actinopteri > Cyprinodontiformes > Valenciidae > Valencia > Valencia hispanica. Next base: position 422,778 of record OY747704.1, read on the forward strand.
GTTGATGACCCCTCATTCTTTCATTCCTTCTTCTCGGTGCTCCTTGAACACATGAATTGCTCACTTCTTCTTGGGGGCGAACTCAACTTTGGTTTAAATGAAGAAATAGACAGGCTCAGCACAGCAGGGACTCAGCGCAGCTGGAAATCTATAGATATAGTCAAACAGTACATGAGTGATTATGGACTTTGCGATGCATGGCGATCTCTTCCCCCCAATGACAAAAAATATACTTTCTTCTCAAATGTCCACCATTCATATTCTCGACTGGATTATTTGTTAGTCAGCAGCCCACTGTTGAGTGACATTTCAGACACTGAGATACACCCTATAACTGTTAGCGATCATGCTCCTGTTTCTCTAACTTTAGTAAATAAAACAGAAACACCTCAAAGCCAAGATTGGAGATTTAATATATCCTTACTTAAGGATAAAGAATTTATTAAATATTTCGAAAAAGAGTGGGCCTCATATTTGGAATATAACGACCTCCCTGGTACGTCGCCATCCATTCTTTGGGAGGCAGGAAAAGCTGTGATTAGAGGTAAAATAATCTCATTCTCATCAAATATAAAGAAAATGGAAAAAAAACGTATTCAGGAATTAGAAGAAACTATTAATTCATTAGAAGCTTCTCTAGATGAGGAGAGACTAGGAAAAATCCGTAAAGTAAAGCTAGAATTAAATCAAATTATTAATAAGCAGACCCAGTTCTTAATTCAAAGACTTAGGATAGAAAACTTAGAACAGGGTAATAAATCAGGTAGATTTTTGGCTAACCAGCTTAAAATTAATAAAGAAAAAACAACTATATCTGCTATTAAAGATCAGACCAGGAATACAGTATTTGATCCTGGAAGAATAAACAACACATTTAAAGAATTTTACAAGGCTTTATACTCACCAGAGATAAATCCATCAGATCATGAAATTGAACAATTTTTGGATAACATAACACTACCTAAATTATCTGAAAGTCAAGCAATGGCCCTGGATTCACCACTAAGAGCGGCTGAACTCCAGGAGGCCCTCCAAGGCATGCCCAATAAAAAGGCTCCAGGCCCAGATGGATTTCCGGCACAGTTCTATAAAGAATTCTGGAATATTCTGGCACCAACATTCCACAGAATGCTTCAGGAAACCAAGGAAAATGGCCGACTCCCACCAAATAGGAATTCTGCCTACATTATTCTTCTACTAAAATCAGATAAAGACCCTTTGTTTCCCACCAGCTATCGTCCCATATCCCTTATTAATGTTGATCCTAAAATAATCTGCAAAGCCCTCGCAAAAAGGATAGAGAAGGTAACCCCTCTTATAATACATCCTGATCAAACTGGTTTTATTAAAGGGAGACATTCATCCACAAATTCCCCTAGATTAATAGATTTAATAGATTTTTCTTACTGTAAAAACATTTAAACTAATATATTATCTTTAGATGCAGAAAAAGCATTTGATAGAGTTAACTGGAAATTCTTATTTGTAACCTTACATAAATTTGGCTTTGGAAATTCTTTTATAAAATGGTTGAAAATATTATACAGTTCACCAACAGCATGTATCAGGACTAATAACCAAACATCATCTAGGTTTTATCTTCAGAGAGGTACCAGGCAGGGATGTCCTCTCTCTCCCTCCCTGTTCGCTATTTTTATTGAACCACTAGCTGCAGCAATCAGACAAACTCACAATATTAAAGGCATAAAATGCAATAACATAGGAAATAAAATCAGTGTATATGCAGATGATGTATTACTTTTTCTCCAGCATTCACAAACCTCTTTCTCTCAGGTAATCGGGTTGATAAACTCTTACTCAAATGTTTCAGATTATTCTATAAATTGGTTAAAATCTACAGTTCTTCCAATCAATTGTCCTGTCCAGAATCCAACTAATACACAACTGCAGTCAGGGAATATTACCTATTTAGGTATCAATGTCTCACCAAGACTGGCTGATTTGATAAAGCTAAACTACATCCCACTTTTAAAAAAAGTGGAAGATGATCTTGCTAGATGGAAATCCCTACCCATATCACTTATGGGAAGGGTTGCTTCAATAAAAATGATGGTTTTGCCCAGAATCAACTACTTATTCTCAATGATCCCAAGTAAACCATCACTAGACTGGTTTAGATCTCTGGACTCCTCTATCTTTAAATTTCTTTGGAAAGATAAACCCCCACGTATCAGCTTAAAAACACTGCAGAAGACCAAATAAAAAGGAGGTCTAGATATACCAAACTTCCATCATTATTTCTTAGCCAACAGGCTCCAATACATTTCAAGATGGTTAAAACATAGCTACCTAGACGAGTCCTGGATAGACGTAGAACAGACACTATGTAATAAGATAAAACTTTCAGACCTACCATTTATTAGCTCAAATATAAAACAATGTGAATGCTTTAAAAGCATAAAAATCAGCTCCTCTCTGACAGCATGGTGGGAGTTTCTAAAAATGACAGAGTCCACAATAATCCCATGCAGACGTACACCCATCTGGAATAACCCCGACATCTTGCAAAAAAAAATGTATGATAAGTTTTCAAGTCTGGAGGTGGAATGGAATTGAATACCTGGAACATATATTTGAAGGAACAGACTTTATCCCATTTAATACATTAATTAGACAATATGGAATTGATAAAAACAAATTCTTAGAATATCAACAAATTAAATCTATTATTAAAGGTAAATTTAGGCTCAATACAGCTGAATTACAAATTCCAGCAAGAGTTTTAGATTTTCTTAATCTCAACCCCCCCAAATTGCTGTCTAAAATATACAAAACTTTATCTACATTAGATGAATCAATAGCCATCCCTATTTCAAAATGGGAGGTGGATTTATCAGCCAGCTTTGACCAAAACGTCTGGTCTCAGATATGTTTAAGAACCTTTAAAATAACAAAAAATCCTCATTTGCAATTAATACAATACAAAATCCTTCATAGAGTACACTATACAGGTCAACGAATGTTTAGGAGGGGTTTTACATCGTCTAATACCTGCTTACAATGCACAAGCAATATACCAGATACTTATGTTCATGCGCTTTGGTTCTGTCCACCTGTTAAGAAATTTTGGTGCCAGATATGTGAGGACTTATCAAAGTGTCTGAAATGTAACATCCCACCATCTCCCTCAATTTGCCTGTTAGGAAATTTAAATGATGTCACCATGGACACAAAGTCAGTTCTAATGGTTCACATTGCCTTATGCATCGCTAAGAAAACTATCCTCCTGAACTGGAAAAAAATAAAAGCTCTAAAAATTAATCTGTATAATCATCCCCTCCCTGGGCTGCCATCTTATCGTGGTGGAGGGGTTTGAGTGTCCCAATGATCCTAGGAGCTATGTTGTCGGGGGCTTTTGCTCCTGGTAGGGTCACCCATGGCAATTTGGTTCTAGGTGAGGGATCAGACAAAGTGCAGCCCAAAAGACCCCTATGATGAACAAGACAGATGGTCTCAGTGTTCCCTCGCCCGGACGCGGGTCACCGGGGCCCCCCTCTGGAGCCAGGCCTGGAGGTGGGGCACGTTGGCGAGCGCCTGGTGGCCGGGCCTTTACCCATGGGGCCCGGTCGGGCTTAGCCCGAAGAGGTAACATGGGCCCCCCTTCCCATGAGCTCACCACCTGTGGGAGGGGCCATAGGGGTCGGGTGCTGTGTAGGATGGGCGGCGGCCAAAGGCAGGGACCTTGCCGGTCCGATCCTCGGCTGCAGAAGCTGGCTCTCGGGAGCTGGGGCTGGAACGTCACCTCTCTGGTGGGGAAGGAGCCGGAGCTGGTGTTTGAGGTTGAGAGGTTCCGACTGGACTTCGTCGGACTCACCTCGGTGCACGGCTCTGCCTCTGGAACCTGTCTCCTTGAGAGGGGTTGGACTCTCTTCCACTCTGGAGTTGCCCCTGCTGACAGGCGCCGAGCTGGGGTGGGCATACTTGTTGCCCCCCATCTCGGCGCCTGTACTTTGGGGTTTACCCCGGTGAACGAGAGGGTAGCCTCCCTCCGCCTTCGGGTGGGGGGGCGGGTCCTGACTGTTGTTTGTGCTTACGCGCCCAACAGCAGATTAGATTACCCACCCTTCTTGGAGTCTTTGGAGGGGGTGCTGGAGAGTGCTCCTCCTGGGGACTCCCTTGTTCTGCTGGGGGACTTCAACGCTCACGTGGGCAATGACAGTGAGACCTGGAGGGGTGTGGTTGGGCGGAATGGCCCCCCCGATCTGAACCAGAGTGGTGTTTTGTTATTGGACTTCTGTGCTCGTCATGGATTGTCCATAACAATTACCATGTTCAAGGATAAAGGTGTCCATATGTGCACTTGGCACCAGAACACCTTAGGCCGCAGCTCAATGATCGACTTGGTTGTCGTCTCATCTGATCTGCGGCCGCATGTTTTGGACACTCGGGTGAAGAGAGGGGCTGAGCTGTCCACTGACCACTACCTGGTGGTGAGTCGGCTCCGATGGTGGGGGAGGACGCCGGACAGACCTGGAAGGCCCAAACGTGTTGTGAGGGTCTGCTGGGAACATCTGGCAGAGTCTCCTGTCAGAAGGAGCTTTAACTCACACCTCCAGCAGAACTTTGAACACGTCCCGGGGGAGGCGGGGGACATTGAATCCGAGTGGACCATGTTCCGCGCCTCCATTGCCGAGGCGGCTGACCAAAGCTGTGGCCGCAAGGTGGTCGGTGCCTGTCGCGGCGGCAACCCCCATACCCGCTGGTGGACACCGGCGGTAAGGGATGCTGTCAGGCTGAAGAACAAGTCCTACCGGGTCTTTTTGGCTTGTGGGACCCCTGAAGCAGCTGATAGGTATCGACAGGCCAAGCGGGATGCGGCTCGGATGGTTGCTGAGGCAAAAACTCGAGCGTGGGAGGAGTTTGGAGAGGCCATGGAAAACGACTTCCGTACGGTTTCCCCCCCTGGTGCTCAGGGGGGGAAAGCGGTCTGCCACCAACACTGTTTACAGTGGGGATGGTGTGCTGCTGACCTCGACGTGGGACGTTTTGGGTCGGTGGATGGAATACTTCGAAGACCTCCTCAATCCCACCAGCACGCCTTCCAATCTGGAAGCAGGTTTTGGGGACTTGGGGTCGGTCTCTCCAATCTCTGGTGCTGAGGTCACCGAGGTCGTTAAAAAGCTCCTCGGTGGCAGGGCTCCGGGGGTGGATGAGATTCGACCGGAGTTCCTCAAGGCTCTGGATGTTGTGGGGCTGTGTTGGTTAACGCGGCTCTGCAATATTGCGTGGACATCGGGGGCAGTTCCCTTGGATTGGCAGACCGGGGTGGTGGTCCCCCTGTTTAAAAAGGGGGACCACAGGGTGTGTTCCAACTACAGGGGGATCACACTTCTGAGCCTCCCTGGTAAGGTCTATTCAGGGGTTCTGGAGAGGAGGGTCAGACGGATAGTCGGACCTCGGATCCAGGAGGAACAATGCGGTTTTCGTCCTGGCTGTGGAATACTGGACCAGCTCTACACCCTCAGCGGGGTCCCGGAGGGTGCGTGGGAGTTCGCCCAACCGGTCTACATGTGTTTTGTGGACTTGGAGAAGGCGTTCGACCGTGTCCCTCGGGGGACCCTGTGGGGGGGTGCTCCGGGAGTATGGGGTACCGGGCCCCTTGATACGGGCTGTTAGTTCCCTGTACGACCGGTGCCAGAGTTTGGTTCGCATTGCCGGCAGTAAGTCGGGCTTGTTTCCAGTGAGAGTTGGAAAGTGCCCTTTGTCACCGATCCTGTTCCTAACTTTTATGGACAGGATCTCTAGGCGCAGCCAAGGCGTTGAGGGGATCCGTTTTGGTGGCCTCAGGATCGGGTCTCTGCTTTTTGCAGATGATGTGGTCCTGTTGGCTCCATCGGAACGTGATCTACAGCTTTTGCTGGAGCGGTTCGCAGCCGAGTGTGAAGCGGCTGGGATGAGAATCAGCACCTCCAAATCCGAGGCCATGGTCTTGAGCCGGAAAAGGGTGGGGTGCCTTCTCCAGGTCGGGGATGGGGTCCTTCCCCAAGTGGAGGAGTTTAAGTATCTGGGGGTCTTGTTTACGGATGAGGGAAAAATGGAGCGGGAGATCGATAGACGGATTGGTGGGGCATCTGCAGTTATGCGGGCGCTTTACCGGTCTGTCGTGGTGAAGAGAGAGCTGAGCCGAAAGGCGAAGCTCTCGATTTACTGGTCGATCTACATTCCTAGCCTCATCTATGGTCACGAACTCTGGGTGGTGACCGAAAGAACGAGATCACGGATACAAGCCGCTGAAATGAGTTTCCTCCGCAGAGTGTCTTGGCTCGCCCTTAGAGATAGGGTGAGAAGCTCAGTCATCCGGAGGGGGCTAGGAGTAGAGCCGCTGCTTCTCCACATCGAGAAGAGTCAGTTGAGGTGGCTCGGGCATCTGGTCAGGATGCCTCCTGGTGCATCCTTGGTGAGGTGTTTCAGGCACGTCTCACCGGGAGGAGGCCCAGGGGAAGGCCAAGGACACGCTGGAGGGACTATGTTTCTCAGCTGGCCTGGGAGCGCCTTGGGGTTCCTCCCGAGGAGCTGGAACAAGTGGCTGCAGAGAGGGAAGTCTGGGTCTCTTTGCTTAGGCTGCTGCCCCCGCGACCCGACCACAGATAAGCGGGAAGAAAATGGATGGATGGATGGATTAATCAGTATAGAAATCTCTTGTTGGACCATATTGGTCTTGAGACGGCCTCTGGCTCCATATCTGATAAATCTCTCTGGGGTCCTTTGATCGGCTCCATCACCTAGTAGGGGTGGGGGGCACTTGGTTTTGTCGTTTGGGATACTGTTGCTGATGTGGGGGTTTTGGGGTTGGAGGCGTCTGGGGGGGACCCCTGGGGGTGGGATCACTGGGCGGATGGGGCGCTGGACTTTGTGGCCGGCCTGGGGTTGGGCTTTGGGTGGTAACTCCTGATGGCTGCATGCGATGGCTTGGGGGGGTGCACTGGCGGACATGGGTTACTGGCCTGGTGGCCGTGCTGCGCCTGGGTAGGGTCTGGGATGTTCCTGGGGATTCGGGGCTCTGGGGTGCCGTGCCCCCTAGCTGTGGTCCTGGCTGGGGGTCGGCCGGCGTGGGGTCTTTGTTGCCTGTGGGGGTCGGGGCCGGCCGGTATGTGCAGCCGCCTCTCTCTTTTTCTCTGGGCCGATTGTCATCGCCGGTCCCTGTATGGCGTCTCGCCTTGTTTTCTGGTCCGGGTGCCTGGCTGTTGGTGGCATTTCTGGGCCGGATCAGTCCTTTTTCGCACTGGACTTGGCTCTTGGGTCTTGGTCTTTGTGCGGGGCGCTGGGGTCGGGCATTTGGCCGGGTTCGGTCGGACTTGCGGGTGGACTGGCTGGGTGGTGGGCGTGCAGGGCAGGTGGGTGGGGCGCTGGGTTTGGTCTCCTGCCGGGCCGTTGAGCAGCAGTGGTTGCTCCACAAAGAATGGGGCTGGTGGATGTCGGCCTGGTGGGTCGGCCGCCCGGTTCATCGGTTTGCTCCTGGTCTGGGCAGGTACGTCTCCGTGGTTCGGGCTGCGGGGGCCTCCGGTGTGCGGGTGGCGCTGGGGGCCTCCTTTGCTGGCGGGGAGGCTGTTGCTGTGTAGCGACAGGTGCTCTCCCCCTACGAGGGCACTTGGACGGGGGGGAGGGGTGTGCTGGAGGGGGGGGAGGGGCGAACTCAACCTGGGTAGTGTCTTTTGTGTTTTTGAGAGTAGAGCGAATGTCAGGGTGGGTTTAGTTCCCCTTCTGGGATAGGGCTGGGGGGACTGCCTTGGGGTCCGTGGGGCTTTGTGGTGCTGTGGCCGTGGGCCCCGGGTCGAATGTGCCATGGCCTCCCTCCCCTGGTGGATCCCGGTGAACAGCGGTACCTATATGGGTCAGTGGGGGAGCTGGCTCCCTGGGAAGACATTTTGTCTCCCAGTCCTTCCCTCCCCATCCCTGGACACCTCTGTCCACCCGTTCCATCACTTTACCACTCATATAGGGTCTTGGGGCATGGGCACATACTGGACTAAATCTTCCCATAGAAGGCAGGAGAAAGGCCCCAATAGGCCTATTTATAAAATGTGACGAGAAAAAATGTGTGGCTGCCTTCCCCACACCCCACCCCTCTGTTTTAAATGCACATTATAACAACACGCATCAACAGCATACTCGAGCGGGAGGATGAAGGCTAGGGGTCTTTTCACACCCCTGTTCGCTACAGGCCATCAGGGATTGGTGTCCGGAGGAGGAGCAGGCGGTCTGGTCGGGGTCCTGGGCTGTCGGGCTGCTTTGCCACTGTGGGGCCCTTGGCGGTCTGCCTATCTCCGTCCTAGAAGGTAGGGGGTCCATCTCCTGGGTCCGGGGGCTGGTGGCTCTACTGGGGTATCGGTACCTGGACCTGGGAGCATGAAGTGTGTATGGGGTGTGTGAGTGAGGGTACAGCGTCGTTTTTTTGGGTGTCTTGGTGAGTCAGTGAGAATGTATGTGTTTAAGAGGGAGGGAACGTATGACTGTGTCTGTATGTCTTTGTCTACCTGTCAGGTTGGATCTTGGTCTGCCCCCTCGCCTGGCGCACCTCAGGCCTTACACTTAATGGGGGACCTATTTCCCCTCCATCACTCCCCGCTGGTGACGGGGGCCCCTGCCTGCCGGTGCATCGGTGGTCAATCCGGTTCGGACCTGGTGCGTGCCTGGCCGGCCCTGGGGGGGCCGGTGTGTCGGTCGGCTGATGCGCTGGGCCGAAATCTTCCTTTGGTTTGTTGGGGAACCTCTTTTAGGGGTGTCAGGTTTGGGATTGTTGGGTTGTGCCTGCTCGGTGGCTCGGCAGGATGCGGATCCGACGTCTCTGCTCATTCGATCACCTGTTCTGTGCGCACCATGCGTGGTTGGTTCATTGGCGGGTTGGACCGGCCCTGGCCCTCGTTGGATGCCTGGTCTCGGTGCTCTGCGTTGCGCGGGATCAGGACCCGGGAGCTGGTACAACTTGGTGTCCAGATGCTGGCTGAGCCCGGCCTGGGGATGCTGTCCGTCCCCTGCGGCTATCGGTGGGGCGCCCTGACGTAGGGCAGGGGTGGGGCGCTGGGATGTTGGCGGTGGGGATTGGCGTAGGGTGGGGGTGGGGTGTGGCGGCGCGTGGCGGCCGGCCGCAGGCCCTACAGTGCCGGGGGCCCCTCGTCGGCCGGTCCCTTGTTGGGTCCCTGTTGGGGGCTGGGGTGCCCCTGGGCCCCAGCTCTCCTGGTCCATTGACCGGCCCCATTGCCGGCGGGGCCCGTGGGCTCGTCACTGCTGCCCCCCGGGCCCCTGCATAGTAGCCGCTGGACGTTCCCCTGGGGTTCTCCTTTGCTCCACTCTTGGGGGATGCGGTCGGCCCCGCCCGGGTCCGCCTGGGGCTCTGAATCGATTCCTGGGAGACGGATTGATGCCTGCTCACACCAACTATCGAACACTCTTATGGAGAAACCTTATATGCACCAGCATGCTAACACACACACATAGATGTGGGGTCTCTGGTGTTTAAGGATATATCCTTGGGCTGAGGTTATCATTACTAGAGCTTGATTAATCGGTACCATGAGTTTTTCTGTGACATTGTTGTTGTATTTTTATATCTATTTTTGTGTGATGTGGTTGTGTAATTCTTAGTTCACAATGTTTGGTTTGTTTTGTCGATGTTCCTTTTTCATGTTTTGTTTTGTTTTTTCCCCTCTCTCTGCCATCCTGTGGGTATGGAGGCAGACCTCAATGTCTTCCTGTGTTTTCTTTGTTCCCCTTCCTCTCTTGTATTTTCAACTCACCCTCTCTCTTGACTTTTTGTTTCCATCCTCTCTTCTTCATCTTCCTTCTTTCTTCTCCTTAATTTTCCGTCTCCGTGTCCATAACATCAGGAAATAAAAAGCCCAACAATTCATAATAAAGATTTTTCACACATATATCAAGTGGAGGACTATAGCAAAAGCTGTACTGCTCCGCTTGTGAAAGTAAATCTGTTGGGCTTCTACTTGGTACTCAGACACCAATTCTGAGCTCCACACTGCCAGACAGGACACGTAAAAAATTTTTTAAAAAAATAATTTAATAGTTTAGGGGAAGCAGACTTGGGAATTGGAACAATAATTGAATCCTTCCAGAGTGCGGGGACCTTGTGAAACTGGAGGGACATTGAAAAGATAAAAGAAAAAATGTCTGCCAACTGGTCAGCACAGTTCTTAAGAAACACGCCCTTCAATGCCGTCCGGGCCAGGGCTTTTCCTTTCCTTGACTCCTCAGAAAAGTTTACACACCTTGCTCCTGTCAACAACCCTATTCTGTGAAGAAACATTTTTAAAAACTGACAATTCTTCACTAAATCATGATTATTATAACGATTATTAAAGATGTTCAGTTCGTTTGAGAGCACTAAATCAGACATTCTATTGAGGGAGACATGGCTCTTCTTAGATTGCGTCCCCCTCCCATGCAGAACGAGAGCTGCCTGCCTTTAGCATCCTCTAAACCTTCAGCTTTAATACTTTTAGTCACCCACGGCTTGTTGTTATGATAAAGGAAAATTTCTTTCAGTGGGACAATGGAAGCCTCACAAAAAGAAATATATGATAAGACAACAACAGTAAGTTCATCAATATCCTCACAAACATTTTTAAATAACTCCCAATCTGTAAAATAAAAACACTCCTGAAGACTGTGAATTGATTCCTCAGACCAAACCGGAACCATTCTTCTCTCCGGTTTTTCCTCTTCAGGACAGATTTGTAAGACGGAACCAAACAAACCATGTTATGGTCGGACATGCCGAGTGGAGCTCTACTAAAGGACTTATAACCCCCCTTTATGGATCCAAAACAAAGGTCCAGACACTTTGTATATCGAGTGGGACACGTTACATATTGGTAAAAGTTACCCAAGTACTTCGTCGGTTTGCAGTGATTAAAATTACCCAAAATAAGGTGCGGTGCATCCGGCGCCAAACCCTGCAGCCGCTGCACTGTTTTAAGTGGGACCTGAGTGGCTACATCAGCATTAGCCTTCGGACAACTGTGATAAATAATTGAGGAAATTCTCTGGGAAGATAAAAAGTTCGCAGGGATACAGACAAAAGTTCGATGTCTTTGGTGCAGAGTGTCTCCCTGACAATCACTGTTTTACACCAATTCCTATTGACGTAAAGACACCCCCCCCGCCTAGTGACTTGTTGGTCACTGCAGGGTCTCTGTCAAGCCTAAAGGGAACTCCGAATCCATCGATTTCCACCTCTGACTGAGGATCTTGCTCCTTAAAGTGCCCCTGGCATGAAATTCCCCACGGTGTTTGGGCCCTTTTTAGTCACACTCTAAGTACCTTAATACTGTATCAAAGGATCATTGGCCGTAACTCAGCCTTGTTGTAGAATTGAAGCCTCTACTAGGTGGCCCTTCTTTTAGCATTAGCACAGAACGACAGAGTTTTGTTTTGGCAGGGCCCAGGCCATGCGCCTCTATTGTCAGTTGAGTCTCTAACGTCCGCATTTGATGAAACATTGACAGACATGCATTTGCGCACCACAAATTGCTCAAACTCCAATATTATGTATGAAATGTAATTAGGTTTAGGCCTAATTATATTGTGTGTTGAACAATAATCTCTTTACAAATTACAGGACAAATAAAATATTTGATCATCCATCCACACATCCATCCGTCCTCATTACGTCTCTAGCTTCACCACCACAGTAATGGCTGAGTTATCTGCTACTGTAATGGCGTTTCAATTTGATCTGGAATCTGATCCGGATGGCGAGGCACCTGAGGAGGAACCAGAAAGGTAGAGGACGTCTTCCAAAGATGATCCAGACAGACGTGCTGTGCACGGAGGGAAGGGGCTGTGTGTGTGTGTGTTCGTGTGTGTGTGTGTGTGCAAGGGAGACAGAGAGACAAAGAGAGAGCAGGGAACAAATACGCTGCATGTTTTAAATAGGGTAAAAACGAAACGCAACATGTGACAGTCTGTGTTGATTTTTTTGGGGGGTCGGTGTTGAATCTGTGGCGGTCGGAGTTTAATCTGTGGCGCACCGCCACAGATTCGTCTATATATGTTTGGGAAACACTGGTATAAAACAGCTGAAGGACATTTTTGCGGAAATATACTTACTTGTATAGGGATATTTGCTGGTTCACAGAGAGTTGGTATTGATCCTGGTAAAAGTTTAAGAAAATCTGCGAATCCACTGCTGTATTGTCCCAAGTTAATAAAACATTCGTCAGAGAAATATTTGCCACAAACGACCACGGGAGTCAGTCAGGTACATTCCCTGCATAAATAAAGTCCATCCACAAGCTTTTCAGTGGGGAGGAAGTGGGGAGGACAGTGTCAATGCGGTCTGGACTCCAAGCTGTCGGTTAGTTGTTTGCCTTTTACCGTAGCTCTCGTTGTTTAGGTTATACGCGCCGCAGGGGGAGGGAGTTGGAGAGTGTAGTTCAGAGAAGGGGGTAATTGGCTGGAACTCAGTGACCACATATGCCGAAACGTGTGGTCATATGCCGAACTGCAAAACAGCCCGTTTCTGAGAGCTAATTTCACTATGTAGGTAGACATACCCGGGGACAAAGGAAACACTAATCAGTCATTTTAATCCCTTTGGGGCCATAGGCAGGCTAAGGAAACTAAACAATATGACCAAAAAACTCTAAAAAGTGCAAATTTCATGCCAGGGGCACTTTAGAGCTGTAGTAGGTAAGTCTGAGAGGAGAGCAGACTTAGCATGAAAATTTAAACCCAAACAAGCTTCACATCACTCCCCCTCCCTCTCCGATGCACTCAAGCCCCACCTCCAATGCCCTCCTCCCTCCTTCAGCTGCGCTACTGGCGTAACAACTGTTAGGTAAAATAATAATGTTGTATTATTATTTTCTTAGGGTGTCTTTCTAATGTACCTTTTAAATGTCATTTTGGTTTCAGTCACATGCTCATTTGCATGACATCCTGTTCTTTTAATATGTTAATGAAGTGTGACTAAATAAAGAGAGACTGCAGAGGGGATGCTCTTGGAGACCAGAGACTATGACACTGGGAGGCTGAGAACAGACAGACACGGTTGGCTCATTCCTTATAGTATTTTCCTGGTCTCCCTCTGCAGAACTGATTATCCACATCCACCTCTGCAGAGCTTATTGACTCCATATTCTCTCCGACCCTTGTGTGTGATTCTTTGTAGGTCAACCACTTTTTTAACCTAACATCTTGGTGCCGTGACTCGACGTACGGAGCACTCCCGCTGGTGGTCTCCGTCGAAGGGCTGTTCTTGACATCCAGATCGCTGAATTGCTGCACTGGCCGGCTGCATAACTTCCACGAGGACCCCCTGCGCGTGCTCCCGTGCGATCGATTCGGTTTGAATCACTCGCTTAGGGGGGAGATTGTGAGTACGTCTTTTTTGTGCACCTTCACATAAAATAAAATAAAAAACAATTCTAAGATAGTCAGGGTATATTCTGCTGTTTAGGCCTAAAGGACGCTTTAGCCTCTCTGATAAAATATCAGGTGTTGATCCTTAAGTGATTAATGCGTTAATTACTACAGCAAAAGGGTGTAACGGGACAGGTTTGCGAGCCTGTCCACCTCGAAAAAAGGGTGTAACGGACCAGGTTTGCGAACCGGTCCACCTTGCTGGGAAACGGTTGTAACGGGTTAGGTTTGCGAGCCAATCCACCTCGCTGGGAAATAAAGCACGCCAGTGTATGGGAGTAAAAACACAAACAGCAGAATCAAAACGATATACCGCACCCCAGGTGGGTAGAGTAAGATAGGCACAGGACATAATCTTTATGTATGCCAGTCCAACCTAAAACCTAACGGTGTTAACGTACGGTTTGACGTGCACTACAAGAGACGTTCTGTGCGGAATTATAGGTTACACAACACATCCTTAGATTAAGAAAGCCATAAAACGGCTCACTCTAGTTGCACAAAAGAGACACTTAGAGTAAAAACTATACGTTCCAGTTTTAGCAGAATTTGATTACAATTAAAAATCTCAAATAAATGACCAAAAGATTGTTTTAATTAATTAAAGAATAAATGACTAACTTTAACTCATCGACAGACTAATTTAATAGTTCTTGCTTTTTCAATCACCTTAATCTTAATCTTAATAATTGTCGTTATCCTCCTAGAACTATTTGGTATTCTAACACTAGACTTTACCAGACCAATTAATAGAACGCATTAAGGGTTATATAAAAACAACGCAAAGATGGGAAACGATGTTTCCACTGACAAATTAGAGGGAGATTCAAAGTATATGCATAAGAAGGACCCTAAAAAAATCTTCAGTTTCTGACAAAATGGCGCAAAAAGTATAAAGTAGACGGGAAACTTAAAGGAAATCAATGGAAAGAACTGGTATGTGTCCTTGAAGCAAAAACACTTATCGCTAAAGGTAAAAAGAAAAAACTTAAACAGACACAGTTAAAAATAGCACGTGTGTGGGCTGATGAAACAGAGAAAAGGAAGCAAAATATAAAAAACAGAAAAGAGAACAAAGGCTCTAAAGATGAGGCTTTTCTTATGAAAAAGCTCGGTTACGAACTCACACTGTGTCCTCCTCCTTTTGAACCTGTACCTACAGCCCAGACAGACCCCCCTGGGGCTGTTGGAGGAGTACCTTATGCACCTCCACCAACACCCCCATCAGACAAGCCGGGGGCTTTAGGGGAAGGTCTATGTCCTCCTGTTCCAAGAGATCAATTTGCAATTGAAGAAAAAACAGATGGTACCACAATAAAACAAAGACTTAGAATTACAAAGAAGTCAGGTCCAAAAAAATCTGAGGATAAGTCTTATGAGAGTGAACCAGAGGACTCAATAGATGTTAACCCTATGATTCAAGTACCATCTGCCGATGGTACTCCGAGATATGTTTTTAGACCATGGTCACTTAAAGACGTTAAAGAGGTTGTAGAACAAATCACCAGCCATAAGGAGGATCCAGAAAAATGGACAGAGGATATGGTTGATGTTGTCAAATCCTACCGGTTAAACGGTCATGAATTAGGACAGGCTATGGCTGCATCGTTGGGAAAAGACTGGCACCATATAGGAGGAAATTACACAGGAAGAGATGCTGCCGGAGTTGTGTTACAATTTCAGAATGATTTCCAGGGAGCACTAAAGCAACAATTCGATGCAGTAGCGATTAAAGTTTGTGCACAGTTTAAAAAGAAACCAGATTATGGGCATATGGCCTCCATAAAACAGAAGCCTGGGGAAACTGTAGATGACTTTAAATACAGATACCAAAAAGAACATGATATCCATAGTGGCCTAACTAAAGAGGGTGGTGATGATACCCCATATATGCGGCATTTGTGTAATGGTCTGCTACATAGTTTCCACCCCACTATCACTAATTGGATTAAAAATCACCTTCTGACATGGGAAACTTGCGACCTTACTACCCTTATGGCCAATGCACGTTTTGCAGAAGGTGTCATGGAAAGAAAGGGGAAGAAACCAAAACCTCCAGACTCCGACACACAGGTATTTCACACCCAGCTTGAAGACGATGAGGGGGAAGTTTATTATCAAAGTGACAACCACAACAAAGGAAGGGGGTTTAGACCACGAAGGAATACACATCATCACACACCCCAGGGTTCATGGAGACATCAAGGTGGCCACACTGCCCCCACGTGTTGGATCTGCGGGAAAGTAGGCCACATTTCAAATGAATGTAGCAGAGGCAGAGGCCGAGAAGGGGGCAGAGGGCGAGGTCAGATCCATACACAGGGTCCAACTGCCCCAGACCACTCGCGGTTCACACAGCAATGACTAGATACTTTTACCGCCTCTAATGAGGTGGTGGATTGCTGTGGTGCCTGGGAATTACTTAATGTTCTGAAAGAGAAGCCTTACATAACACTTAAAATTAATGAACAAATGGTACAGCTCCTTTGTGACACTGGAACTTGCAGAACAGTGATCTCCTCTGGCGTTAATCTGCCAGAATCTAAAGAAAGCATTTTGGTCAAATCACCAGATGGTGCTACTACGCGCTCATTTTTATCTAAACCAGTGTTAATAACAGATCCAAAAACTAGGTTTAGTTCTAAAAACTCAATAGTCATTTCACCACAATGTCCACTCAATTTGTTGGGCAGAGACTTAATGTCAGCCCTAAAAATCTCAATTATCCCAGTGGGAGACGGCATGAGAGCTGTGAGAACAGGAAAGGATGACATTTACCTAAATACAACTCATAGACCACAGGGACTTGGTCTGTACTATTTTTTACGAGTTGAACCTAAAGAAAACCTTAAAGATTCAACAACAATGATGGACACAGCTTTGCAGGTAGTTCCTGAACCCGACAAACAAATCATGCCTACATCACAGTTACATGTGACTATGGCTCTGAGGCCTGAACCTGATCCCAAGTTCCAAGACTATTTTATGCAACTCTCACCTGCTGTAGTGTTCACCTCACACATCATTACTGATGGAAAATCTGTTTCAGCTGCCTCAGTAACAATGTCTACCAGCCTTAAACCATTCTTCGATTTGCCTACAGATCCGCATATATCCCTGACAAAAAGCAGTACATCACGTTGGAAAGATTTGGGATATATGGTGCGAAAAGCAAATAACGCCACAGATTTTACAACTTTGCAAGAAAATAAAGAAGATCATTGGCAATACAGTGAATCCACAGGTTTATATAGACTGCCCCTTATCATGCCACTCCACTGCACCACTCAAGTTGCACCACTAGAATGACCAGAAGCAGAAACCATTTTATTGACTGAAGAGGAAGAGAAGCAACTCAAAGAAGTCCCTGACACATTATGGTCTAAAAGCCCCACTGATGTGGGCCTACTCTCATCCATTGCTCCCGTTCAAATAACTGCTAAATCACATTTTACACCAAGAGTGAGACAATATCCGCTCTCTGCGGAAGCAGAGTTAGGAATTACACAGACCAAAGAACAGGAACTTATAGATCAGACTGTTTTGAAAGACATGCAAACAAACACTCCCTCTTCTGAAAAACAATTATGGAAAACAAAAGGTGCCATTCAAAACGAAAATGGACTTTATGAAGTTCGTAATAAACCCATCCTACCTAAATCACTGTTTAAAGCTGCTGCGGTTGTGAGCCATGGGCCTTGCCATGTCTCCACAGGGGGGATGGTATCAATAATACAGCAACACTTTACAACATACAACCTTGAAACATACTTAAAACATTTTTGCAAAACATGCCTAACATGTATCAAACACAAC
The DNA here is from genome assembly GCA_963556495.2 of Valencia hispanica. Taxonomy (NCBI): domain Eukaryota; kingdom Metazoa; phylum Chordata; class Actinopteri; order Cyprinodontiformes; family Valenciidae; genus Valencia; species Valencia hispanica. The sequence goes on from OY747704.1 coordinate 439,992, forward strand.
CCACAAGGGAATATGAGACCCAAGCGAGGCCAATTTCCTCAACCAGCCTACCCATTCCACACAATCCACATGGATTTCATTGAACTAACACAGAGCGGCTCATACAAATATTGCTTAGTAATAATTGACGCTTTCTCCAAATGGCTGGAAATAATTCCCACTGCAAAGAATGATGCTCTAACAGTGGCAAAAGCACTATGTAAAACTATCATTGCAAACCATGGTATTCCACAAGTAATATATTCAGATAATGGACCACATTTTGTGAATGAGGTTATTCAAAATATGGCAAAACATTTAGACATCCAACTAAAAAATCATTGTGCCTATCACCCCCAAAGTGCAGGTTTAGTAGAAAGACATAATGGGACCATCAAAAGCAGACTCAGGAAATGCATGGCAGAGACTAGAAGACCATGGCCTGAGTGTTTGGACCTAGTAAAACTTTACATGAGAATCACGCCAACAAACCAAGGTTTAACACCTTTTGAAATCATTTATGGCAGACCTTACAGGTTACCTCTAGTTGCGCCTGATTTGCAAAAAGCAGACGAAGAACTCACATTAGCTGATTACATGAGGAAAATTATCCTAGCCAAAGAAGTGCAAAACGCACACAATCTGCCTATCTCTCCTTCTGTTTTGCAGGATCCTGAAAAGCCAATCAAACCTGGAGACTGGGTATTCATCAAGGTGATTAAAAGGAAGAACTGGACGAGTCCCCGCTGGGAAGGACCTTTTGAAGTCCGGCTGACCACGCCCACGGCTGTGAAAATCGCTGAGAGACCCTCGTGGATACACATCTCACACTGCAAATTGCAAAGGCAATTAGGGGACTAGACACGGGACAGTGGGGAAGTCTGGGCTACAAAGGACAGAGTGACCAATAGGGCCTCTGGTCTCAAACCCAGCAGAACAGCATCCCTGTCCCCTTAGTGGTCAAACCTCTGTTTGGAGGGCTAGTCCTCTTATTTGCCTCTAGCCAACATGAAACTAGTTTGGCTCCCCTCCTGTCTGGCAGTTTGCCTGCCTCTATTCCACTGCTTTTTCCTCACACCTGATGACGCCCAGACATCAAAGGAAAGAAGAGCTAAAATTCTAACCCACCATGCGTTCAAGAACACCTGGTACCAAATAGTTAATTTGACTGCAAAACGTTTAGGTTTCAATACCAGCTGTTATGTCTGTTCATGGATCCCACACCATTCTGAAGAAGTCTCATCGATGACTGCTGTCCCAACCACCTTAAATAACACCATATGTCTGCTATACAAATTGACTATAACAACTGTTGGAACAGACTGTTCCACCTTACCTCACTGCTGCACTACTGAGAACAACAGGACATGGTCCCAGCCTGGTGACTTTTCCCCCCCAAAAAACCGAATGCTTCAATTGCCAAAGGAATCAACTTACTACGCCTTACTGGAAAAGACACTTTCTGTTTTTCAGTCCCTTGTAACAACAAAGATGCATTTTTAGGAAATTCCATCTGTGAGGACACGCTACCCTTGTCAGCAACCCAGACGAAAATGATGCGTATAAACCACTGGATGACGATTGGAAACACATCTGTGCCAAGATACATAACCCTCAACACCACTCAACTTCAAGACAAGATAAGTGGTTTCAAAACCACTGTCAAAAGAGGAACCCATCTCCTAGAGGTTCCCTCCCAATTTGGCATGGGAACGCCTGACGGATACATCTGGAAGTGTGGTCACACTTTCTACCTCTACCTACCTAAGGATTGGTGTGGCACATGCAGTTTGGCTCGACTGCAACCCTCCTCATACATCATAACAGAAAACAGAGCACCTTCTAAACCTACAGAGCTGAATAAACGGGAATTCAACCCTCCACAAGTGTTCAACCCGTTCTCTGACAATGGTGGACGAAAACCTCTCTACAGTGATGCAAAAGGAATCTTCCACACCATGTTCCCACCTGTTGGAGTTGCAAGCCTGACAAAACGGATGAACGAGGTTTGGTGGACTGTGGAAAACATCACAGACATCCTTGCTGAAATGTCCAACCTGCTGGCAAAGGATCCTGAAAAACTGGCGATGAAGACCATGCTGATGCAACATCGGGTAGCTCTGGACACTCTTTTTGCTTCTGAAGGTGGACTTTGTACTGTAATTGGTGAACACTGTTGTACTTACATTCCTAGTACACATGATAATTGGACTCTCATTCATGACCGGGTGCAGGGATTAACTGACTTTTTAAAATCACAAGAAAGCAGTAATGTACAATGGGATCTCATGGCCTGGCTGACAACTGGCAGGTGGTATCAGGTTCTTTTAAAAATAGCTATGCCATTCATTGTAATTTTGATACTTTTCTGCATTTTTGTTAGTTGTGTTCTTCCATGTATAAAACAAATGATGAATAAGATGATAACTAACACATTGGTCCAATACTCTCTTCTTAATCAGAGGCTTGAAGATGAAGATAGAAATAAAGAAGAAGATGAAGTGTAATTAACATGTGTAAAAACCTTTTTATGATTCCATTAATCTAAACTACTGTTCAGGTAGCGATTAATTGGATGATGTCTAGGTGAAGCTCGCATTAATATCTTTTTGAAATTGCTACTTACTTTTGCAATTTCTTTGTTGTATGTCTTATCATTTATTTATTTTTTTTATTATTATTTTAAATTTGGGATGCTACTTATTTTGCAACCTTTTGTTGTCTGGTTTTTATGATTCTTATATTTTCACATTATTGGAGTTGTTACCTATTTTACAACTTTTTGTTGTTCGTGATCACATTTAAAAACCACATTTCAGGGGGGAAATGTTAGGTAAAATAATAATGTTGTATTATTATTTTCTTAGGGTGTCTTTCTAATGTACTTTTTAAATGTCATTTTGGTTTCAGTCACATGCTCATTTGCATGACATCCTGTTCTTTAAATATGTTAATGAAGTGTGACTAAATAAAGAGAGACTGCAGAGGGGATGCTCTTGGAGACCAGAGACTATGACACTGGGAGGCTGAGAACAGACAGACACGGTTGGCTCATTCCTTATAGTATTTTCCTGGTCTCCCTCTGCAGAACTGATTATCCACATCCACCTCTGCAGAGCTTATTGACTCCATATTCTCTCCGACCTTTGTGTGTGATTCTTTGTACGTCAACCACTTTTTTAACCTAACAACAACGACCAAAGATAATCAGCTGACGTGACTTAGAAAACAAACTTTCGTGAATATTTCCTAACAGTAAACAGACAGAAATGTCCAGGAACTTGCAAGTCCCTTGGTGGAAGAGTGGGGTAACATCTCACAGCAAGAACTGACAAATCTGGTCCAGTCCATGAGGAGGAGATGCACTGCAGTACTTCAAGCAGCTGGTGGCCACACCAGTGAAGAGATATAAATTATGTTAGTGTTGTGTGAGGGTCTAGTTTTGTGGTGCATGTGGAGACGCTTGGGGGGCCGTGAATGATCGGGGGGAGTGTGGCACGTCCGGTGTGCCTTTTGGTGGGGAGGCTGTGACCATTCTGTGGGGGAAGATCTATGTGGGAGGAGTTTCTTTTAACTTGTTTCAAATAAAAACCTTATGTTGAGATAAAGCTGTACTCAGTTACTAGAACTGAGTCCAGTGAACGACGTCTCACTGTTAAAAGATATAAATGTTGTTTGTTGTTCTTATTGCTCCTTTTTACAGAAATGAACGAGCACGCAGGAAGGTGAAATGAGAGCTCAGAGAGAGCCCAGGGTCATAAATTAAATGTCTGTCTATTCCTTTAAAATAGGCTTTAAATTAGAGTGAAAACACCTTCTCAACACCAGATACTGACTGGTACTTTTGATTTTGAGCTTCCCTTCATTCAAGGACATATTATTCTATTTCTGTTAATCACATGTCTGTGAAACATTTTTAGTTTATGTCTTATGGTGTTGACTCTTTTAGTGTTCATACAAATATTTACACACATTAAGTTTACTGAAAGTAAAAACAGCAAAAAAAGAAGAGTTAGTTAGAAGTGGTGATAAAAAAACGCTTAAAACAGAACCAAACCAAAGAACGCTTAAAAAAGAACCATACAAACGCACGTCTCACACACACGCATCACCTGTGGCGACACAGCGAGTCAAAGAAGTAAGCAGCAAGCGCTATTGAGGACCACCTGATTGTATTTTTACTATGGACATTTCGGAGGTGAGCAACTTTTGCATGACTGATGCTCTTTCACAATATGGCGACTGTAAACAGGAAGACATGGAGCAGTCTGTGTGCGTGGCCCCATGTTCACATGTTGTGCGAGCCGCATGCCAGTTAAATGACAGTCGACAATGCGGAAACTCGAATTCTATTAGCTAAAAAAATTTGCCGCTCAGTGTGAAATGCATAGGGGTCTATGGGAGGAAGGTGGGACTTCGGAAGAATAACAAATATTGTGAAGCACCAGCCTTTTATCATAGTATTGAAACCCACTATCATTTTAAAGATTTATAAAACTTTGATACATAAATATATTCTCCGGACTGCAGCTTTAACTTTTTTTCACAGTGTTTTTCTCTCAATAGAAGCTACACCTGATCTGGTATGCTGCTTAGCTACAATGCCCTGTTGGACGAGGGGCACCCGAGTAACTGAGCGTCCCCTGTGTCCTGTTATAAACTTTTTACTTTTTTTTAATATAGAAAGTACTCCTATATTAGTTCTTCTGTTCTTTCTTTGTCTCTGCTCTGTCTTCTTGAACTCCCAGACGGTCGTGGCGGATGGCTGCTCCTACTGAGCCAGGTTCTGGTTTTGGTCCTGGTTCTGCTGGAGGTTTCTTCCTGTTAAAGGGGAGTTTTTTCTCTTCACAGTCCCTACATGCTTGCTCAGTATGAGGGATTGCTGTAGTTGGAGTCTGCATCAACGGGCGCAATTGCCGGTCAATGATCCGATACAATTTGCTGGGATTCCTTAAATGGAAAACTAGCTAAAACTTTCAACTGATTGGAATGTTTGTATTAAAATGACTTTTCTTGTAAAGTGCCTTGAGATGACATCTGTTGTGAATCAGCGCTATATAAATAAACTGAATTGAATTGAACAGCAACAAGGTACAATATTCATGCAATGCAATAAGAACTAGAAAACTGTTGTGAAATTTAGATCCCATAAGATCTGAGAGGTCAATATCCTACGAAAATAGGCATTTAGTGTTACAATAAAGGGACAGAATCACTTTCTGACTCTTTAGTGAGATGAGGCTTTACTCAGCAAGGAAAGTGATGGCATGTTGGAAATTATGGACAAAGTTGTTCTAGCAGTAAAAACGGTCATTCTGAGCTAACTATTATGGGATAGTTCAAGGTCTACTTTCTAATTAGCATGGGTGTTTGGCTGCTTTCCCCCTCTGTACATGTTGACCACATGTTTCTTCAGGCCATAATCACTGGTGAATCTGAATGTGCATCAAGCAGCAGGGGACATAAAAGAGTAATTGGACAGAAAATTCAGAAATAAATCAATGAAAGTAAAATTATATGCTACAGACTGTAAAATGCATACCTTGTCCAAGTTGTCCTCCAGACAGTGCTTCTTTGGCTGAACCGAAGCCCAGCTCCCGACAGACCACAGTGGCAGACAGCAGGTTCCACTTGTCATCACATATGGTGCCCCACTCTCCATTCTTCAGTACCTCCACCCGGCCCTCACCCACAATGGCACCACCACGGAGACGAACCAATGGTTGCTGAAAATGACAAACACACAGTGTGTGTAGGCAACACTGTTGAAGCAGAGTGACAAACTCTCAAAGGTGAAAACACCGTATTTTTGTTATTCTGATTATCTTTCAACAACTAAGTTTGGAATATGACATTTTCCAAGCAGATCTCCCATCAGTTGTTAACATGAACTGCATGTTTCATTTAGCAGAGTTAAGTCTTACACTACTGCTGTTTGTTATTATAAGCCAGAAGTACTTATGTGAAATATGTACATGCCAGCCAATAATTTAATAATACCATTGCATATTCCCAGTTATGTGTTACAAACACATATACAGTGTGTATGAGTTAGAAGTAGGGCTGAACGGTTTATAAATTTATGACCGAAATTGCGATTTCTGAAAATCATGTGATCACCAAGGTGTGGGTGTGTGTGTGTGTGCGTGTGTGTGTGTGTGTGCGTGCGTGCGTGCGTGCGTGTGTGTGTGTGTCTCAAGATAGTAACTCGTGGCCTCAAGATACTATCTCGTGGCCTCAAGATACTATCTCGTGGCCTCAAGATAGTAACTCGTGGCCTCAAGATAGTAACTCGTGGCCTCAAGATACTATCTCGTGGCCTCAAGATAGTAACTCGTGGCCTCAAGATAGTAACTCGTGGCCTCAAGATAGTAAAGTGTCTGACACATGGACCCTTTGTTATTAAACTGGACCCTGTAGTGCAATACTTCACATTCTGTGCAATATTCTTTGTTTTAATATTCAGTGTGCAATATAGTTTGCTGCAGTTCTGCTTCTATTTATTTACTAGCAGGGCCGGATTTTGCAAGCCCCACTAAGGGGTGCAAGTAAAATATCAGGGGGGGTGGGGGGGGGGGTGAGTCTGGGCATACTGAAAATGTTGGGGGTGTCACATCCCCCTTAAACCCCTAAAATGCATTAGAAACTATATGCTATCATTGTATCAGTTCATCTTTCCATATATCTATCTTCTGCTTTGATCCATTCCTGACACTACCCTCTGCATTTACCCGCGCTTGAGACCGGCACAAATAGGACACTGGCTTGTGGCCTTTTGAGGCTGCATTTATCTTTTTTTTTTTTTTTTTTTCAACTTTTTAAATTTGTCTGTCTGTCTTCTCAGTTTTTTGTCTTTTATTTTATTCATATTTATTTTTATTTCTTTTTTGTGTATTTGTTTTTATTTCTTTATTTCTGTACACAGCATGGCTTACATTAGTCATTATAGCATCAGTCGTCTGCTTTTCTGTGCAAAAGTCCTAACAAATGCATTCATATCTAGGCCTGTTGTTATGGCCTTCTCATGAGCCAGAATAACAAAATTTATTTTTCTCTCATGTAGCGTAGTGGGGCATAGTGTGGCGAAAGAAGGTAAGAACACGAGACCAAGTGGAGAAAGAGCTCTGGCATGATGCAGATGATTTTCCAATCACAAGGGAGGTCACATACATGAGATGGAGCTGAGGAAAGGCATTCTTATACCTGTGTAGATATTTGCAAACGTTGGAGAGGTCTACAAACTCTACATTGCATCATCATAAGAGTTTTTGAATTCTTTTTCCAACATTATTTTTGCAACAAAAATCTAATTGGAAAGTTTGTCACTGTCACTTCCTGCCATTTTGGGCAGAGGACTTAACATGGTAACATCCAGAAACATCCAAGTCAAAGTACAGTATACCTTTCCAGAATAGTCGTGTTAATCATTTTCAAAAATGTATTTCTCACTTCAATAATTAATGAACAAGTCTGCACACTCCACTATAGGCTAACTTAAAATCAGAATCAGAAATACTTTATTGATGCTATTGATAACCCAGGGGACAATTCTTGTGTCACCGTTGATGTGCACATCAAGACATTTAAAAGGAATATATATATATATATATATATATAATAGAATTTGGTAAATAAACAAGTATATTCATGTAAAACGTATAAATATAGGCTGTAAAATATGAAGAAGAATTATAAAGGACTATGGATATGCAGTCTACAAGATTTACAGTACTAGTAAATAAATAGAAGCAGAACTGCAGCAAACTATATTGAACACTGAATATTATGACAGAATATTGCACAGAATGTGAAGTATTGCACTACAGGCTCAATTTTAATAACAAAGGGTCCATGTGTCAGACACTTTACTATCTTGAGGCCACGAGATAGTAATTATTGTTTTGACAAAGTGGGACTAAGGGGGCTCCGTACAAATCTGCCCGTCCACATGTACATGTCTCTGGTGACATCACATAAGGCAACCAATCAGAGTTGTTTTCAGCATGTTGTATTCCTCTTTGATTACAAGTTTTCAATAAATTCCTCTAATCCAAGGTTTTTACTTTTATCCTGACTGTAACAAAACTTGTTATAAATGGAATACACATCCACATAAACATCCACATATACACCTCCACACACATACAGATAAAAGTAGAATAAAAATCACAAATGGCATACTAAAATCAATATACTCACCAAATGACACTGTCATGACATCATTGATAAGTCTGATTTTGAATAATCCATCGTTTTAAGGTACAGAGGAAAATGTGAAACGTATTAATATCTCTTATTATTTTGGGAATAGTATTCCATTCCCTAGCGGCTTTAACCGAAAATGGCACTCTACGTTTAATAACACAATCTTGTCTGGCCCCTCCTCTTGTAATTATGTCTGTATTAGTCCTACAATATACAAATTCATTAAATGGTGGTGGGGTCTTCCCCTGTAAAATTTGATATATCTGGAAAATATTTATAAACTAATTAAGTTTTCCCAACTGAAAAAGCTGTGTTTTTTTCAAATTTCACAGTGGTGATAGTGCTTGGGCTTTTTATCAAACACTTTTAAGGTTTGTTTATATAGACATAGTAATGGTTTCATTGTAGTAAGATTAGTCTGAGACCAGCTGGTTAGGCAATAAGTAATGTGGGCGAATATCATAGCATGCATAAAAGATTTAGCAGCATGAACAGCCATAGAATTTCTGATAACCCAAAGGTTTGCTAGATTAATATGAAGTGAAAACGCTGACATAATCTGAAACCGAAAGATAAAGTTTTGAAACCTTGAAAATCAGTGGTTGAAAATTTAAAACCTGAAATAAAGTTTTGAAAGTCTGGCAAGCCGTTTTAACATTTAATCAATAACCACTCCTATCTAAAATTTAATTTAAAAATTAAAATTAAATGGATTTAAAGTTAAGCCAACAAAAGCAAATCATGGAAATCTCATTAAAATAAATACAACTTTGACTGAACAGAAAAATAAATCTATTAAATGTGGTTTATTAAACATAAGATCTCTCTCCTCAAAGACTTTGTTAGTAAATGACTTGATTTGTGATAATCACATTGATTTCCTTTGTCTCACAGAAACCTGGTTGCAGCAGGAGGATTATGTCAGTATAAATGAGTCAACTCCTTCCAGTCATTTAAATTTTCACATTCCTAGAAATACTGGGCGAGGAGGAGGAGTTGCAACCATTTTTCGTTCTGATTTACTAATTAGTCCCAGACTAATTGATAGCTACAGTTCTTTTGAACATCTAACCCTTAATTTTCCTCATCCAAGTTGCAAAACATTGAGACAATTTTTGTTTGTGGTTTTGTATCGTCCACCAGGCCCTCACTCTCAATTCTTGGATCAGATCTCACATTTTTTATCTGATTTAGTATTAAATACTGATAGGGTTATTATAGTGGGGGACTTCAATATTCATGTGGATACTGAAAGTGATAGCCTAAATGCAGCCTTTAATGCTATTTTAGACTCAATTGGCTTTACTCAAAAAGTACAGGGATCGACCCACTCGGGTAAACACACTTTGGACCTTTTACTGACATACGGTATTGAGTGTGACGAAATAACAGTCCACCCACATAACCCGATCCTGTCTGACCACTTCTTAATAACTTTTGAATTTACTTTAACTGACCATCTTAAATCTGAAAGAAAATTTCATTATAGTAGACCTTTATCAGACAATGCTGTAACAATTTTTAAAGAATCTGTTCCATTCTTACTTTCCCTAGTGTCTCAGGGTAACACAGTGGATGGCAGCAATTCTATCTCTAACCCTTCAGAAATTGATGATCTGGTTCACAGCGTTACGTCCTCATTGCGTTTGGCATTAGACAGTGTAGCCCCCTTAAAAAAGAAAGTGGCTAGCCATAGGAGGCTGAATCCTTGGTTCAACGCAGAGTTGCGTACTTTAAAGCAGAATACTAGGAAGTTGGAGAGAAAATGGCGCTCTACACACCTAGAGGATTCCTATTTAACCTGGAATAAAAGTCTACTGCTGTATAAAAAGACCCTTCGACAAGCTAGAACAGCATATTTTTCATCATTAATAGAGGTAAATAAAAACAATCCTAGGTTTCTTTTTAGTACAGTTGCCAAACTTACACAGAGTCATAGCTCTGTTGAGCAAACAAACCCCCCCAGATCTTAGCAGTGATGATTTTATGGGATTCTTCATAAATAAAATTTATTCTATTAAAAATAAAATCATTGGCATCCTCCCAAACATGATTATTTCTTCCTTAGTAAATGAGGCAGTATCGGAAAGAACTGTAGAACCTCAGTTGTGCTTAGCCTGTTTTGATTCAGTCGAGCTTTCGGAATTATCAAAAATATTAGACTCGTCTAAACCTTCAACTTGTATGTTGGACCCAATTCCAACCAAATTATTTAAAGAAGTGTTTCATTTGGTTCCTGGCCCCATTTTGGATATGATGAATCTATCCTTAGTTAACGGATACGTACCACAGGAATTTAAAATAGCTGTAATTAAACCTTTACTCAAGAAACCTTCCCTTGATCAAGATGACTTAGTGAATTACAGACCTATATCGAACCTTCCTTTCTTATCCTTGAGAAAATTGTTGCTAATCAAGTCTGTGAGCATCTAAACAGTAACGAGCTGTTTGAAGAGTTTCAGTCAGGTTTTAGAGCTCATCATAGCACTGAAACAGCACTGGTGAAGGTTACTAATGATATTCTCATGGCCTCAGATAATGGACTTGTGTCTGTTCTGGTTTTGTTAGATCTCAGTGCTGCTTTTGACACAGTCGATCATAATATTCTCTTAGAAAGGCTTGAACATGTTGCAGGGATCAAAGGAACAGCACTAGGCTGGTTTAAATCATATTTGTCTGATAGATTCCAGTTTGTTCATCTAAATGATAAATCTTCTTCACGCTCAAGGGTTACTTGTGGAGTTCCACAGGGTTCTGTGCTTGGACCAATTCTGTTCACCATATATATGCTCCCAATTGGTAGAATCATTAGACAGCATGGGATAAATTTCCACAGCTATGCCGATGATACACAACTATATTTATCCATAAATCCTGATGAACCCAGTCAGTTAGGTAGATTACAGGCATGTCTGGAAGACATAAAAACATTGATGACCCTAAACTTTTTGCATTTAATTTCTGACAAGACAGAAGTTGCTGTCTTTGGACCAGAAGTTCTTAAACAGAAACTGATTAGTCAATCATTTCATCTGGATGGCATTAAATTGGCCCCCAGTAATAACGTAAAGAACCTCAGCGTTATTTTTGACCGAGACTTGACATTTAAATCCCATATTAAACAGGTTTCTAGGATTTCTTTCTTTCACCTCCGGAATATTGCTAAAATTAGAAACATCCTGTCCAGGAGTGATGCTGAGAAACTAGTCCATGCATTTGTTACCTCAAGGCTGGACTACTGTAATTCTTTACTATCAGGTAGTCCACAAAATGCCATTAAAAGCCGTCAGTTGATCCAAAATGCGGCAGCAAGAGTTCTGATGAATATTAAAAAGAGAGATCACATTTCTCCTGTTTTAGCTTTCCTTCATTGGCTCCCTGTTAAATCCAGAATAGAATTTAAGATCCTTCTTCTTGCATACAAAGCCCTTACTAATCAAGCTCCATCATACATCAGAGATCTAATTGTTCCATATGTTCCTAACAGAGCACTTCTGTCTCATACTGCAGGTTTACTTGTAGTTCCTAGAATTTCTAAAAGTAGAATGGGAGGCAGATCTTTGAGTTATCAGGCTCCTCTCCTGTGGAACCAGCTCCCAGCTTTAGTCCGTGAGGCAGACACTCTGTTTACTTTTAAGGCCAGGCTTAAAACTTTCCTTTTTGATAAAGCTTATAGTTAGAGTGAATAAGGTCATCCTGAGCTATCTCTGTAGTTATGCTGCAATAGGCTTAGACTGCTGGAGGACAGACTTACCAATTTTCTTCACTCTGCTACTTCCTTTTCTCCTACGGCTCTCCAGTTGTATTACAGTACATTCTGTTATTTCGACTGTTAACTTTGTTTTCTCTCAGTGTTTTTCTCTCCATAGAAGATATACCTGGTCTGGTATCCTGCTTGGCTGCAATGCCCTGTTGGACGGGGGGCAACGACTGGGATGATGCTCCCAGTGGCTGAACATCCACTGTGTCCTGTTATCAACTTTTTACTTTCTGTAACATAGAAAGTTCTCTTATATTAGATCTTCTGTTCTGTTAGGGAAAATAATAATGGTGTATTATTATTTTCTTAGGGTGTTTTTATCACATAGTTCTAATGTACTTTTTAAATGTCATTTTGGTTTCAGTCACATGCTCTTGTGCATGACATCCTGTTCTTTTAATATGTTAATGAAGTGTGACTAAATAAAGAGAGCCTGCAGAGGTGAAACCCTTTGAGACCAGTGATGAGATCAGTGGGAGACGAGTGACGAGGAGCTGAGAACAGACAGACGGTTGGCTCATTCCTTACCGTATTTTGCTGGTGTCCCTCTGCAGAACTGATTGAACCACATCTACCTCTGCAGAGCTTATTGTCTAAATTATCTCCGACTTTTGTGTGTGACTCGTTTTAGGTAAACCACAACAATTACCTAACATCTTGGTGCCGAGACCCGACGTACGGAGCACTGCCGCCGGTGGTTTCCGTCGAAGGGCTGTTTTTGACATCCAGATCGCTGAATTGTTGCACTGGCCGGCTGCATAACTTCCACGAGGACCCCCTGCGCGTGCTCCCGTGCGATCGATTTGGTTTGAGTCACTCGCATAGGGCGGACATTGTGAGTACGTCTTTTTTGTGCACCTTTACATTTAACAAAACAAATTCTAAGATAGTCAGGGTATATTCTGCTGTTTGGGCCTAAAGAACGCTTTAGCCTCTCTGATAAAATATCAGGTGTTGATCCGTAACTGTTTAGTGACAAAAGAAGGGTGTAACGGACCTGGTTTGCGAACCGGTCCACCTTGGAAAAGGGGTGTAACGGGACAGGTCTGCGAACCTGACCACCTTCAAAAATAAAATTTGAAAAAAAAAAAAAAAAAAGGGTGTAACGGACCTGGTTTGCAAACCGGTCCACCTTGAAAAAAGGGTGTAACGGTACAGGTCTGCGAACCTGACCACCTTGAAAAATATACGGTTGTAACGGGTTAGGTTTGCGAACCAATCCACCTCGCTGGGAAATAAAGCACGCCAGTGTATGGAAGTAAAAACACAAACAGCAGAATCAAAACGAAATACCGCACCCTAAGTGGGTATAAGAAAGATTAGACACAGGACATAATCTTTATGTATGCCAGTCCAACCTGAAACCTAAACGGTGTTAACGTACGGTTTGAACGGGCACTACAAGAGACGTTCTGTGTGGATTTATAGGTTACACAACACATCCTTAGATTAGGAAAGCCATAAAACGGCTCAATCTAGTTGCACAAGAGAGACACTTAGAGTAAAAACTATACGATCCACTTTTAGCAGAAATTGATTACAATTAAAAATCTCAAATAAATGACCAAAAAAAAAATTACTTTAATTAATTAAAGAATAAATCACTAACTTTAACTCATTAACAGATTAATTTCATAGTTCTTGCTTTTTCATTCACCTTAACCTTAATATTAATTACTGTTGTTATTCTCATAGAACTATTTGGTATTCTAACAACAGACTTTACCAGACCAATTAATAGAACCCATTAAGGGTTATATAAAAACAACGCAAAGATGGGAAACGATGTTTCCACCGACAAATTAGAAGGCGATTCAAAATATATGTATAAAAATAACCCCGAAAATCTTCAGTTTCTAACAAAATGGCGCAAAAAGTATAAAGTAGATGGGAAGCTTAAAGGAAGCCAATGGAGAGAACTTGTATGTGTTCTTGAAGCAAAAACACTTATCGCTAAAGGTAAAAAGAAAAAACTTAAACAGACACAATTAAAAATAGCACGTGTGTGGGCTGATGAAACAGAGAAAAGGAAGCAAAATATAAAAAACAGAAAAGAGAGCAAAGGTGCTAAAGATGAGGCTCTTCTTATGAAAAAGCTAGGTGACGAGCTCACACTGCGCCCTCCTCCTTATGCATCTCCACCTACAGCTCAGACAGACCCCCCTGGGGCTGTTGGAGGAGAACCTTATGCACCTCCACCAACACCCCCATCAGACCAGCCGGGGGCTTTAGGGGAAGGTCTATATCGTCCTGTTCCAAGAGATCAATTTGCAATTGAAGAAAAAACAAATGGTACCACAATAAAACAAAGACTTAGAATTACAAAGAAGTCAGGTCCAAAGAAATCTGAGGATAAATCTTATGAGAGTGAACCAGAGGACTCAATAAATATCAACCCTATGATTCAAGTACCATCTGCCGATGGTACTCCGAGATATGTTTTTAGACCATGGTCACTTAAAGACGTTAAAGAGGTTGTAGAACAAATCACCAGCCATAAGGAGGATCCAGAAAAATGGACAGAGGATATGGTTGATGTGGTCAAATCCTACCGGTTAAACGGTCATGAATTAGGACAGGCTATGGCTGCATCGCTGGGGAAAGACTGGCACCATGTAGCTGGAAATTACACAGGAAGAGATGATGCCGGAGTTGTGTTACAATTTCAGAATGATTTCCAGGGGGCACTAAAGCAACAATTCGATGCAGTAGCGGATAAAGTTCGTGCACAGTTTAAAAAGAAACCAGATTATGGGCATATGGCCTCCATAAAACAGAAGCCTGGGGAAACTGTAGATGATTTTAAATACAGATACCAAAAGGAACATGATACCCACAGTGGCCTAACTAAAGAGAATGGTGATGAAACTCCATATATGCTGCATTTGTGTAATGGTCTGCTACATAGTTTCCACCCCCACTATCACTAATTGGATTATAAATCACCTTCTGACATGGGAAACTTGTGACCTTACTACCCTTATGGCCAATGCACATTTTGCAGAAGGTGTCATTGAAAGAAAGGGGAAGAAACCAAAACCTCCAGACTCCGACACACAGGTATTTCACACTCAGGTTGAAGACGATGAGGGGGAAGTTTATTATCAAAGTGATAACCACAACAAAGGAAGGGGGTTTAGACCACAAAAGAATACACATCATAAGACACCACAGGGGTCATGGAGACATCAAGGTGGTCACACTGCCCCCACGTGTTGGATCTGCGGGAAAGTAGGCCACATTTCACATCAATGTAGCAGAGGCAGAGGCCGAGGAGGGGGCATAGGGCGAGATCAGATCCATACACAGGGTTCAACTGCCCCAGACCACTCGCAGTTCACACAGCAATGACTAGATACTTTTACCGCCTCTAATGAGGTGGTGGACTGCTGTGGCGCCTGGGAATTACTTAATGTACTGAAAGAGAAGCCTTACATAACACTTCAAGTTAATGAACAAACAGTAGAGCTCCTTTGTGATACTGGAGCTTGCAGAACAGTGATCTCTTCTGGCGTTAATCTGCCAGAATCTAAAGAAAGCATTTTGGTAAAATCAGCAGATGGTGCCACTATTCGCTCATTTTTATCTAAACCAGTGTTAATAACAGATCCAAAAACTAGGTTAAGTTCTAAAAACTCAATAGTCATTTCACCACAATGTCCACTCAATTTGTTGGGCAGAGACTTAATGTCAGCCCTAAAAATCTCAATTATCCCAGTGGGAGACGGCATGAGAGCTGTGAGAACAGGAAATGATGACATTTACCTAAATACAATTCATAGACCACAGGGGCTCGGTCTGTACTACTCTTTACGAGTTGAACCTAAAGAAAACCTTAAAGATTCAACAACAATGATGGACACAGTTTTGCAGGTAGTTCCTGAACCCGACAAACAAATCATGCCTACATCACAGTTACATGTGACTATGGCTCTGAGGCCTGAACCTGATCCCAAGTTCCAAGACTATTTTATGCAACTCTCACCTGCTGTAGTGTTCACCTCATACATCATTACTGATGGAAAATCTGATTCAGCTGCCTCAGTAACACTGTCTACCAGCCTTAAACCATTCTTTGATTTGCCTACAGATCCGCACATATCCCTGACAAAAAGCAGTACATCACGTTGGAAAGATTTGGGATATATGGTGCGAAAAGCAAATAATACCACAGATTTTAAAACTTTGCAAGAAAATAAAGAAGATAGTTGGCAATACAGTGAATCCACAGGTTTATATAGACTGCCCCTAATCATGCCACTCCACTGCACTACCAAAATTGCAACATTAGAATGACCAGAAGCAGAAACCATCTTATTGACTGAAGAGGAAGAAAAGCAACTCAAAGAAGTCCCTGACACAATATGGTCTAAAAGCCCCACTGATGTGGGCCTACTCTCATCCATTGCTCCCGTTCAAATAACTGCTAAATCACATTTTAGACCCAGAGTAAGACAATATCCCCTCTCTGTGGAAGCAGAGTTAGGAATTCAACCAGTAATTGAGGAAGTATTAACAACAGGTGCCATTCTAAATGAAAATGGACTTTATGAAGTTCGCAATAAACCCATCCTACCCAAATCACTGTTTAAAGCTGCTGCGTTTGTGAGCCATGGGCCTTGCCATGTCTCCACAGGGGGGATGGTATCAATAATACAGCAACACTTTACAACATACAACCTTGAAACATACTTAAAACATTTTTGCAAGACATGCCTAACATGTATCAAACACAACCCACAAGGGAATATGAGACCCAAGCGAGGCCAATTTCCTCAACCAGCCTACCCATTCCACACAATCCACATGGATTTCATTGAACTAACACAGAGCGGCTCATACAAATATTGCTTAGTAATAATTGACGCTTTCTCCAAATGGCCAGAAATAATTCCCACTGCAAAGAATGATGCTCTAACAGTGGCAAAAGCACTATGTAAAACTATCATTGCAAACCATGGTATTCCACAAGTAATATATTCAGATAATGGACCACATTTTGTGAATGAGGTTATTCAAAATATGGCAAAACATTTAGACATCCAACTAAAAAAATCATTGTGCCTATCACCCCCAAAGTGCAGGTTTAGTAGAAAGACATAATGGGACCATCAAAAGCAGACTCAGGAAATGCATGGCAGAAACTAGAAGACCATGGCCTGAGTGTTTGGACCTAGTAAAACTTTACATGAGAATCACGCCAACAAACCAAGGTTTAACACCTTTTGAAATCATTTATGGCAGACCTTACAGGTTACCTCTAGTTGCGCCTGATTTGCAAAAAGCAGACAAAGAACTCACATTAGCTGATTACATGAGGAAAATTATCCTAGCCAAAGAAGTGCAAAACGCACACAATCTGCCTATCTCTCCTTCTGTTTCGCAGGATCCTGAAAAGCCAATCAAACCTGGAGACTGGGTTTTCATCAAAGTGATTAAAAGGAAAAATTGGACGAGTCCCCGCTGGGAAGGACCTTTTGAAGTCCTGCTGACCAAGCCCACGGCTGTGAAAATCGCTGAGAGACCCTCGTGGATACACATCTCACACTGCAAATTGCAAAGGCAATTAGGGGACTAGACACGGGACAGTGGGGAAGTCTGGGCTACAAAGGACAGAGTGACCAATAGGGCCTCTGGTCTCAAACCCAGCAGAACAGCATCCCTGTCCCCTTAGTGGTCAAACCTCTGTTTTGGAGGGCTAGTCCTCTTATTTGCCTCTAGCCAACATGAAACTAGTTTGGCTCCCCTCCTGTCTGGCAGTTTGCCTGCCTCTATTCCACTGCTTTTTCCTCACACCTAATGACGCCCAGACATCAAAGGAAAGAAGAGCTAAAATTCTAACCCACCATGCGTTCAAGAACACCTGGTACCAAATAGCTAATTTGACTGCAAAACGTTTAGGTTTCAATACCAGCTGTTATGTCTGTTCATGGATCCCACACCATTCTGAAGAAGTCTCATCGATGACTGCTGTCCCAACCACCTTAAATAATACCATATGTCTGCTATACAAATTAACTATAACAACTGTTGGAACAGACTGTTCCATCTTACCTCACTGCTGCACTGCTGAGAACAACAGGACATGGTCCCAGCCTGGTGACTTTTCCAAGAAAACGAATGCTTCAGTTGCCAAAGGAATCAACTTACTACGCCTTACTGGAAAAGACACTTTCTGTTTTTCAGTCCCTTGTAACAACAAACATGCATTTTTAGGAAATTCCATCTGTGAGGACACGCTACCCTTGTCAGGGACCCAGACGAAAAAGATGCGTATAAATCACTGGATGACGATTGGAAACAGATCTGTGCCAAGATACATAACCCTCAACACCACTCGACTTCAAGACAAGATAAGTGGTTTCAAAACCACTGTCAAAAGAGGAACCCACCTCCTAGAGGTTCCCTCCCAATTTGGCATGGGAACGCCTGACGGATACATCTGGAAGTGTGGTCACACTTTCTACCTCTACCTACCTAAGGATTGGTGTGGCACATGCAGTTTGGCTCGACTGCAACCCTCCTCATACATCATAACAGAAAACAGAGCACCTTCTAAACCTACAGAGCTGAATAAACGGGAATTCAACCCTCCACAAGTGTTCAACCCGTTCTCTGACAATGGTGGACGAAAACCTCTCTACAGTGATGCAAAAGGAATCTTCCACACCATGTTCCCACCTGTTGGAGTTGCAAGTCTGACAAAACAGATGAACGAGGTTTGGTGGACTTTGGAAAACATCACAGACATCCTTGCTGAAATGTCCAACCTGCTGGCCAACGATCCTGAAAAACTGGCGATGAAGACCATGCTGATGCAACATCGGGTAGCTCTGGACACTCTTTTTGCTTCTGAAGGTGGACTTTGTACTGTAATTGGTGAACATTGTTGTACGTACATTCCTAGTACACATGATAATTGGACTCTCATTCATGACCGGGTGCAGGGATTAACTGCCTTTTTAGAATCACAGGAAAGCAGTAATGGACAATGGGATCTCATGGCCTGGCTGACAACTGGCAGGTGGTATCAGGTTCTTTTAAAAATAGCTATGCCATTCATTGTAATTTTGATACTTTTCTGCATTTTTGTTAGTTGTGTTCTTCCATGTATAAAACAAATGATGAATAAGATGATAACTAACACATTGGTCCAATACTCTCTTCTTAATCAGAGGCTTGAAGATGAAGATAGAAATAAAGAAGAAGATGAAGTGTAATTAACATGTGTAAAAACCTTTTATGATTCCATTAATCTAAACTACTGTTCAGGTAGCGATTAATTGGATGATGTCTAGGTGAAGCTCGCATAAATACCTTTTTGAAATTGCTACTTACTTTTGCAATTTCTTTGTTATATGTCTTATTACCTTTTTTGAATTTGGGATGCTACTTATTTTGCAACCTTTTGTTGTCTGGTTTTTATGATTCTTATATTTTTATATTATTAGAGTTGTTACCTATTTTACAACTTTTTGTTGTTCGTGGTCACATTTAAAAACCACATTTCAGGGGGGAAATGTTAGGGAAAATAATAATGATGTATTATTATTTTCTTAGGGTGTTTTTATCACATAGTTCTAATGTACTTTTTAAATGTCATTTTGGTTTCAGTCACATGCTCTTGTGCATGACATCCTGTTCTTTTAATATGTTAATGAAGTGTGACTAAATAAAGAGAGCCTGCAGAGGTGAAACCCTTTGAGACCAGTGATGAGATCAGTGGGAGACGAGTGACGAGGAGCTGAGAACAGACAGACGGTTGGCTCATTCCTTACCGTATTTTGCTGGTCTCCCTCTGCAGAACTGATTGAACCACATCTACCTCTGCAGAGCTTATTGTCTAAATTATCTCCGACTTTTGTGTGTGACTCGTTTTAGGTAAACCACAACAATTACCTAACATGTTCCTTCTGTGTTTCTGCTCTGTCTTCTCAAACCCCCAGACGGTCGTGGCAGATGGCCGCTCCTACTGAGCCTGGTTCTGTTGGAGGTTTCTTCCTGTTAAAGGGGAGTTTTTCCTCTCCACTGTCGCTACATGCTTGCTCAGTATGAGGGATTGCTGTGGTTGAAAGTCTGCATCACCAGGACGCAACCTCAAGTCAATGACTCGATGCAATCTGCTGGGATTGCTTACATAGGAAACTAACTCAAACTTTAAACTAATTGGAATGTTTGTATGATTGTATTGAAATGACTTTTCTTGTAAAGTGCCTTGAGATGACATCTGTTGTGAATCGGGGCTATATAAATAAACTGTACTGAATTGAATCTAAATTAATGCAGCTCGTATGTTACAATGAGAACAAGTAAACTAGCAGTTGCCAGCAGAAGCTCTCTTGATGCCCCACAACACAGCATCGGCAAGGGAGACATTATGGAAAAGGTATAAGAACAAAACCCACCTTCCTTTGTAAATGTAGCTCAACAAACATAGTTCTGGATATAGGTTCGTTTCAGTGACCACTGCTGCTGACATTGGAAGGTTTAGAGCCAGTCTCAGTTAAGCACTCAGCTGTGGGATGTGACACGGAGCATGCAGCTGAAATCTCACAGAACACAAATGAAGTCATCCAGACAGAAATTTATGTCAGCTCTCTGGGACTGTAATTATTGATGCTCACTGTTTATATAAAATTATAAATGCATCATTAATGTTTATGGACTATGCATTTATACATATCATCATCCCCATCCCCATCCCCAAGAAGCCACGGATCACTGGACTTAATGACTACAGGCCTGTGGCACTGACGTCTGTAGTCATGAAGTCTTTTGAGCGTCTGGTTCTCTCTCACCTCAAGACCATCACCACACCCCTCCTGGATCCGCTGCAATTCACCTACAGAGCAAACAGGTCTGTTGATGATGCTGTCAACCTGCAGCATCTGGACTCCCCGGGAACCTATGCCAGGATCCTGTTTGTGGATTTCAGCTCTGCATTCAACACCATTCTGCCAGCTCTGCTCCAAGACAAGCTTTCTCAGCTCAACGTGCCAGACTCCATCTGCAGGTGGATCACCGACTTCCTGACGGATAGGAAGCAGTACGTGTGGCTGGGGAAGAATGTGTCGGAGATTCGGACCATCAGCACCGGCTCCCCTCAGGGCTGTGTACTTTCACCTCTGCTATTTTCTTTGTATATCAATTGCTGCACCTCCAGCCATCAGTCTGTGAAACTGATCAAGTTTGCAGATGACACCACCCTTATTGGGCTCATCTCAGATGGAGATGATTCTGCTTACAGAAAGGAGGTGGATCGGGTGGTATCCTGGTGCACCCACAACAACCTGCAGTTCAACACTCAGAAGACAGTGGAGATGATTGTGGATTTCAGGAAAGTCTCAGCACCACCATCCCCCTTTGCCCTCATGGACCTCCCCATCTCCATTGTGGACTCCTTCCGCTTCCTGGGTACTACCATCACCCAGAACCTTAAGTGGGAGCTGACCATAACCTCGCTCATTAAGAAGGCCCAGCAGAGGATGTTCTTCCTGCGGCAGTTGAGGAAGCTCAAACTGCCAACGGATTTGATGGTGCAGTTTTACACAGCCACCATAGAGTCCATCATGACCTCTTCCATCACCGTGTGGTACACGGGGGCCATCACCAGGGACAGAGACAGACTGCAGCGCATTGTGCGGACTGCTGAGAAGGTGATTGGCTGCAACCTCCGACCTTTACATGAGCTGTACATCACCAGATCTTTGGGTCGTGCAGTTCGGATTGTGGCTGACCTGCACCACCCTGGACACAGCCTGTTTAACCCTCTCCCCTCAGGAAGGAGACTACGGTCTATCCGGACCAGAACAGCCCGCTACAGAAACAGCTTCTTCCCCTCAGCCATCAGACTCTTAAACAATAGCTAAATAGCCACACTTTCCCCTGCTACTGTTACAAAAAACAAACAAACATATTGTTGTTTTTAACCAATTATTTAATTTAAAAGTATGTTATGATTTTGTTTTTACTTAATTTCTCTTTTACTTCGTTATTTATCTGCACCGATACATCAGAGCAAATTCCTAGTCTGTAAATTTATTTTTATTTTTTTTACTGACAATGGCAATAAAGTGATTCTGATTTTGATACTCATGATACTCATGATACTCCTAGATGGGGAATAAGTTTCTCTCTTCCTCTCAGTGGAGAGGTCAGAAGTTGGAACTGCTGATCCAACAGAAATCCATGGAAAAACACATACATACTGTAGGTAAGACTTTATCAATAACACAACTTGTAAGTAAGAAGCATTTCAGTCGTAGATCATCCCAAGCTTTACACCTACGCAGAACTGAACATTCAAAAAAACTGAGCCCCCTTCCTCTTCTTTGGTCTTAGGTTTTCCACCAGATGTTTAAGCAGCAGGGCGGCAGCCATTTACTCCCACTAATAAACATGCATTTGACCACATTGGCCAGTGGTGGGTGAAGGCCTGCCTGACTCACATGTGGTGTTCTCCAAGTCTAAGACAGGGTTTATTCAGGACCTGGAGCTTAAACTGGGTGAGCCCTTCCCATGCTGGTCCTATCTACTGTTCTGCCTAAAACAAATCAGTCACGGAATCATAACCAAAAAATTTTGGATGGTCAGTTTGACTGAACTTTCCATTATGCTGACAGAATTCAGCATGTTGGTCTTGGATCTGAATCAGCAGGGTTTCAGACTGGATATATTTTAATGATAAATTGTAAATATTTGAGTCTGAATTAATGTTAGAACTGTTATAAGCATTTTTTGCTGAGATCATTTGAAGTGACTGTGAAGCAGTTCCAGATATCAGATTATGAGGAGTGTGATGAAACATCCCCCTCACTAGACAATGCACAACAATAAAGCAACACTGAAGAGTTTTTAACACTTTAAGATATTGCTGGGCTGCCACCTTATCGTGGTGGAGGGGTTTGAGTGTCCCAATGATCCTAGGAGCTATGTTGTCGGGGGCTTTTGCTCCTGGTAGGGTCACCCATGGCAATTTGGTTGTAGGTGAGGGATCAGACAAAGTGCAGCCCAAAAGACCCCTATGAAGAAAACGACAGACGGACTCAGTGTTCCCTCGCCCGGACGCGGGTCACCGGGGCCCCCCTCTGGAGCCAGGCCTGGAGGTGGGGCACGTTGGCGAGCGCCTGGTGGCCAGGCCTTTACCCATGGGGCCCGGTCGGGCTTAGCCCGAAGAGGTAACATGGGCCCCCCTTCCCATGAGCTCACCACCTGTGGGAGGGGCCATAGGGGTCGGGTGCTGTGCAGGATGGGCGGCGGCCAAAGGCGGGGACCTTGGCGGTCCGATCCTCGGCTGCAGAAGCTGGCTCTCGGGACGTGGAACGTCACCTCTCTGGTGGGGAAGGAGCCGGAGCTGGTGTGCGAGGTTGAGAGGTTCCGACTGGACATCGTCGGACTCACCTCGGCGCACGGCTCTGGCTCTGGAACCCGTCTCCTCGAGAGGGGTTGGACTCTCTTCCACTCTGGGGTTGCCCCCGCTGAGAGGCGCCGAGCTGGGGTGGGCATACTTGTTGCCCCCCATCTCGGCGCCTGTACGTTGGGGTTTACCCCGGTGAACGAGAGGGTAGCCTCCCTCCGCCTTCGGGTGGGGGGACGGGTCCTGACTGTTGTTTGTGCTTACGCGCCAAACAGCAGATTAGATTACCCACCCTTCTTGGAGTCTTTGGAAGGGGTGCTGGAGAGTGCTCCTCCTGGGGACCCCTTTGTTCTGCTGGGGGACTTCAAAGCTCACGTGGGCAATGACAGTGAGACCTGGAGGGGTGTGGTTGGGCGCAATGGCCCCCCCGATCTAAACCCGAGTGGTGTCTTGTTATTGGACTTCTGTGCTCGTCATGGATTGTCCATAACAAACACCATGTTCAAGCATAAAGGTGTCCATATGTGCACTTGGCACCAGGACACCTTAGGCCGCAGCTCAATGATCGACTTGGTTGTCGTCTCATCTGATCTGCGGCCGCATGTTTTGGACACTCGGGTGAAGAGAGGGGCAGAGCTGTCCACTGACCACTACCTGGTGGTGAGTCGGCTCCGATGGTGGGGGAGGACGCCGGACAGACCTGGAAGGCCTAAACGTGTTGTGAGGGTCTGCTGGGAACGTCTGGCAGAGTCTCCTGTCAGAAGGAGCTTTAACTCACACCTCCGGCAGAACTTTGAACACGTCCCGGGGGAGGCGGGGGACATCGAGTCCGAGTGGACCATGTTCCGCGCCTCCATTGCCGAGGCGGCTGACCGAAGCTGTGGCCGCAAGGTGGTCGGTGCCTGTCGCGGCGGCAACCCCCGAACCCGGTGGTGGACACCGGCGGTAAGGGATGCTGTCAGGCTGAAGAAGGAGTCCTACCGGGTCTTTTTGGCTTGTGGGACACCTGAAGCAGCTGATAGGTACCGACAGGCCAAGCGGGATGCGGCTCGGATGGTTGCCGAGGCAAAAACTCGGGCGTGGGAGGAGTTTGGAGAGACCATGTAAAACGACTTCCGTACGGCTTCGAAGCGATTCTGGTCCACCATCCGGCGTCTCAGGGGGGGAAAGCGGTCTGCCACCAACACTGTTTACAGTGGGGATGGTGTGCTGCTGACCTCGACGCGGGACGTTTTGGGTCGGTGGGTGGAATACTTCGAAGACCTCCTCAATCCCACCAGCACGCCTTCCAATCTGGAAGCAGGGTTTAGGGACTTGGGGTCGGGCTCTCCAATCTCTGGTGCCGAGGTCACCGAGGTCGTTAAAAAGCTCCTCGGTGGCAAGGCTCCGGGGGTGGATGAGATTCGACCGGAGTTCCTCAAGGCTCTGAATGTTGTGGGGCTGTGTTGGTTAACGCGGCTCTGCAATATTGCGTGGACATCGGGGGCAGTTCCCTTGGATTGGCAGACCGGGGTGGTGGTCCCCCTGTTTAAAAAGGGGGACCACAGGGTGTGTTCCAACTACAGGGGGATCACACTTCTGAGCCTCCCTGGTAAGGTCTATTCAGGGGTTCTGGAGAGGAGGGTCCGACGGATAGTCGAACCTCGGATCCAGGAGGAACAATGCGGTTTTCGTCCTGGCCGTGGAACACTGGACCAGCTCTACACCCTCAGCAGGGTCCTGGAGGGTGCGTGGGAGTTCGCCCAACCGGTCTACATGTGTTTTGTGGACTTGGAGAAGGCGTTCGACCGTGTCCCTCGGGGGGCCCTGTGGGGGGTGCTCCGGGAGTATGGGGTACCGGGCCCCTTGATATGGGCTGTTAGGTCCCTGTACGACCGGTGCCAGAGTTTGGTTCGCATTGCCGGCAGTAAGTCGGGCTTGTTTCCGGTGAGAGTTGGACTCCGCCAAGGTTGCCCTTTGTCACCGATCCTGTTCCTAACTTTTATGGACAGGATCTCTAGGCGCAGCCAAGGCGTTGCGGGGATCCGTTTTGGTGGCCTCAGGATCGGGTCTCTGCTTTTTGCAGATGATGTGGTCCTGTTGGCTTCATCGGAGTGTGATCTACAGCTTTCGCTGGAGCTGTTCGCAGCCGAGTGTGAAGCGGCTGGGATGAGAATCAGCACCTCCAAATCCGAGGCCATGGTCTTGAGCCGGAAAAGGGTGGGGTGCCTCCTCCGGGTCAGGGATGGGGTCCTTCCCCAAGTGGAGGAGTTTAAGTATCTGGGGGTCTTGTTCACGAATGAGGGAAAAATGGAGCGGGAGATCGATAGACGGATTGGTGGGGCATCTGCAGTTATGCGGGCGCTCTACCGGTCTGTCGTGGTGAAGAGAGAGCTGAGCCAAAAGGCGAAGCTCTCGATTTACCGGTCGATCTACGTTCCTACCCTCATCTATGGTCACGAACTCTGGGTGGTGACCGAAAGAACGAGATCACGGATACAAGCAGCTGAAATGAGTTTCCTCCGCAGAGTGTCTGGGCTCTCCCTTAGAGATAGGGTGAGAAGCTCAGTCATCCGGAGGGGGCTCAGCGTAGAGCCGCTGCTTCTCCACATCGAGAGGAGTCAGTTGAGGTGGCTCGGGCATCTGGTCAGGATGCCTCCTGGACGCCTCCCTGGTGAGGTGTTTCAGGCACGTCCCACCGGGAGGAGGCCCAGGGGAAGGCCCAGGACACGCTGGAGGGACTATGTTTCTCGGCTGGCCTGGGAGCGCCTTGGGGTTCCTCCCGAGGAGCTGGAACAAGTGGCTGGGGAGAGGGAAGTCTGGGTCTCTTTGCTTAGGCTGCTGCCCCCGCGACCCGACCCTGGATAAGCGGAAGAAAATGGATGGATGGATGGATGGAAAAAAAATTTAAATCGGAAATTGTTGTGGTTGTTGTGGATATTATGAACACAAGGACTGAAAATTAAGGAGGGAAAAGAAAGAAGTTGAAGCGAGGTAGGATAAAAAGTGACGTGGGAGAGTTTGAGTTGAAGATACAAGACAAGAAAGGGAACAAAGGAAACACACAAAAACAAACCAAACAATACAAACTGAGAATAACACAACCACAACCAACAAAAAAAAAAAAAAAAAAATATATATATATATATAATGGCTTGCATTTATATAGCGCTTTTTTCGAGAGACTCAAAGCGCTTTACAACTCCATTATTCATTCACTCTCACATTCACACACTGGTGGAAGCAAGCTATGATTACATGAGTGGTAAAGTGATGGAGCGGGCGGACAGAGGAGTCCAAGGATGGGGAGGGAAAGACTAGGGACAAAAGGCGTTCCCAGGGAGCCAGCTCCCCCACTGACTCCAATAGGCACTCCCGTTCACATAGATTACCTGTTCACCTGTTTGAGTAGACAAAGTAACAAGCTGACAGCAACTGAATAGCGGTTCATGAGACGAACTTCTCTTTAATGACAAATATTGTCAATTTTAAATTGCAAGATCTTGTGGAATGAGATTTTGTTAGCACAAACTTAATTTAATCCCTGGAAGAGCTGATAAATTTTACAAGCAACTACAACTCAAGTTTTAAAAAACAAATTACTTTGACACCCATTTTACAGAAACCCACACAATCCATATGATGCACTGATATTTCTAAAGAGCTGAGTAACACTGAGGCATGGTAGTGATTACCTCTTGTCTGAAGGATTTCCTGTATCCTGTCATGGGTGTAGGGGCGAAGGCTCTACCAGGCACACAGCTCACCACCACAGGGATCCCTCCATCACACGTCTCATTGGACTTCATGGCTAAGATATGACCCAGTTTACAGCTAGACAAGTGGGTTTCAGTGCCGGTGCAGTTGACAGAGAAGTCCCAGTATGTTGGCTTCTTTCTGCGAGCAAACATCCTGGACAGAGGGAGAAAACAAATTAAAGTTAGATTGTGTGAACCTAAATCAAAAGATTATGTATGATGTGTAACAGAAGGTGCTCTGGTCAGAGGAAATCAAGAAGAACATATTTTGCCAACATGTAAAATACAATGTGCAGCAAAAACTACAAATGCATATGACCCTGAACACACCACCCCTACAGTGAAATGTGGTGAAAGCAGCATCATGCTGTAAGGATGCCTAGCTTCAGCAGGGATGGTGGGTTGATAAGAAGATGGATGGAGGTAGATACAGGACAATCCAGGTAGAAAACATGTGACAGGCTGCAAAAGAGTTGACACTCAGGTCAGGACTACAGTCCTAAACAGACAGGTGACTCAAAAAACTCAAAAAATTAGAATATCGTGCAAAAGTTCATTTATTTCAGTAACAAGTAGATCTACAAAGACAGACTAAAAAGCTATCACTTTACTTGGAAATACGCAAGGGAATCTTTCTTATCACAAATCATTAACAGAAACATTAATAATGTGCTGACTTTATTCGCAACAGTTGAAAGACTAACTAATCCTCCTGTGACAGTAGTCCCTGAACTAAATTCCACAAGGCCTAGCAATACATTTGCCAGTTTTTTACTGAAAAGATTCTAACAATTAGAGGGTCAATCTTTACATCAGTACCAAATCCAGTACCAGTGTCATCCGCACTCAACACCAATGTAGAGAAAATGTCTGAATTCCAAAAGCTAACAAACTGACTAACTAACCTTGCAGAAATGATTAACCAATTAAGCACCACAGCACTGAGACTGCCCTCGTCAAAGTTTTATATACCACCCGCATAATTACAGACTGTGGTAGAACCACAATGCTTGTAATGCTGGACCTCAGAGCAGCATTTGACACTGTTGAGCATAATATACTATTGGACTAGAGAGCTGGGTCGGACTCTCTGGTACAGTACTTAACTGGTTTGAGTCTTACCTTAAGAACAGAAAATTGTGTCAATAGGCAATTTTTCATCAGAACAAACAGAAATCATATGTGGGGTGCCCCAGGGCTCCATCCAGGGGACCCTCCTATTTAATACCTACATGCTCCCACTAGCTCAGATTGTGATGCTGCCCTAATAACCCTCTCCTCATCATTGTCCTCACCTGTGTCTCTCCAATCATCCACATCTGATCCTCCTCACCTCCTGCCTTTAAAACGAATCACTTCCCTTCACTCAGCGCCGGATCATTGTAGATGTCTCCATGGTGGGTTGTCCTGCTGTTACCCGTCCTGTTCATCTGATGTCCTGTCTCTCCGTTCCTGCCGTCACCACCATCATCATCATCGCCAGCAGCACTAATAAACCTCATTGCATCTTCTACCGGCTTCTGCGTTTGGGTCCATGCATCACACCACAGCACTCCCTGTCAGAATGATCCGGCCTTAAAGATGGACCCAACAGATCGCTTACCCCCTGGCCAAGCTCGTTTGGGATCGGCTGGAAGAGCTCCCCACCCTCCCATCTCCTCTGGTTCGCCTGGAAGAGATTGAGACGCTCCCCCAGCTCTTTCCCTTGCTGAGGCCGATTCTCGATCCCTGGGATTTTGAGGATCTCCGGAACGAGGTGGAAGGGGCCGATCGGGCTGCCAGGGAGCAGCCGACCTGGGTTGGTGGTCGTTTTTTGGTCTCCGCAGTCTATCCACCGGTGGAGCCCCTCCTTGAGCTCATCTACGACCAGCTGAGGGCCACTTCTTCCATCGCTCCACCTGGATGGGTCTGGCGGAGATCGAGACACTTCACCAGCTGATTCTCCGACTGTGCTCGATCATCGACCCGCTGGATCTCGTTGGTCTGATGACGCAATCAGCGAGAGCACACCAAGTGGCCAGGGAGAGGATGTTGGGTTCTACAGTCAGCCATTCACCTGGTCCATCAGCTGCTTCCAGCCCTGTCTCACCACCAGCTCCAGCTCTAACCTGCCTGCTGGCTTCAGTCTCTGCCTGCTCTGCTCCACTTCTGGACTACCCCGCTCCTCTCTGCTCTGTTCCTGTCTGTGAGCCAGTCTGCTCAGTCCCTGTCCCAGTCTATTTAGTCCCAGAGCCAGTTCCAGTCCCAGAGCCAGTTCCAGTCCAAGAGCCTGCCACCATTGTGGCTGCTGTGTTCCTGGCAGTCACAGCGACAGCTCTGCAGTGACCGACATTCCCCCATGGGTCGCTAGAGCTCCCAGGGAGGGTAAAGGAGGACCCGTCCCTGTCGCTAGAGCTCCCAGGCAGGGTCAAGGATGACCCGTCCCTGTCGCTGGAGCCTCTTTGCAGCCGACCGCTGTCGTTCGAGCCGTCAGAGTCTTCTCAGCCCGGCCTCTGCGTCACCAGACTCTTCTCAGTCGGCCTCGGCGCTGCCAGATTCACCTCGACCATCCAGGCGTCTTCTTCACCCCCAACCTCGACCGGCAAGGCCTCTTCGTCGCCGCCAACCAATCAACCTCCTCAGCGGCCTCCTGGTCCTCAGAAGAGGACCACCGGGACGGCCGCCAGAACTCAGCCTGGCAACGGAACATGTGCCCGGCTGTCTGCCGGATCTCCAGGTCCTCAGGGGCCACCCACCTGGTCGTCTGCCAGACTTCCAGGAGCATACCCACAGAAACTCGGGCCCTCCTTCCGTGGGCCCCCTCCACCCACCCTGACAAGGGTGCTTCCCTTTTTTATCTCCACGGCGTCAGATCATAACAACCAATAAGATTAGCTACCACAACTATGGAGATGACACTCTTTATATCACAATGTCAACAGGTGACTTTGAACCCATCCAAGCCCTGATTAAATGTATTAAAAGCAAAACA
Organism: Valencia hispanica; assembly: GCA_963556495.2. Taxonomy (NCBI): domain Eukaryota; kingdom Metazoa; phylum Chordata; class Actinopteri; order Cyprinodontiformes; family Valenciidae; genus Valencia; species Valencia hispanica. Next base: position 470,000 of record OY747704.1, read on the forward strand.
TCCTGTCCAGGAGTGATGCTGAGAAACTAGTCCATCTATTTGTTACCTCAAGGCTGGACTACTGTAATTCTTTACTATCAGGTAGTCCACAAAATGCCATTAAAAGCCTTCAGTTGATCCAAAATGCAGCAGCAAGAGTTCTGATGAATATTAAAAAAAGAGGTCACATTTCGCTGGTTTTAGCTTCCCTTCATTGGCTCACTGTTAAATCCAGAATAGAATCTAAGATCCTCCTTCTTCCATATAAAGCCCATAATAATCAGCTCATCAAACATCAGAGATCTAATTGTTTCATATGTTCCCAACAGAGCACTTCGCTCTCAGACTGCAGGTTTACTTGTAGTTCCTAGGATTTCTAAAAGTAGAATGGGAGGCAGATCTTTTAGTTGTCAGGCTCCTCTCCTGTGGAACCAGCTCCCAGCTTTAGTCCGTGAGGCAGACACGTTTCATTTTAAGGCCAGGCTTAAAACTTTCCTTTTTGATAAAGTTTATAGTCAGAGTTCCTTAGGTCATCCTGAGCTATCTCTGTAGTTATGCTGCTATAGGCTTAGACTGCTGGAGGACAGACTTACCAATTTTCTTCACTCTGCTACTTCCTTTTCTACTACTACTCTCCAGTTGTATTACAGTACATTCTGTTATTTCAACTGTTAACTTTGTGTTCTCTCAGTGTTTTTCTCTCCATAGAAGATATACCTGGTCTGGTATCCTGCTTGGCTGCTATGCCCTGTTGGACGGGGGGCAACGACTGGGATGATGCTCCCAGTGGCTGAACATCCACTGTGTCCTGTTATCAACTTTTTACTTTCTGTAACATAGAAAGTTCTCTTATATTAGATCTTCTGTTCCTTCTGTGTTTCTGCTCTGTCTTCTCAAACCCCCAGATGGCCGCTCCTACTGACCCTGGTTCTGTTGGAGGTTTCTTCCTGTTAAAGAGGAGTTTTTCCTCTCCACCGTCGCTACATGCTTGCTCAGTATGAGGAATTGCTGAAGGATTGCTGTAGTTGGAAAGTCTGCATCAACGGGGCCCAACCTCACGCCAATGACTGACGCAATCTGCTGGGATTCCTTAAATAGGAAACTTTTTAACTGATTGGAATGTTTGTATAAATGTATTGAAATGACTTCTTGTTAACTGCCTTGAGATGACATCTGTTTTGAATTGGTGCTATATAAATAAACTGAATTGAATTAAAATTGAATTGAACATATTTAAATCGGTGTAGGACTCACCACCCCCTGGTATTAAAAAAATCTATAGGGTAGCCATCTGCAATGGCTGGGAAGGGGACAATTTCTGTATACCTTCTACTCTTTTGATAGTTGAGTCATTGGAGCTGAAAACAAATCGAGTTCTCCTAGCGTGCATTCTGGCGATTTGACGTATAAAAAAGACATTCTGCAATCCAGTTAAAATACAGAATGTCCTAGCCTGTGTCAGACTTCATTCTCCTACGATTGTCCACTCTGTGTTTTCTTTATCTTTGTTCTGGATTGTTTTCTAGTTGTCTATACACCCACCCAGGGGTCTCTTTCTCATCTGTTTTGATAAGATCATATTTCCTGAACCTTCCTGGGCATCCGGATTTTGGGTGGTGCTGGTGATTTTACTGACAGCCTTACATCACAAGCTGTGTTTGATGCTGGCGCTTTAAGATGTGGTTTAACAAGCGAAACCCCATTCTTAACAAAGGGCGATATAATTTTAATCCAGACATGTTTCTTAAAACATTGTGTAAATTGGTGTTAAGGGTTCTTATAAAATTTCTGCAAGATAAATTAGAGAATACATAAAAGAAAACATTTTGTTTATTGTTATTTACTTACAATCACATATCTTTCAGTTTTATTCTGTCAGGAACCACAATAACCATTTGATTGAGTATTTAAACAGTTTTAAATGTGAATAATATCCTTAAATAAATTGAAAGTGAAAATTTGACAGTTTACAAAACCATAAAATCGACTATATGAAAGCCAATCAGCAAAGACTTCTGAAAGTCAGGATTATGAAACTGCTCCAGTTCCTGGCTGTATGCTCATAATGGCAGACTGTAGAAGCACACTGTACATTTCACAAGGCTGATGCATGAGCAGTCTGACACGTAGACACGTAGGAAAGTTGGGGAGCATCTGTTCTCTGGTGTGGTTAGCCAGAGACTTCAAGCTTGAGCAGACAGAAAATTTAAGTCTATCCTGAGTCCTGGAAGTTTTAATGGTGGACCATGTTTAATTTGTGGCTAGTAGGGCGGAAAGCTTCCTTACGTAAGCAAGATTTATAATCCATCTGTGGTTTCTCATGCATTACATCAACTAACCTCATTGCACTGTCAGCTAGCCAGGAGTCAGCTACAGGTTACAGTCTTTTAGGACCTTTGATGTCATACACACCTGTGCTACTCTGGATACACATTTGAAATCACGAAAGCATTGATTAAAAACTGGCTCAATTTAAGCATTAAGCTGATACATTGTTAATAAAGTACCAAGGAGTATATTACGGAGACATTTTTTATTAATATTTTATATGTATATTTTTGTGCAATAGGGAACAGAAATTAAGATGGTGCAGGATAATTTATATAAGCCACTCAGGATCCTCAGTGGAACTCATATGCTAGGTGACAGTAGGGAAAGCAGACAGCCCCCCCAGACATCCAGGGAGATGGTGGCTCTATCCATCAACTGACTATACCTGCTTGTCTCAACGGGGTCAGAGGGGGGGTCATTGTGTGAGAGAGGGTGTCCACCCTGGACAAGACGCCAGTCAGTTAAAGGGAAATACAGAGACATACAGTGGGGCTAAAAAGGATTTGATAGCCTCCGATTGTGCAAGTTATCCCATTTAAAAGATGAAAGGTCTATAATTTTCATCATAGGTACACTTCAACTGTGAAACACAAAATGTAAAAAAAAATCCAGGAAATCACATTGTGTGATTTTTAAAGACTTTATGTGTATAATGGTGCAGAAAGGAAGTATTTCATCATGAAGAAAAGTTCCCCTCTATACTTTGTAATGTAACCTTGGTTGGTTAGAGCTGTGATGTTTTGGGACTGTCGCTGGGCAACACAGACTCTCCCTCCAGGGATTCTCTATTGGACTGAGGTCTGGAGACTGGCTAAGCCACTCCAGAACCTTGAAATGCTTTTTACGTAGCCACTCCTTTGTTGCACAGGTGGTGTGTTTGGGATCATTGTCATGCTGGAAGATCCAGCCAGGTGTCATCTGCAAAGCTCCCATGTTTGTAAGAAGATTTTTGCCCAAAATCTTATGATACACGGCGCCATGCATCCTTTCCTTAATGCAGATCTGTCATCCTGTCCTATTGCAGAAAAGCAGACCCAAACCATAATGTTTCCACCCCCAAGAACACCATACCCACAGTTGGTATGGTGTTTTTGGGATCCAACTCAGCATTCTTCCCCCTATGAACACTGCGAGTGGTGTTAATACCAAAGAGTTCTATTTTGGTCGCATCTGAAAATATGACATTCAATTCAGTTTGTTTATATAGCGCCCATTCACACAGATGTCATCTTAAGGCACTTTACAAGAAAAGGCATTTCAATACAATCATAAAAACATTCAAATTAGTTTAGAGATTTAGTTAGTTTTCTATTTAAGGACTCCAAGCAGATTGTATCGAGTCATTGACTGGCAGTTGCCCCCCATTGATGCAGACTCCATTCCACAGCAATCCTTCAGAAATCCCTGAGACTGAGCAAGCAAGTAGCGACAGTGGAGAGGAAAAACTCCCCTTTAACAGAAAGAAACCTCCAGCAGAACCAGAACCAGAACCTGGGTCAGTACAAGCGGCCATCTGCCACGACCGTCTGCGGGTTCCAGAAGACGGAGCAGAGACACAGAAAGAACAAAATAATTGATGTAAGAGTTCTTTCTAAATTAAAGAAAGTAAAAAGTTAATAACAGGACACGGGGGATGTTCAGTTACTGGGAACATCATCCCAGTCGATGCCCCCCGTCCAACAGGGCATTGCAGCCAAGCAGGATACCAGACCAGGTATATCTTCTATGGAGAGAAAAACACTGAGAGAAAACAAAGTTAACAGTTGAAATAACACCAAATAATGCAGCTGGAGAGTAGTAGAAGAGAAAAGTAGCAGAATGAAGAATATTGGTAAGTCTCTCCTCCAGCAGTCTAAGCCCATAGCAGCATAACTACAGAGATAGCTCAGGATGACCTAAGCCACTCTAACTATAAGCTTTATCAAAAAGGAAAGTTTTAAGCCTGGCCTTAAAAGTAAACAGAGTGTCTGTCTCAAGGACTAAAGCTGGGAGCTGGTTCCACAGGAGAGGAGCCTGATAACTAAAAGATCTGCCTTCCATTCTACTTTTAAAAATCCTGGGAACCACCAGGAAACCTGCAGTATGAGGAAAGTTAGGAACATATGGAACAATCAGATCTCTGATGTATGATGGAGCTTGATTATTTATATGGAAGAAGGAGGATCATAACTTCTATTCTGGATTTAACAGGGAGCCAATGAAGGGAAGCTAAAACAGGAGAAATGTGATCTCTCTTTTTAATATTAATCAGAACTCATGCTGCTGCATTTTGGATCAACTGAAGGCTTTTAATGGCATTTTGTGGACTACCTGATAGTAAAGAATTACAGTAGTCCAGCCTTGAGGTAACAAATGCATGGACTAGTTTCTCAGCATCACTCCTGGACAGGATGTTTCTAATTTTAGCAATATTCTTGAGGTGAAAGAAAGACGTCCTAGAAACTTGTTTAATATAGGATTTGAATGTCATGTCTTGGTCAAAGATACCGCGAGGTTCTTTACATTATTACTGGAGGCCAGTTTGATACCATCCAGATGAAGTGATTGACTAATCAGTTTCTTTTTTAGAGCTTCTGGTCCAAAAGCGACAACTGCGGTCTTGTCAGAATTTAAGAGAAAAAAGTTTAGCATCATCCAGGTTTTCATGTCTCCCAGACATGCCTGTAATCTACCTAACCTACTTGATTAATCAGGATTTATGGATAAATATAATTGTGTATAATCGGCATAGCTGTGGAAATTTATCCCATGCTGTCTGATGATTTTACCAATTGGAAGGACATATATAGTTTTGGATTGGTTCTGTGCTTGAATTGGACCAAGCACAGAACCCTGTGGTACTCCACAAGTAACCCTTGAGTGTGAAGAAGGTTTATCATTTACATGAACAAACTGGAATCTGTTGGACAAATATGATATAAACCAGCCTAGTGCTGTTCCTTTGATCCCTGCAACATGTTCAAGCCTTTCTAAGAGAATATTATGATCGACTGTGTGAAAAGCAGCACAGAGATCTAACAAGACCAGGGGTCTCATTTATAAAGCTTTGCGTAGAATCATTACTAAAACCGTACTTAAGCTCAGCCACTTTTTTTTACATTACGACTAGTAAGTTTCCGATCTATCAAACTTGGAGTTCGCACAGCTGCATGCACTTTCCGTTTTATAAATCCCACTCTCCCTAGAAATGTGCCCAGGTGTTTTTGGATCATATCCCGCCTCCTACACACCCACTTTCTGCCATAAACGGTCCATGCAAAGTATCTAGTGAATATTCTGCATCGACTTAAGCCAGCTAATATGGGGCGTTTCACAGGTAAACGTGGCAACCGAGAGGCGGAGAAAGTAATTCCACAGAGACACCTGTAGGCTCATAGAGGCACGGTAAACTGTTTTATTTCAATCAATCACTTAATCAGCGCTTTACTCAGCCGAAGGCAGCCAAAGTGCTTCACATTAAAAGACAAAAATACAGTTGCAAAAAGAAAATGTGTGACAAGAAGAGAGTAAAAAGATTTAAAAAAAATAATAATAAAAGCAGCACAAGCAATAACAAAGATAAGAACAATAAAGTTTCAATTGGGCCTATATGATTACTTCTTGTAACAACACTAAGACTGGGATTTATTAAACCAAATAAAACTTATATTTAAAGACTGACAGAAAAGGTGCGTTTTAAGTCTACTTTTAAAAAGTATCATCCTTGCAAAGTATTGATTTGGGGTCACAAACAAACAGAAGAGCTGCAAGTGACGCAGCGTTGATGCTGCAGCGTTCCTGATATAAATAAGAAGAGCGGGGGACAGGATTCAGTTTTCAATTCAATGCAATTCAGTTTATTTATATAGCGCCAATTCACAACAGATGTCATCTCAAGGCACTTAACAAGAAGTCATTTCAATACATTTATACAAACATTCAAATCAGTTAAAAAGTTTCCTATTTAAGGAATCCCAGCAGATTGCGTCAGTCATTGGCATGAGGTTGGGCCCCGTTGATGCAGACTTTCCAACCACAGCAATCCTTCAGCAATCCCTCATACTGAGCAAGCATGTAGTGACAACTCCCCTTTAATAGGAAGAAACCTCCAACAGAACCAGGCTCAGTAGGAGCGGCCATCTGCCACGACCGTCTGGTGGTTTGAGAAGACAGAGCAGAAACACAGAAGGAACAGAAGATCTGATATAAGAGAACTTTCTATGTTACAGAAAGTAAAAAGTGAATAACAGGACACAGTGGATGTTCAGTTACTGGGAGGATCATCCCAGTCGATGCCCCCCGTCCAACAGGGCATTGCAGCCAAGCAGGATACCAGACCAGGTATATCTTCTATGGAGAGAAAAACACTGAGAGAAAACAAAGTTAACAGTCGAAATAACAGAATGTACTGTAATACAACTGGAGAGTCGTAGGAGAAAAGGAAGTAGCAAAGTGAAGAAAATTGGTAAGTCTGTCCTCCAGCAGTCTAAGCCTATAGCAGCATAACTACAGAGATAGCTCAGGATGACCTTAGCCACTCTAACTATAAGCTTTATCAAAAAGGAAAGTTTTAAGCCTGGCCTTAAAAGTAAACAGAGTGTCTGCCTCACGGACTAAAGCTGGGAGCTGGTTCCACAGGAGAGGAGCCTGATAACTAAAAGATCTGCCTCCCATTCTACTTTTAGAAATCCTAGGAATTACAAGTAAACCTGCAGTCTGAGAGCAAAGGGCTCTGTTAGGAACATAAGGAACAATTAGATCTCTGATGTATGATGGAGCTTGATTATTAAGGGCTTTATATGTAAGAAGGAGGATCTTAGATTCTATTCTGGATTTAACAGGGAGCCAATGAAGGGAAGCTAAAACAGGAGAAATGTGATCTCTCTTTGTAATGTTCATCAGAACTCTTGCTGCCGCATTTTGGATCAACTGAAGGCTTTTAATGGCATTTTGTGGACTACCTGATAGTAAAGAATTACAGTAGTCCAGCCTTGAGGTAACAAATGCATGGACTAGTTTCTCAGCATCACTCCTGGGCAGGATGTTTCTAATTTTAGCAATATTCTGGAGGTGAAAGAAAGAAATCCTAGAAACCTGTTTAATATGGGATTTAAATGTCAAGTCTCCCAAAAATAACGCCGAGGTTCTTTACGTTATTACTGGGGGCCAATTTAATGCCATCCAGATGAAGTGATTGACTAATCAGTTTCTGTTTAAGAACTTCTGGTCCAAAGACAGCAACTTCTGTTTTGTCAGAATTTAAAAGCAAAGAGTTTAGGGTCATCCAGGTTTTTTGTCTTCCAGACATGCCTGTAATCTACCTAACTGACTGGGTTCATCAGGATTTATGGATAAATATAGTTGTGTATCATCTGCATAGCTGTGGAAATTTATCCCATGCTGTCTAATGATTCTACCAATTGGGAGCATATATATGGTGAACAGAATTGGTCCAAGCACAGAACCCTGTGGAACTCCACAAGTAACCCTTGAGAGTGAAGATGATTTATCATTTAGATGAACAAACTGGAATCTATCAAACAAATATGATTTAAACCAGCCTAGTGCTGTTCCTTTGATCCCTGCAACATGTTCAAGCCTTTCTAAGAGAATATTATGATCGACTGTGTCAAAAGCAGCACTGAGATCTAACAAAACCAGAACAGACACAAGTCCATTATCTGAGGCCATGAGAATATCATTAGTAACCTTCACCAGTGCTGTTTCAGGGCTATGATGAGCTCTAAAACCTGACTGAAACTCTTCAAACAGGTCGTTATTGTTTAAATGCTCACAGACTTGATTAGCAACAATTTTCTCAAGGACTTTGGATAAGAAAGGAAGGTTAGATATAGGTCTGTAATTCATTAAGTCATCTTGATCAAGGGAAGGTTTCTTGAGTAAAGGTTTAATTACAGCTATTTTAAATTCCTGTGGTACATATCCGTTTACTAAGGATAGATTCATCATATCCAAAATGGGGCCAGGAACCAAATGGAACACTTCTTTAAATAATTTGGTTGGAATTGGGTCCAACATACAAGTTGAAGGTTTAGATGAGGCTAATATTTTTGATAATTCTGAAAGCTTGACTGAATCAAAACAGCCTAAGCACAACTGAGGATCTACTGTCATGGTCTTTGGATTTTTGTGTAGCAAGTTTGAGTTTTTCCTTCCACTTGGTTTTCTTCCCCTTTTTACCCCAAGGTGCCCTCTTGTGTTGCTCCTCCTGTTTGTGTCTTAAGTTAGTAGTTTTCCTTCAGTGTAATTATATTTTTGTATTCTGGCACTCCCTGGGTTCTGTAGATGTTTTTCACCTTTGTCTATGTCCACCTTCCTATTTGTGTTTCCTTTATCTCTTTATTTAATTCCTCCTTCTGTTCTCCAGTATGTCCTTACGTTTCCCTTAGTTTCTTAAGAATCCTTTCTAGTTTCTTTAGAGTCTTCTGTCTCCTAGCCATTCTACCTTCCATCCCAGCTGCTAATCACTTCCACCTGCTCACTCCCCGTCAGCTGCAACCGCTTCCCTTAATTAGTCCTGCTCCTTCTCTGCTCCACTCTTCACTCTCCTCCTCAGTATAAATTCGGTTCTCATTCAGTTACAACTCGCTGGTTCGTCCGTCATTCTTCCCTCTCTGGTTCCTGCCTTCCCTGTTGCCCGTCTGGTTCCTGTTTCCCCGTTTGCTGCCTTTTGATCCTCCTGAGTTTTGTAAGTTCCCCTTCCTTGTGTTTTTGTTATTAAATCATCTTTTTGGATTTTGCTGCACTTGGGTCCTCCCTTAACCTACAAAACATGACATCTACAGTTCTTTCCGATACTGCCTCATTTACTGAGGAAGAAGTAATCATGTTTGGGAGGATGCCGATTTTATTTTTAATAGAATTCATTTTATTTACGAAGAATCCCATACAATCATCACTGCTAAGAGCTGGGGGAATAGTTGGCTCAACAGAGCTATGACTCTGTGTAAGTTTGGCAACTGTACTAAAAAGAAACCTAGGATTGTTTTTATTCGCCTCTATTAATGATGAAAAATATGCTGTTCTAGCTTGTCGAAGGGTCTTTTTTATACAGCAATAGATTGTTATTCCAGGTTAAATAGGAATCCTCTAGGTGTGTAGAGCGCCATTTTCTCTCCAACTTCCTAGTATTCTGCTTTAAAGTACGCAACTCTGCGTTGAACCAAGGAGTCAGCCTCCTATGGCTAGCCACTTTCCTTTTTTAGGGGGCTACACTATCTAATGCCAAACGCAATGAGGACGTAACGCTGTGAACCAGACCATCAATTTCTGAAGGGTTAGAGATAGAATTGCTGCCATCCACTGTGTTACCCTGAGACACTAAGGAAAGTAAGAATGGAACAGATTCTTTAAAAATTGTTACAGCATTGTCTGATAAAGCTCTACTATAATGAAATTTTCTTTCAGATTTAAAATGGTCAGTTAAAGTAAATTCAAAAGTTATTAAGAAGTGGTCAGACAGGACCGGGTTACTTGGGTGGACTGTTATTTCCTCACACTCAATACCGTATGTCAGTACAAGGTCCAAAGTGTGTTTACCCGAGTGGGTCGATCCCTGTACTTTTTGAGTAAAGCCAATTGAGTCTAAAATGGCACTAAAGGCTGCATTTAGGCCATCCCTTTCAGTATCCACATGAATATTAAAGTCCCCCACTATAATAACCCTATCAGTATTTAATACTAAATCAGATAAAAAATATGAGATCTGATCCAAGAATTGAGAGTAAGGGCCTGGTGGACGATACAAAACCACAAACAAAAATGGTCTTAATGCTTTGCAACTTGGATGAGGAAAATTAAGGGTTAGATGTTCAAAAGAACTGTAGCTATCAATTGGTCTGGGACTAATTAGTAAATCAGAACGAAAAATGGTTGCAACTCCTCCTCCTCGCCCAGTATTTCTAGGAATGTGAAAATTTAAATGACTGGAAGGAGTTGACTCATTTATACTGACATAATCCTCCTGCTGCAACCAGGTTTCTGTGAGACAAAGGAAATCAATGTGATTAACACAAATAAAGTAATTTACTAACAAAGTCTTTGAGGAGAGAGATCTTATGTTTAATAAACCACATTTAATAGATTTATTTTTCTGTTCAGTCAAAGTTGTATTTATTTTTATGAGACTTCCATAATTTGCTTTTGTTGGCTTAACTTTTAATCCATTTAATTTTGGCCGTGGGCAAGACACTGTTTCTATAGGGTAATGGGGGGGGGGTAACAGTACAGAAGCAGCAGAGAGGTGGGTTAAGCTACGACTCTGCTTCCTGGTCTGGACCCTGGGTTGTCAGTGTTTTGGAGGACTAATAAATTCGGCCATATTCCTAGAAAGAAGAGCTGCTCCATCCAAAGTGGGATGGACGCCGTCTCTCCGGATCAGACCAGGTTTTCCCCAAAATGTTCTCCAGTTATCAATGTAGCCCACATCATTTGCAGGACACCACCCAGACAACCATTGATGGAATGACAGCATGCGGCTAAACATGTCGTCACTGGTCCGATCAGGCAGGGGACCAGAAAAGATTACCGAGTCTGACATTGTTTTGGCAAACTTACACACCGAAGCAACACTAATTTTAGTGACCTCCGATTGGCGAAACCGGGTGTCATTACCGCCAGCGTGAATAACAATCTTACTGTATTTACGCTTATCTTTAGCCAGCAGTTTCAGGTAGGATTTGATGTCGCCCGTTCTGGCCCCTGGCAAACATTTGACTATGGTCAATGGTGTCTCTAATGCCACGTTTCTGACTATGGAGCTGCCAATTACCAGGGTCGGATTCTCAGCGGGTGTGTCGCTGAGCGGGGAAAATCTGTTAGAAACGTGGACCGGTTGGTGGTGGCCCGGGGGCTGGGTCCTAGAACTATGCTTCCTACGTACAGTCACCCAGCCAGCCTGAGGTCCCGGCTGCGCGGGCTCTACTGGAGGATAGCTAGGGGGTTCTATCCTTGTTGGCTCCGCGCTGGCTAATGGGCTTCGGCTATCTGCTGGTTTTTCAACAGCGCGGAGCCGTTCTTCTAATTCTGATACCCTCGCCTCCAAAGCTACAAAAATATTACATTTATTACAGTTACCATTATCACTAAAGGAGGCAGGGAAGTAACTAAACATCTGACAGAGATAGCAAGAGAGAAGAGTTAGAGACAGGAGAGAGAAGAGTAGCCATAGCCGCAATGAAGCTAAGCTAACTGAGCTAGCGAGACCTTACCACCCCAAGAAAAGCTGTGTGAAACACAAGGAGTTCCCAAAACCTAAAGTACACCCCCACAAAACGTGTGTTTTAGTGTGCTTGTGTGTTAAAATAACTTAGAAAGGCCTCAGCACAGAAAAAACAAGATCAATTCAAGAGAGTCTGAACACCAAACAGTTTACAGGGAGCGTAACAGTGACAACAGGAAATGACGCAATACGGCTTACCCCCATCGAATCAGCTCAGGATGCACGGTTCCAGCAGGTCAGTAGATCTAACACCAGGTCCAGTTCAGCACATAGATCTAATAGTACTGCTTTAAGGAATCTACACCGGGTCCCCCATCCAGATGCTTCCAGTGGTGTGATCTTCAATGAGCGCCAGCATCCATTGTGCATCATTATGCAGGGGACGCCGCAGTATTCCTACTTCACACAATTAATTCACCAATTAGTGCAATTTCTATATAATCTGAATAGATAAATACATATGAACGTACTGTGATATAATTCTTGTGTGCAACATATTTTCATTCAGATTCTCATTTTTATTCTCAGTTCAGAGCTGGGATTGGGGGGGGATGACTGCTGGTTTTGGGTCTGTGTGCGCAAAGCTCTACAAGTTTGAAATTGTGGCTTTCATTTTCATTTTTGCCATCTCTCCATCTGTGCTGTCAGTGTCCTAGAAAGTTGCTTACGTAGTTTTCAGACCCCGTTTTGTGCTTAAGCAAGCTTTATAAATGAGACCCCAGTACAGTAACAAGTCGATTATCTAAGGCCATGAGAATATAATTAGTAACCTTCATCAGTGCTGTTTCGGGTTCTAATGATGAGCTCTAAAACCTGACTGAAACTCTTCAAACAGGTTGTTACTGTTTAGATGCTGACATACTTGATTAGCAACTATTTTCTCAAAGATTTTGGATGAGAAAGGAAGGTTAGATATAGGTCTGTAACTAACTAAGTCATCTTGATTGAGGAAAGGTTTCTTAAGTAAAGGTTTAATTACAGAAACCTTACATTCCTGTTGTACGTATCCATTTACTAAGGATAGATTCATCATTTCTAAAATGGGGACAGGAACCAAAGGGCACACTTAAATAATTTGGTTGGGACTGGGTCCTACATACAAGTTGAAGGTTTAGATGAGGCTAATATTTTTGATACTTCTGAAAGTATGATTGAATCAAAACAGTCCAAACAAAAATGAGGTTTGACAGTTCTCTCCAATGCTGTCAGGAAGCCATCAGCCCCAACTCAGACCAGCCGTGCCTGATGAGCGTCCTGTCAATCATTCAACTTTCCCTAAGTTTAAAAGATCCCTCCACTCACCTTCACTTTGCTCAGTCACTGTTTAGTCAACTCCTTCACCTCCGTCAGCAAGATCAGCCTGTTTATCTCTTTGCTCCGGAGTTCCGGACGCTAGCGGCTAAGCTAGCCTGGGGAGATTCTGCTTTCTGATTGGTCTTCCTGGAAGGCTTTGCCGGCTACATCAGGGATGGGATGGTCGGCAGAGAGGCTCCCAGATCTCTCGACGAAGCCGTACATCTAGCTCTGGAGATCGACTGCCGTGTGATGAGCCGCCTAAGAACGACGTCTCGTCTTCTGTCACTGCGCCCAGCCACGTTCCGCTCCACCGAGCCAAGCGCCGCTGCAAGCCGAGCACACTACAGAAAACAAAAGAGCCAATGCAGCTTGGACATCTGTCCCCGAAAGAGGGGTTGACGTTTCCGGGAGGGGCTCTGCGCCTACTGTGGATCGCATAAACAGCGCCGTCTGCAGTGTCCACTACGACCGGGAAACGACCAGGCCAGGTGAGGCTCGGGGGGTTCTAACCTGGGGTTCCCTCAGTTCGCTTCCTACTTCCTGTCCAGCTCATGCACCGCAACCCACAGCACACATACAGCAACATACTCGACACTGGAGCAGTGGAGAATTTCATCACCGCCCAGCTGATCTCAGAACTTAGGATTCCTCTGGAGACCCTGCGCCATCCCGTCCCGGTGGCTTCCCTCGATGGGCACTCACTCCAACCCTACCCCATCTGACATCGTACCGTCCAGATCCAGCTGTGGGTGGGTGACCACACAGAGCTCATGCAGTTTCTCGTCATCACTTCCAGTTCCACACCGCTCATCTTGGGCTATGCATGGTTCCGGACACACGACCCGCAGATCTCCTAGTCCAAGAAGCAGATACGCGGCTGGGGCCCCAACTGCTCGGGACGGTGTTTCAGCAAGAGGCGATCCACCCAGCTACCACCCCACAGGTCCTATGACATGGCAATTAATCTTATGCCAGGGGCAGAGCCCTCGTGCAGTCGTCGGTTTCCCCTCTCACCGGCAGAATTGGCCCAGATGAAGGGCTATATCGCTGAATCTCTGGACCATGGCTTCATCCGTCCATCCACTTCTCCAGCATCAGTCGGCTTCTTCTTTGTCGAGAAGAAAGAAGGGACGCTGCATCCCTGCATAAATTACAGAGGGCTAAACCAGGTCACCATTAAAGATCACCATCCGCGTCCACTCCTGAACACTGTCTTGGACTCATTATCTCAAGCGACCATTTTCACCCGCCTCGATCTCCGGAATGCCTACAACCTTGTCCGCATTCGTGAAGGGGATGAATGGAAGACGGCGTTTAGCACCCGCTCAGGACACTGGGAGTACCTGGTCATGCTGTTTGGCCTCTGCAATAGCCAGGCTGTGTTCCAGCGTTTGCTCAATGACGTGCTGCATGGCCTGCTCGGACGATGGGTATTTGTATACCTGGATGACATCCTGGTCTACGCCACGTCCGAGGGAGACCACGTCCGCCACGTCCGAGCTGTCCTTGAGTGCCTCCTCCAGAACAACCTCTATTGCAAGTTGGAGAAGTGTGCGTTCCATCAGCGCTCAACCACCTTCCTGGGCTACGTCATATCGGCTGAAGGGGTAGCCATGGATCCCCAGAAGGTGTCAGCAGTAAAGGAACGGCCGCTGCCCAGTACCCTCAAACAGCTGCAGTCCTTCCTTGGCTTTGCCAATTTTTACCGGTGGTTCATCCAGAACTATAGCACCATTGTAGCTCCCCTCACCAACCACTGACTGTCTGTCCAGTTAGCTGCTGTTTGTTACACACAGCAGAGCAATAAAAACACAGCCTTACCGTTTCAATTGCAGGCAAGTCTCCGATTGTTGGAATGGCCCTTTTTTCCAAACGGAGCTTCGATGCCAACTTCGCCTGATATTGTCCCAAATTCGTAAAGGATCCTGGCGTAAAAAAAGAGAGAAAAATATTTCCATGTTGATTCTGGCAGTCAACAACAGAGCAACTCACGTGTGCACTACGTTTCTGCATCTTTCATGGTGGAGTTCGTACTTCGAATCGGTGACGTGTCGGTCGCGAATTAACCGGCTCTAAGAGCTAGCTCTTTGAAGTGAACGATGGGAGCCGGCTCGTCAATGAGAGCCGTTTTTGCTCAGGGGCCATTCATCCCCTATAGCCGGCCATACAGGCGTGGCTAGGACCCTTAAGTTCATCCGCTGTGCACTGTGTAGCCCCACCATGCCATGGGACATCAGCAGGCACGTTACAGGTTCCTTCATCCCCTGCCAGTTCCGGCCCGTCTATTGTCTCACATAGGCACGGACTTCCTCACACGGCTTCCCACAGCTGATGGCTTGAACACCATCTCCACTTTTGTGGACCGGTTCTCTAAGGCGGTCCATCTCGTTTCCTTGGCTGGCCAGCCAATGGCAAGGAGGACTGCCAAGCTCGCCTACATGGGTTTCCCCAGGATATCGTCTCTGACTGCGGCCCTCAGTTCTCCTCTAAATTACGGAGGGCCTTCTGCCGACTCGTCGGAGCAACTGCCAGCCTCTCGTCCCAGAGACCAACGGCCAGAGAACTCGGCCCCGTGGACTGCTTTGGGCCGAGTTGTCCCTCAACCTCCATGTCTCCTCCGCTACGGGGCTATCACCCTTCGAGGTCTGTAACGGCTACCAACCACCCATTTTTTTCCCACCAGGAGCTGGAGGTGGAGGTACAGGCTGCACAACAGCTGATCTGCCGGGGCAAATGTGCCTGGATCCGGGCCCGGTCCTCAATCAAATGGGCCAACGGTGCTTATATGGAACAGCACCGCAGGCGTCATCGGTCTGGTCCCACATTTCGGCCGGGGGATCTGGTCTGGCTCTCCACCCGACACCTAAAGCTGCTGAAATTGACCCCCCGCTTCATTGGTCCATATCCAGTCCTCCGCAGTATAAACCTGGTCACCTACCATCTCCGCCTTCCAACCTCCCTGAAGGTCCATCCGGTGTTCCACTGCTCCCTCCTCAGACCTCATGTCACCCCACCTCTGTCCCCTCCTGCATCTCCCCCACCCCCTACTTGCTTCGTCGACAGTGGTCCAGTTTACACTGTGCGGCGGGTACCAATATCTTGTGGACTGGTGGGGGTATGGTCCGGAGGAACGTTCCTGGGTTCCATCTCGCCACATCCTGGATCCCTCATCTCGGACTTCCATCGACTCCATCCGGATCTACCTGGCCCCTCAGGAGCTGGGCCTGGGGGGGGGGTTGTCTCTGTCAGGAAGCCATCAGCCCCAGCTCAGACCAGCCATGCCTGATGTGTGTCCTGTCAGTCATCCGACTTTCCCTCAGTTTAAAAGACCCCTCCACTCACCTTCACTTTGCTCAGTCATTGTTCAGTCAATGTCCAGCGCTCCTGACCCATCCAGACGCTTCAGTTCTCCAAGTCCGTCTCAGCCAAACCAGAGATCCAGACCAACAGTCCAGCCAAGCCAGTCCTCCTCTCTGCTCCAGTTCTCCTGTCAGCTCCACGTCACAACCTCGGCTCCCGGCCACACCCCGCAGGCTTAGCCGTTCGGCCGCCCTGTGCTCGGGGTACCACATCCGCGCCTGGAGCGTGAAGTTCCCCACGATCGCCAGCAGCGATACTGACAGATGCTGCCTCACTGAGAGAGAAGTAGTGATTTTTGGGAGGATGCCAATGATTTTATTTTTTATAGAATTCATTTAATTTATGAAGAATCCCATAAAGTCCTCACTACTAAGAGCTGGGGAAATGGTTGGCTCAACAGAGCTTTGACTGTGTAAGTTTGGGAACTGTACTAAAAAGAAACCTAGGATTGTTCTTATTCACCTCTATTAATAATTTAAAAATATGCTGTTCTAGCTTGTCGAAGGGTCTTTTTATACATCAGTAGACTATTTCTCCAGGTTAAATAGGAATCCACTATGTCTGTAGAGGCCCATTTTCTTTTTAATTTTCTAGCTGTTTTAAAAATTAAATTACATGTATCTTTTTAACACATGTCCTGTCTGGCAGTGTGAAGCTCGAAATTGGTGTCTGAGTACCAAGTATAAGCCCGACAGATTTACTATCACAAGTGGAGCATCACGGCTTTTGCTATAGTACTCCGCTTGATATATATGTGTAAGGAATCTTTATTGGAAATTACTGTGGGTTTGTTTTTTTCAGATGTGCCAGGGACATGGAGACAGAAAATAAAGGGGGAGAAAGAAAGTAGATGAAGAGAGGTAGGAAAAAAAGCTTAAGAGGGTAAGGGTAAGCTGAAGATACAAGAAAGGAAGGGGAACAAAGAAAACATCTCAGTTTCGCTCCACACTCGCAGGACGGCAGGGACAGGGAAAAAGACGACAAAAAAAAATCAAACAACCACAACCCACAAATAGATATATGAATACAATAACAGTGTCACCGAAAAGCTCATGGTACCGATTATTACAAGATTTAATAATGGTAACCTCAGCCCCAAGAATGTATCTGTAAACACCGGAATCCCCAAACCTGTGTGTGTGTATGAGCATGCTGGTGCATATTTGGACGGACGGACAGATGATAGGTAAGGCAATTTTATTTGTATAGCACACAACAAGGTAATTCAAGGTGCTTTACATGATTAAGTGGTAAAATAAAAATAGCAGTAAAACACAAACAAAGCATACAAAGTAAAAACAGCAATAAAGCAAGAAGCACACACATATTCATTAAAGCATTACAAAGTATATAATGTAGAAACAGCAGTAAAACAAGAAGAATACACAAAACATGATAAAAGAAAGCATTATCCAAAGGCAACTCTAAACAGATACGTTTTTAGTTGTGATTTAAAGAACTCAGTGTTTCAGCAGCTTTACAGTTTTTTGGAAGTTTGTTCCAGAATAGTGGAGCATAGAAACTGAAAGCTTCTTTTTCATGTTTGGTTATGATTCTAGAAATGTTGAGTAGACTGGAATTAGAGGACCTGAGTGGTCTGGAGGGTTGGTATAGTAACAGCAGGTCTTCAACATATTTTGGTGCTAAGCCATTTAATGATTTATCAACCAGTAGAAGTATTTTGAAGTCTATTCTCTGAGCTACAGGGAGCCAGTAGAATGACTTTAGAACTGGGGTGATGTGCTCTACTTTCCTGGTTCTAGTCAGGACACGAGCAGCAGCGTTCTGGATCAGCTGCAGCTGTCTGATTTACTTTTTAGGCAGACCTGTGAAGACGCTGTTGCAGTAATCAATAAAAGATAAACGCATGGATGAGTTTTTTGAGGTCCTGTTGCGACATCAGTCCTTTAATTCTAGAAATGTTCTTCAGGTGATAGAAGGCTGACCTTGTTATTGCCTTTATGTGACCCTGGAGGTTCAGGTCTGAGTCCATTACTACACCTAGATTTCTGGCCTGATCAGTAGTTTCTATCTGTATTAACTGGAGCTGTGTGCTGACTCTTGATCGTTCCTCTTTAGGTCCAAAAGTAATTACTTCTGTTTTGTTTCTTTTCAATTAAGGATGGAGCCCTGGGGCACCCAACATGTATTTGTTCTGATGAAAAGATTCCAATTGAAACAAAGAAGTCCCTGTTTTTTAGGTAAGACTCGAACCAGCCAAGTACTGTACCAGAGAGCCAGACCCAGCTCTCCAGTTGTTCTAGTAATATATCATGATCAACAGTGTGAAATGCTGCACTGAGATCCAACAGAACCAGTACTGTGGTTCTACCACAGTCTGTATTTATGAGGATGTTATTGAAAACTTTGACTAGGACCGTCTCAGTGCTGTGGTTACCATGGAAACCAGACTGAAAAACATCAAAGTGGTTGGTCATTCTTAGGAAGCTATTTAACTGCTGAAACACCGTTTTTTCAATAATGTTACTGATGAATGGAAGATTTAGAAATTGATCTGTAGTTCTGCATTAACATGTTATTCTTTTTTAGCAGTGGTTTAATAACTGCTGTTTTTAAAACCTGGGGGAAGAGACCTGACAGAAGGGATGAGTTAACTATTTGAATCAGATCAGACCCAATGACAGGGAAAACTTTCTTAAGGAAAGCTGTGGGTAGGATATCAAGACAGCAAGAGGAGCTTAATTGGTTAATGATTTCTTCTGGATCATTTTTTGTTTAATTCACAAAATTCTGACATTTTTACTACCTTGGTGTTATTTGGGTATAACAATGGTGGTCAGTTTGGTGCTGCATTACAGACCGACCGTCTAATTGTTAGAATTTTTTCAGTGAAAAAGTTGGCAAATTCATTGCAGGCCCTGATAGAATTTAGTTCAGGGGCTACTGTCACTGGAGGATTAGTTAGTCTTTCTACTGTTGTAAACAGAGTCCGTGCATTATTAATGTTTCTGTTAATTATTTTAGAAAAGAACGATTCACTAGCTTCTTTTAAAGTTAACTGATATTTGTTCAGTCTCTCTTTGTAGTTGAGTTTTCCGCCATTTTCTCTCGGGTCATCAACACTTCCTTTATTCACTACGTACCAGTGGATCGCTTGGCCACAGAGACTTCTATCTACCTGAGACTACTTTCACTTTAGTCGGAGCAATGGAATCCATGATGTCTAAGATTTTCACGAGGAAATTATTTACCAGCTTGTTTACTGAGTTGGAGTTGGGAGATGAGGGGGATGTGGTGGAAGAGTAAATACTTTTAAAGTTTCAACAGAACTGTCCCAGAGAAAACACTTTTTTACAGTTATCTCACTGTGGCTAGATAGTTTAGGAGAGATGGTACTTTCAAAGAAAATACAGAAATGGTCAGATAATGCAATATCAATTACCGAGATGTGAGATATAGTTAAACCTTTGCTGATAATTAAGTCCAGAGTGTGTCCTCTATTGTGTGTTGGTTGTTTTACATGCTGGGTCAGGCCGAAGTTGTGAAGAGAGTCACTTAATGTTTTTGCTAGTCTATCCTGGGGGTTGTCAGTATGTATGTTGAATTCCCCTACAATGATTAACTGGTCATAATCGACACATATTATGGAAACAAGGTCACTGATAGATAGAATTCTTCAAGTCACTCCCCCTCCCTCTCCGATGCACTCAAGCCCCGCCTCCAATGCCCTCCTCCCTCCTTCAGCTGCGCTACTGGCGTAGCAACTGCCAAAGATAATCAGCTGACGTGACTTAGAAAACAAACTTACGTGAATATTTCCTAACAGTAAACCACATATGACAACATTAGCTGTGAGTGCACATATGATCGCACGCGTTGCGGAGGTTTACTGTAATACCACCCCACCAAAAAAACAAAACAAATATTAATCAAGCATGGGTAATTACCTGTCAAGCAGAAACATGGCCAACTGGGAATCGGTTTTAAATGCTTTCAGGTCCCGTAGCTCCCTCCACCTCTCAAAGGCTACGCCAATATTTACCCTCGTTTTATCTCGGGCTGGTCAACTTCTTTCTTCTTAGCTTTTTTGTCCTCCTCGGCCATCTTCTTTTTTATTATCTTAGCCGTATATGCTGTTGTTGGCAGCGGCAGTACGGGCAGTTTCTCTTTAGGTGACTGTTGCTCGGGCATAGCTAACTCCTAGCTTCTTGCAGAAGCGCAGCCCGTTGCGCAGCGGATCGAGGGGCGGGTCGTTGTGGGTGTGTGAGGAGTGATAGACAGATCTCACACACTTCTTCAGACGCTGCTCTGGCTCTGATTGGCTGTTTTCTACCGGTCGCAGTGGATTCTTGCAAATCGCAGTAGGGGCTGTAGGCGTGACCAATTGAGCTGCTTTTTTTAGGTTGGGCCCCGTTGATGCAGACTTTCCAACCACAGCAATCCTTCAGCAATCCCTTATACTGAGCAAGCATGTAGCGACGGTGGAGAGGAAAAACTCCCCTTTAACAGGAAGAAACCTCCAACAGAACCAGGCTCAGTAGGAGCGCCCATCTGCCACGACCGTCTGGGGGTTTGAGAAGACAGAGCAGAGACACAGAAGGAACAGAAGATCTGATATAAGAGAACTTTCTATGTTACAGAAAGTAAAAAAGTTGATAACAGGGGGCCCAACCTCACGCCAATGACTGACGCAATCTGCTGGGATTCCTTAAATAGGAAACTTTTTAACTGATTGGAATGTTTGTATAAATGTATTGAAATGACTTCTTGTTAAGTGCCTTGAGATGACATCTGTTGTGAATTGGTGCTATATAAATAAACTGAATTGAATTGAATTGAACAGGACACAGTGGATGTTCAGTTACTGGGAGGATCATCCCAGTCGATGGCCCCCGTCCAACAGGGCATTGCAGCCAAGCAGGATACCAGACCAGATATATCTTCTATGGAGAGAAAAACACTGAGAGAAAACAAAGTTAACAGTCGAGATAACAGAATGTACTGTAATACAACTGGAGAGTCGTAGGAGAAAAGGAAGTAGCAGAGTGAAGAAAATTGGTAAGTCTGTCCTCCAGCAGTCTAAGCCTATAGCAGCATAACTACAGAGATAGAGTGGCTAAGGTCATCCTGAGCTAACTATAAGCTTTATCAAAAAGGAAAGTTTTAAGCCTGCCCTTAAAAGTAAACAGAGTGTCTGCCTCACGGACTAAAGCTGGGAGCTGGTTCCACAGGAGAGGAGCCTGATAACTAAAAGATCTGCCTCCCATTCTACTTTGAGAAAACTCCTTGGTCTTTTCCACATTCAATTTCATAAAGTTGTTCGAGCACCACTTAGTGAAGTGTGCGACGGACTGGTGATGTGCAGTTATGGAGTTATTGACCTTAAGGAGTGCTAGTATGGCAGTGTCGCCTGAGGATTTGAAACATGTGGTGACGGTTAAGGGGCTGGTGCAGTCATTGGTGTAGAGTTTGTATAGAAAGGGCCTGAGTACACACCCCTGGGGGGGCACCAGTGTTTGTGATTATGATGGATGAAGTAACTTTCCCAATTTCAACAGCCTGTGGTCTGTTACTGAGAAAGTCATGAATCTAGTGGATGAGAAGTGGAGACAAATTGAGGGTTTGGAGCTTCTTTATCATCTGATGTCATTGTATTGTGTTGAAAGCTGTATTAAAATCAATGAAGAGGATGGATGCAAAGGTGCCAGGTGGCTTAAGATGTTGCAGAAGAGGGTGAAGGAGGCATGCCACAGCATCCTCCATTCCCCGCTTTGCCCTGTAGGCAAACTTATACTGATCCAGCAGAGGACGAAAAACAGGAAGGATGAAGTGGAGGATGAGCTTTTCGAAGGACTTCATGATGATGGAGGTTAGTGTGATTGGCCTGTAGTGCTGTGGCTCAGATGGATGGGGCTTCTTTGGAATCAGGATGATTGTTGAAGTTTTCCAGGCCGTTGGGATGTGTACCGACCATAGACTGTATATAACTGGACGAACCTAAGTGACGTCACCCATAGGTTTCAGAAGAGCAAAAATTAAGCCAAATGGGCGGTTTCCACCGCCGCCATCTTGTCTGCGTCACGCGTCTCGTCACTCCCAGAAAATACAAAAATGGGCAAAGAGGTGGAGCAGAGAGTGGAGCAGAGAGTGGCGCTGTGAGGGCGGGGGCGGATGATTGACACTCTGAGCCAATGTAGCCAGGAGCTAGTCCTGGAGATAACTGAAGCTAACAGAGGTTAGCGGGCGCCTTTAGCCTGAAAGCCGCGGGTAGAGCAACTCTGCTACCCTCTTCCATCCAGGCTGTAAATACAATATTAAATCGGTGAGTTAACATTTAAATTGAAATTTATTTAAATGAAATTATCATTAACTTAATGCAAGTTTTCAATAATATATTTAACTTAGTTATTAATAGTGTATGAGATCTATTTAGTCTATGCATGAGATACATGATCAAGCTAAGTTAGTTAGTATAGTTCACATATTTATATTAATACTTGTTTGTATTTACACTAATTGTTAGAGATTGTACTACCATGTAGGATCTCCCAGTTAAAAAAAACGGTTCCCACAGCTATTGTAGATTAGCAACAGCTAATATGAATAATTTTGATCCTAGTCAATTCTGCAACTTATGAATTTTACTAATCGTTTATTGAGGTCTGGGAAGGGATAAGTTGCACTTTTAGTAAAACACCTGTGTTTCTTTTTATAGATTTTGTTTACTAGGTCACAATGGCTGCATGCCTGTCCTCCACAACAGCCAAATCTGGGCTGTTATATTTATTCTATGTGTTTTGTATGTATACCTATTCTGTGCTGTTTAATCTCTGCTCTATACTCTTATTTTTAAGTAGTTTTTACTCATATTTATGCAAATTACTCAATTTGCCTTTATTCTTGTGTACTATGTTCTATGTTAATACTCCATGATTATATTTTACTTAATATGATGTGACACTTTAGCTTTTAACTGTGGAAAGCACATTGAGCTACCGTTCTGTGTATGAAATGGGCTATATAAATAAACTTGACTTGACAAACAAAGCAAAACATGTAAGTACCTGTCTCCATCACTTCATGTACAATTTTAATAGTATTATACTTTCAACCAATAGGCCACACCTGTGCAACTGTCATTCATTATGCTAGTTTTTTTAAGGCCAGGCTTAAAACTTTCCTTTTTGATAAAGCTTATAGTTAGAGTGGCTAAGGTCATCCTGAGCTATCTCTGTAGTTATGCTGCTATAGGCTTAGACTGCTGGAGGACAGACTTACCAATTTTCTTCACTTTGCTACTTCCTTTTCTCCTACGACTCTCCAGTTGTATTACAGTACATTCTGTTATTTCGACTGTCAACTTTGTGTTCTCTCCATGTTTTTCTTTCCATAGAAGATATACCTGGTCTGGTATCCTGCTTGGCTGCAATGCCCTGTTGGACGGGGGGCATTGACTGGGATGATGCTCCCAGTAACTGAACATCCACTGTGTCCTGTTATCAACTTTTTACTTTCTGTAACATAGAGAGTTCTCTTATATCAGATCTTCTGTTCTTTCTGTGTTTCTGCTCTGTCTTCTCAAACCCCCAGACGGTCGTGGCAGATGGCCGCTCCTACTGAGCCTGGTTCTGTTGGAGGTTTCTTCCTGTTAAAGGGGAGTTTTTCCTCTCCACCGTCGCTACATGCTTGCTCAGTATGAGGGATTGCTGAAGGATTGCTGTGGTTGGAAAGTCTGCATCAACGGGGCCCAACCTCACGCCAATGACTGACGCAATCTGCTGGGATTCCTTAAATAGGAAACTTTTTAACTGATTGGAATGTTTGTATAAATGTATTGAAATGACTTCTTGTTAAGTGCCTTGAGATGACATCTGTTGTGAATTGGCGCTATATAAATAAACTGAATTGAATTGTTATGTTTAATGTGTTGTTGGTGTAGTTTTTTTATTTCAAGAATTACATCTGTTGCCATAACACTGTTGACAACTCTGCCTCCCCAATTTTAATGTACATAAGTCTCTTTTGCTTTCTGGCCCCCCTTTGTTTTTTATCTGTGTCCCTTTGTTTTATATAATCTTGTGTTTTAAAAAAAATGACTGTTTTATTCTCTACAATGATTGAAAATTATTTCAACAGTATATAACAAGGGAATAAATAAGACAAATTATTTATCAGCCAACATCTCAATGTTAAAATAAACCTTGGTGTCTGCAATATTACAAAGCCAAATCATACTTATTATGCGGCTACAAAACTGTTTATTTTTCTTGAAATGGAAAAAATATCTTTGTGTGAAAGAAAAACAGAAACTTAATTCATTTGTTGTTTATTTAATCAAAACAAACAAAAAATGGACAGCATCCAAGAATATGAAAGAAGTGGCATTAAAGATGATGCACATATATTGTTAAGAACTTCTCCTTATGATCTTCCTGTATTTTTAGGCGACTGATATAATCTGTAAGGAAAAAACATTTTATATTAATTAATTAATTTCAACATTGTCTTAGTTGGAAACCAGCTCACCACAACAAGACAAACGTGCTATAAACAAATGACCACACAGACATAACACTTATGGGTGTATGTATGAAAGTACAACAATGAAGGTGAATCCCATATAACAGCATATCAGAAATGGTTAATGCCTTAACTGACAACTCTTGTAAATGTCAAAAAAGTAATAAATCTCTGACAACAAAATAGGAAATATATCGTTGGAAAAACAGAGGTAATTAAAAAAAAAAAAGATATGCATCTAAGATAAGGCTGCTATGTCGACAATGGGTTGAAATGATCACATTTCTTATCTACTTTACAAGTTAAAATCGTCAAAATAACGTGTTGGAACATATACAGACACACACACATTATATATATATATAATGTTTGTGTGTCTTGACCACGAAGCGATTAATATGTATTTTGACAGTGAAATGAGTTAAACTCAATAATTTTGTCAAATAAAATCATGAAGCCCCGTTTGTCCATAGCTTTTACTAAAACTATGTGAAGTTTAAATACATCAACATGTAAAGTAAATAAGAAATATAATCATTTCAACCCATGTTCGACCAAGCAGCCTTATCTTAAATGCACAACATCTTAACCTGTTCAGTTTGTAGTTTCCCAGCGTGATTAACTAGCTACTTTGATAGGAGCTCAGCTGCAGGAGCTTCATCTACAAAATATCGTACAGAAGTATTATTTTACTTACCGAAAAAAATGTAGCAGAGACTTCTTGGACGGTCTGTTAGTGCAATCAGTACCACAGCAAGCCATCTTTGTCCAATAAGTGCACGATTTATATCTAAACACTAATAAAGTTTGTGGATAGAACTGATGCTCAAGTTCAGAGAAAGGAAACGGCCTAAGTCTTAACGTGAGTCCCAGGCTGAAGGCGTTCCCCGGAGCAAGCAGGGGGGAGTAAGCAGTCTATGGCGACAAGCTGCTAGCCACCGTTAGCCACCAGCGCTAGTGCTGACGGCTCATCCGAGACCTGTCAATCAAAGGACACGCCCCCCATTATTCAAAATTTCAAGATTAAATTATGTCTAAACGGATGAGTTAGAAAAAAATTCACCCCCCCTTAGAGTTGTCATGACATAAACCTGACCTATTAAACCTAAAATGTTTTTTTGAACCAGACTGTAAACATGTTTATTTCTGCTGTGAAGTTGGCCTTTTTATCATGGTAGTCAATAGGAAATTGCTCCTTTCTGGAGCCAGCCCCCAGTGGATGAGGGGTGAACTGCAATTTTTGTTACTTGGCCTCAATTCTGAGCGGCGGAATTTGCCCCTTGGTACCGACTTGATAGAGTCCCAGAAAATGGAGTGCAAGACTGGAGACAGCTCAGTAGTGCACTGCTTAAGCACCCTGGCTGAGATGCCATCTGGACCCGGTGCCTTGCCGGTCTTACATCTGTTCAATTGCAGGCGTATGTCTTCCCCTTTAAATGGAGGCTGTGATGGGGGATCCGGGGGCAGGGCACTGATCAGCTGATCACAGAGGGCAGAGTGGTCGACAGTATCAAAGCGTGTAAAGAAGGAATTTAAAGAATCAGCAAACTGAAAGGATCAGTTCTTGTTGTGTTAAGCTCAGTATTAGATGCTTGACCAGTGAGAACCTTAATTTTGTGATAAGCCTGTTTGGTGTTCATACTGCTGAACTCCTGTCCTATGCTGTCTTTATACTTTAGTTTTGCTTTGATTGTGTCATTTTTAATCTGTTTGTGTAGTATATTGATAGTTGTGCTGACAAACTGCCTGGGAGCTGCTCCTCCCCTTCAATCACTGGGGTGAACCAGGTGGAACAAATCTTCCAGGCAATCTGGATGTGCCAGTACCTGGCTCTGTGGTTGTCTTTGGACCACACTGAAAGGAGCATGTATAGCACCACAAGACCAAGGAAACTTCAACTTTGTCTTCTAGATGACTGTGCAAGACCAAGCCCTCCACAAAACTGTGAAGGACAGCCGGTAAGCACCATATTGGCCATGTTTGGTTAGACTCATTTAAGAAGTTCATTGCTAATGCTACTCTAGAAAACAAACTTTTAACTCTTGTGTACTTTGACTGGACTTTTCCAGTGATTTGTAACTCAAAATTTTTGGTTTTATCAAACAAGTCGGGTATAAAGGAAAAGTAATAAAAAGCCAAATTCATTGTTTGACCAAGAAATGTCTGAAATAGTTCAAAGCAATTTAAACTTTGTAGAAATCTTAATAAACAAAGTTCTTAATTCAGTTAAGAATGTATAGTCTAAAAAATATTTGGCCAAAAAAATGTAAGATCTAGGAACTTGGCTAAAAAAGTATGGAAGCACAGTTTGGCTAAAAATTAGATATATTAATTAACCTAAATATTAAACCAATTGAAGGTAAAAAAAAAAAAAAAAGTTATTTGGCTAAGATACTTGGTTAAAAGTTAAGAAAAAATATGCATTTTGAAAATTAAAATACCAACTGATTTGTTGATCTTAGAATAATCCTTTATTATAGTAATACTGCTTAAAATTACTGATTAAAAAATATATTGAATCTTTGACAGACTAATTTTGAATGTATTTGGCTAAAATGTGAATTTAGCTCAAATATACTGACTCTGATCATTTGATTTAAAATGGTGGTTATTTTGGGAGAACATTTGCTTAAAACCTAGAAACCTTGTTTTATAGTGGCAGTAATGTTTATCTGAGTTGAATGTGAATAATTTTGTTTAATCTGTCAACTCAAATAATAACTTGTATTTGTAATTTCTCTTGAGGTTTTTTACCTGTTAACTTCCCACCAAAGAACGTTAAATAAAAAACAATCAACTGATCCCATGGCTGTTTATTGAGTGAAATCCAGTTAAGATGTTCATGTGGAGGGACTGTCCTTTTCAAGTGGGGAATTGCACAAGAGATCTGAGCTGAACTTGACAATAGGGTTCCAGTCTTTCCTCTGAAAGGCTTCAAACCTTTAATTTATTTTAATTTAAATGTAAGATGTGATCCAGGGATGAGAATTGGGGTACTTCTTAAATGTCTCTGTTGGTATGGTAGAAAAGATGCAGAATTTTATGTAATCCGTGATTACTGAAACCCTATGCTCCAAGTCCCCTTGGAAAATATTCCCTTCCGTGCACGCTAGGGATCCCTGCAGCTGTGCAATTGTATCCTCCGACCAAATGGTGGCACTGTGGACGGTGGGCTTGGCACGTTTCAGTTGCGAGTTGTAATGTGGAAGTAGAACAATAACATTGTGATCGGAGTAGCAGAGTGGAGGATGAACCTGGATGGTGAATGCCTCAGAAATGTTCCCGTAACAAGTCTATGGTGTTGTGCTTCCTCGTGGGAATGTTAACGTACTGGTGCAGAGATGGCATGACACTGTCCAGTCTGCAGCTGTTAAAATCACCCACAATGAACAGCGGAATGTCTGGATACTTAGCCATCATAGAGCTAGCGTCCTTGGCTAGTAGCCTCGCTGCGCTCAGGGGAACATAAACACAGCTGATCACCACACGGGAAATCCCTCGGTAGGCAAAACGGACGTAGAGACAGGGTTAGCAATTCAACATCGGGTGTGCAGATTGTACGGTGAGTCTTGATGTTAACACACCATCGCTTGTTAATGAAGATACAAACTCCACCACCCTTGTTTTTTTCTAGACTCGCCTGTCCTATCAGCTTGTATGATGGTAAAGTTATCGAGACTAACCTCAGAGTTCGTGATGGTTCTGTCCAGCCAGGTTTCGGTCAGGGAGATGACGCATACATTCCTGAAGGTCCTCTCAAACCGGCACTTGGCATGCAGCAGATTTATTTTGTTTCGTAGGGAGCAAACGTTAGCCAAAATGTTGTGAAGAGGGGGTCTGAGGGGACGCTTCCTCAGACTGGTGCGTACCCCACCACTCCTTCACGGTTTTCTTGGTCGGAGTTCGCATGTAAGTTTGACTACTGGCCTCTGGGAGCAGAATACAGAAGAACAAAGTTGGAGAAGCTCATCGTGGCTATTGGTGAGTGGTGGTTCCTGGTTGTGTAGCCCCGCAATCATCCGCTAGCCATGGAATTAACAATGTCAACACAATAATTCCACTCAGATCCAGCTTTTTGCATAATCTGCATAACATAGACATAGACATGACGAGAGAAGACGGAAAGACTTACTGACGGGCTGTGTAATCACTGCCGAAGACAGAAGAATGAAGAACAAATGTTTCTCCACACGAGTGTACGATAGCTGGTGTGAGGAGCCATCAATCCGGCTCCCAGGAATCGATGCAGACATGGAGATCAGAGCCATAGAAACCCAAAGGACCCCCAGAGCACAGGAACCCCAGGTAGACCAAGGCAGGGATGACCGCACCCCCAAGAGAGGATCAGTGGAGAGCCCTGGGGGAACATCCAATAGCCACAATGTAGGGTCCCAGGGGACCGCAGTGACAAGCACACAGGCTCCGCCGGCAACCCTCTGCACCAGGGCGGATCCAGCCATGGGCCCGGGGACTGAGGGCGCCCCAACCCCCAGCAGGGCCCCGACCAGGGAATGGCCAACAAGGGCTACAACACACAGACACAATCATACTTTCCCTCCCTCTTACACACATACATTCTCATCTGCACACTAAGACACACAAAAAAGGATGCTGTACACCCACTTATACTCCCCATACACACTCTATACTCTCAGGTCCAGTTACTGATACCCCAGCAGAGAAAGGAGGTGGTCCCCCTACACTCTAGGATGGTGACAAGCAGACCGCCAAAGCCCACACAATGGCAAAGCAGTCCACCAGCCCAGGCCCCGACTAGACCGCCTTTTCCCACTTCCAGTCCCCAACCCCTGATGGCCAATAGCGAACAGGGGTGGAAAGACTCCCTAGTCTCCCATCTCCCGCTTGAGTACGGTGTTGATGCGTGTTATGTGTATTTAAAAACAGAGGGGTGGGATGAGGGGAAGGCAGCCACACATCCCCAACCCCCACCACGAGCCCTCAGAGGTAAAGCTGATTGAACAGCTCATCCTCTGGATGCCAAAAAGCCTGCCCACCCCAAAGTCCCTACATGTGTCTCATGAGAATGTTATAAGTGAGTGTCTAAGGTGTACAGTAAAATTAGGAGCCAGGCAGCAATGGGGTAGTGGAGATGGAAACCCCTCACCCCAGTGACGTACCTACACCCCAAGGACCTACATGGATGCCTTATTGGGCGGGGGGCGTCGACTGGGATGATGGTCTCGGTGGCTGAACATACCCCGTGTCCTGTTATCAGTCTTGTGCAGGTGTACAATCTTGTCCCTGGTGTCCTTAGACAGCACTATGTTCTTGGCCATGGTGGAGGTTGGAGTCTGACTGTATGAAGGTGAGAACATTTATATTTTGTACAGATTGCGAGTTCTATAAAGAATTCTGGAATATTCTGGCACCAACATTCCACAGAATGCTGCAGGAAACCAAGGAAAATGGCCGACTCCCACCAAATATGAATTCTGCCTACATTAGTCTTCTACTAAAATCAGGTAAAGACCCTTTGTTTCCCACCAGCTATCGTCCCATATCCCTTATTAATGTTGGTCTTAAAATAATCTGCAAAGCCCTCGCAAAAAGGATAGAGAAAGTAACCCCTCTTATAAGACATCCTGATCAAACTGGTTTTATTAAAGGGAGACATTCATCCACAAATTCACGTAGATTAATAGATTTTTCTTACTGTAAAAACATTAAAACTAATATATTATCTTTAGATGCAGAAAAAGCATTTGATAGTTAACTGGAAATTCTTATTTGTAACCTTACATAAATTTGGCTTTGGAAATTCTTTTATAAACTGGTTGAAAATATTATACAGTTCACCAACAGCATGTATCAGGACAAATAACCAAACATCATCTAGGTTTAATATTCAGAGAGGTACCAGGCAGGGATTTCCTCTCTCTCCCTCCCTGTTCGCTATTTTTATTGAACCACTAGCTGCAGCAATCAGGCAAACTCACAATATTAAAGGCATAAAATGCAATAACATGGAACATAAAATCAGTCTTTATGCAGATGATGTATTACTTTTTCTCCAGCATTCACAAACCTTTCTCTCAGGTAATCGGGTTGATAAAGTCTTACTCAAATGTTTCAGATTATTCTATAAATTGGTTAAAATCTACAGTTCTTCCAATCAATTGTTCTGTCTAGAATCCAACTAATACACAACTGCAGTCAGGGAATATTACCTATTTAGGTATCAATGTCTCACCAAGACTGGCAGATTTAATAACGCTAAACTACATCCCACTTTAAAAAAAAGTGGAAGATGATCTTGCTAGTTTTGCCCAGAATCAACTACTTATTCTCAATGATTCCAAGTAAACCATCACTAGACTGGATTAGATCTCTGGACTCCTCTATCTCTAAATTTCTTTGGAAAGATAAACCCCCACGTATCAGCTTAAAAACACTGCAGAAGACCAAATAAAAAGGAGGTCTAGATCTACCAAACTTCCATCATTATTTCTTAGCCAACAGGCTCCAATACATTTCAAGATGGTTAAAACATAGCTACCTAGACGAGTCCTGGATAGATATAGAACAGACCCTATGTAATAAGATAAAACTTTCAGACCTACCATTTATTAGCTCAAATATAAAACATGAATGCTTTAAAAGCATAAAAATCAGCTCCTCTCTGACAGCATGGTGGGAGTTTCTAAAAATGACAGAGTCCACAATAATCCCATGCAGACGTACACCCATCTGGAATAACCCCGACATCTTGCATAAAAAATTTATGATAAGTTTTCCAGTCTGGAGGTGGAATGGAATTGAATACCTGGAACATATATTTGAAGGAACAGACTTTATCCCATTTAATACATTAATTACACAATATGGAATTGATAAAAACAAATTCTTAGAATATCAACAAATTAAATCTATTATTAAAGGTAAATTTAGGCTCAATACAGCTGAATTACAAATTCCAGCAAGAGTTTTAGATTTTCTTAATCTCAACTCCCCCCCAAATTGCTGTCTAAAATATACAAAACTTTATCTACAGTAGATGAATCAATAGCCATCCCTATTTCAAAATGGGGGTGGATTTATCAGCCAGCTTTGACCAAAGCGTCTGGTCTCAGATATGGTTAAGAACCTTTAAAATAACAAAAAAATCCTCATTTGCAATTAATACAATACAAAATCCTTCATAGAGTATACTATACAGGTCAACGAATGTTTAGGATGGGTTTTACATCGTCTAATACCTGCTAACAATGCACAAGCAATATACCAGATACTTATGTTCATGCGCTTTGGTTCTGTCCACCTGTTAAGAAATTTTGGTGCCAGATATGTGAGGACTTATCAAAGTGTCTGAAATGTAACATCCCACCATCTCCCTCAGTTTGCCTGTTGGGAGATTTAAATGATATCACCATGGACACAAAGTCAGTTCTAATGGTTCACATTGCCTTAAGCATCCCTAAGAAAACTATCCTCCTGAACTGGAAAAATAAAAAAGCTCTTAATATTAATCAGTATAGAAATCTCTTGTGGACCATATTGGTCTTGAGACGGCCTCTGGCTCCATATCTGATCAATCTTTCTCGGCTCCTTTGATCGGCTCCATCACCTAGTGGGGGTGGGGGGCACTTGGTTTTTTCGTTTGGGACACTGTTGCTGATGTGGGGGTTTTGGGGTTGGAGGCGTCTGGGGGACACCCCAGGGGGTGGGATCACTGGGCGGATGGGGCGCTGGATGTCGTGGCCGGCCTGGGGTTGGGCTGTGGGTGGTAACTCCTGATGGCTGCATACAGTGCCTTGGGGGGGGTTGCACTGGCGGACATGGGTTACTGGCCTGGTGGCCGTGCTGCGCCAGGGTAGGGTCTGGGGTGGGCCTGGGGATTCGGGGCTCAGGGGCGCCGCGCCCCTTAGCTGTGGTCCTGGCAGGTGGTCAGCCGGCGTGGGGTCTCTGTTGGCTGTCGGGGCCGGCCGGCGGCCGGCATGTGCACCCGCCTCTCCTTCTTTCTCTGGCCCGATTGTCATCGCCGGTCCCTGTATGGCGTCTCGCTGCCATACAGGGACCGGCCATACTGCGCTGGACTCGGCTCCTGGGTCTTGGTCTTTGTGCTGGGCGCTGGGGTTGGGCATTTGGCCGGGTTCGGTCGGACTTGCGGGTGGACTGGCCGGGTGGTGGGCGTGCAGGGCAGGTGGGTGGGGCGCTGGGTTTGGTCTCCTGCCGGGCCGTCGAGCAACAGTGGTCACTCCACAAGGAATGAGGCTGGTGGATGTCGGCCTGGTGGGTCGCCCGCCCGGCTCATCGGTTTGCTCCTGGTCTGGGCAGGTACGTCGGCGTGGTTCGGGCTACGGGGGCCTCCGGTGTGCGGGTGGTGCTGGGGGCCTCCTTTGCTGGCGGGGAGGCTGCTGC
The DNA here is from genome assembly GCA_963556495.2 of Valencia hispanica. Lineage (NCBI taxonomy): Eukaryota > Metazoa > Chordata > Actinopteri > Cyprinodontiformes > Valenciidae > Valencia > Valencia hispanica. The sequence continues at coordinate 503,046 of OY747704.1, forward strand.
TGTGTAGTGACAGGTGCTCTCCCCCTACGAGGGCACTTGGACGGTGGGGAGGGGTGTGAGGGAGGGAGAGTCTAGTGTCTTTTGTTTTGAGAGTAGAGCGAATGTCAGGGTGGGTTTAGTTCCCCTTCTGGAATGGGGCTGGGGGGACTGCCTTGGGGTCCGTGGGGCTTTGTGGTGCTGTGGCCGTGGGCCCCGGGTGGAACGTGCCATGGCCTCCCTCCCCTGGTGGATCCCGGTGAACAGCGGTGCCTATTGGGGTCAGTGGGGGAGCTGGCTCCCTGGGAAGACATTTTGTCTCCCAGTCCCTCCCTCCCCATCCCTGGACACCTCTGTCTACCCGCTCCATCACTTTACCACTCATAGGGTCCCAACTTAGACACTCCCACTTATAACATTCTCACGCGACACATATGTAGGGACTTTGGGGTGGGCACACTTTTCGGCATCCAGAGGGGGAGCGGTTCAATCATCTTCACCTCTGGTGCCGTTGCCCACTGTTAAACCACATATAGACACTGAGGGCTCGGGGTGGGGGTTGGGATGTGTGGCTGCCTTCCCCACATCCCACCCCTCTGTTTTAAATGCACATTATTACAACACGCATCAACACCATACTCGAGCGGGAGGATGGAGGCTAGGGGTCTTTTCACACCCCTGTTCGCTACGGGCCATCAGGGGTTGGAGTCCGGAGGAGGAACAGGCGGTCTGGTCGGGGTCCTGGGATGTCGGGCTGCTTTGCCACTGTGGGGCCCTTGGCGGTCTTCTTGTCTCCGTCTTAGAAGGTAAGGGGTCCATCTCCCGGGTCCGGGGACTGGTGGCTCTACTGGGGCATCGGTACCTGGACCTGGGAGCATAAAGTGTGTATGGGGTGTGTGAGTGAGGGTACACCGTCATTTTTTTGGGATGTCTTGGTGAGTCAGTGAGAATGTATGTGTTTAAGAGGGAGGGAACGTATGACTGTGTTTGTATGTCTTTGTCTACCTGTCAGGTTGGATCTTGGTCTGCCCCCTCGCCTGGCGCACCTCAGGCCTTACACTTAATGGGGGGCCTATTTCCCCTCCGTCACTCCCCGCCGGTGACGGGGGCCCCTGCCTGCCGGTGCATCGGTGGTCAATCCGGTTCGGACCTGGTGCGTGCCTGGCCGGCCCTGGGGGGGCCGGTGTGTCGGTCGGCCGATGCGCTGGGCCGATATCTTCCTTTGGTTGGTTAGGGCACATCTTTTAGAGGTCCCAGGTTTGGGATTGTTGGGTGGTGCCTGCTCGGTGGCTCGGCGGGATGCAGAACCAGCGTCTCTGCTCGTTTGATCACCTGTTCTGTGCGCACCGTGCGTGGCCGGTTCATTGGCGGGTTGGACCGGCCCTGGCCCTCGTTGGATGCCTGGTCTCGGCGCCCTGCGTTGCGTGGGATTGGGACCCGGGAGCTGGTACAACTTGGTGTCCAGATGCTGGCTGAGCCCGGCCTGGGTATGCTGTCCGTCCCCTGCGGCTATCGGTGGGGCGCTGGGATGTTGGCGGTGGGAATTGGCCTAGGGTGGAGGCGGCGCGTGGCGGCCAGCGGCGGCCTCTGCAGTGCCGGGGGCCCCTCGTCGGCCGGTCCCTTGTTGGGTCCCTGCTGGGGGGTGGGGTTCCCCTGGGCCCTGGCTCTCCCGTTCATTGACCGGCCCGCCCTGGCGCGGCCGGTTGCCGGCGGGGCCCGTGGGCTCGTCACTGCTGCCCCTCGGGCCCCTGCATAGTGGCCGCTGGATGTTCCCCTGGGGTTCTCCTTTGCTCCACTCTTGGGGGATGCGGTCGGCCCCACCCTGGTCCGCCTGGGGCTCTGGGGGTCCTTTGGACATCTTTGCTCCGATATCCTTCATGTCTGCATCGATTCCTGGGAGACGGATTGATGCCTGCTCACACCAGCTATCGAACATGGAGAAACTTTATATGCACCAGCATGCTAACAAACACACATAGATGTGGGGTCTCTGGTGTTTAAGGATATATTCTTGGGCTGAGGTTATCATTACTAGAGCTTGATTAATCGGTACCATGAGTTTTTCTGTGACGTTGTTGTATTTTTATATCTATTTTTGTGTGATGTGGTTGTGTAATTCTTAGTTCACAATGTTTGGTTTGTTTTGTCGATGTTCCTTTTTCGTGTTTGTTTTGTTTTTTCCGTCTCTTTGCCGTCCTGTGGGTATGGAGGCAGACTTCAATGTCTTCCTGTGTTTTCTTTGTTCCCCTTCCTCTCTTGTATTTTCAACTCACCCTCTCTCTTGACTTTTTGTTTCCTACCTCTCTTCTTCATCTTCCTTCTTTCTTCTCCTTAATTTTCCGTCTCCGTGTCCATAACATCAGGAAATAAAAACCCCAACAATTCATAATAAAGATTTTTCACACATATATCAAGTGGAGGACTATAGCAAAAGCTGTACTGCTCCGCTTGTGAAAGTAAATCTGTTGGGCTTCTACTTGGTACTCGGACACCAATTCTGAGCTCCACACTGCCAAACAGGACACGTAAATTAAAAAAGATTGCGAGTTCAGACGGGTGCCATTAACACAGGTAACGAGTGGAGGATAGAGCTTCTTAAAGAAGTAACAGGTCAGTTAGGGCCAAAATTCTCTCTTGTTTGTAGGTGCTAAATACATATTTTTTGCACCATTATACAAATAAATTCTTGAAAAATCATAAAATGTGATATCCTGGATTTTTAAAAACATTTTCTCTCACAATTGAAATGTGCCTACGATAAAAAAATTACAGACATCTTTTTAAGTGCGACAACTTGCACAATCGGTGGCTGCCAAATACTTTTTGCCCCACTGTACAGAAATGCACACGCACTCACATCCAAAGGCAATTCAGAGTAATCAGTCATGTTTTTGGACTACAGGGGAGGAAGCTGGAGTACCCAGAAAGAACCCACACATGCATGGGAAGAAAACAAAGCTCCAAGCTGAAAGATTCAAGACCAGGAGCTTCTTGCTACAAGGCAACAGTGCTACCAACTGTGCCACCGTACAGCCCCTATGGAGATCTGTTGATTTGTAATTTGTTAAACTTGGTTTGATTTATGCACAACTAAAAAACAAATGGAAATAAACTTTTATAGACTAGAGTCAAAGACATGTTCCACAGGAACAAAGAAATTGATAGTTTTTCATAAAGTTCTTTCCGGCGTCGACATTTTATACTTTACAAAAAACACAAGTACAGACCTCCTGAGAAGTCCACATTAGTCTATCCCTGTGCAGCATTTGAATTTAATATCTGTTGAACGTAACACTGTTTATCTTTTTTTCTGTTTTAAAGGCATAACTTTTAAAACCTTACTATGCCTTTTAATATGGAGAACTGGTCCATGCTTACTGGAGATGACTTGGTGATTTTAAACCTACTGGTCATATCGTGCTTTCCAAAAAAGAGGACACTTGGCCCAGTCCTGAAACACTTTTAGGACTGGGGCAAGACTTTTGATTTTAACATATTTAAAGCGTGCATTTGCCATGTGGTTAGAATGAACAGTTATATATCAAACTTCAGATAGGCTTTCACAAGTACAAAAATGACTTTAAAATATCTGGAAAGTAATTAATAACTAAATTAGAAAATGTACTAGTATCAACAGGTCACTTTTAAAGTCATAGGACAGGACAGAAATTAAACACAAATCTGTAATAATATTCAGAGAAAACAAGTAATATTTTCTTGTCAATGTGATAAAAGTAAAAAACAGCAGTGTCAAAAAGACTACAAGAAAGTGCATACTCCAGTCTTTAGTTTTCACCTTCATCCTCCTCATACAATTTATAGATAAACTCTCACTTTGCAGCGCATTATTATAGTTGTGTCCATGTGGACCTACTGGAGCTCTGCCACTTTTGTCTCACACAAACACAAATGCCAGGTCTGATAGTCTATAAAGTTATACTTGCGCTTTGATATCTTGTAAACAGTCACAATGTCACCCACTTAGCACAGTGCAGTGCATCACAGCACAGCACAGTCTGCTCCATCTCTGAACGGACCAGAACCATCCACTAGGGAGCAGCTAGGGGAGGATGTCAGATGAGAGTAAGGTTGTCTTATTCCATGCATCACACCAGTAATCTTAAGTATGCTTATTGGTCCCCTGAAAAACTATGAAAACCTGTACATTTTCATCAGTTTATGAAATCCCCCCCAGACAACACGTGACAAGTGGACATGTCCAGGAAGAGGACGGTTAGTCACCCTAGTTAAAAAAAAACAAGTGAACACATTAAGATACTGTGCATTTGATTGTTTTAGCATCTCTTTAAGGTGATGCTGTAAATGACTAACAGGCAACAGTTGAAGACATATCAGAGCTTTTCCTCTATATATGCCAACTGAACATTATGGTCTCAAACAAGTATTTCCTTGCCCCCCTTTTTCCATACAAAACACATGCTTACTTGTAGACTCTGGCATTAAACTTCCTCTCCCCTGGGAAGCCAAACATCCCACAGATGACTCTGCTGTTAAACACCGTCCACTCTGTGTTACAGATCTGTTTCCATTTGCCTCCATCTTTCACCTCTATGTAGCCCTCGGTCACAGGGATCCGTTTACGGTACGACGATAGGATGGCTCGTATGCGCACATCCTCCACACGAATGTCAAGGTTCTGTGGGAGAACATTGAGAGAAATATATCAGAAAAAGTGCTTTTAACACAGGACCTCATAGTGAGAAGAGATATGATCAATAGACTGTAGTACACACGCATGTGTCAGATTTTACCTATGAGCTCTCTTTCAGATCAGTTTGAATGGCTTTGCTAGACTTTAGATTCAATTAAAATAAACTGATTCCCACCTTTACACAGTTGGTTTTAAAACACAATGATTCTTGTTATGAAGACGGTTCGAAGCTGGGTTATCCTGAGCTATCTCTGTAGTTATGCTGCTATAGGCTTAGACTGTTGGAGGAAAAACTGAACACTTTTCTTCACTCTGCTGCATTTTTGTTTTACTGCTCTGCAGTTACATTATTTGCTGTTATTTAGACTGTTAGCTGTGTTTTCTCTGTTTTTCTCTCCATACAAAAATGATAGCTACACCTGGTCTGGTGTCCTGCTCAGCTGTGATGCCTTGTTGGAGGGAGGCATTGACTGGGATGATGATCCCAGTAAGTGAACATCCTCCATGTCCTGTTATGAAGTTTTTACTTTCTTTAATATAGAAAGTTCTCTTACATCAGTTTTTCTTATTCTTTCTGTGTCTCTGCTCTGTCTTCTTGAACCCCCAGACGGTCGTAGCAGATGGCCGCTTGTACTGAGCCTGGTTCTGGTTCTGCTGGAGGTTTCTTCCTGTTAAAGGGGAGTTTTTCTTCTCTATTGTCACTACATGCTTGGTCAGTATGAGGGATTGCTGAGAAGTCAAGAACACAACTCAGGCCACTGTCTACTGTCGCTGCATGTTGGTCTATGAGTATTGGATGCTGCAAGTCAATGACTCAATGCAATCTGCTGGGATTCCTTAGATGGAAACTTTAAAACTGAATAGAATAATGAACTGAACTTAAAGCACTGTTTAGTGAATAGGATAAATTGGAATGGATGTGCCTTGAGGTGACATGTTGTGAATTGGGGCTACAGAAATGAACTGAATTGAACTGAATTATGAACTTGTTCAATGTTTTTGTTCTTTTTGTATGACAGTTATTAAGAGAGAAATTTCAGTTCAATCAAAGATTCTATTTGGGGCTGAGCATGACTTAACAAGGAATAAACTGCATAAAGAGACTGGTTAAAACTCTAAATCCCAGAATGCACAGCATTTTCACTTTCCAGGAGGGAGTTTCCCAGTGTGATCACATGACTTCATGGCTTAACAAAACTCTGTTTGATGCCCAGTTATTCCGCTTTTCCATGGCAGCCACTACAATGAGGACATATGTGTGATTCTTTTCCTTCCTGGGTGAGTAAAAGACTATCTTCGAAGAAACCCTGGATCAAAAATCTATTGATGTTTGAGTAGCCTACAACTGTTTTCCTGTCCAAAATTAAAGCTTAAGCTGGCTTATTTGAGGTTCTGCACAAAGAATCTGTTGGACTACAGCTGTGATTACTGGACCAAAAGACATACCTCTGGCCAGTAGGAGTGCTAATCACACCATGGACTCTTAGTTTAAACGGCGAGATGCGAGTTTTAAACTTCCATCCTTCACTGGCGAGGGGGGAAAGCGAGTTTCTGGAAGAAACTCATCGGATCCAAAAGACACAACAGTCTGCTAATCATTGATCAGGTAAACTGTATCCGGTCGATGGAATAAGTCCTGAGACCGACTTGTTCAAAACCCTGAAGAAAGAATCTTTAAATTACAGATTCTACCAGAGAGCCTTGCTGATAGGCTGCTGCACGGCCGAGAGCTGCTCACCCGACGTTGCTGAGCTGGAGGCTGCCCGCGAAAAGGGAGAAGATTGCTGTGCCAAACAGAACCGAGCTGAGGGGACAATGATGTTACGGGCTTACGATGGTTCGCTAGTCACGCACCCACAAGGACTGACTGCTGGCGGCGCCCTAAGCAGCTGCTGCTAACTGACTAGCTAATGGCTGATTTCTTTCCTTTAACGCTGATTCCCCAGACAACGGATTCACCCTTCCATGGGGATCTAAGATCATTCAAGTAAGGTTGTTTCTGGGCCGGGATAAATTGGCTAAGGATAAACAATTTGTATGAGATGTTTTTATTGTCTATTTCGATGTGTTTTTCTGTATTTTTATTTAATTGTTTTATTCTTCAATTGTTTTGTTATAAACAATGTTTTGAAAAAGTTTCTTACTTATAGGGTCTTTTTAAATCATGCAACAAAGTTACTCTGTCCGAGCAGAGTTTTCCTTTGTTCTTTTGTGCTAACCTAAATGTAGTGGCTATGAGCTGCTATAGAATATTAGCTCCACACGTTTGTTCTGATTAGTTTGGCATGCTTTTTGCAGACCGTTAGCATTGATAAACAATAAGAACTGCTATCTACGGTATTCAAAAGACAGATCTGCTTGAAAATAGATAGTTTAAACACAGAAAAGTAAACATAAGTCGTATTTGAAACCGCCAGAATACTAAAATTAGATCCATCACTGCAGTGACTGATCCGTAAAATCAAATCAAATTTCGAAATGTTACTGATTTTTAATATGGCAGATTATTTAATTAAACATTACTTCCTCAAAATAATGTTGTCTTCACATTTGCTTTGGATTTTGAATTGGTTATTTGAACACAAACCATAAGGCGCTAATTCGTCTTAAACTACTCACAATTAGTTGAAAACTAGCTTAGCTTCACTCCCAAAACTCTTCAATAAAAGTCTTGGTCTTTAAGCATACATATTCATACTGAACTGTGACATCACAATCAATTTTTTGGTTACTGTTTCATCTTCATTGCACATTTGTCCATTTTACTGTTTTACTTTTGGTAGTTAGTTTTATTATTCATATTTCTTTTACTTAGTAGTCTAGTCACATGCCCAACCAAAATACTCCACAGCATACAAAGAGCAAAACCCAGGAGCCAAGTGCAGTGCCCAAAAACTGATGAGATTCCGAAACACCGCCCATCTACAAGCCTGACACCCCAACACGCAAACAAGGCAGGAGGCCATCCAGAAGTCGGCAATGAGAGTTACCATCCATAGCCACCAAAGCCCCATCCCAGGCGGGGGCCATGGCACCCAGCGCCTGATCCGCCTAGCGATCCTACCCCCAAGGACCTCCCCGAGTCGCCCCTAACCCCAAAATCCACCCATATCAGCAACAATGCCCCATACGACAAAACTCCCACCCCTACTAGGTGATGGAGCCAATCAAAGGAGACCAGAGAAATTGATCAGATGTGGAGGCAGAGGCTGTCTCAAGACCAATGTGGTCCAACAAGAGATCTTGACATTGATTAATATTAAGAGCATTTTTATTTTTCCAGTTCAGAGGGATAGTATTCTTAGTGATGCATAAGGCAATGTAAACCATTTGAACTAACATCTAAGTTTCCCAGCAAGCAAACCGAGGAAGAAGGTGGAAAATTATATTTCAGACACTTTTGATAAGTCCTCACATATCTGGCACCAAAATCTCTTAATAGGTGGACAGAAACAAAGCGCATGGATATAATTATCCGGTATATTGCCTGTGCATTTTAAGCAGGTATTAGACTATGTAAAACCCATCCTGAACAGTTGTTGACCTGTATAGTGTACTCTATGAAGGATTTTGTATTGTGTTAATTGTGATTTTTACTTATTTTAAAAAGTTCTTAAATCTGAGACCAAACGTTTTGGTCCAAGCTGACTGATAGATCCACCTCCCATTTTGAAATGGGAATGGCTATCGATTCATCTAGTGTAGAAAATGTCCTGTATATTTTAGATAGCAATTTGGGGGGTTTGAGATGAAAAAAAAAAGTAAAACTCTTTCTGCATTTATACCTCAACTGTATTGAGCCTAAATTTAACTTTAAGATTTATTTGTTTATCCTAAAAATGTATTTGAGTACAGATAAGTTACGTTAAGTACGTAGAGTTAAATTACAGTCAAACATAATGATTTCTATAGAGTGTCACTGGTTCAAACAGTTTAGTGCCTGACCTGGAAACACAAAGTAAGCATTTTTCTCACAGAGTTCTAAATAGTCTACACCTTCCAGATGTACTAGAACTGATTTACTTCTACTGCATGTGATGTCATCAGTTCCGTTGTTGCTAAGCTACAGACACAGCACCCCAATGCATTTGTGGCAATATCTGGTGATTTTAATCATGCCTCGCTCTCTACTACAGTTCCAACATTTCAACAGTTTGTCAGCTGCTCTACAAGAGAAAACAAGACCTTGGATTTGTTTTATGCAAATATAAATGATGCATACATGTCCAAACAAAGACTCCTCTGGGACAGTCAGATCCCAATCTTGTTTTTCTCTGTTCAGAATATAAACCACTTGTTCAGAGGCAACCTGTGACAAAACGAACTGCGAGAAAATTATCACAGGAAGCTGAAGAAGAAGCCCTGCAGGGTTGTTTTGCAACCACAGACTGGATGACTCTTTGCCAAGCACATGGAGAGGACATCAATGCCATGACTGAGTGTGTGACTGACTATATAAACTTCTGTTTGGACAACATCATTCCAACCAGAAAAGTGAAGTGAAATGCTTCCCTAATAACCCCTGGATCACCAGTGACCTGAAGGAACTGCTCAACAAGAAAAAAAGAGCCTTCAGGGATGGAGACAGGGAATTACTGAGGAGTATACAGAAGCAACTTAAGGTCAAGATCAGAGACAGCAAGGAGGCATACAGGAAGAAGCTGGAGAACAAACTACAGAGGAACAATATCAGATGTCTGGTCAGGAATGAGAAAGATCACAGGCTTTAAGGACAGGAAGGATTGGATAGATGAAAGTCTGGACAGAGCCAATAAACTGAACATATTCTTCAACAGCTTCAGTTCAGGAACTAGCTCAGCATCCCCCTCTCCTGTTCCCAGCCAAACAGACATCCCACTCTCCTCTGATCAACAGCTTTCCTGTTACACCTCGGATGTTTTATCCTTCACCTCAGCCATGGACTCTTCTAATTCCACAAGTTTGACTTCAACCAAGTCAGGAAATGCTGCTACCCCCTTTGCCTCCCCCTCCCACTTGTCTGTTTCCAAAAGTCAGGTGAAGAGGCAGCTGGAGAAACTGAACCGGAACAAGGCTGCAGGTCCAGATGGTGTCAGCCCCAGAGTCCTGAAGGCCTGTGCAGAGCAGCTCTGTGGGATTCTCCAGCACCTCTTCAACCTTAGCCTAACTCAGGAGAAGGTTCCAGTGTTGTGGAAGACATCCTGCCTTGTTCCAGTACCCAAAAGAACTCGCCCATCAGTCATCAATGACTATAGACCTGTTACCCTGACATCCCACATCATGAAGGTCCTGGAGAGACTCCTGTTGGCCCTCCTGAATAAGCAAACAAGAACGTATCAAGACCCACTGGAGTTTGCTTATCGCTGTGGAGTTGGAGTTGAAGATGCCATCATCCACCTACTTCAACCAACCCACTGTCATCTGGAAGAAGGGACAGAGCAGACTGTACTTCTTGATGAAGCTTGGGTCCTTCAAGGTTTGCAGCAAGATGCTGCAGATCTTCTACAAGTCTGGTGTGGAGAGTGTAATCCCTTCAGCGGTCATCTGTTTGGGTAGCAGCATCAGAGCCAGGGATTTAAAAAGGCTAAACAACCTGATAAAGAAGGCTGGTTCTGTTCTGGGGACAACTGTGGAACCTCTGGAGATGATGATGCAAAGAAGGATTCTTCATAAAATCAAAAAGTTATGGACAACCCTTTGCATCCTCTTCATGAGTCATACAACAGAGCGTCTTCAGTCGGAGGCTTCTTCCGTTTCGCTGCAATACAGACTGCTACAGGATATCCTTCCTGCCCACAGCCATAATCATCTACAACAACTCCTTAAAGAATTAATTATATGAGCTATACCAACACTTAATTTGCCTCTGGGATCAAAAAAATATTTTTGAATTTGAACTGAATTGAATGGAATTGATCTCTCCTGATCTCTTGCCTTATTTTCTTTTCTTAGCTTTTTCTTAGTTACTTTATACACCCAGCCTTTGGAGTTACTGTATTAGACCGGATCTCTGTTTTGGTTTACTTTCTGAAGGACTGTGGATTACCAAAATGGCGTTTTGTTCAGCTGAGGACTTGAAGAAACTGCTCCAGAGAACGGAAGAAATCGAGACAAAGTTACGCCGTCTTGAGATAAATTTTGAACTAAATGTTGGATATTGAAATGAGACAACTATACCAGTGACTACATGCAGGGAGGAAGAAACTGGAAACCCGGTGTCATCTCGGTCCAACAGTCTCGCAAAGAAGCCACAGAACAATGCTACTCCCTCAGCCAAAAGGTGCTTTACTGGTAGAACAACCTATTCACAGTTCGATGAACACCAGCCGGCTTTAAAGCGCACTGAATCTACGTCTGCTTTTTTTGTTCCGAAGAAGAAAAAACAAAAGAAATTGCAACCCAAAACAAGAGAGATTTCTCCCCCTGGAATACCGTTGAGAAACAGATTCGCAGCCCTCAGTTCCCCAAAATACGATGCAGCCCCCGGGAGCAGTAAATGTCACCAGGAGAAATACATCCACATAAGAAAGTTAGAACCTCCCAGCAAAAGTTCTCATCATACATGATGGATCAATTAATGGTATCAAAGATTTTTCTAGCCAGAACACTAGCTTTATCAGCTACAGAGAAATATCAGAAAAAATCTGGAAAATCTTACAACACCCTAAACTGGAAAAGCTCCTTATCCATGCAGGTTCAACTGATGTAGCCAAGAAACAGAGATTCTAAAAACAGATTTCTCTGATCTGCTAGAGACTTGATGGACTTAACATGAACATATTTATCAGTGGACCAGTCCCTGAAGGAAATGATGAAAGGTACAGAACACTTTGCATACTCCATAAATGGTTGAAGAGACAGTCTGTTGAAAATAAATTATTTGAATGTGCCGAGCACCTGTTCAAGGTAAACCAATGTTATCTCAACAGACCAGGAGAGAAACTGTTGACCTCAAATATTGTTTATCTGAATAAACCCTTGATAAAGCACCCGGAAACTGACCTCGACGCATAGCCCATGGATACTACCAGAAAACGGATACTTCCCCACACACACCAAGTGAAGATGACATCACCAGCCCAGACATATGCACGACCCACAGAGATTGACAGAGAACAAACACTTCCTACATCACCAGTAGCGAGCAAAGACATACATCGCTCAGCAGAGCATTCTTCAAGTATTCCGATCTCATCAGACTCATCGACACCTAATGACTCTCCGTTTAGAGATTTCTCAGACTGAAAGCACAAATTAGAATTGGGTCACAACTAACTCCTAAACTTGGACTACATCAAGCCCCTGGGACAAACGCTGGATGTATTCCGCCCATGTCCCAACTGGTAATAACAGACATCTGATATAGAAGGGAACCGGACAGTAAATACAATAAATACTCCCATCGTCTCCCAGAAGTTGCCCGGCCTCCCTGAGAGAAGCATTCAAGTCATTAAAAGCAGCAGATAACAAAAATGTGAAAGCCGAATGCTCCTATACTAAAACAAATCTCAAATTGATCATCTGTCAGAAGGTTCAGCTACCCATCATCAAACCACTTAAATGAGCTTTATTACATATTAGGTATTTATCAGTAAAGTTATTTCTAACCAATGAATTAAGCACTGAACATAATATACATGCCCTTTTTTTATCAGAAACATGGCTAGACGTAAATAATTAAACATTTGCATTGATAGAATCTACTCCTCCAAATTAGAACTTTTGATACGAGAGCAGGAAACACAGACGAGGTAGAGGCGTAGCCACAATTCTTTATAACTCAATGAACTTTGAAAAGGTGTACCTGGGCACATTTGACTTTTGAATACCTAGCCACCAAGATAAATGAGTCAAACAAAGCTTTATTTCTAAGTTTATATAAACCCCTAAAACTTAACTTCTTTAAGGATTTCAGCAACCTTCTTTCCATAATATTTATCGTTGATGACCAATTAATCATTGTGGGGGACTTCAACATCCATACTGACAACCCCCAAGATAGACTAGGAAAAACAATAGGTGACACTCTTCACAACTTCGGCCTGACCCAGCATGTCAAACAACCAACACCCAATAGAGGACACACTCTGGACTTAATTATCAGCAAAGGTTTAAATACATCTGACATCTCTGTAATTAATATTGCATTATCTGACCATTTCTGTATTTTCTTTGAAAGTACCATCTCTGCTAAACTATCTAACCACAGTGAGACAACTGTAAAAAAAAACAACCGTTTTTTAGGGGATAGTTCAGTTGAAACCTTTAAACGTATTTACCCTTCCACCACACCCCCCTAATTTCCCAACTCCAACGCAGTAAATAAGCTGGTAGTTAATTTCCTCACAAAAATCTCAACCATCATTGATTCCATTGCTCCAACTAAAGTGAAGTTAGTCTCAGGTAGAAAGAAGGCTCCGTGGACAAGCGATTTACTGGTATGTAGTGGGAAAAAGGGAGTGTCGACGAGCCGAGAGAAAATGGTGGAAAACTCGACTCCAGGTTCACTGTGAGATCTATAAAGACAGACTGAACAGATATCAGTTAACTCTAAAAGATTCAAGGGATTCGTTATTTTCTGAAATTAATAAAAACATTAATAATCCCAAAACTTTATTTTCAACACTGGAAAGACTAACTAATCCTCCTGTGACAGTAGCCCCTTAATAACACTACTCAGAATAAGTTAGGGATATCGTGAGAGACTCAGTGGATGTCATACATATGGTGTTTGTTTGACATCAGATTTTTTTGATGGGGAGGCAATTGTATTTGAGTAAAAAACACACCTCATTTTGTGTTTTCCACATAATGGTCTCACTGTGTACAATGTGCCTTACATATTGGGGCCAACACCAAAAAATACTAAAGACAACCCTATTCAATGTGGCATCAATTTCAAAGTTCTGTGGGTTTAAAAAGCTGGTATTGTCAGTAAGTCATTCCAACTTAATTCTTCAAACAGCCATGAACACAGAACGTCACTTAACGGATGAGCAGCGCCACCTGGCCATAAATAATTTTACTAGTTTATAAATCATTGAATGGCTTAACACTAAAGTATGTTGAAGATCTACTGTTACTACACCAACTCCCCAGACCACTAATTCCAGTCTACTCAACATCCCTAGAATCATAACTAAACATGGAGAAGCAGCTTTCATTTTATTTGCTCCTCTAATCGGGATAAACTTCTAGACAACTGCAAAGCTGCTGAAACACTGAGTTCTTTTAAATCACCGCTAAAACACATCATGCTTTGTGACATGGTGTGGAAACAATCGTCTTACCTTGAATGTGAACAAAACAATGAGATGATTGTAGATTTCAGAAACAAGGATAAGTCAAACACTGTTTCCATCATGGGAGAAGAAGTGGAGGTGGTTGAGGAAAATAAATACCTCGGAGTTCACCTTGACAACAGACTGGATTGGAGACTGAACAGTGAAGCCGTCTACAAGAAGGGACAGAGCAGACTGTACTTCTTGAGGAAGCTTAGGTCCTTCAAGGTTTGCAGCAAGGCCACTCCTCAAACCCGCTTCATAAATCCTAATCAGTCTTAACTCGATTCACCCGGTACCTCGCGCCTGCTCTACATATCTAATCACGCCAGGATACACATATAAACTCTGCCTGGCCTTCATCCCTCGTCTGTCTCGTTCGTTTTCCCCCCTCTCTAGGTCCTGGGTCCCGCCGACTCGCCTTTTCTTTTCTGGGTCCTGCCGACTCGCCTTTTCTTTTGTGGGTCCTGCCGACTCGCCTTTTCTTTTCTGGGTCCTGCCGACTCGCCTTTTCTATTCTGGGTCCTGCCGACTCGCCTTCTCTTTTCTGGGTCCTGTCGACCCGCCTTCTCTTTTCTGGGTCCTGCCGACCCGCCCCTTCAACCCTCCCCTGGTTTTTTTTCCGCAGCATTCATCGGGCAGATTCTCCCTGTTCTGCGCTCCAGTTCACTCCTGTACCACCTCTTCTAACGTCTCTCTCTTTTAGGTTCCGTCTGGGGGGGTGCTGAGCAGGCTCGGAAAGACGATTTCCCGAAGACTGCACCCCCACACTGAGTCTTCCTCCGGGTCTTCGGCGACGCCTCTCCCTAGACCATTCATTCAATTCTACATGCCTTCAATAAACTGTTAAATTCTGAATCTGTAGCGTGGTCCTTGCTAGTGAACTGCTATTTTTATTTTTATCCCCTAATCATGTAAACTATGAATTACTTTGTTGTTGAAAATGTGCTATACAAATGTTTTAGCCACTTTTTTCTACAGTAACCGTATTTTGGCAGGACAAAACGCAAAACATAAGATTTGACGACGGACTTAAGAGTGAAACTTTTTAGAAATGCAATGCCAATCATGCAAACGTCAATGCTAACCGAAAACCTATGGGAGTTACTGTATGTCAGTCACGTCATTTTGGACTAGCATAGTATGGTTCGGTTTTTACCCACACACAGCACAGGAACAACAATAGTGGACCTTTATGTTCTGTCTGTGCTGCTTCACCACTTCAGATTATTTGGCATGTTAAAGTAAAGTCTGCTCATTGTGAAATATTTATGCCGCCAGTGAACAGATATGGATTAAATGCACCAGATCATGCTACAAGTCAATGAATAGATGCAATCTGCTGGGTTTCCTTGGATATAAATCTTTTAAACTGATTGCAATAATGAATTGGATGATTAATTGGAAGGTGTTTATGATTGAATTTTAAAGACTTGTTTTATGAAGAGCCTGAAGGTGATGTGTTGTAAATTGGCACTATATAAATAAACTGAATTGAGTCATTCGTGCACCTTTTTATACAAGTGAACGGTTACAAAAACACGCCACTAGAAAAGAAAATTCACAAAGTTTCATTGCCTCCTACAGTCCGAGCTTTGGCACTACATCATTCCCTGTGCTATTAGTTGTTTTTTTATCTGCACATGTAGCATCTTCATTAATTCATTTTGCTGTTGTGTAAATGCATTTTTCCCCCCAGATATGCAACAGAATTTTTTTTTTGAAGCTTAGTTGGAAACAGCCTGAATCTAGTGAAGCCCTGATCTCCAACTTTGCATTTTTTCAAATCAAAAAGAATCTTATCTTCATTAAGGTAACAGAAAGTATGGCCCACCATCTCATTGGTATCACGATAATGCCGTGATATTGAAATATAGACTTCCACAGATATCCTAGGAGTTCTGCAGACTACAGGTACTTAATATGTAATTCTATTTTCAAATGTACAATTGTCAAATGAAACAAAGTACTACTATATTTTTACCAAATTAGCAGAATTTCACAAAATGCTACCCCATATTTTCCCTCTGTCCACCAGTATGTTGTGATTAACTGTCAAATGTAGCACTGATATGACCAAGATGAAAGTTGTTACAGATCGAACATAACTGTACTGGTCTACACCTAGTCTACAGGTCCAATCACAGCAATAAAAACTCCCATATAAATATTAAAATATATAGAGTATAACGTTTACTGGCCCCTTGCTTTGAATTCTGATGCACATGATCTGGTTCACACTTTTATTTCAGATTTGGAAAGGCACATAATCTGTTTCACAAATGCACACACTCAAATAAATTGATAAGTACCACAGGAATTTAAGGTTGCTGTAATTAAACATTTACTTAAGAAACCTTCCCTTTATCAAGATGACTTAGAAGTATCAAAAATATTAGCCTAATCTAAACCTTCAACTTGTATGTAGTACCCAGTCCCAACCAAATTATTTAAGTGTTCCCTTTGGTTCCTGTCCCCATTTTAGATATGATGAATCTATCCTTAGTAAATGGATACGTACAACAGGAATGTAAGGTTTCTGTAATTAAACCTTTACTTAAGAAACCTTCCCTCGATCAAGATGACTTAGTTAGTTACAGACCTATATCTAACCTTCCATTCTTATCCAAATCCAAAATCCTTGAGAAAATAGTTGCTTTTCAAGTCTGTGAGCATGTAAACAGTAACGAGCTGTTTGAAGAGTTTCAGTCAGGTTTTAGAGCTCATCATAGCACTGAAACAGCACTGGTGAAGGTTACTAATGATATTCTCATGGCCTCAGATAATGGACTTGTCTGTTCTGGTTTTGTTAGATCTCAGTGCTACTTTTGACACAGTCAATCATAATATTCTCTTAGAAAGGCTTGAACATGTTGCAGGGATCAAAGGAACAGCACTAGGCTGGTTTAAATCATATTTGTCCCACAGATTCCAGTTTGTTCATTTAAATGATAAATCTTCACACTCAAGGGTTACTTGTGAAGTACCACAGGGTTCTGTGCTTGGACCAATTCTGTTCACCATATATATGCTTCCAATTGGTAGAATCATTAGACAGCATGGGATAAATTTCCGCAGCTATGCCGATGATGCACAACTATATTTATCCATAAATCCTGATGAACCCAGTCAAGTTAGGTAGATTACAGGCATGTCTGGAAGACATAAAAACATGAATGAATCTTAACTTTTTGCTTTTAAATTCTGACAAGACAGAAGTTGCTGTCTTTGGACCAGAAGTTCTAAAAAAGAAACTGATTAGTCAATCACTTCATCTGGATGGCATTAAATTGGCCCCCAGTAATAACGTAAAGAACCTCGGCGTTATTTTTGACCAAGACTTGACATTTAAATCCCATATTAAACAGGTTTCTAGGATTTCCTTCTTTGTTCTGATGAATATTAAAAAGAGAGATAACATTCCTCGTGTTTTAGCTTCCCTTCACTTGCTCCCTGTTTAATCCAGAATAGAATTTAAGATCCTCCTTCTTCCATTTAAAGCCCATAATAATCAAGCTCCATCATACATCAGAGATCTAATTGTTCCTTATGTTCCTAACAGAGCCCTTCGCTCTCAGACTGCAGGTTTACTTGTAGTTCCTAGGATTTCTAAAAGTAGAATGGGAGGCAGATCTTTTAGTTATCAGGCTCCTCTCCTGTGGAACCAGCTCCCAGCTTTAGTCCGTGAGGCAGACACTCTGTTTACTTTTAAGGCCAGGCTTAAAACTTTCCTTTTTGATAAAGCTTATAGTTAGAGTGGCTTAGGTCATCCTGAGCTATCTCTGTAGTTATGCTGCTATAGGCTTAGACTGCTGGAGGACAGACATACCAATTTTCTTCACTCTGCTACTTCCTTTTCTACTAAACTCAGCAAAAAAAGAAACGTCCCTTTTTCAGGAATGTGTATTTCAACAATAATGTTGTAAAAATCCAAATAACTTTACAGATCTTCATTGTAAAGTGTTTAAACAATGTTTTCCATGCATGTTCAATTAACCATAATCAATTAATTAACATGCACCTGTGGAATGGTCGTTAAGACCTTAACAGCTTACAGAAAGTAGGCATTTAAGGTCACAGTTCTAGAAACGCAGGACACTAAAGAGACTTGTCTACCGACTGTGAAAAACACCCAAAGAAAGATGCCCAGGGTCCCTGCTCATCTGCGTGAACGTGCATTAGGCATGCTGCAGGGAGGCATGAGGACTGCTGATGTGGCTAGGGCAATAAATTGCCATGTACGCACTGAGAGACGCCTAAGACAGCGCTACAGGGAGACAGGAAGGACAGCTGATCATCATCGCAGTAGAAGACCACGTGTAACAACACCTGCACAGGATCGGTACATCCGAATATCACACCTGCGTGACAGGTACAGGATGGCCATTGAGCACGTCTGGGACCTGTTGGATCGCAGGGTGAGGGCTAGGGCCATTCCCCCCAGAAATGTCCAGGAACTTGCAAGTGCCTTGGTGGAAGAGTGGGGTAACATCTCACAGGAAGAACTGACAAATCTGGTCCAGTCCATGAGGAGGAGATGCACTGCAGTACTTCAAGCAGCTGGTGGCCACACTAGATACTGACTGGTACTTTTGATTTTGAGCTTCCCTTCATTCAAGGACACATTATTCTATTTCGGTTAGTCACATGTCTGTGAAACATTTTTAGTTCATGTCTTATGGTGTTGACTCTTTTAGTGTTCATACAAATATTTACACACATTAAGTTTACTGAAAGTAAAAACAGTTGGAAGTCAGAGGACGTTTCTTTTTTTGCTGAGTTTACGACTCTCCAGTTGTGTTACAGTACATTCTGTTATTTCAACTGTTAACTTTGTTTTCTCTCAGTGTTTTTCTCTCCATAGAAGATATACCTGGTCTGGTATCCTGCTTGGCTGCAATGCCCTGTTGGACGGGGGGCATCGACTGGGATGATCCTCCCAGTAACTGAACATCCACTGTGTCCTGTTATTAACTTTTTACTTTCTGTAACATAGAAAGTTCTCTTATATCAGATCTTCTGTTCCTTCTGTGTCTCTGCTCTGTCTTCTTGAACCCCCAGACGGTCGTGGCAGATGGCCACTCCTACTGAGCCTGGTTCTGGTTCTGGGTTTGGTTCTGCTGAAGGTTTCTTCCTGTTAAAGGGGAGTTTTTCCTCTTCACTGTTGCTACATGCTTGCTCAGTATGAAGGATTGCTGTGGTTGGAGTCTGCATCAACGGGGCGCAACTGCCAGTCAATGACTTGATGAAATCTGCTTGGACTCCTTAAATAGAAAACTAGCTAAA
This sequence comes from Valencia hispanica, assembly GCA_963556495.2. Lineage (NCBI taxonomy): Eukaryota > Metazoa > Chordata > Actinopteri > Cyprinodontiformes > Valenciidae > Valencia > Valencia hispanica. The sequence continues at coordinate 522,240 of OY747704.1, forward strand.
ACTTTAAACTGATAAGAATGTTTGTATTGAAATGACTTTTCTTGTAAAGTGCCTTGAGATGAATCATCTGTTGTGAATCGGTGCTATAGAAATAAACTGAATTGAACTATACAAGCTTGCAGGGAGGCTACTGCATCCCTTCGTTTGTCTATTCATTTGATGTGGATGGATTTGTCCTTGAGTGTGCAAACATGTGGAGTGCCTTACATTAAGACGTTTGAATCTCTATTCATCCTTGTATTGCATAATATGCGTTGATTCTGTGGTTTGTATTTTGTAGTTTCAATGTGTGACTTCAGTTTTGAAAGGATCTGATGGTTTCCCTGTTTTGTTTGAATCCTTATTCAATAAAGGAACACAATGTTATAATTTGATGTGTATTAATATTTATATGGGATGTGTATTTTATATGAAGGAGTAATCTTGGATCACATTGTGTGATTTTGGCCATCCTAAAACTTATCTTTTGTTGGAAAAAGAATCATGACGAAAAACGGTATGTGTGATTTGCAGTTCTGTGGCCGTGCTGTGTCCCATGCTCCCCGACAGCTTTTTTAACCTCGTACAACCAAAACCAGCTCAAGGGTTTTGATAATTTGACTTTATTCTTGTAAATGTATGACTTTATTCGAGAAGTCTGCTTTTTCTTTCTCTGTGGCACTAATATTCCATCGTTTTATAGATAGCCTTTTAGTCAATGGGAAACTGCAACATCTAGAATCATCTTTTATGCAAAATGATAGAAATTAATGTTTACAAACATTTAAATTTAATTTAATGTGATAATGTGTAGTGGGAAGTGGAATAACTCTTGGTTTCAGTTTGTGGGAACTGCTGACTGAGATAAGGGATGAGAAGAAATAGATTCTGGAATTTAGCCTGGTCTACCGCAGGCTAGCTCCACTGAATAAACATCCATGGTAACTTATACCATAACATATCTTACTGCCCCCTATCCCGTTTTTGTGCAACTGCATCACACATAAATTGAGCCGCGATAACCATGATCACCTGGCTTAATCCATTATCCTAGTTTTGTGCAATAGGCCCCAGAGTCTGAAAACTGCTGTAGATGGAAACGGCATCAGTTAGATGAACTGATATAAAGTTTTAAACGAGCCAAAATTTGTTTCAACACAGTTCTAATTTAACAACAGAAATCTGACAATATGCTAAACATTATTTATTTCAAATTCCTTTAGTATGGCACATCATGTTCATTAGAAATGTTAAATTTGCTACTACACTATTCTTTAGTAGGATGTCAAAATACTGAAACTTCCTCAACATTTATGTTTCCTTTTACAATACAATAAAAAAAATAAAAGTTCTAGTCATCACCTGTCAATGGCTATGTTTACATGGACACAAGTAATTAGCAGGATTAGCAGCCTGATCGGAATAAAAATGCTTCATGTCGCCAATTGTAATTCCGATCGCTGTGGATGTAAACACTTCTCTGAATGTGGGTCATTACTGCTCATGTCTGTCCCTTCACGCGTAGACGTATCTTACTTCAGCATAAAATGATAAAGGGATTTGGATTACGGCTCTGGCTCTGGAACCCGTCTCCTCGAGAGGGGTTGGACTCTCTTCCACTCTGGAGTTGCCCCTGCTGAGAGGCGCCGAGCTGGGGTGGGCATACTTGTTGCCCCCATCTCGGCGCCTGTACGTTTGGGTTTACCCCGGTGAACAAGAGGGTAGCCTCCCTCTGCCTTCGGGTGGGGGGACGGGTCCTGACTGTTGTTTGTGCTTACGCGCCAAACAGCAGATTAGATTACCCACCCTTCTTGGAGTCTTTGGAGGGGGTGTTGGAGAGTGCTCCTCCTGGGGACTCCCTTGTTCTGCTGGGGGACTTCAACGCTCACGTGGGCAATGACAGTGAGACCTGGAGGGGTGTGGTTGGGCGGAATGGCCCCCCCGATCTGAACCCGAGTGGTGTCTTGTTATTGGACTTCTGTGCTCGTCATGGATTGTCCATAACAAACACCATGTTCAAGCATAAAGGTGTCAATATGTGCACTTGGCACCAGGACACCTTAGGCCGCAGCTCAATGATCGACTTGGTTGTCGTCTCATCTGATCTGCGGCCGCATGTTTTGGACACTCGGGTGAAGAGAGGGGCTGAGCTGTCCACTGACCACTACCTGGTGGTGAGTCGGCTCCGATGGTGGGGGAGGACGCCAGACAGACCTGGAAGGCCCAAACGTGTTGTGAGGGTCTGCTGGGAACGTCTGGCAAAGTCTCCTGTCAGAAGGAGCTTTAACTCACACCTCCGGCAGAACTTTGAACACGTCCCGGGGGAGGCGGGGGACATTGAGTCCGAGTGGACCATGTTCCGCGCCTCCATTGCCGAGGCGGCTGACCGAAGCTGTGGCCGCAAAGTGGTCGGTGCCTGTCGCGGTAGCAACCCCCGAACCCGCTGGTGGACACCGGCGGTAAGGGATGCTGTCAGGCTGAAGGAGGAGTCTTTTTGGCTTGTGGGACCCCTGAAGCAGCTGATATGTACCGACAGGCCAAGCGGGATGCGGCTCGGATGGTTGCTGAGGCAAAAACTCGGGCGTGGGAGGAGTTTGGAGAGGCCATGGAAAATGACTTCCGTACGGCTTCGAAGCGATTCTGGTCCACCATCCGGCGTCTCAGGGGGGGAAAGCGGTCTGCCACCAACACTGTTTACAGTGGGGATGGTGTGCTGCTGACCTCGACGCAGGACGTTTTGGGTCGGTGGGTGGAATACTTCGAAGACCTCCTCAATCCCACCAGCACGCCTTCCAATCTGGAAGCAGGGTTTGGGGACTTGGGGTCGGTCTCTCCAATCTCTGGTGCTGAGGTCACTGGGGCCGTTAAAAAGCTCCTCGGTGGCAGGGCTCCGGGGGTGGATGACATTCGACCGGAGTTCCTCAAGGCTCTGGATGTTGTGGGGCTGTGTTGGTTAACGCGGATCTGCAATATTGCGTGGACGTCGGGGGCAGTTCCCTTGGATTGGCAGACCGGGGTGGTGGTCCCCCTGTTTAAAAAGGGGGACCACAGGGTGTGTTCCAACTACAGGGGGATCACACTTCTGAGCCTCCCTGGTAAGGTCTATTCAGGGGTTCTGGAGAGGAGGGTCCGACGGATAGTCGGACCTCGGATCCAGGAGGAACAATGCGGTTTTTGTCCTGGCCGTGGAACACTGGACCAGCTCTACACCCTCAGCAGTGTCCTGGAGGGTGCGTGGGAGTTCGCCCAACCGGTCTACATGTGTTTTGTGGACTTGGAGAAGGCGTTCGACCGTGTCCCTCGGGGGGCCCTGTGGGGGGTGCTCCGGGAGTATGGGGTACCGGGCCCCTTGATACGGGCTGTTAGGTCCCTGTACGACCGGTGCCAGAGTTTGGTTCGCATTGCCGGCAGTAAGTCGGGCTTGTTTCCAGTGAGAGTTGGACTCCGCCAAGGTGTCCCTTTGTCACCGATCCTGTTCCTAACTTTTATGGACAGGATCTCTAGGCGCACCCAAGGCGTTGAGGGGATCCGTTTTGATGGCCTCAGGATCGGGTCTCTGCTTTTTGCAGATGACGTGGTCCGGTTGGCTTCATCGGAACGTGAACTACAGCTTTCGATGGAGCGGTTCGCAGCCGAGTGTGAAGCGGCTGGGATGAGAATCAGCACCTCCAAATCCGAGGCCATGGTCTTGAGTCGGAAAAGGGTGGGGTGCCTTCTCCAGGTCGGGGATGGGGTCCTTCCCCAAGTGGAGGAGTTTAAGTATCTGGGGGTCTTGTTCACGAATGAGGGAAAAATGGAGCGGGAGATCGATAGACGGATTGGTGGGGCATCTGCAGTTATTTTGCGGGCGCTTTACCGGTCTGTCGTGGTGAAGAGAGAGCTAAGCCGAAAGGCGAAGCTCTCGATTTACCGGTCGATCTACGTTCCTACCCTCATCTATGGTCACGAACTCTGGGTGGTGACCGAAAGAGCGCGATCACGGATACAAGCGGCTGAAATGAGTTTCCTCCGGAGAGTGTCTGGGCTCTCCCTTAGAGATAGGGTGAGAAGCTCAGTCATCCGGAGGGGGCTCAGAGTAGAGCCGCTGCTTCTCCACATCGAGAGGAGTCAGTTGAGGTGGCTCGGGCATCTGGTCAGGATGCCTCTTGGATGCCTCCCTGGCGAGGTGTTTCAGGCACGTCTCACCGGGAGGAGGCCCAGGGTAAGGCCCAGGACACGCTGGAGGGACTATGTTCCTCGGCTGGCGTGGGAGCGCCTTGGGATTCCTCCCGAGGGGCTGGAACAAGTGGCTGGGGAGAGGGAAGTCTGGTTCTCTTTGCTTAGGCTGCTGCCCCCGCGACCCGACCCCGGATAAGCGGAAGAAAATGGATGGATGGATGGATGGATGGGATTTGGATTAGAATTTGACTGTGTACACAAAATAAAGGCATGAAGATGTAAAACCGTGACCAGAAAAAAATATAAACACACACTGAAGAACATTGTACCACTCCATTTTAAACGCACGCAGCCATGTTTGTTTACAACGGAAGTCTGCTATTTCTTTTACGGCCATTTACGGTATGTTCGATAGATACGGTATGTCAGCATCTGCAGCATCCCTACCGAGCTAGTCCTGAAAAACGTGCGTTAATGAAACAGGAAACAGACTACCTTTTAGATAATGGCTTAGCTGTTCATAGTTATAGTCCTTGGAGTTCTCCCTGCTTAATTGAAAGAAAACCTGATGGCACGCCCAGGTTTATCACAGACTACACAAAGGTAAATTCTGAAACGGTTTTATGTGCTCATCCCACTACCTGGGATGAGCACATAAAATCGCTTAACGACTTATTCAGCATGTTGGATGAGGCCGGCTTAACAGTTAACCTGGCTAAATGTGAGTTTGTTAAGGCTACAGTATCATATCTAGGAAAAGAGGTCGGGCATGGTTTTGTCAGAATGTTATCGGACAAGGTACAGGCTGTTGCTGACTTCCCTGTTCCACTCACCCGGCGTGAGTTAAGACGATTTTTAGAAATGAGTGGATACTATAGATGTTTTTGCAAAAGCTTTGCCACTGTAGTTTACCCACTCACCAATATGCTGAGCCCAAAAACAGTTTTCAAATGGAGTAATGAAGCTCGAAGCTTTTAATTCCTATAAGCTCTTGTTGACCAGCGCCCCGTTATTAAAGGCCCCTGATCTAGATATACCTTTTCTCATTGGAAAAAAGTAGCTGAAATTGCCCCAGAAAGTCGCTAGATGTCGCTAGATGACGCCATACGCTAATTTGCATAATGAAGATGTCATCACGTGATGACGATTGAAACAAAGGAGGAAAAAATTATATTTAGATTAGGATTTGATCATACAGGGTAAATAATACATTATTTAAACAATACATTATTTAAGCATTATTTAAACAATACATTATTTAAGCATTATTTAAACAGGGGAAACATGTTACAAGGAAATGTGACTTTTGTCTTCAAGAAGAGACTGTGGAACATGTTAGATTTTTTTGCCTGAAGTAAACTGTTGAGAAAACTGGTACAAAATATACAATTTATCAAACTGCAACTGGACATCAAAGACCTTTTTAAAAAATGTAAAGTTCTGAAACATACATTTGCTGAGATATCTCAAGAAGATGAAATTAATAGAGAGAATATAGTTGTTTGTTTTTTAGTAGACCTACTTTGTAAAAATAAGTAGGGCATATTTAGCATGCATCAAATGTTTCTTGCCAACCACCATTAAACAGAAGTTTATTGCTTATATTATTTTCAGTGGGGTTTTTTGTCATAAGTTTTAAATGTCCTACGTTTTTTAACTCACCATCCATTTCGGACGTTCCTGAATGCACCACAGGTGTGAGATGGTAATACAGAGAAGCTTCTGCCTTAATTCCAGTTGAAAGATCGGTTTTATATACATGCAGATTTATTTTTTACTTTTGAATGTACATTAACTGCAAAACAACTTTGTTTGTGATGGATCAAATGAACCGAAAAAGGTTTATGATTGGTCAGTGGACATACTCTGATCATGCTGCGTACACATGCGCAGATCATTCCCTTTCTGAGCGTCGGGAAGGAGCAAGCTGGGTCTCTAAAATGCAGGAAATATCGGCGACAAAGTTTCACAGAAAGTAGCTAAGGATGGTCAGAAATGTCGCTAGGCTATTTTTTGGGAAAAAATCGTTAAGGGGGTCTGCGAAGTCGTTAGAAATAGCGACAAAGTCGCTAAGTTTGCGACACTGTTCGGCTCAGCCTCGGCAACCCGGAAACAAGACGGCGACCGCGGCGTTGTGTACTATCTCCATGACAACAGCGGAGTTCCTTGGTGATGACGTCAGCGGAGGATTCCTGCGGGGTGCCGCTGCGTTAACTGCAGCTGCACCTCTTTTGGACTGATTGCCTTCATTTGCTGGAGAGTTTAAAACCACGCCGGACTGACTGCTCTGGGAGCTACTTGAGCTGCAATGCTCTTCCAGACTTCAGTCATTTTTGTGTTGAACTTACCTCCTAGGAAAAACTGTGTTGAAAACTCATTTTGCTGCACTAAGACAGTCTGTTTAGAAGTGAGAGTTACACCTCCCTTTGACAGAATTGCTGACATTTGGAATTCTTTTATTTACTTAGGGTAAAATCCCCTTTTGAAGCTCTATTTGGCTGTTGTGTCCAGTGCTTTGCTTTTCCTTTTTGGAAAACACTGTTTTGTTGAAATCAAAAGCCTGTTACCAGTTTCTAGGAAACTGAGTATTTTTGTTAAGGTAATTTATTTATCCTTTTTGTTTTGTTGTGGATAATTCAGGGCTGTGTCTAGTTAATTTTGTTAGTACCTCCAGCCCTCGACCTTTGTTGTATTTATTTGGTTTATGTTAATAAATTGAGATTATTTCCTCAAGCCAAGTTTGTTACTTCTCATCTTATTCCTTTACACCTCAACCCCCCTTTCCCAAAGGGGGTTTGTAACACCAGTTAATAAAAAAAAATTTGTAGCTTACTTTTAAAACAGGTACTTAATTTCAATTTTATATAATAGGAGATATTCAATGAACCAAAAACTGCATTTCTTTTGTCCAAAAGATATTCATGAGGTTGTCATGATCCTGGATTTTGTTTGGACTCTAGATTCTTTTGTTCCCATCTTGAGTGATCATTTAATGGCTTTTGTTTTGATGCTTCTTTAAGTTTTGTCATTTGTAGTTAATTTCTCTGTATTAGTTTCTGCTTCTCATTAGGCATTTTGAATTATGATTCCCTATTAGTTTCTTTCTGCTTACTGTTTTAACTGTCCTTCCTTTTTGTTCCCTCTGTCTGGTTTTCTCCTGCCACTCTACCTCATGTCCCAGCTGCAACTCATCTCCAATCTACCCAGTCTCAAAGCTTCTGTCCCCCTTCTATCTCTCACACCTGCATCCAGTTGTCCTTAATTATCTCCCCTGGTTTCTGTGCCATTTTCCACTCCTCCCCAGTATACTGAGGCCCTGTCTACACAGAGATGAAACCAGGTGTAGGAGCAAAGATATTTCATCCAACAGGCGTCTCATCCACCTGAAGTCCACCAGTTGTCTCTGTGATTATGAGCTCTCCGGCATTTATTCTAAGTGGATGATGTCGCCACATCATTCCTATATTTAACGCGCATCTCTGTGAAAAAGTAAGCAAACATGGCGCTGTACAGTGTTGTGGTCCTAATAAAGCAAATACTGACCTTATTATTGATCCTAGAATACAATTTACTGTCCCTATTTATCACCAGCAGCAACAACTTGATCTAGAGAACCACAGACACCGTCTGCTTTTGAATAAAGTTCTCATTGGAAGCTAGATTTGTCGTGTTTGCCCCCAGGTGACTGTACATGCTCAGTTTCTTTCCTGTGTTTCTCTGGCAGTGTCACAGTGCCACCAGTGGGCCCGGCATACACTGTATGTACTGTAGTATTTTAAGACGGTTTGTGTAAATTCCTGTGGACAAATGTTTTAGTTATTGTACTGCCATTTTTACAGACTGTTATTGAAACTATACCCATTTTGTCTCCATGTATAACAGGTCTTAAACTCTCTGATCTCTCCAATTCCCCGCTGGATTCTCAGTCTTTTTATCCGTCTTTACCCTCACCGTTATGTCCTTTTTGTGTACCTACCTGAGCCATATTTATCAGTTTGTTCCTAGCTATTAAATAATTTCACCTCAGTATCAATCTGCGTTTAGGTCCTTATTCCATTACACCATGATAGACATAGAATCTTCCTCCAGATGAAGGATATCAAGCAGCACCTAAGAGGTCCCTTGACCCCCAATAGCAGGAGGAGTTGCCCCAGAAGTCAGCTCAACTCCTCATTCCAAAACGTCTTTAACGTAACTAAATTTAGTCACCATGGGAAACAAAAGCCGTAATAGCCAATGGGTGTCGGTAGTCTCCATTACATCCGTTAGTGTCTCAGGTTTGACCTTATAACAATAGTAGTTTAGGATTTTAGTTTTGTAGCAAACATGCCACTTTCTTCTCCAAATATGGGAAATTATCTTACAGCATGTCCAGCTGATACAGATGTTGGAATGGAGACAGTCAAAAACAAAAAAACACAGCAAGAAAAACCAGTAAGTGTTTATGGAGGTGAGCTGTAAAACCATACAGGGCTAACAGCTCTGCAGCCCAGCCTCTGTCCACAAGCACACCCCATGTTGTGCATTCTCACACTATCAGGTCCGTAAAGCCTAGTTTATACTTCTCCGTAGGTAAGTTTGCTCCCACACGTATCGACGGAGATGTTTTCCATTTATACTTCTCCACTGTTGCAAAGCAATTCCCCACCAGGACAGCAGGGGTTGCAGACCTTTTCTGGCGGGCCTGCCTACCATTGCAGTGACGTCTCTGGTCGACGACAGTTTATTTACTTCAGCTTGTAAACGCATATCCAGTCAAAGAGCAATGGCCGACAGAAAGCGAGTTTTGGTTGAGCTGGAAAGCTTTTTACTAGAAGTTCAGCTCATAGAATCCTCTAGAAACACATGGAAACAAACAAACAAACAAACACAGCGTCTGATTTGTTGTTCTCTACACCTCCTGGTGTTCAACATCACCAAAAGACCAGATTAGATAAACTGGCCTTGCAACATAAAGCATCTAGTGACCAAAAGCTGCATTGACTACTAATTACATCGACTATAGAACGCCGTTCTGGTGAAAGAATCTGGGGCTGATGTTTGGCTGACCAATCACAGATGCATTCTCCGTTGCGTTCAACAGATTGAACAAATTGGGCTCTACTCCCTCTGCCCTTGCGTCGACTGATAATGGCACTACATGTCTCCGCACATCGGCAGAAAGTATAAACTCGACTTTAGTCAGTTTTCAGGTGCTTTCACTGCAGGTGGCCATGCAGGTCCTGTTTATCATATTTCATTCATCATTGTAGGTTATCTAGGTACAGTGGAGCAAAAAAAGTATTTGGCAGCCAACGATTGTGCAAGTCCCACTTAAAAAGATGAGAGTTCTGCAATTTTCATCATAGTTACATTTCAACTGTGAGAGACTGAATGTAAAAAAATCCCAGGAAATCAAATTGTATAAACCATACAAAGAATTAATTAGTAAAATAAAAATGATTCAATAAAATTATTAATTTTATTTAAAATTACCAAGTCGGGGCACCGTCCTGATTGTCCAGGAAATAACAATGATTGCCAAATAATTCAGCCTCAGTTGTTGTTTATGAATACCTGAGGTATAATACGCTAAGGTAATAAAATAGCAATAGATGGAGTAAATTCAGCACTGGTGTTCTTCCAACAGCAAGTTATTACACATATGGGGGATTTGGGGGGGGGCATGGGTTTGTTGCTGCTAACAAAATAAGACTCCTGGTATGTGACTAGCGGCAGGCCTCTGAGCTCCTGGGCAAATGGACAGCTCTTTTGTCCCACAGGAGGACAGCAGGGCCTCAATCAGTCACAGAGAGGGGCTGTTTCTCTCTTTGGTGGTATCTGTAATTCAAAGATTTCTTCTGCAGAGTTTTGAAAAAATCAGGTTCAAGACTTATTCCATTGGGCAGACACATTTATCTGATCCATGATCAGCAGACTGTACATGTATTTTTGAATCCAAGGAGCTTCTACAAGAAGCCCGCTCCAACCCTCGTCTGCGAAAGTGGAAATTGCGCGCTGGTCTCTCCAATGTCGCCAGTCTGACCACAGTGATGTAAGGGGGCAAAGTCAGGGTGGAGCATAAGCTATATAGGGGTGATTATGTCACACGGCTGGGAGGACGACCCTCGAGGACTTGGAGTTCTGGCGGACGGCCGAGAGGATATCCCCTGGCTGAACAACTACTTCCCCCGAGGACCTGGAGACCCAGCGGACGACCAGGTGGTTGTCCCTTGACTGGAAGGAGGTCCGGCGGACAGCCGGGTCTCTCAGGAGAGGCTTCAGGCTTACGCCGGTGGAACCAGGCTGAGGGAGCAGGGTGCCGGCGAAGGAGGCTGACTGGAAGTGCTGACTATACAGGCAGAGGTGGGATCACCTTGAGCCCCTCTCGGAGCTCTGACTTTAAGGCCACAGCCTGCCAGTGAGGGGCTGGAGCAACAGGATTGTGGCATGGAGCGACCTCAGGAAGGTGGTGTGGAGTAGCCACAGGACTGACCAGTGGAGCGGGCATTGGGATCTGAAGGCTCAGGCAAGGAGGTGGCACAGGAGACAGAGAAGGTGCAGCTGAAGGATGAAACTGTGGGGCGGAACCCACTGAAGAGGTCTGCAGACTGGAACCCACTGAAGCTGGAAGTGCTGGTGAGATTGACAGGTTGGCTGGTCTGACTGAGGCTGGAGAGCAGAGTGAAGCTGACACTGATAGAGTGGGAGGAGTAGGAGCGCAGGCTGAGGCGGAGAGAACCGGGGGTGAGCGGACAGCTCCCTCTTCCACCTTAGAAGCAAATCTGCCCCGGCGGTGCTGCCGTCTGCTGCAAGGTGGTGGAGGACGCTCATGCCTGCGTGGTCATAAAACATAAAAGTCTTGTGTGCCCAATGGCCACTGGCTGCTCTGCTTTGTGACTACGACACTGAGGGCCGCCATTGCTGTAGTAGCGCCATATAGCCGCTGGTCCCCCATTGGAATACATTACACTTTAGACACGTTAAAAACAGCTTTAATACCGGTGCCTATTTTTTAAAAAACCGTCTACAGCTACATATTGCTCCTGTGATTACGTTGGGTTAGACACAATCATAGGCACCAGGCTGGTTATCGTAGGATACATTTTCTAAATCTTGCATAATTAATTAGGGCCGGACTTTGATTGACAGGTCGTTTACGTCGCTGCCAGGCCCATCGGCTAGGCTAATAGTTGGCTGCACAGCCGCATGAAGCTAGCAGAGGCGATCTGGCTGTGGAGCTGAGCTCAACCTAATGCATTCTGTCTGAGGCTTTTCAGTCTGATATATTAGACTATTGAATAATGTGTGAGCCTAAGTAAAACATGTTTGTAATTACAAAATGTAAGTTGTTTTTTTTTTCTTGTCTTTTTGACCACTATAACCTTTTACTGCTGATATGCAGTGTGCGATTTGCGAAAAAAGCAGAGGGGGGGATATTTATTTTTTTACTTTTTATTAATGAAAAAAATGACAGGTTTGTGTATGCAGGCTGCAGGGCATCTTGCTCATACGTTTACCCTTTAAAAACTGACCTCACATCTGGAACCCAGCCGGGGTCAGGTGCAGAAATACTTTTCAGATGAAAGAATCCGTCTATACCCTCAGTTTATTAAACCGTGCGCACGGATTTGGGGTGCTGCATGAAAGTATAGGTATTTGAGTCATTGTAGCCGGGACCATGTACGCGGTAATATTGATCAATTACAGTTTTGTCCCCACCACTTAAAAATCTGATGTTCTTTTTGTTGTTTGTTTTTTAGTGCATCCACCAGCGCAATTTTCATATATTCAGTATCATCTTTAATGCAAGGTGTTCTACTTATGCTGCGCTACCAGCTCCATGCTTCCCAGAGGCAAGACGGACATACACTGTCCAGCACTGTGGACCATTTCCACAATTTTTCGGTTTGTCTTCAAAGCCGTATAAAAACAAATATTACATTTGTTGTGCATGGAGTTAAAACAAACCTGGTCGCTAGTGAGATTAAGTATATCTTAGTTGTCTTATTTACATGTTAAAGTAATACTACCCTTTTTTCAGTTTAAAGCTCTGAAAAGGTCCAACACGATACCCAAATCAGTGCACACATAAAACATGCATATGGATTCCAAATCCATAAAAAACTGAAAGTATTTAAAAGTCTATTCTCTGAGCTACAGGGAGCCAGTGTAAGAACTTTAGAACTGGGGTGATGTTCTCTACTTTCCTGGTTCTAGTGAGGAACACGAGCAGCAGCGTTCTGGATTGGCTGCAGCTGTCTGATTGACTTTATAGTCAGACCTGTGAAGACGCTGTTACAGTAATCAATCCGACTAAAGATAAACGCATGGATGAGTTTTTCTAGGTCCTGTTGCGACATCAGTCCTTTAATCCTAGACATGTTCTTCAGGTGATAGAAAGCTGACCTTGTTATTGCCTTTATGTGACCCTGGAGGTTCAGGTCTGAGTCCATTACTACACCTAGATTTCAGGCCTGATCAGTAGTTTCTAGCTGTATTAACTGAAGCTGTGTGCTGACTCTTGATCGTTCCTCTTTAGGTCCAAAAGTAATTACTTCAGTTTTAGTTTTTGTTCAGCTGGAGAAAGTTATGACACATCCATCCATTGATTCGCTCGATGCATTTACTTAGGGTTTGGATGGGTTCAAAGTCACCTGGTGACATCGTAATGTAGAGCTGAGTATCATCTGCATAGTAATGGTAGCTGATTTTATTGGTTGTTATAATTTGGGGTAGTGGGAGCATGTAGATACTAAATAGGAGGGGCCCCAGGATGGAGCCCTGGGGCACCCCACATGTGATTTCTGTTCGTTCTGATGAAAAGTTTCCTATTGAAACAAAGAAGTCCCTGTTCTTTAGGTAAGACTCCAGACACCAGCCAAGTACTGTACCAGAGAGTCCGACCCAGCTCTCCAGTCATTCCAATAAAATATCATGATCAACACTGAGGTCCAACAGAACCAGCACTGTGGTTCTACCACAGTCTGTATTTATGTAGATGTCATTGAAAACTTTGACAAGGGCAGTCTCGGTGCTATTTAACTGCTGAAACAGCTTTTTCAATAATCTTACTGATTAATGGAAGATTAGAAATTGGCCTGTAGTTCTGCATTAACGTGATGTCCAGATTCTTCTTCTTTAGCAGTGGTTTAATAACTGCTGTTTTAAAAGCCTGGGGGAAGATATACCTGGTCTGGTATCCTGCTTGGCTGCAATGCCCTGTTGGACAGGGGGCATTGACTGGGATGATCCTCCCAGTACCTGAACATCCACTGTGTCCTGTTATCAACTTTTTACTTTCTGTAACATAGAAAGTTCTCTTATATCAGATCTTCTGTTCCTTCTGTGTTTCTGCTCTGTCTTCTCAAACCCCCAGACGGTCGTGGCAGATGGCCGCTCCTACTGAGCCTGGTTCTGTTGGAGGTTTCTTCCTGTTAAAGGGGAGTTTTTCCTCTCCACCGTCGCTACATGCTTTTCTCAGTATGAGGGATTGCTGAAGGATTGCTGTAGTTGGAAAGTCTGCATCAACGGGGCCCAACCTCACGCCAATGACTGACGCAATCTGCTGGGATTCCTTAAATAGGAAACTTTTTAACTGATTGGAATGTTTGTATAAATGTATTGAAATGACTTCTTGTTAAGTGCCTTGAGATGACATCTGTTGTGAATTGGCGCTATATAAATAAACTGAATTGAATTGAATTGAATTGAAGAGACCTGCCAGGAGGGATGAGTTCACTATCTAATTCCGATCAGACACAATGACAGGGAAACTTTAAGGAAAGCTGTGGGTAGGATATCAAGACAGCAAGATCTAATCAAACTTTATTTATAAAGTGCTTTACATACAAAAAAAAACATGATCACAGTTATACCCCCTATCTCCCATGGACTGACACACTTAAAAGCAACAGTAAACAAGGACATTGGGTCGAGTACGGATGAGCAAGGTAAGGAAACCCCATAAGGGGAGCAATCTACATTGGCAGCAGCAGATCGACAGCAACAGTCGAGGCACCGGCCCAGGGCGCCCAGTGGAGGGAAGGCTGAGAAACCCACCTCCACCCAAGCTCCACCTGGAGAGTACCCAGGCAGCTACAGCCAAACCACTGCTCCCGAGGCAGAGGGCTCCCACAGAGGAAACACTAGAAGAAAGATTTAAAATAACAGGTTCAAATATTAAAATAAAGAGTAGATAAGTATGAGATTAAATAGTAAAACACATAAAATTTTAACACTGATAAAATTTAGAATTATTTAGTGTAAAACACTGATAAAATTTAATCAGGTAAAACATGCAGAGCAATGAAGCAGATACTGATAAGTAATAATCAGTTAAAAGCTCGGCTAAAAAGGTGAGTCTGGAACCTACTCTTAAAAACAGGAACGTTCTCTGAGGTTCTCCAGCAGCCTGTTCCAGAGGTGAGGGCCATAATAATGGAAAGACGCCTCACCATGAGTGTGTGTCCTGACTTTAGGGATGACAAGGAGACACCCAAGACCATTAAGTGTCAGGGATGAGTGTAGAGTATGGACCCAAACGCAGACGCTGAGGAAGTGCAGGATGTTTATTTAAAGGTGGAGGAGGTGATGATGATGGTGGTGGTGAAGACGGCAGGAACGGAGACACTGGACATCGGGCAGGAACGGAGAGGCAGGAAGACGACACACCATGGGACACAAAAACGCTAGTAGTTAATGATCCGGCACTGAGTGGAGAGAAGTGACTGGTTTTAAAGGCAGGAGGTGAGTAGGATCAGGTGTGAATGATTGGAGAGACAGGTGAGGACAATGATTGAATAGGGCAGCGTGACAGGACCCCCCCCTTTAAAGGCGAATTCCAGACGCCGTGGAGAGAGGAGCAAGAAAGAAAAAAGAAAAAAAGAAGCACCCTTGCCAGGGTGGGTGGAGGGGGCCCACGGAAGGAGGGCTCCGAGTCTTTCTGGGTACGCTCCTGGAAGTCTGGCGGATGACCAGGTGGGCGGCCCCTGAGGACCTGGAGGTCGGGCGGACGGCCCCGGTGGCGTCCTCTGGCTGGACGGAGGTCCGGAGAACGACCCCGGTGGCGTCCTCTGGCTGGACGGAGGTCCGGAGGATGACCCGGATGGCGTCTTCTGGCTGGACGGAGGTCCGGAGGACAACCCGGTGATCCTCCCTTGAGGACCTGGAGTTCGGGCGGACGGCCCTTAGGTCCTCTTCTGAGGGTCAGGCAGCTGCTGAGGAGCTTGGCTGGTTGGCCGAGACGAAGATGCCTGGCCGGTAGAGGTTGGCCGAGACAAAGAATCTGGAGGCTCGGACGCCGGCTGAGATGAAGAGTCTGGAGGCTCTAGTGATGGGGACGGGTCCTCCTTGACCCTCCCTGGGAGCTCTAGCGACGGGGACGGGTCCTCCCTGGGAGCTCCAGCGACCCATGGGGAAATGTGGATTGCTGGAGAGCAGCCAATGTGATGGGCAGGAAGACTGCAGGAATGGTGGAGGCTGAGACTGGCTCTGGGACTGGAGCTGCGGGCTCTGGGACTGGAGCTGAGACTGGCTCTGGGACTGGAGCTGCGGGCTCTGGGACTGGAGCTGGAACAGGCTCACGGACTGGAGCTGGAACGGGCTCACGGACTGGAGCTCTGATTTCCTCCTCAGAAGAGATCCCACCTCGGCGGTGTCGCCGTCTGCGACGAGGTGCTTGATCTCCCCTGGAGCAGAGGTAGGCCGTCTTGTCCCCATAGAAAAACTCGAACAGGTCCTCCTCCCTGATGTGAGGAGCCCCCGAAGAGTCAGCTGGAGGAGGGACAAAGACGGCGGGGGAAAAAACCGGCGGTGCGTGCAGCGTGGAGATGCAGCCGACGTTGGTGGTCCGTGTGGGAGCGCCGCCCTGCTCCCCGCTCCCGGAAACTCCGGCTCGCCGGGACCGCTGCCTGGTGGAGGCGGAGAGGGCGGACCGGTGATCTGGTCCAACCCCTTCTGGCGAATCCTCTCCGCCTCGCGAAACAGATTGGCGAGATCCCGGGCAGAGAAGACACTCCGGAAGTGAGGGAGCACTCCGAGGATCTCCTCTGCTCCGGAGATGCGCACAGGAAGGTGAGGAGAGGCCGCGAGCTTCACCAGGTTGGCCCTGATGTCCTGGCGGAGGGAGGCGATCTCTCTTGCGAGTGCTGGGTCCATTTTAAGGCCAGATCATTCTGTCAGGGATGAGTGTAGAGTATGGACCCAAACGCAGACGCTGAGGAAGTGCAGGATGTTTATTTAAAGGTGGAGGAGGTGATGATGGTGGTGGTGGTGAAGACGCCACACCATGGGACACAATAACGCTAGTAGTTAATGATCCGGGACTGAGTCGAGAGAAGTGACTGGTTTTAAAGGCAGGAGGTGAGTAGGATCAGGTGTGAATGATTGGAGAGACAGGTGAGGACAATGAGTGAATAGGGCAGCGTGACATTAAGTCACTTAAAAACCATTAAAAGAACCTTACAATCGATCCTAAGACACACAGGGAGCCAATGCAGTGATTTTAAGACAGGTGTAATGTGTTCCCGCCTCCTGGTCTTCATCAGGACACGTGCTGCTGAATTTTGTAGTAGTTGTATATAGGGGTGTCAAATTATCGCGTTAATTGCGATCAATTAATTACAGCCATATTTAGCGCGCTATGTTTTTTAATTGCGTTAATCAAATTTTTTATTCTTTAATTTTACAGTTTCTGCATGCGAGTTCCCTTTAAATAAAACCAGTTTTATGCACTGGGCTTCTTGTGCTTAGGTTGTTTGGGGTTAACCACACCCTAAAGTGGACATCGGTTGGCTGTGAACTCATCAGAAGATGACTGACTTCCATCGTGGTGGGGAGGACAAGGTGAGAAGGAACGGTGAGTTGCCGACAGTGTTGCCAACTTTGCTATATTTGGTGAGTTTTTAGATGTCTCTAGCGATTCTTTCTAAAAAAAAGAGGCACTAATACCAAATCTAATCCAACTTTTTATGGGGTTATTGGAAACTTTTGGGTGAAGCATGTAACGTTGTTCCTGTTCTCACCGAGCAGCGGGGCGCTCTCCCATCTCTCCGCACACTGCAGCTCCACCCGGCCGCCAGGTCCACCGGTATGGCAAGCCATCAGTATCAAAAATAATGTGCATATTACGTGTTGTTTTAACCCGTAATACAGCTGGACTCAGAGAAGATATTTACCCCACTGCGTCCAGAACGCTTATGAATTGCGCATGCTTGAAGCAGAAGGTTGCAGGCGCCACTTGGGACTATAGTCACAAAAACAGCAGAATGTAAATGGCTGGGACTGCATCTGTTCAAGTCTGTTAAATACAATAAATGACTTCATAAAGCCAGATTTTTAAATTACATGTATCAAACTTTTGCTCTACCACAATAATGTAATGAATTTAAAAGAAAATAACTTAAGATGAGGGCTTTTCTCAGCAATTATTAGGTGAGATAAAAAAGTAGTAAAAAAGAGATTAATTAGATTAATTAATTACAGATCATAATTAATTAATCTCAAGGTTTTTTTTTTATCTCATGAAAGCACTAGTTGTAAACCTGATATATTCTTTTTGGAAAGACCAGAAAGCAGGGCATTACAGTAATCAATCCTACTGGTGACAAAAGCATTAGTGTCTCCGTGTTGGCCCGAGAGAGAATGGGGCGGACTCTGGCAATATTCTTTAGATGATTAAAACCTATTTTAGTAATACTTTTAATGTGAGGGATAAAAGTCAGCTCAGAATCAAAAATGATGCCCAGGTTCTTCACTTGTAAAGAAGGATTAAAAGACAGTGATTGTAGCTTTGGTAAAAGTTTCTCTCTCTGAGCCTCAGAACCAATGACTACAACTTCAGTTTTGTCCTGGTTTGAGCTGGAGAAAGTTTTCTGTCATCCAGGATTTAATGTCTAAAATGCAGTTAAAAGTGCATCCATTGGCTGTGTGTCATCAAGAGACATGGAGATGTATAACTGTGTATTATCAGCATAACTGGGAAAGTTAACTCCATGTCTTCTGATGATGCTGCCAAGAGGGAGCATATAAAGGTTAAAAAGCACTGGGCCTAAAATCGAACCCTGGGGCACACCACATGTGATCCTGGGGACCCTAGAAGAGCAGGTATCTAAACATCATAAAAGTCCTGTCTATGAGGTAGGATGTGAACCATCTATGAACAGCACCAGAGAGGCCAATCTGTTTTAAACGAGTTAAAAGAATAATGTGGTCTACTGTATCAAAGGCAGTGCTTAGATCCAGTAGAACCAACACTGTCACCCTCTGGGCATCATAGTTTAATCTAAAATAATTTAAAATCTTCAGAAGGGCCGTCTCAGTGCTGTGGTTCACCCTAAAACCAGACAGAAATTTCTCCAGGACATTTTGAGCATTAATAAAATCATTAAGTTGAATTAAAACAAGCTTTTCTAAAACTTTGCTTGAAAACGGTAAGTTAGATACCGGTCGGTATTTGTTAAAATCATTAAAATTGAAATTGTTCTTCTTCAACAGGGGCCTCACTACCGCCTGTTTAAAGGCGGCAGGAAAGACCCCCGTCTGAAGGGAGCAATTCATCATGGTTAAAAACAGTGGAAGGAAGTGGGAATTGGGTCCCAGGCTCTACCAGAACAAAACTGTCCAATGTTTCCTCTGATAAAGACACGCTCAGATTTGTGTAAAACCTTGTTAGATTGTGAAGATAAAATCCTACATCTGAAGTGGTCTGTGAACTCCTCACAAAGAGTGCTTGTGGGGTTTTCTGATATGCATTAGTAGCAAGGTTAGATATGTTGTCGATAGTGGAAAACAGAATTTTGGGATTATTTTTATGTTGTGAGATGATTCTGGAAAAGTGTGTATTTCTGGAAATTAGTACTTACTTTTTGTATGCTTTGAGACGTTCGATGTATATTTGATGATTTATTGTCATTTTTTCCCCCTACATTTTCTCTCTGCCACCCTGCAGCTCCTTCCTAATTTTTTAAGGTCTTAATTTCTCCATGGTGTTGTAAGCTTTGAGTGTGTGTTTCCAACTTTAAGTGGAGCAAGCAGGTCAAGAGCGGATTGAAGCCTTCTGTTAAAATTATTGACAATAAAATCACAGGGGGCAGGTAAAGCAATAGGAGGAATCTTTTGAATGACTTACAGAAAACCTGTAGCCACTTCAGGGGTTGGATGACGCTTCCTGACAGTTGTCAGGAAGAGGAGGAGCTTAATTGGTTAATGATTTCTTCTAGGTTTTTTTGGTTTAATTCATGAAATTCTGAAATGTTTTCTACATTGGTGTTATCTGGGTATATAGCATTGGTGGTCGGTTTGGTGCTGCGTTACAAACCGACCGTCTAATTGTTAGAACCTTTTCAGTGAAAAAACCGCAAATTCATTGCAGGCCCTGGTAGAGTTTAGTTCAGGGGCTACTGTCACTGGAGGATTAGTTAGTCTTTCCACTGTTGCAAACAGAGTCCGTGCATTATTAATGTTTCTGTTAATTATTTTAGAAAAGAAAGATTCTCTAGCTTCTTTTAAAGTTAACTGATATCTGTTCAGTCTGTCTTTGTAGATCTCAAAATGAACCTATTTTGTCAGCAGTTTTCCTTCTAGCGCCATTGAGTGGTTGTGGTGACGGGGTAAGCCGTATTGCGTCATTTCCTGTTGTCACTGCTGTGGTCCGTGGAGCTGTTTTGGTGTTCAAACGCTCTTGAATTGATCTTATTTTCTCTGTGCTGAGGCTTTTCTAAGTTATTTTAGCACACAATCACACTAAAACACACATTTTGTGGTGGTGTACTTTACGTTTTGGGAACTCCTCGTGTTTCACACAGTTTTTCTTTGGGTGGAAGGTCTCGCTAGCTCAGTTAGCTTAGCTTCATTGCGGCTATGGCTACTCTTCTTTCTCCTGTCTCTAACTCTTCTCTTCTCTCTTGCTCTCTCTGTCAGATGTTTAGTTACTTCCCTGCCTCCTTTAGTGATAATGGTAACTGTAATAAATGTAATATTTTTGTAGCTTTGGAGGCGAGGGTATCAGAATTAGAAGCACGGCTCCGCGCTGTTGAAAAACCAGCAGATAGCCGAAGCCCATTAGCCAGCGCGGAGCCAACAAGGATAGAACCCCCTAGCTGTCCTCCGGTAGAGCCCGCGCAGCCGGGACCTCTAGGCGGCTGGGTGACTGTACGTAGGAAGCATAGTTCTAGGACCCAGCCCCCGGGCCACCACCAACCGGTCCGCGTTTCTAACAGATTTTCCCCGCTCAGCGACACACCCGCTGAGAAGCCGGCCCTGGTAATTGGCAGCTCCATAGTCAGAAACGTGGCATTAGAGACACCATTGACCATAGTCAAATGGTTGCCAGGGGCCAGAACGGGCGACATCAAATCCAACCTGAAACTGCTGGCTAAAGATAAGCGTAAATACAGTAAGATTGTTATTCACGCTGGCGGTAATGACACCCGGTTACGCCAATCGGAGGTCACTAAAATTAGTGTTGCTTCGGTGTGTAAGTTTGCCAAAACAATGTCAGACTCGGTAATCTTTTCTGGTCCCCTGCCTGATCGGACCAGTGACGACATGTTTAGCCGCATGCTGTCATTCCATCAATGGTTGTCTAGGTGGTGTCCTGCAAACGATGTGGGCTACATTGATAACTGGAGAACTTTTTGGGGAAAACCTGGTCTGATCCGGAGAGACGGCATCCATCCCACTTTGGATGGAGCAGCTCTTCTTTCTAGGAATATGGCCGAATTTATTAATCCTCCAAAACACTGACAACCCAGGGTCCAGACCAGGAAGCAGAGTCGTAGTTTAACCCACCTCTCTGCTGCTTCTGTACTGTTACCCACCCATTACTCTATAGAAACAGTGTCTTGCCCACGGCCAAAATTAAATGGATTAAAAGTTAAGCCAACAAAAGCAAATTATGGAAATCTCATAAAAATAAATACAACTTTGACTGAAAATAAATCTATTAAATGTGGTTTATTAAACATAAGATCTCTCTCCTCAAAGACTTTGTTAGTAAATGACTTGATTTGTGATAATCACATTGATTTCCTTTGTCTCACAGAAACCTGGTTGCAGAAGGAGGATTATGTCAGTATAAATGAGTCAACTCCTTCCAGTCATTTAAATTTTCACATTCCTAGAAATACTGGGCGAGGAGGAGGAGTTGCAGCCATTTTCCGTTCTGATTTACTAATTAGTCCCAGACCAATTGATAGCTACAGTTCTTTTGAGCATCTAACCCTTAATTTTCCTCATCCAAGTTGCAAAACATTAAGACCATTTTTGTTTGTGGTTTTGTATCGTCCACCAGGCCCTTACTCTCAATTCTTGGATCAGATCTCACATTTTTTATCTGATATAGTATTAAATACTGATAGGGTTATTATAGTGGGGGACTTCAATATTCATGTGGATACTGAAAGTGATAGCCTAAATGCAGCCTTTAATGCTATTTTAGACTCAATTGGCTTTACTCAAAAAGTACAGGGATCGACCCACTCAGGTAAACACACTTTGGACCTTGTACTGACATACGGTATTGAGTGTGAGGAAATAACAGTCCACCCACATAACCCGGTCCTGTCTGACCACTTCTTGATAACTTTTGAATTTACTTTAACTGACCATCTTAAATCTGAAAGAAAATTTCATTATAGTAGAACTTTATCAGACAATGCTGTAACAATTTTTAAAGAATCTGTACCATTCTTACTTTCCTCAGTGTCTCAGAGTAACACAGTGGATGGCAGCAATTCTATCTCTAACCCTTCAGAAATTGATGGTCTGGTTCACAGCGTTACGTCCTCATTGCGTTTGGCATTAGATAGTGTAGCCCCATTAAAAAAGAAAGTGGCTAGCCATAGGAGGCTGACTCCTTGGTTTAACGCAGAGTTGCGTACTTTAAAGCAGAATACTAGGAAGTTGGAGAGAAAATGGCGCTTTACACATCTAGAGGATTCCTATTTAACCTGGAATAACAGTCTACTGCTGTATAAAAAGACCCTTCGACAAGCTAGAACAGCATATTTTTCATCATTAATAGAGGCGAATAAAAACAATCCTAGGTTTCTTTTTAGTACAGTTGCCAAACTTACACAGAGTCATAGCTCTGTTGAGCAAACTATTCCCCCGGCTCTTAGCAGTGATGATTTTATGAGATTCTTCATAAATAACATAAATTTTATTAAAAATAAAATCATTGGCACCCTCCCAAACATGATTACTTCTTCCTCAGTAAATGAGTCAGTATCGGAAAGAACTGTAGAACCTCAGTATGGCTTAGGCTGTTTTGATTCAGTCGAGCATTCAGAATTATCAAAAATATTAGCCTCATCTAAATCTTCAACTTGTATTTTGGACCCAATCTCAACCAAATTATTTAAAGAAGTGTTCCATTTGGTTCCTGGCCCCATTTTGGATATGATGAATCTATCCTTAGTAAACGGATACGTACCACAGGAATTTAAAATAGCTGTAATTAAACCTTTACTCAAGAAACCTTCCCTTGATCAAGATGACTTAGTGAATTACAGACCTATATCTAACCTTCCTTTCTTATCCAAAGTCCTTGAGAAAATAGTTGCTAATCAAGTCTGTGAACATCTAAACAGTAACGAGCTGTTTGAAGAGTTTCAGTCAGGTTTTAGAGCTCATCATAGCACTGAAACAGCACTGGTGAAGGTTACTAATGATATTCTCATGGCCTCAGATAATGGACTGGTGTCTGTTCTGGTTTTGTTAGAT
This sequence comes from Valencia hispanica, assembly GCA_963556495.2. Taxonomy (NCBI): domain Eukaryota; kingdom Metazoa; phylum Chordata; class Actinopteri; order Cyprinodontiformes; family Valenciidae; genus Valencia; species Valencia hispanica. Next base: position 545,082 of record OY747704.1, read on the forward strand.
CTCAGTGCCGCTTTTGACACAGTCGATCATAATATTCTCTTAGAAAGGCTTGAACATGTTGCAGGGATCAAAGGAACAGCACTAGGCTGGTTTAAATCATATTTGTCTGATAGATTCCAGTTTGTTCATCTAAATGATAAATCATCTTCACTCTCAAGGGTTACTTGTGGAGTTCCACAGGGTTCTGTCCTTGGACCAATTCTTTTCACCATATATATGCTTCCAATTGGTAGAATCATTAGACAGCATGGGATAAATTTCCACAGCTATGCCGATGATACACAACTATATTTATCCATAAATCCTGATGAACCCAGTCAGTTAGGTAGATTACAGGCATGTCTGGAAGACATAAAAGCATGGATGACCCTAAACTTTTTGCTTTTAAATTCTGACAAGACAGAAGTTGCTCTCTTTGGACCAGAAGTTCTTAAACAGAAACTGATTAGTCAATCACTTCATCTGCATGGCATTAAATTGTCCCCCAGTAATAACGCAAAGAACCTCGGCGTTATTTTTGACCAAGACTTGACATTTAAATCCCATATTAAACAGGTTTCTAGGATTTCTTTCTTTCACCTCCGGAATATTGCTAAAATTAGAAACATCCTGTCCAGGAGTGATGCTGAGAAACTAGTCCATGCATTTGTTACCTCAAGGCTGGACTACTGTAATTCTTTACTATCAGGAAGTCCACAAAATGCCATTAAAAGCCTTCAGTTGATCCAAAATGCGGCAGCAAGAGTTCTGATGAATATTAAAAAGAGAGATCACATTTCTCCTGTTTTAGCTTCCCTTCATTGGCTCCCTGTTAAATCCAGAATAGAATTTAAGATCCTTCTTCTTACATACAAAGCCCTTAATAATCAAGCTCCATCATACATCAGAGATCTAATTGTTCCATATGTTCCTAAAAGAGCACTTCGCTCTCAGACTGCAGGTTTACTTGTAGTTCCTAGGATCTCTAAAAGTAGAATGGGAGGCAGATCTTTTAGTTATCAGGCTCCTCTCCTGTGGAACCAGCTCCCAGCTTTAGTCCGTGAGGCAGACACTCTGTTTACTTTTAAGGGCCAGGCTTAAAACTTTCCTTTTTGATAAAGCTTATAGTTAGAGTGGCTTAGGTCATCCTGAGCTATCTCTGTAGTTATGCTGCTATAGGCTTAGACTGCTGGAGGACAGACTTACCAATTTTCTTCACTCTGCTACTTCATTTTCTCCTACGACTCTCCAGTTGTATTACAGTACATTCTGTTATTTCGACTGTTAACTTTGTTTTCTCTCAGTGTTTTTCTCCCCATCGAAGATACACCTGGTCTGGTATCCTGCTTGGCTGCAATGCCCTGTTGGACGGGGGTCATCGACTGGGATGATCCTCTCAGTAATTGAACATCCACTGTGTCCTGTTATCAACTTTTTACTTTCTGTAACATAGAAAGTTCTCTTATATCGGATCTTCTGTTCCTTCTGTGTTCTGCTCTGTCTTCTCAAACCCCCAGACGGTCGTGGCAGATGGCCGCTCCTACTGAGCCTGGTTCTGTTGGAGGTTTCTTCCTGTTAAAGGGGAGTTTTTCCTCTCCACTGTCGCTACATGCTTGCTCAGTATGAGGATTGCTGTGGTTGGAAATCTGCCCAACCTCACGCCAATGACTGACGCAATCTGCTGGGATTCCTTAAATAGGAAACTTTTTAACTGATTGGAATGTTTGTATAATTGAATTGAAATGACTTGTTGTTAAGTGCCTTGAGATGACATCTGTTGTGAATTGGCGCTATATAAATAAACTGAATTGAATTGAATTGAACCTGGAGTCGAGTTTTCCGCCATTTTCTCTCAGCTCGTCGACACTCCCATTTTCCACTACGTACCAGTGGATCGCTTGTCCATGGAGACTTTTTTCTACCTGAGACTACTTTCACTTTAGTCGGAGCAGCAATGGAATCCATGATGTCTGAGATTTTCACAAGGAAATTATCTACCAGCTTATTTACTGAGTTTGAGTTGGGAGATGAGGGGGATGTGGTGGAAGAGTAAATACTTTTAAAGGTTTCAACTGAACTGTCCCCGAGAAAACACTTTTTTACAGTTATCTCACTGTGGCTAGATAGTTTAGGAGAGATGGTACTTTCAAAGAAAATACAGAAATGGTCAGATAATGCAATATTAATTACCGAGATGTCAGATATAGTTAAACCTTTGCCGATAATTAAGTCTAGAGTGTGTCCTTTATTGTGTGTTGGTTGAAGTCCCTCACAATGATTAATTGGTCATAATCTATACATATTACGGAGAGAAGGTCGCCGAAATCATTAAAGAAGTTAGAGTTAAGTCTTGGGGGTTTATATAAACTTAGAAATAGAGCTTTTTTAGGCTAATTTATCTGGGTGGCTAGATATTCAAAAGAGTCAAATGTGCCCAGGGATAGCTTTTTAAAGTTCATTGAGTAGTGAAAGATTGTGGCTACACCACCACCTTGTCTGTGTTTCCTGCTCTCACTTAAGAAATTGTAATTTGGAAGAGTAGATTCTATCAATACAGATGTCTCATTATTTCTATCTAGCCATGTTTCTGATAAAAAAGGGCATGTATTTTATGTTCAGTGATGAATTCATTGATTAGGAGTGTCTTTCCTGATAGAGACCTAATATTTAATAAAGCTTACTTAAACGATTTGATAATTGGTAGCTGAACCTTCTGATAGGTGAACAACTTGAGATTTGTTTTATTATAAGTGCGTTTGGCTTTAATTTCTTTTGTTTTCATTTGCTAATAATGACTTCTATGATTTTTTTGGGGGTGGCCGGACGACTTCTGGAAGACGGTGGGAGTGGAATTACTGTCCAGTTCCCTTGCACATCAAATGTCCGTGATTACCAGTTCACGCATGGGCAGAGTACATCCCGTGTTAGTCCCAGAGGCCGGATGTAGTCCACGTTTTGGTGTCAGTTGCGATCCAATTCTAATTTGTGCTTTCAGTCTGTCTGAGAAATCTCTAAACGGAGAGTCATTAGGTGTTGATGAGTCTGATGACATTGGAATAGTTGAAGAACACTTTGCAGAGCGATGTACACCTTTACTCGCTGCTGGAAATACAGCATATACAGGTCCTTCTCAAAAAATTAGCATATTGTGATAAAGTTCATTATTTTCTGTAATGTACTGATAAACATTAGACTTTCATATATTTTAGATTCATTACACACAACTGAAGTAGTTCAAGCCTTTTATTGTTTTAATATTGATGATTTTGGCAAAAAAAAAGTAAAGAAAAACCAAAAATCCAAAAAATTTGCATATTTCATCCGACCAATGAAAGAAAAGTGTTTTTAATACAAAAAAAGTCAACCTTCAAATAATTATGTTCAGTTATGCACTCAATACTTGGTCGGGAATCCTTTTGCAGAAATGACTGCTTCAATGCGGCGTGGCATGGAGGCAATCAGCCTGTGGCACTGCTGAGGTGTTATGGAGGCCCAGGATGCTTCGATAGCGGCCTTAAGCTCATCCAGAGTGTTGGGTCTTGCGTCTCTCAACTTCCTCTTCACAATATCCCACATATTCTCTATGGGGTTCAGGTCAGGAGAGTTGGCAGGCCAATTGAGCACAGTAATACCATGGTCTGTAAACCATTTACCAGTGGTTTTGGCACTGTGAGCAGGTGCCAGGTCGTGCTGAAAAATTAAATCTTCATCTCCATAAAGCTTTTCAGCAGATGGAAGCATGAAGTGCTCCAGAATCTCCTGATAAATAGCTGCATTGACCCTGCCCTTGATAAAACACAGTGGACCAACACCAGCAGCTGACATGGCACCCCAGACCATCACTGACTGTGGGTACTTGACACTGGACTTCAGGCTTTTTGGCATTTCCTTCTCCCCAGTCTTCCTCCAGACTCTGGCGCCTTGATTTCCGAATGACATGCAAAATTTGCTGTCATCCGAAAAAAGTACTTTGGACCACTGAGCAACAGTCCAGTGCTGCTTCTCTGTAGCCCAGGTCAGGCGCTTCTGCCGCTGTTTCTGGTTCAAAAGTGGCTTGACCTGGGGAATGCGGCACCTGTAGCCCATTTCCTGCACACGCCTGTGCACGGTGGCTCTGGATGTTTCTACTCCAGACTCAGTCCACTGCTTCCGCAGGTCCCCCAAGGTCTGGAATCGGTCCTTCTCCACAATCTTCCTCAGGGTCCGGTCACCTCTTCTCGTTGTGCAGCGTTTTCTGCCACACTTTTTCCTTCCCACAGACTTCCCACTGAGGTGCCTTGATACAGCACTCTGGGAACAGCCTATTCGTTCAGAAATGTCTTTCTGTGTCTTACCCTCTTGCTTGAGGGTGTCAATGATGGCCTTCTGGGCAGCAGTCAGGTCGCCAGTCTTACCCATGATTGCGGTTTTGAGTAATGAACCAGGCTGGGAGTTTTTAAAAGCCTCAGGAATCTTTTGCAGGTGTTTAGAGTTAATTAGTTGATTCAGATGATTAGGTTAATAGCTCGTTTAGAGAACATTTTCATGATATGCTAATTTTTTGAGATAGGAATTTTGGGTTTTCATGAGCTGTATGCCATAATCATCAGTTTTAAAACAATAAAAGACCTGAAATATTTCAGTTGGTGTGCAATGAATCTAAAATATATGAAATTTTAATTTTTATCATTACATTATGGAAAAGAATTAACTTTATCACAATATGCTAATTTTTTGAGAAGGACCTGTATATTGCACTTTAGTTGTGAAAGAAGCATCTTTGTGGTTGTGTATCATGTTAGCAGCAGCGGACATGTCCATCTTATCGGTTCTGTCCAGGGCGTCCTCCCCGAGCTGCAGCTCATGTTTACCAGACGTCAGCCCAAGTGGAGCTTTAAGTATGAAACAGTATGAGCTATTATTGTTATAGGTTTATTTTCTAACAAAGAATATTTATTATTTCTATTTAGATTTTAACGTCATTTCTGTAATGGTTGACTTGTAAAAGCTGATCTCAAGTTTATTTCATTTTTCTTTTTTAATCACATAGAGCAGGAACAAATATACCTAATAAATAAATATGCAAGTCAAAAGTTTTCTTTAAGTAAACAGAATATGATTGGTTTGTTTAAGGATTGGACCAAGTTTCCTCTTTTATGGAAATCAAAATATGGTCACCCTATATTATACTCAAATTTCCAACACACATTTTCTTTAGCTTTCATTGAAAATATGACCTTGATTTGATCAACTGGTTTGGATACTTCAATTCATGGAAACTGAATGGATTTAAGAATAGAACTTAGCCATGGATTGAATGAAGAATAAACCCTAAATGTGGAAAAAATATGCAACAAGAAAAATATGCAACATATAAAATAATCCTTTTATAATCGAATCGTAATCAAATTTAAATAGTGAGGCGCCCAAGATGGAACACCCCTAGTAATGTTATCATGTTAAACTGGCTGTACTTGTGTAGCGCTTTATCAGAGGACTCCAAAACACTTCACACGACAATCAGTCACTCACACATTCATACGCTGATGGTGGTGAGCTACCAAGCAGCCACAGCTTAATAACCAATGACAGGGTGCAATCTGTTGGGTGTTTTTGTAAACTTAAGGCTCAATCTTTAATTGTACCTTTGTTATGTTCCCCAAGGTAGTGGGGTAATAAGGGAAACACTTCTGGAGTCACACTGCTCAGCCACAAGCCAGAGCAACAGCACAGCAACCAGATTCCCCAACAACTATACAAAACTCTTTTGTTAAAGAACAAGGCCTCTTTTGGCATCACTAATCACAGAAACAGGCAAACCAAAACTTCACCAGCTTCCTGCAGCACACATGCTGCCAAAAGAACTAACTTTTCACCTTTCTCAGAGAACAAACACATGCTGCCCAAATGGCCATGAGACCAGCTCCACTCTCAGCTCTATCATCAAGGGCCGAGTGGAATCAGCTGTGCCTACTAAACTACAGAAACTTAGCAGCAGCAAAAGAAAGTAAGGTGGAGAAGCATTTACTCACATGTAGACACTGCTCCATGTAACAACCTGATAAAGGCCTGGGGCCTCATTTATAAAGCTTCTTTACGCACAAAACAGTGTGTGAAAAATGCGAAAATAACTTTTTATGCAAACATTGTGACTTATAGAAAGAAACGTGCACAACTATAAGCAAACTCTGACCCTTGTTTATGCACATTCTGGACATGGTGAAACTGGCGGTGCAGCCAGTGAGATGGAAGAATGTTGAATTAAAGCCACATTTTCAGACCTCCCATCCCCCATCTCTGAACTGAGAATCAAAATAAGAATCTGAAGTAAAATAAGTTCCATTTAAGAATTATATCACAGTATGTTTATATGTACATTTACAGATTATATAACAACTTAACTCATTGGAGCCATATTTGTGATGAGTAGAAATATAAATGCTGCAGTAACACTCCTGCATAACGGATGCACTGGTGCTCATTGAAGATCGCCCAATGGCAGCATCTGGATATGAGGAGGTTTTTGAGATTTCCTGGTCCATTATGATGACTGACTGATCGGCCTATTTACATTCTACACATTTTCTTATTGCTAACTTTATTTTTGTGTTTTGCTGTGAGACGCTTTGGTTGCCTGTTGGCTGTGTAAAGCTGTATATAGATAAAAACATTGATTGAAATAGACATTTTCCTTGCCTTTACCTCACCCACAAGCTCCTCAAATTTTTGTCTCTGAAATTGTGTATTCTCAACCTCTTGGCTGCTATGACTAACCGCAAAATGCCACTGATCAGCCGGCTTATGTTTATGTGGCCAATATGATCAGCAAGCTTGTTCTTCTTACTTAAGGCAAAACACTCAGAAACTCATACTACAGACACTACACAAAAATTAGATAAACAATAATTTTTTTAAAGTGAAGGAGCCACTTTAAGAAATGACAATAAAACAACCTAAAAAACCGGAGCAGTCTTGAAATTGTCCTCAGATACCAGGAGAGGAGCCAGGAGCCTCCGTTATTCCATGCTGGCAATTCTGTGCAGCTAGCAGCATTTTGTGCACGGTGTGCACCTTCCTCGTCCGCAGTTGGCACACTGGAAGAAGTGGTCAGATCTAAAGGTGGAGGCAAAGAGGAAGATGGCATGCCACGTGAGGTGCCTGGTGTAAATTGGGGGTGAGTGTGATTAAAGTTTCACATTTTTCCATCATGTTCCATTCTTTCTATAAATCACAAACTTTGTAAAGAAAGTGACTTGCGCAACTTTCAGACCCCGTTTTGTATGTAAGCTAGCTTTATAAATGAGGCCTCTGATCCTTTTGGTTACCCCTTCGACTTTAAAACCCAGAAGTGAAGAGGATGTACTTTCTTGTTACCATAACAACACATTACGTTATTGATTAATCTGATAAAATAATAGGATGGCAAAAAACATTGAGTTTGGTTTTCAACAACCAACTGTGAATTCATGATAACAATTCCTTTGCTTGTTTGTCTGTTACTTAATAATATAACTCAAAAATTTTCAGGAAATGTCTGCAATGGGATCAGGAACAAGTGATTAAAATTTGGGGGTGATCAGAAAACCACCATTAGCGAAAAAGTGATTTTTGGTAGTGGGGGGGGGAGTGAGTTGCCTTGGCAGAGGCCTGCGCTCTCTGAGCACTTTTCTGCTACCTTCACTCTAAAACAGCTACTACTATTAACTCGAACTGTGTGTTTTCCTCCTGACTTCTCTGATCAAGCTAATAAGAAAGCAGCAGTTTCCCCTTACTTCATTTTCTCTCCCTCTTCTTTCTTTCCCTTCTTTTTTAGTCAGATTTCCCTTTGTTAAGGAAAAGCATGACCCCCAATTTCCACTGCATGCGCTCTAGATCTGCTCCGCTCCGGTCCGCTCCAGTCCGGTCTGCAGCCCAGAGGTGCTTAAAGAAGCATGCGCGGGAATTGCGAGTTATCGCGATAAAAGCCAGTAATAAATGCGGAAGTCAAAAGAAAATTCTTCCGTGGACGACGAACAGAAAACCACAGTTCTATGTTATTCTGTGTCAAGATATTTTGGACAACATATGAATAAATATACGCAGGCTTATATTAATATAGCTATGCATACAAAAAGTTCTAGTCCGTCTTTATTGATTTATTTTGAAAAACACCCGGAAATGTGGTTGTTCTATATCCGGTTGGTGCTTAGTGATTTGTATAGGTTGACTGCGGATTTGATCCGGCGTCCAGCAAAAAATAGAAGCGATCCTATTTTTGCCGGATGGCGAAATGGTGGCCGGCCCCCGGCGCCGCCCAGCGGTGGCAGTGTAAATGCTCTCATTGACTACAATGTGAGCGTTTTTGCTGCGGAGCGGAGGAGTCTTCCATGTTCCTCTGCTCCTCTGGCTGTGTGATCACTCTAAATCAGACTGATCTGAATGGACAGATGCATGTGTGGACTAACCCACTCTGCTTCTTTAAAGGAGTGATGCGGGGCTCAGAATCTAAGGGTGTATTCAGACCAGAAAAGTCCTTTGGTCCGGTCAAAAGCAGACTTAATTTTTTTCGTTTGGTGCGGTTCGCATTCACACTGTACATTTAGCAAGTGAACTATATTTTGTAAACACATCCACGCGTGTGACGATGGATGCGGCCATTGGACAGCAATGACTAGGGCGGCACACTGAGCGCAGACCCGGAAATGGAGGAAAACATGGAAGCTCTACGCTGCTCTGCATATTTCTGCTGTTATTTGAGCTGCAAAATCACATTGAGTGTCAAGAGCAGCTCATTCAACGCAGGTTTGGCGACGCACTTTTTCACATTGTGGAAAGGCGTCAGGGAATGCGTGCAGTAACTGGAAGGAGACGATGTGCTCTGCTTGCCCTGACCCATGACATGCTGGCAGCAGCGTGGCTAAACAGAAGACGAAGGATCAGGTATGAACTTACCTTGTTACGGTGGCTTGTTTAGTCCAAAAAGGCACATGTATCCTGGCGTTGGTTCGGATCAACACTGGTTTATATTCACACCTGAAGCGAACCGCACCAGAGTCCGTTTGGAAGCGGACCGAGACCACCTAAAAAAGTGGGTCTCGGTCCGTTTCTCTGATCTGCACCAGGATTCGTTTGTGTGTATTCACACCTGCATAAAAGGTCCATTTAAAGTGGACCAAACAGTGCAGGTCTGAATACACACTAAATCATTGCTGTTAATGTTAACTTCAGATGCTCAACTACTTCATTCACTCACTGTCGATTTTTAGATAATGTTAACTCATTAGAAGATAAAAAATGCAGTCTCTGAGTGGGTAAACAGTAGCTAAATCCCCAGTTATTTCCTCTCATAGTTCAACGAGTTCCAAACCAAACAGTGTTCAACTAATCTGGGAATTAAAAGAAAAAATTATTAGATGCAGATAATTGCAGATCAGACCTCAGAAACAGATTTCAGAATAAACTGAAGTTAGTCAGCAGACTTTCTTAAAATCATACAAGGACATAGAAACAAGACATGATAACTATTTCAGAGATTGAACACTGACTATCACCTTGTGTTGTTTACTGTAGAGCAGGCGTTCCCAATCCTGGTCCTCGAGATCTACCATCCTACAAATTTTAAACGTATCCCACCTCTGCTATAGAGAGACCAGTAAACCAAGGAAACCTCAGACCACAGAGAATAGTGTAATGGAATGACATGTTTACTTAAATGCTACAGAATGCAATGGGCACATACGCAAGAATCTGAACGCAGAAGACTGGGGTCGGCAGCATGTGCCTGGAAGGGTTCATGTTTCACCCCAGACCTAGAGCTCACTCTCTCACCATTTCCTGTGTGAGTTATTTTGGCTTAGCTGCTGGAGCTGAGCTTCCCATCACCTGACAGAGCCTCTGCATGCAGCCTCATAATCATTCCAAACCACTAAAATTCCCAATGAGTACTTTCATTTAGTGAGGGGCAGGGACGGAAATCCCATTTCATTTTTGGGGGGACAATAAACAGTAAAATTTCAGAGAGTAATTTCTTTGGGTTGGACATGGAAATAAAATTGCTCTCTCCTGCTTATTGGCAACTTGCCTTGCAGGGTTGGCCTTCAGCATGTTAAATAATGTTATGGAATGTTACATAAGAGTAGATATGACATTTTTGTATGGTATGTACGGTGTTAGTCCATATTGTAACTGTATACAGATTTTACTATTTACAAATAGCAATATCAGCAATGGTACTAGGTGAAAACTGGCATTGATCCAACTTTATGACACAGTCTATTTCTTTGCACTCTTCTCTAATTTCTACACTAGTCCATCAAAGTAACTTTAGAAAAAACTTAAGCTCAAAATAAACTTCCAAAACTATAAAGGAAATACTTTCAACAATTATCCAACATCAAACATGTCCTGAAAGGACACAGCTACTTTTACTAGCAGAGCAACAACTGCATCGATCAGGTGTGGAGAGATGTTAAACCTAAAGGTAAAGTACTACAACATCCCTGTAATCTTTTATCAATAAAGAAAGACGACACCATCTAAAAAAATTAAATGTCAGAATAAAATGTGACTAAGTCATATGATGTGGAAGATCATTAAAAAATCCACAAATTTTCCATCAATATAAGATTAAATCTGAAAAGTTATCTCTATAGTTTATTAGGAAAATTCTGAGGTAACCAGGGAACATGAAGTGAAAGCTGCTGATTTTATTCTGTATTTTGTTACTAAATGACCCGCTGTGATCAGCAGCAACACAATGAGATAATCAGACTTGCTGGGTTGGTATCACAATTTGGGGAAACAATAAAAACTCTCTGCTGAACCGGGATAAATATCTGTCAAATTTACAACCTTAAACCAAGTTCAGTTTGGTTTCATTTGGTTGTCATGGTGCTGAATCAGAGACAGCGCGACACAATTTGTCATTTTGATCTTCAGGTTGTCATTCCATTTTTACCAGTCAATTTAAAAAACAAATTCTGTTTAACATTCCATCCAAACTAGCTAGACAGAGAATCCACATTGTGCTATCATACATCAAGCGGTTGAATCCATGTAAAAAAAAAAAAAAATCCACAGAGACAAAAATCACCCCAGGAACTACATATAAACAATTAAATGAACTCACAACTTCCTCGGTTCGCATGGACCTGAAATCTGCAGAGGTTATTGTCATAAAGTTTTGGACTTTTGCCTGGCACTGATCATCACTCACTGATGACTTCTCTTGTGGGTTTTGATGATGTTCTAGAGGCTGAATCTGCGTTCCGCTCCCACACTGGAGACTGAATTACCGGCGCCACTTCAGTCAAATCTTTGAAATCAAGGAACATTTCTGCAATTGAAGTGATCAGAAGTCGGAAAGACTCTCTGAACGAGCCGTTTCCTGACTCTCAAGCTATTGCTTCAGTGGGACGAAATCCTGGATTATGCTTCTGCGCATGTGCGTGGCCTTTGGAGCGCTCCGTCAGCTCGCAGCCAGCGAGATGCCATCAGATTATGCTCAGATGCTCTCAAGGGAAACTTTTTTTAATTATTGATTTGTCTGCGCCTCTGCACCATGCATTCAGGGGTCCATCCATCCATTCATTTTCTGTACCCGTCATTACTAAGCAGGGTTGCAGGGGGGGCTGGTGCCTATCTCCAGCTGTCATGGGGCGAGAGGCGGGGTACACCCTGGACAGGTCACCACTCCATCGCAGGGCAACATTCAGGGGTATGAATACTAATATTTCAAAATGACGGACAGCCTTCAGATTTATCCGTCACCGTTCTAAAAAATGCGACCGCTGGTGTAACAGACGCAGGGTTTGGGTCTGTAAAACAGATTAAATGTTCCTGTAAAACACAGGGAAATGATGAGACAGATGACTGGTAACGTTTCTCGATGCCTCACTTCTGACATATTGGAGAACAGGGCCTATGCCTTTGACCTCGTTATTCTGTCTTACGGAGAAATGCGCCCCCATGTGGCCTGGGGATGCAACAATGACAACTGAAAGTTATTCCCAGTGTCATTCTTCCTCATTTAAAGAAGTCATAACCTGTAATTTCCACTTTTCCATGAGCAAAAATGTATGTTATGATTGTCCAACGATTATACACAGGCCGGAAAGCCGATATTTAAAAGTGAAGCGTTTGTTTACCCCTGGGTTCGTCAACCAGCCCACGTGCACGCACACTCAAATACTTGGTTTTAATTTCTAGCCGACTTGACGTCAAGTCAGCGCAGGATATACCATATATAGACATCGCAGACCTACCTATGCTGCAGGAAGCCCGCCCTCCCCCTCGCCCCTCTCCCCTCTCCCCCTCATATTCAGTCGAGCGCCATCATTATTGAATTCTGGTGATGGGAATTCCAGCTCTTTTTGGAGAGCCAGTTGTTTTGACTTGGCTCACCATAAAGAGCCGGCTCTTTCGGCTCCTCCGTTATTCTGTTGTTAAAGTGTATTTATTACCAATATTAATGCAAAACAATGTGTACCAAATGTACCAAACCAAGCGGGGGGAAATGAAAAAATTAAAAAAACGGCTCCCTTCACTTCAAAGAGTGAGCTCTTAGAGCCGGTTCGTTCGCAACCGACACATCACCGATTCGAAGTACGAACTCCACCGTGAAAGATGCAGAAACGTTGGCATCGAAGCTCCGTTTGGAAAAAGGGGCCATTCCTACAATCAGAGACTTGCCTGCAATTGAAACGGTAAGGCTGTGTTTTTATTGCTCTGCTGTGTGTAACAAACAGCAGCTAATTAATGAACACGAGCAGCAGCGTTCTGGATCAGCTGCAGCTGTCTGATTGACTTTATAGTCAGACCTGTGAAGACGCTGTTGCAGTAATCAATCCGACTAAAGATAAACGCATGGATGAGTTTTTCTAGGTCCTGTTGTGACATCAGTCCTTTAATCCTAGAGATGTTCTTCAGGTGATAGAAGGCTGACCTTGTTATTGCCTTTATGTTATTGTTGTTATTGCAACGGGACCTAGAAGCAGCTGCTTATTTTTTATCAGTGTTTTACTATTTTATTTTATGTTATTATAAGCAGCAGCTAATTAATTAATGCTCAAGACTAACCTTTTTAGCATAGCTTTTAACTTATTATTATTTATTACTATTTGTTTACTTGCTCTGCATGTTTTCTATGATTATATTTTTATCAGTTTTACTATTTAATCTTAGCACATTAATTTACTCTTTATTTTTATACTTTAATTTATCTTAATCCCCGTTCCAGTGTTTCTCTGTGGGAGCCCTCTGCCCCGGGAGCGGTGGTCGGCTGTAGTTGCCTGGGTGCTCTCCAGGTGGAGCTTGGGTGGAGGTGGGGGTCTTGGCCTTGCCTCCACTGGGCGCCCTGTGTCGGTGCCTCGGCTGCTGCTGTTGGTCTACCGCTGCCGGGGCAGATGGCTCCTCTGACGGCGTTTCCTTGCATGGTTCATCTACACTCGGCCCAATGTCCTTTTTTACCTTTTCTTTTAACTGTGTGTTCATGGGAGACGGGTTGGGGGGGGGGAGGGGGGTATAACTGTGACCATGCTTTTAAATCTGTGGGGGAGAGAAGGGAAGGTGGTTTTATGTGGGGTCATTTTAATCTGTAAAGCACTTTGTGATGCAACTTCTTGTATGAAAAGCGCTTTATGAATAAAGTTTGATTTGATTTGATTTATGTGACCCTGGAGGTTCAGCTCTGAGTCCATTACTACACCTAGATTTCAGGCCTGATCAGTAGTTTGTAGCTGGATTAACTGGAGCTGTGTGCTGACTGACTTGACTTCTTGTTAAGTGCCTTGAGATGATATCTGTTGTGAATTGGCGCTATATAAATAAACTGAATTGAAACTGAATTGAATTGACTGTTGATCGTTCCTCTTTGGGGCTAAAGATAATTACTTCAGTTTTGTCTCTGTTAAGAGCTGGATGTGTGACAACTTCCTTCAACTTAATGAAAACAAAACAGAAGTTCCCTGACAGCTTTCTTCCCAAAATAGTTGAGGGTCTTGGTCCACTGGCTTCCCGTGTTAAACAGTCAGTGAGGAACCTTGGAGTAATCCTCAATTCTGACCTGTCATTGGATGCCTGTATTGCTTCATTGGTTTGTTCCTGTTTTTATCACTTAAAAAACATTGCCAAATTGAGGAATATTGTTTCGAGAACTGAGATGGAGATTCACGCCTTCATTTCTTCACGTCTTGATTACTGTAACTCACTTTTTACCTATTTAAATAATAAATCCCTGGACCGCCTCCAGATTGTTCAGAATGCTGCAGCAAAGTTACCTTGCTCCTCAAAATGTTCACATGTCACTCCTTTGCTGTTTCAGTTGCACTGGCTCCCCATCCGCTACAGAATATATTCTGTAGAGGATGTTGCAGCCCTACTCTCCCTGTGGATCACTAAGGTCATGTGATGAGGGCCTGTTGGTTGTGAAGCAAACCAAGTAAAAAACCAAAGGTGACAGAGCTGTTGTAGCTGTCGCTCCCTCCCTCTGGAACTTCCTTCCTCTAAGCCTGAGATTCGCTGAGTCAGAGACTTCTTTTAGAAAGCAGCTCAAAACTCCTCATTTTACAATTGCTTTTGCTTAAGTTTTTTTTGTTGTTGTTGTTTTCTTTGTCTATGTGTTTGAGTGCTGTTTGGTTTTACTGTGAAGCACTTCAAGATTCTGTCTTGAAAGGTGCTATATAAAAAAATTTTCCTTACTTACTTTACTTGTTTCTGTTCAGCTGGAGAACATTGTGGCACATCCATCCATTGATTTGCTCAGATTTTTGTGGAAATTGAGTCCCATCGTAAATATCACACAGAAGAAGCCCCAGGATGGATCCCTGGTGCACCCCACATGTGATTTCTGTCTGTTTGATGGTAAATTGCCTGTTGACACAAATAAGTCCCTGTTCTTTAGGTAAGACTAAAACCAGCTAAGTACTGTACCAGGGAGTCCGACCCAGCTCTCTAGTTGTTTCAATAATATATCATGGTCAACAGAGTCAAGTACAAAGAGGTCCAACAGAACCAGCACTGTGGTTCTACTACAGTCTGTATTTATGCGGATGTCATTGAAAACTTTGATGAGGGCAGTCTCAGTGCTGTGGTTACCACGGAAACCAGACTGAAAAACAACAAAGCGGTTGGTCAATGTTAGGAAGCTATTTAACTGTTGAAACACAGCTTTTTCAATAATCTATATGTGCTATACAATAATAAGCTTTTTCAATAAAAGCACTGCTGTAAGCCGCCGCTGCAAGGCGGAAGGACATGACAGTGCCTGCAAAAGACACCTACTTACTACTACCTACTAAACACAAATGTTAGAGCTGCACTGAGTTTTTACTGCTATACTATGAGTACATTAGAAGTCCAGTGCAAGAAAATGGTTCTTGCTTGTGTAGCAAAGGGTTGCGAAAACAAGCTGAAGACATACAGCAACACCATGTTTCATAGAATTCTATTTAATGTGGAATGAAGAAGACATTGCTGCGAACTGCTGACTCCTCAGCAGTGAGGAGTGTTTTGGTTAACCTTGCAATAAAGACATAACATCGTGGGACTGAAGGAAGAAGCTCCTTGCAGAGAAGGCAGACATGAGCTAGATGTGAGAGAGTTCGAGCGTTGGTCCAGATGAGCTCATGTACAAGACTGGCCGTAATAAAATATGAAAACACCGATGCAGACTCCAGCCTCATACCTATGAAGGGAGGAAGATTATTTTCTTCCCACAACAGAGTTAGTGCCCAAGTGATCTTCAGCAGGCAAAACCAAGTGGACTGGGGATGTTTTCCTCTCTCCAGTGTCAGAGTTTCAGACAGAAAAAGAGTCACCATCATGAAATCCATGCATCGGCCGCCTCCTGTAGGAGAACCCCAGTTTCTGGGTGAGGCTCAGTCTGACACAGTGTGCTGAATTCTTAGTGAATGGAGGATTTTTTGGCTGCTTATTTTTTCTGATTAGTTTTTTGCGCTCTCTGAGTCTGTCTACTTTACGAGGGTGAGTATGATTTTTTCCCTCTCTCTGAGCCTGTGGGAGAGAGCGGCAGCTGATAGTGGACTTTAAAGCAGGAAGAAAGACTGAACAGACAGAATGTTTTTTTTGCATCGCCTACCAACCGGATGAATAGAAGAGCGTTCTTGCAGCGGACTAGATGCAAGTGTCCAATGTCCAGAGAAATATGCTTAGAATGAATTTTAAAACAATAAATAATTAGCATGATATCTGCAAAACAGAGGTTTTGGGAAGTCATTAAATGTATCCAGTTTGACTTAATTCAACCAAATATAACAACGTAATATCAACATTGGCTGCATGCTAATTCAAACAATAGCTATTTCTCATGTCATAGTCCGAGTTTAAGTGCTGCTCAAGTCAAGTCACAAGTCCCTGAAAGATGACATGAATCAAGACTTGGATCCGAGCCCATCACGTAGACAGCATGGCAGACCCAAACTACGTCTTTGGTTCCATTGGAACATCTCTTCTCAGAATATCGAGACGTGATTATGTTTCATGCTGTTGATTGCACAAATTGCTTTGATAAAAATAACATCAAGTACAAGCTCTATTCAATCAACTTCTTTCAAGAGAAATGAAAAACGTTTTGGTTACTAGCGATCTGATAAAGCAGCTGGAACGAGAAGTTTGATCTGAAGCGATCACTAAACCTATGCTAACAAACGAGCTGACATTGTTAATCGAAAGAGCAACTGCAGGATAACTACAAAGAATAAAACACACACAGGTTAAACAATGCACCATTTGCACACACATTGCTGTGTTAATAAGAAATATTGAATCTGTTGTTGTGAAAACTTCAATTCAGACATACGTTATTGATCACAGAGAGGAATTCAGTATGTTCAAAGAGTTGGTGTAGATCGTGTTGGCAACAGCCAAGAAGGATCTCTTGTAGCAGTCTGTGTTGTGGAAAAACTACAAAAGCTTCTGACTGAAGATGATACCCTTTTCCAATATGGCTACTGTAAACAGGAGCGGCCTGTGTGAACGGCCCCATCCTCACGATGCGTATGCAAGTTGATTGACAGCCGACAGCCAATTCTATTGGATCAACAAAATTTGACTGTCAGTGTGAAATGCATAGGGGTTTATGGGAGGAAGGTGGGACTTAGGAAGAATAACAAATATTGTGAAGGACCAGCTTTTTATCATAGTATTAAACCCCACTATCATAATAAAGATTTATAAAACTTTGATACATAAATATATTCTCCGGACTGCAGCTTTAACTAACTCTGGGGAAGATGGCAACAGACTGAATCTCACTAAAGGATGGAATATCCCTTCAGGTATTGTTAAAGCTGTCAATAGTCCTCCTTTTTTAAATATTGTAAAAACAATAATATCTAATAACCCTATTCAAATCAAAACATTTATTTTTCAGGTCATTTTTATTCTGATAATATGCTGCTACTATAAGTGATACTTACATGTAGATATTTATTTTAAGGCTCTGTTTATCTATCTTTACGAAAACACCAATAAATGGGTATTAGGGATAGGTACAGTGTGCTGGAATTCATGTCTTGTACTAAGAAGCACTTTGGACTTATACTAAGTCTGAAAAATGTCCTAAAAGGATTTTATCTCAGTCTAGGTCAGTTGCTTCTCAAGCAGTTGTCAAACCAATCAAGAAATAGATTAAAATTTGGTATAAATCCTACCAGAATGTTTTTTGTAATGATCAGGACCTCAAACAGACACCTAGGATTTCTGTTACGATAATTATTGATTAAGATAATAATATATTGTAATCTTAGTTAACCTGATTGGAATGTATGTATGATTGAATTGAAAGGACGTTTCTTGTAAAGTGCCTTGAGATTACATCTGTTGTGAATAGGAGCTATATAAATAAACTGAATTGAATCGTAACAGGGATGTTGATCTATTTTACTGTCTCTAATAATTCCTGTACGAAATGCCTGCCTAAATCCCTAAACATTCTAACAGAAAGCAAAAAAAAGGTTAACAGAGAGTCACAGCATCAACTCCTGTCTGCAGTGAGCTCACAACATTGGAATGTGAGAGGCCTGCAAGGAGTTAAGAAAACCTTCGACTTGTGGTGACAGCTCAGAGTCTCCTGCTCAGTCCAGGAACGCTGCATGGGCTTTAAAAAGGTTGGCAGCCTGACAATTACCTGTTCAGTTTCCCTTTCACTGAGACATTTTCCCTACAGGCGATTTCAAAAATACTATTGTGGAAGGACCCTAGGATTAACTACTGATTTTGAGTTTTGCAATAAAAAAACAAAAACTGTGTTTTTTTTATTTATTTAATAGGACATTGGGAGTACAACTGTGCTGTTTTCTCTGTCCAGAGCTACATGATTATGTCTGACAGACACATTCAATATACTATTGTGGTTCAGTAGTGACTGATTCTTCTGTGGAACATAGCTCCAAGTTGTTCACAGAAAATCCACCTATTAACATTTTTTTGTAGCACATTTCTAAGATATTTGAATGAAAATGCAGCTTGACACGCTATTGGCCAGCCTTGGCAAAGCAGCCAATCCAAGGGTCTTTTCTTTCTTAGTTAAATGTGTGACTGAAAACGATATGAAACAAAACCTATAAAAAAAGGCCACTACTGCTCGAAGCACCATTCGTAAGTTACCCCTAATGTTGGTCTGACCCGAGTCCAGGCACTCGCACCACAGCGTGTGTTTGTGCACGGCGCATGAAAAAGAATGATTATCTGTGGAGGGATTTTTAAGCACAATGTAGCTTTAAATCAGGGCTGCTCTTATTTTCAGTTTATACAAATGACATGAGAATCCATAGAAGTAATTTTAAACTTTTTAATTATGCAGATGACATGGCTTTAGTGGGTCTTTTTCATCACAGTGTCTATGACTCTGATGATGCTGCTCATGTTGCTAATTTGGAGCAGTGGTGCAGGACCAACTCTCTGGTAATCAATGTTGGCAAATCTACAGAGCTCATTTTAAAGCTACATTGTGTATTTTTCTGAGTTAATTCTTAGCAAAAATCTCTTTGTTCTTTCAAAAATATGTGCTCATTCATGTGAAATTACTTCCAACTACTAATGAAAGTATTCTTGTAAGTGTAGAATCTGCTATTCAGAAAACATACGAGCGAGTCGCTCGAATGGCTGAATTCATGTTGAGCCTCCATCTTTGAAATACATTCGCCAACGAGGGACATTCCTGGAAATTCTAGCTCCGCCTTTGGCTCTTTGGTGACGAATGCCAGAGGGAGATTGTCTACTCGCAACGCGGCAGACGTCTGATTATATAACTAAATGCAATGTAGTTTTCTAAAGTAACCTCATTACTGGAAGGAACACTGGACGAAGTCTTAGTACCGGAAGCCATGTTAACCTTGGCATGAAACGGCCACTGTAGGATTAAAAACGCGCTCGGAATGGGGGGGTGGGAGGCGGGGCTAGAACGTAATATTTAGTTGGTTGTTTCACCGCTAGATGGGAGAAGTTCTTACACAATGTAGCTTTAAATCAGACTACCCCTTTCTCCTCATTCTGTGCCTTTACATGTAGCAAGAGAAAACTGAATAATTGCCTTAGTCCCCCTGAATTTCGGACTTTTGAAACACATGTATACACCTTAGTCTGGCTGAAGTTGAACTGAACTGGCCTACTCCTAATTGAGCTAACACACCTGCATGTAAATGATATCCCAGCAAAATCAAGCTATTCCCGTCCTGGACACTCGCCCTTTGGGAAGTGAGGAGACCGCAGAAGCGGGAGTAACAACACAGCGGCAACAACACGTGTAATACAATCGACAGTACATTAATTACTAGGGATGTAAGAAATATTAATACGCCAATATATCATGATATTTTATGTCACAATATTGTATCGCTATTAAAAAGCAATGTATCAATTTTTTTATTTTATTTCTAATTTGAATGGAATCATTAATGATGACATTAAGTTTTGTAGTAAAATAAAAAGTATACTGGTAGTTTAAGGCCTTTTTTCACCGTTTTTGTTCCAGTGGATCAACTAGATCTAGTAACATACAACCTTAGTAATGTATCATTATCTAATTTATCTAGCTGCTCTTTACCAGTGATGTACTTAATGACTCTGAGTCCAAACTAATCTTCGGTACCGTTTGCCGATTCTCCCAAAAATGATGAGAACAATCGTCTTTGTGAGAAGCTAATGTTTACATTTGTTTTCAGCTTTTAGAACATTTGGAAATCTAAATTCAGCAAAAAAGAAACGTCCTCTGACTTTCAACTGTTTTTACTTTCAGTAAACTTAATGTGTGTAAATATTTGTATGAACACTAAAAGAGTCAACACCATAAGACATAAACTAAAAATGTTTCAGAGACATGTGACTAACAGAAATAGAATAATTTGTCCTTGAATGAAGGGAAGCTCAAAATCAAAAGTACCAGTCAGTATCTGGTGTGGCCACCAGCTGCTTGAAGTACTGCAGTGCATCTCCTCATGGACTGGACCAGATTGGTCAGTTCTTGCTGTGAGATGTTACCCCACTCTTCCACCAAGGCACTTGCAAGTTCTTGGACATTTCTGGGGGGAATGGCCCTAGCCCTCACCCTGCGATCCAACAGGTCCCAGACGTGTTGAACGAGCAGTATGGCTGGTGGCATTGTCCTGCTGGAGGATCATGTCCGGATGAGCATGCATAAAGGGTACCACATGAGGGAGGAGGATGTCTTCCCTGTAACGCAAGGCATTGAGATTGCCTGCAATGACAACAAGCTCAGTCCGATGGTGATGTGATATACCGCCCCAGACCATGACGGACCCCCCACCTCCAAATCCATCCCGCTCCAGGGTACAGGCCTCGGTGTAACGCTCATTCCTTCGACGATAAACACGAATCCGTCCATCACCCCTGGTGAGACAAAACCGTGACTCATGAGTGAAGAGCACTTTTGGCCACTCCTGTCTGGTCCAGCGAAGGTGGGGTTTTGCCCATAGGCGGCGTTGTTGCTGGTGATGTCTGGTAAGGACCTGCCTTACAACAGGCCTACAAGCCCTCAGTCCAGCCTCTCTCAGCCTATTGCGGACAGTCTGAGCACTGATGGAGGGATTGTGTGTTCCTGGTTTGACTAAGCGCTGTCTTAGGCGTCTCACAGTGCGGACATGGCAATTTATTGCCCTAGCCACATCAGCAGTCCTCATGCCTCCCTGCAGCATGCCTAATGCACGTTCACGCAGATGAGCAGGGACCCTGGGCATCTTTCTTTGGGTGTTTTTCACAGTCGGTAGACAAGTCTCTTTAGTGTCCTGCGTTTCTAGAACTGTGACCTTAAATACCTACTTTCTGTAAGCTGTTAAGGTCTTAACGACCATTCCACAGGTCCATGTTAATTAATTGATCATGGTTAATTTAACATGCATGGAAAACATTGTTTAAACCCTTTACAATGAAGATCTGTAAAGTTATTGGGATTTTTACAACATTATTGTTGAAATACACATTCATGAAAAAGGGACGTTTCTTTTTCTGCTGAGTTTATGTATTAACACCACCTTAAAAGGTCACAAGATCCCTGAAGACCTTAGGACAGTATATAGAACTGTATATTCACTGGAAGGCCTCATAAGGCCTAAAGATGAATTTCATTGGTGTAACGAGATCTCTTGCCACAGTAGTTCACCGCATTAAAACCCTATGGGATGAACTTGTCAAAAAGAAGGTGAGTCTTTTAAACTTGACATCCTATAACTACGTTTGAGTCTCTTATTTTGAAGTTAGAAAGGAAGTCATTAGGTACCCTGTTGTGTTGACAGAGTTAATAATAATAATAAATAATAATGGCTTGCATTTATATAGCGCTTTTTGATACCCTCAAATCGCTTTACAACTCCATTATGTATTCACCCACATTCACACACTGGTAGAAGCGAGCTACGATTATAGCCACAGCTGCCCTGGGGCAGACTGACAGAAGACAGGCTGCCATATCGCCGCCCTCTGGCCCACACCATTAAGAACCTTCTCATGGCTATCTGACAGCAATTTGTAACAAGAGAATCAGCACTAAGCTAAAGTTCTTTCACTATTTTTTATGTCTCACACTTAATTGCTGAAATCTGAGGTGAAAAAAAGTTTCAGAGTAGAAAACCTACTTTTTCTGTATTCTCTGAACTTTTAAAGAATCTTAGAAAAAGAACAGCATGGTCATGGTCAAGGTCAGGTTTATTTACAAAGCACATTTCCAACAACCTAAATTGTACAAAGTGCTGTGCAACAAAAGCAAACAAAAAGAGGGCAGTAAGAACAATAAAAGACAAAATTCACATTGCACAAAATAGAAGCCTAAAACATATCTAGCATAGGCGAGGTCCAGCTGCATTTAAAAGCCAGCACAAAGAAATGAGTTTTTAAAAGAGACTTAAAACTTTGAAGATATTGTGCAGACTGGACCTGCAAAGAGAGACGATTCCATAGCTTTGGAGCGCACAAGGAGAAGGCTCCGTCCCCCCATGATTTCAGCCTGGACATCAGAATTTTCTAAATGAATTGAGACGAGGATCTCAAAGCTCTGATAGGAGCATGTCTATTTAAAAGCTCAGCCAAGTAAGAAGGAGCCAAACCATGGAATGCCTTAAAGCACAACATCAAGATTTTAAACTGGCTCATATACGTAATAGGAAGCCAGTAAAGAGCTGCCAGTACAGGTGAAATGTGATCACGACATCCCTCCCTGATAGCAGGTGGGCAGCTGCGTTTTGTGCAACCTGTAAGCGATGAATGGATGACTGATCAAGACCATAAATGAGGGAGTTACAGTAGTCTAATCTTGAGATGATGAGCAAGTGTATAACGTTTTCAAAGTCTTTTCTGGGCAGGTATTGTTTAACCCTTCTAAGCAGTTTCAAATGGAAAAACACACTTTGTACGACTGAACTGATCTGTTTTTCAAATTTAAAACAGCCATCAAAGATTAATCCCAGATTTCTTGCCTGCATGAAAACAGAAACATACACCCTTGACACAAATATTGCATTGAATTACTCTGAGATAATTAGATAAAACAAACTGTTTGTCAAGGTTGTGAGATCATAATGTATGCAGATGTTACATTTTATTTTCCAATTTTATGCTCTCAGAATTCATATGGCTAAAATGTACATGTTTTCTCTCATAATATCTCATATTGATCACTGTTTACTGATTTGGGGTACTGCAAACTCCACCACTCTGAATCGGGTCACATTTCTATACCAACAAGCTCTCAAAATTTTGAATAAAAAATAAATTAAAAAAAATCCTTCCATTATTGCACAATCCTTAATAAATACAGGCTTGAAATGACAATGAATCTTGTCATTTCTAAAAACTGCTGCCTTGTATACAAATGTTGACATAGCTTACTGTAGCTCCTCCCTCACTCTGCAGTCTTTACATCATTTGGAACAAGTGTCATCTAGAGGAGCTACTAGAGAAGATTTTGTGATTCCTTACAGGAAAACTTCCATTGGCCAATCAGTCTTCACCTTTAAGGCAGCTGGTGAGTGGAATACAATCCCCCAAAACATAAGAGAGTCCATCTCATATAGGTCATTCAAAAATTAAAGAAATGACAACCAAATCTGTCAGTAAGTTGTCTAAGAATCCAGGAGAGAGCATCGATAGTGGTGGATTGGATTGAGTTTGTCTGTTTATCAATGTCCACTGTCCCTCAAAAACAAATACAAGTTTAATAATAATCCCAGAAAGGCCACATTACCCTATAAAGGTTTCTCATAACCAGCTCAAGTAAGACTTAAAAGTTTAAACTGACGTTGGAAAGAAGTCACCTAAGAGTAGAGCAAAAGCACCAGCCGGTACCCCTGGGCCTACAGACATCCACTGCAACAGCAATGATAAGAAGGAAATAGAAAAGAAGTATGAAGGTTTTGGATACATTTACCTCCACATGATTGGGCAGTGTGTTGACAAACTTAAATCCAGGGATCCGCTGGTCGCTGCACACCACGCCTACATCTTCAGTGTGTTTACAATCTGAAACACCTATCCCGTTGGATGGACACAGAGCCAACGTCCTCTCTTTACCAGTGCACTGAAGATTGTCAAACCAGATGGGTCCTTATGGGATAAAACACAGATTAAGGTTCAGTTTGTTGCTACTATAAAATATTTAAAGTTTACAGACATCAATAGGATATATACAAATTCATACCCTGTAAACAAACATCAAATGTGATCTATTTGGAATGTATTACCTTCTCCTTTCCCATATTTTGAAGATGGGACCCATGACACGGCTTCCTGGTAGCCCAATTCCTTGCACACCACCTGGGCAGCATGGATGCTGAAGTCATCGTCGCAGACAGTACCCCACGTACCGTTGTAGTAAACCTCCACTCGACCCTCGTTGTGCTTCCTCTTTTGTCCCGCTAGCCGAAGCTGAATCCTGGGAGTATCTGGAGCTAGGACTGGGGGGGTGTACTGTTCCTGTTCAGGGTCAGGGTCAGGGTAGCCCGGAGGGTATCCCAGGTACTCATACTGGGCATGGGCCAGCCTTAACACCACAAAGATGCCAATGCAGTAGGATAGTTTTTGGTTGGCCAACATTTTGATAGGCACTGTTAAAAAGAGGAGTAGGGAGGTAAAATCATAAAAAATTGTTAGCAGCTCTCTAAAGCTTGGGACACACTACATGAACCAATTTTCCCCTCAATTCCCAGTCGGGTAAAGTCTGTGTCAGTCTGAAATAGATGTCGTCAGTTGGCACAGAAATATGTTAGCATGAGATCGGGTGAAGACTGGAATGTATGAGGGGACAGCTGCAACTTTTTCACAGCACTGGGTATAATACAAACTATTGACATTTATGCCAATGATAGACAACTATGTTTCTCCATAAATCCTGATGAATCTAATCAGTTAGGTAGATTACAGGCATGTCTGGAAGACATGAAAACATGAATGACTGCTTTTAAATTCTGACAAGACAGAAGTTGCTGTCTTTGGACCAGAAGAGCTGATTCGACGGGGATAAGCCGTATTGCGTCATTTCCTGTTGTCACTGTTGCGCTCCCTGTAAACTGGTTGGTGTTCAGACTCTCTTGAATTGATCTTATTTTCTCTGTGCTGAGGCCTTTCTAAGTTATTCTAACACACAAGTACACTAAAACACACGTTTTGTGGTGGTGTACGTTTTGGGAACTCCTTGTGTTTCACACAGCTTTTCTTGGGGTGGTAAGGTCTCGCTAGCTCAGTTAGCTTAGCTTCATTGCGGCTATGGCTACTCTTCTCTCCCCTGTCTCTAACTCTTCTCTTCTCTCTTGCTCTCTCTGTCAGATGTTTAGTTACTTCCCTGCCTCCTTTAGTGATAATGGTAACTGTAATAAATGTAATATTTTTGTAGCTTTGGAGGCGAGGGTATCAGAATTAGAAGCACGGCTTCGCGCTGTTGAAAAACCAGCAGGTAGCCGAAGCCCATTAGCCAGCGCGGAGCCAACAAGGATAGAACCCCCTAGCTGTCCTCCGGTAGAGCCCGCGCAGCCGGGACCTCCGGTTGGCTGGGTGATTGTACGTAGGAAACATAGTTCTAGGATCCAGCCCCCGGGCCACCACCAACCGGTCCGCGTTTCTAACAGATTTTCCCCGCTCAGCGACACACCCGCTGAGAAACCGACCCTGGTAATTGGCAGCTCCACAGTCAGAAACGTGGCATTAGAGACACCATTGACCATAGTCAAAAGTTTGCCAGGGGCCAGAACGGGCGACATCAAATCCTACCTGAAACTGCTGGCTAAAGATAAGCGTAAAAACAGTAAGATTGTTATTCACGCTGGCGGTAATGACACCCGGTTACGCCAATCGGAGGTCACTAAAATTAGTGCTGCTTCGGTGTGTAAGTTTGCCAAAACAATGTCAGACTCGGTAATCTTTTCTGGTCCCCTGCCTGATCGGACCAGTGAGGACATGTTTAGCCGCATGCTGTCATTCCATCAATGGTTGTCTGGGTGGTGTCCTGCAAACGATGTGGGCTACATTGATAACTGGAGAACATTTTGGGGAAAACCTGGTCTGATCTGGAGAGACGGCATCCATCCCACTTTGGATGGAGCAGCTCTTCTTTCTAGGAATATGGCCGAATTTATTAGTCCTCCAAAACACTGACAACCCAGGGTCCAGACCACGAAGCAGAGTCGTAGTTTAACCCACCTCTCTGCTGCTTCTGTACTGTTACCCCCCCATTACTCTATAGAAACAGTGTCTTGCCCACGGCCAAAATTAAATGGATTAAAAGTTAAGCCAACAAAAGCAAATTATGGAAATCTCATAAAAATAAATACAACTTTGACTGAACAGAAAAATAAATCTATTAAATGTGGTTTATTAAACATAAGATCTCTCTCCTCAAAGACTTTGTTAGTAAATGACTTGATTTGTGATAATCACATTGATTTGCTTTGTCTCACAGAAACCTGGTTTCAGCAGGAGGATTATGTCAGTATAAATGAGTCAACTCCGTCCAGTCATTTAAATTTTCACATTCCTAGAAATACTGGGCGAGGAGGAGTTGCAACCATTTTTCGTTCTGATTTACTAATTAGTCCCAAACCAATTGATAGCTACAGTTCTTTTGAACATCTTACCCTTAATTTTCCTCATCCAAGTTGCAAAACATTAAGACCATTTTTGTTCGTGGTTTTGTATCGTCCACCAGGCCCTTACTCTCAATTCTTGGATCAGATCTCACATTTTTTATCTGATTTAGTATTAAATACTGATAGGGTTATTATAGTGGGGGACTTTAATATTCATGTGGATACTGAAAGGGATGGCCTAAATGCAGCCTTTAGTGCTATTTTAGACTCAATTGGCTTTACTCAAAAAGTACAGGGATCGACCCACTCGGGCAAACACACTTTGGACCTTGTACTGACATACGGTATTGAGTGTGAGGAAATAACAGTCCATCCACAAAACCCGGTCCTGTCTGACCACTTCTTAATAACTTTTGAATTTACTTTAACTGACCATCTTAAATCTGAAAGAAAATGTCATTATAGTAGAGCTCTATCAGACAATGCTGTAACAATTTTTAAAGAATCTGTTCCATTCTTACTTTCCTTAGTGTCTCAGGGTAACAGAGTGGATGGCAGCAATTCTATCTCTAACCCTTCAGAAATTGATCATCTGGTTCACAGTGTTACGTCCTCATTGCGTTTGGCATTAGATAGTGTAGCCCCCTTAAAAAAGAAAGTGGCTAGACATAGGAGGCTGACTCCTTGGTTCAACGCAGAGTTGCGTACTTTAAAGCAGAATACTAGGAAGTTGGAGAGAAAATGGCGCTCTACACACCTAGAGGATTCCTATTTAACCTGGAATAACAGTCTATTGCTGTATAAAAAGACCCTTCGACAAGCTAGAACAGCATATTTTTTATCATTAATAAAGGCGAATAAAAACAATCCTAGGTTTCTTTTTAGTACAGTTGCCAAACTTACACAGAGTCATAGTTCTGTTGAGCCAACTATTCCCCCAGCTCTTAGCAGTGATGATTTTTTGGGATTCTTCATAAATAAAATTAATTCTATTAAAAAGAAAATCATTGGCATCCTCCTAAACATGATTACTTCTTCCTCAGTAAATGAGGCAGTATCGGAAAGAACTGTAGAACCTCAGTTGTGCTTAGGCTGTTTTGATTCAGTCGAGCTTTCGGAATTATCAAAAATATTAGCCTCATCTAAACCTTCAACTTGTATGTTGGAGCCAATTCCAACCAAATTATTTAAAGAAGTGTTCCATTTGGTTCCTCGCCCCATTTTGGATATGATGAATCTATCCTTAGTAAACGGATACGTACCACAGGAATTTAACATAGCTGTAATTAAACCTTTACTCAAGAAACCTTCCCTTGATCAAGATGACTTAGTGAATTACAGACCTATATCTAACCTTCCTTTCTTATCCAAAGTCCTTGAGAAAATTGTTGCTAATCAAGTCTGTGAGCATTTAAACAGTAACGAGCTGTTTGAAGAGTTTCAGTCAGGTTTTAGAGCTCATCATAGCACTGAAACAGCACTGGTGAAGGTTACTAATGATATTCTGATGGCCTCAGATAATGGACTTGTGTCTGTTCTGGTTTTGTTAGATCTCAGTGCTGCTTTTGACACAGTCGATCATAATATTCTCTTAGAAAGGCTTGAACATGTTGCAGGGATCAAAGGAACAGCACTAGGCTGGTTTGAATCATATTTGTTTGATAGATTCCAGTTTGTTCATCTAAATGATAAATCTTCTTCACTCTCAAGGGTTACTTGTGGAGTTCCACAGGGTTCTGTGCTTGGACCAATTCTGTTCACCATATATATGCTCCCAATTGGTAGAATCATTAGACAGCATGGGATCAATTTCCACAGCTATGCAGATGATACACAACTATATTTATCCATAAATCCTGATGAACCCAGTCAGTTAGGTAGATTACAGGCATGTCTGGAAGACATAAAAACATGGATGACCCTAAACTTTTTGCTTTTAAATTCTGACAAAACAGAAGTTGCTGTCTTTGGACCAGAAGTTCTTAAACAGAAACTGATTAGTCAATCACTTCATCTGGATGGCATTAAATTGGCCCCCAGTAATAAACTAAAGAACCTCTGCGTTATTTTTGACCGAGACTTGACATTTAAATCCCAAAATAAACAGGTTTCTAGGATTTCTTTCTTTCACCTCCGGAATATTGCTAAAATAAGAAACATCCTGTCCAGGAGTGATGCTGAGAAACTAGTCCATGCATTTGTTACCTCAAGGCTGGACTACTGTAATTCTTTACTATCAGGTAGTCCACAAAATGCCATTAAAAGCCTTCAGTTGATCCAAAATGCGGCAGCAAGAGTTCTGATGAATATTAAAAAGAGAGATCACATTTCTCCTGTTTTAGCTTCCCTTCATTAGCTCCCAGTTAAATCCAGAATAGAATTTAAGATCCTTCTTCTTACATACAACGCCCTTAATAATCAAGGTCCATCATACATCAGAGATCTAATTGTTCCTTATGTTCCTAACAGAGCCCTTCGCTCTCAGACTGCAGGTTTACTTGTAATTCCTAGGATTTCTAAAAGTAGAATGGGAGGCAGATCTTTTAGTTATCAGGCTCCTCTCCTGTGGAACCAGCTCCCAGCTTTAGTCCATGAGGCAGACACTCTGTTTACTTTTAAGGGCCAGGCTTAAAACTTTCCTTTTTGATAAAGCTTATAGTTAGAGTGGCTTAGGTCATACTGAGCTATCTCTGTAGTTATGCTGCTATAGGCTTAGACTGCTGGAGGACAGACTTACCAATTTTCTTCACTCTGCTACTTTCTTTTCTCCTACGACTCTCCAGTTGTATTACAGTACATTCTGTTATTTCGACTGTTAACTTTGTTTTCTCTCAGTGTTTTTCTCTCCATAGAAGATATATCTGGTCTGGTATCCTGCTTGGCTGCAATGCCCTGTTGGACGGGGGGCATCGACTGGGATGATCCTCCCAGTAACTGAACATCCACTGTGTCCTGTTATCAACTTTTTACTTTCTGTAACATAGAAAGTTCTCTTATATCAGATCTTCTGTTCCTTCTGTGTTTCTGCTCTGTCTTCTCAAACCCCCAGACGGTCGTGGCAGATGGCCGCTCCTACTGAGCCTGGTTCTGTTGGAGGTTTCTTCCTGTTAAAGGGGAGTTTTTCCTCTCCACCGTCGCTACATGCTTGATCAGTATGAGGGATTGCTGAAGGATTGCTGTGGTTGGAAAGTCTGCATCAACGGGGCCCAACCTCACGCCAATGACTGACGCAATCTGCTGGGATTCCTTAAATAGGAAACTTTTTAATTGATTGGAATGTTTGTATAAATGTATTGAAATGACTTCTTGTTAAGTGCCTTGAGATGACATCTGTTGTGAATTGGGCTATATAAATAAACTGAATTGAATTGAATTGAAGTTCTAAAAAAGAAACTGATTAGTCAATCACTTCATCTGGATGGCATTAAATTGGCCCCCAGTAATAACGTAAAGAACCTCGGCGTTATTTTTGACCAAGACTTGACATTTAAATCCCATATTAAACAGGTTTCTAGGATTTCCTTCTTTCACCTCCGGAATATTGCTAAAATTAGAAACATCCTGTCCAGGAGTGATGCTGAGAAACTAGTCCATGCATTTGTTACCTCAAGGCTGGACTACTGTAATTCTTTACTATTGGGTAGTCCACAAAATGCCATTAAAACCCTTCAGTTGATCCAAAATGCGGCAGTAAGAGTTCTGATGAATATTAAAAAGACCAACGTGTAGCCACAGCAGACGGTCGCCTGTGTTGTGCTGTTGACTTCACAGCAATCCCTCATACTGAGCAAGCATGTAGCGACAGTGGAGAGGAAAAACTCCCCTTTAACAGGAAGAAACCTCCAACAGAACCAGGCTCAGTAGGAGCGGCCATCTGCCACGACCGTCTGGGGGTTTGAGAAGACAGAGCAGAAACACAGAAGGAACAGAAATAACTGATGTAACCCCTGCTTTCCAAAGGACGTGTAAGTGGCGCATAACGTCTGCAAAGCTTAATTTGCAACTGATAGCTAATGGGACCGTTTCCACCAGACGCGCCACAGAAGCGTTGTGTCTCGGCCCTCTCATAAATTTACACGGCAGGTCAATTTCTTATGCTCTACACTTCTAAAACATGTTAATCTCTGTAGTTTAGATCGAGCCAGACAGGAAATCAGGGATGGAAGCAATTTAAAATAGGCAGAAATGTCAAAATAAAAGACATGCAGATTTCCGATTGCTTAACTAGAAAAAAACTCAACAAAACATCACTACCTGTGACACCAGGGTTGAAGTCAGTCAGTATAATTTGTTGGATTTTATCATAGACGACTAGAAGTTAATCTTTGAATTGAAGAATCACCCAGTGTATCTGATACCAGTGATTATTTTTACAAGGACAACATGAAAAAGGAGAAGATATGGACAGAACTATCTGCATTTATATGCGTCTAAAACGTACCCATCCTGGAAGGGATGCACTACTGAATTCCCGAGTAAAACGAGTCTATTACATTACGCGCCGTGTCCGGTGGAAAGCAGGGGTAAGAGTACTTTCTATATTAAAGAAAGTAAAAAGTTGATAACATGATACGTTGGATGTTCAGTTACTGGGAGCTACAGGGCATTGCAGCCAAGCAGGATACCAGACCAGGTATATCTTCTATGGAGAGAAAAACACTGAGAGAAAACAAAGTTAACAGTCGAAATAACAGCAAATAATACAACTGGAGAGTAGTAGGAGAGAGAAGTAGCAGAGTGAGGGTTGAGTCTGTCCTCCATCAGTCTCAGACTATTAAAGCATAACTACAGAGATAGCTCAGGATGACCGAGCCCTTTAGAATGAGACATGAGAGAGGCGGAGCCAAGGAGAACCGTCTGAGGTGAAGGAAGAAAATCCTAGAAACCTGTTAAATATGGCATTTGAATGTGAAGTGATTGACTAAGCAGTTTTTCTTTTAGAGCTTCTGGTCCAAAGACGGAAGCTTCTGTCTTGTCAGAATTTAAGAGAAGAAGGTTTAGAGTCATCCATATGTTTATGTTTATGTCAGGTTCTGTGGATTTTTGTTTGTTTTTCTACCACTTGATTTTCTTCCCCTCTGTACCCCAAGCTGCTCTCTTGTTTTGTCCCTCCTGTTTGTGTTTAAACTTAGCTCTTTTCCTTATCTAGTATTTTTCATGTCCTTGTCTTTATTAGTTTATTCTGGCACTTCTTTGTTTCTGTTTCTTCTTCTTGCTCTTAGATATTTTCACCTTTTGTTTGTGTCCTCATTTGTTTCCTTAGTTTATTCCCTTCTTCTTCTTCTTCTGATTTTTATTGGCGGTTGGCAACCAACAAACGGTGCATTACCGCCACCAACTAGTGTGGAGTGTGGACTGGAATGACACTCAAAAACAAAAACCTAAAAAAAACCTTAAATAAAACCTTAGTTTATTCCCTCTAGATAGTTTCCCAATTTATTTCTTCCTTCTGTTTTCCAGTGTTTCCTTTAGATTCCCTTCCAAACATATTATCTTTAGTTTCTAGTTTCTTTAGAGTTTTCTGTCACCCTACCCTTCTACCTCTCTTCCCAGCTGTTGATTGTTTCCACCTGCTCTCTCCCTCTCACCTGCATCTGATTTCCCTAATTGGTCATTGGTCTCCTCTCACTTCCTCATTTCCTCCCCAGTATAAATTCTTCTCTCATTCAGTCACTACTCGCTGGTCCGTCGTCATTCTTTCCCTGTCTGGTTCCTGCCCAGTTCTTGTTTCCTCATCATCTCTACATTTTTGGTTCTCCTAGATCTATAAGTTTTGTTCCTTGTTTCCTAGCTGTCTTTACACAATTTTCATTTGATAAAAAGGGTAAGCTGTTGTATAGGTAGACAGTTTTTTTTATGTAAAGTATTGTTGCTAATCAGCAAACAAGCATGAACAGCTAAGTTGAAACTGCATAAATAGCCAAACACATTCAGGTAAAACAAGGCCCCATTAAGCTATCTCATTAAGCACACTCACCAGTGTCTTCTTTTCTATTCTTTTTTTCACTTCGAGAGATAACTGCATTTCATGATGGAGCTTAGCTCATGGTCATGTTTATTTATGCCACACATCGGCACCGCCAGTGAGAGAGAGAGAAGGGAAAAGAGGGGCCCCATCATATGGCCCACAGCACCGTCTCACCACTCTTGGGGTTCTGATGCAACTGATGCAAGGTTTGTCAGACCTCTGGTGGCCCTAAGCCATTGCCTGCCTTGCCTATTGGCACACAACGCCTCAGTCTATTTTATTCTAATATTGCTGAGTACCAATACATCCATTGTTTGTGGTTTTCAAAAATCAAAAACTATATTTCATGAATCTGTAATCAGGGCAGCACACAGCATGTAGGTTTGATTTTATCGTCTTTATTTTAGAGTGAAGATTTCAATCCAGATTGCTGCTCTGTTCTGCATGTTGTTCAGGTTTAATCAAAGTATTTGGGATTGTAGATAAAGGGTGCCTAAATGCTGTCCTGACCCATTAAAAACGGTGACATAGCCCTTTAGCTGAGGAAGCTTTGAAGCAGATGCTAGCTTTAGCATTGTTAACTGTTACCACTTAAAAATCGATCATTTCTATGTCTGACACTTTTTCAGAATACTGCCACACAAGCAATTTAAAAACACTGGGATCAAAAAGTGTTTCTGGTCAATTCAACAAGCAGTCTTAAAGAGCAACTCTCCTTCAAATCAACTGTTTTAGCTGATAAACCGTATACATGAGTGTCTAATAGTGCTGTCTACATGTCTGGTCATTATCCTTGGTATTCTAGTACATTTTAGTAGAAGGCAATAATTTTCTACCAGAAACTGTCAGTGTGGCGCCCTCTTCAGGTTATAAATTACACTGGGTTAGGGTATGTAAAAAACCGCTTGCATTGACCTGACCTGTTGAAGTCTCCGGCTGACAGGAACTAGAAAGCATGTCGCTACAGATGTTTTATATGACGAGATCTCGGTACAGGCCTTCTGTTCAACTCTAACAGCCATCTTCAGGAAGTGTGAAGTAAATATATGTATGTGTAATGGTTAATGATGGATCCAACAACATGATGAAACAAGGACAGTTTTGACGCAGAAACACTTAATAACTGCTTCTTCTTCATTTTGGACATTCTATTAAGTTGTTAGATTGTAAACAGTGACATCTTTACTCTATATTTAATTCTGTTATCTATTTTATTTTTATTTTTATTTTTTTTTACCAGGTCTGGTAAAAACTAATGAATTAAACATTCAGTGAAATTAGATTTTCCACACATTTACCTCTCACTTTAGACTTTTGCGGTAGATCACTAGATCACTAACTCTAATTTTAATTTGAATTCTTTTGCAGCTTCAAACCGCATTTTTTGTCTTGTACTTGCCCTAATTTGGTGTTCCTCTAGACCAGAAGTCTGGAGCCACATGTGGCTCCTTAGATCTCATCACAGCGGCTCTTTTATTTGCAACAGTGGAAAGACTAACTAATCCTTTAGTGACAGTAGCCCCTGAACTAAATTCTACCAGGGCTTGTAATGAATTTGCAGCTTTTTCACTAAAGATTATAACAATTAGACGGTCCATCTGTACCTCAATACCAAAACCACTACCAATGCCATCCCAAAACAATAGCAATGTGGAGAAGATGTCTGAATTCCACGAATTAAACCAAAAAAGCCTTTAAAAAATCATTATCCAATTAAGCTCTTCCTCTTGCAGCCTTGATATCCTACCCACAGCGTTTCTAAAGAAATTTCTTCCTGTCATTGGTTCTGATCTGATTCAAATAGTGAACTCATCCCTCCTGTCAGGTCTCTTCCCCCAGGCTTTAAAAACAGCAGTTATTAAACCACTGCTAAAAAAGAATAATCTGGACACGTTAATGCAGAACTACAGGCCAATTTCTAAATCTTCCATTCATCAGTAAAATTATTAAAAAGCTGATTCAGCAGTTAAATAGCTTCCTAACAATAACCAACCGCTTTGATGTTTTTCAGTCTGGTTTCCTTGCTCACCACAGCACTGAAACTGGCCTAGTCAAAGTTTTCAATGACATCTACATAAATACAGACTGTGGTAGAACCACAGTGCTGGTTCTGTTGGACCTCAGTGTTGATCATGATATACTATTGGAACGACTGGAGAGCTGGGTCGGACTCTCTGGTACAGGACTTGGCTGGTTCGAGTCTTACCTAAAGAACAGGGACTTCTATCTTTCAATAGGAAACTTTTCATCAGAATGAACAGAAATCACATGTGGGGTGCCCCAGGGCTCTATCCTGGGGCCCCTCTTATTTAATATCTACATGCTCCCACTAGGCAAGATTATAACAACCAATAAGATTATCTACCATAACTATGCAGATGATACTCAGCTCTACATTACAATGTCACCAGGTGACTTTGAACCCATCCAAACCCTAAGTAAATGCATCGAGCGAATCAATGGATGGGTGTGTCATAACTTTCTCCAGCTGAACAGAAACAAAACAGAAGTAATTACTTTTGGACCTAAAGAGGAACGATCAACAGTCAGCACACAGCTTCAGTTAATCCAGCTAGAAACTACTGATCAGGCCTGAAATCTAGGTGTAGTAATGGACTCAGACCTGAACCTCCAGGGTCACATAAAGGTCAATAACAAGCTCAGCTTTCTATCACCTGAAGAACATTTCTAGGATTAAAGGACTGATGTCGCAACAGGACCTAGAAAAACTAATCCATGCATTTATCTTTAGTCTGATTGATTACTGCAACAGCGTCTTCACAGGTCTGCCTAAAAAGTCAATCAGACAGCTGCAGCTGATCCAGAACGCTGCTGCTCCTGTTCCTCACTAGAACCAGGAAAGTAGAGCACATCACCCCAGTTCTAAAGTCCTTACACTGGCTCCCTATAGCTCAGAGAATAGACTTCTAAATAC
Source organism: Valencia hispanica (assembly GCA_963556495.2). NCBI lineage: Eukaryota > Metazoa > Chordata > Actinopteri > Cyprinodontiformes > Valenciidae > Valencia > Valencia hispanica. Next base: position 580,465 of record OY747704.1, read on the forward strand.
TTTTACTAGTTTACAAATCATTGAATGGCTTAGCACCAAATTATGTCGAAGATCCACTGTTACTATAGCAACCCCCCATGCCACTAAGGTCCTCTAATTCCAGTCTACTCAACATCCCTAGAATCAGAACCAAACATGGAGAAGCAGCTTTCAGTTTCTATGCTCCTCTAATCTGGAACAAACTTCCTGATGAGTGTAGAGCTGCTGAAACACTGAACTGCTTTAAATCGAGACTAAAAACCATCAGTTTAGAATTGTCTTGAAGTGTTAAATGATTCATATGTATCAAATGTGTTCATGCTCTCTTGCTTTATTGATTTTTAATTTCCAGTGTTATATTTTCTTTCTTTTTTAATCACCAAATCATGTAAAGCACCTTGAATTACCTTGTTATTCACAGTGTGCTATACAAATAAAATTGTCTCTTCTCTTAGAACTGTTAAAGGCCTCAAATGGTTTTAAATATCAAGATTAAAAAAGACCTTTTTGCATGTTTTGTGTGTTTTTTCTGGCTTTCTTTTTGTGGACTTTCCATATTAAAATAGTATTAATGATAAAAGGAGTTCTACTTTGATTTTGGTCTTTTTTTGTCATTAGGCTGCAAACTACACGTGTTTTCTTCATTTCCCATAAACGTGAAAAACTTAATTCAAGAAAATGATTTTATTGTCTTCTCAAAAGTTTGACATTTTTCTTTGTTCTAAAGCCTAAGACTTAATATATTGTTTTGTTCTTTAATTCGACTATAAAAACAAACAATTGATAAAGCAGTTATTTATAAAACTTAAAAAAGGCTCCAGTCGGTTTTACAAACAAATTATGTTAAGTATAAGGGCTAAAAAGGTTTCTGCCCTCGGCTCTAGAACACAGATGCATACAACTTCACCCTGTCTGAAAGCTTTCCCATCATTTTCCCATCAACTTTGAAATAGTATCAAGCTCTGAGCTGAAAAACAAAAAACAATCCCACAGCATTATTGTGCCACCATTATGATTCCAGAAGTGATTTGGTGTCCAGAGGGATGTGTAGTGTTGGTTTGGTGTCACAAAGACAAAGTCTGTAGGGTACCAGAGTTTTTAGTCAGCTTCATGCAACATTTAGTGACTTAGTTGTGACCAAAGAGCTTAAATTAATGAGTTTACTGTATGATGGAACCTTTATGATCACCACTGTAAAAGCAACAACGCATCACTTAAAACACCGTCTATGGCTGTATGGACCGTTCTTCTGGGTTACCTTCTGTTCTGGACTAATGTGGTACTTTAATACAGACAAACATTACATCAGCTCTCTGCAATACCAGACAAACCTGATCACACATGAAATATTCTGGCCTAAATAACATAACCAGACTAAAATGAAGGTGGTGAAGCAGCCCTATGTTCTTAAGTGAAACATGGGATGAGTCGGATCTACACCTCTCAACCCAGAAGAACCCAAAGGACCAGGTCTACCCTGATGCCAACTGTCTAGCTAATATGCTGGACAACAAACAGCTTGAAATGTTCTCTGACTGCTTCCAACAACTGGAAAATGGCATGGATGTTTTAGTGTGAAGCCTCATGAGCTGCAAGCATAAAACGGGATTCATTCCAGAACCTAGAAAACATCGAACGACTTCATAACAGATGTTCCTGTCCTCTGCCTCGGTGTGAAAACATCTGGTTTCTGTAACGTGGCAGCAGTTACACAAGCTGCAGTCTACCAGATCCTCACTCTGCCAACACATGGAATGAAGCTGGAGCCTGGGGACTGACTAACAATGTGCCCGTCCAAACAGCACGGCTGTGTTCTGCTGTGATCACAGCGATGTGGGAAATGATCAGGAGGCATGCAGACTGAGTGACGCTGGAGCTGCTCGACATCTGAACACACTGAGGCCTTTGGTTTAAAGAGAAACTCCACATTAGGCACCAGAAAAGCTGAAATATGAAACAGATATCATGCAGACTGATATCTTTCTATAGCTCTATAATCCTAACCCTAAACGTTTTTCTCCTTCAGTAAGGCTTATGGACAATGGATTGACTGAAAAGGTCAAAATGTCAATTTGCAGGAATGTTAGCAACTCTTTGAGTGACCCTTGCAAACAGAGCAAGCAGTCACTAAGAAGAAGACGATGCTAAATCACGTTGTGACTACAGCAGTCTCCACTCTATATGATTTCAATTTTGGATTCATGATCATTAATTCATAATGCATTTTTCTGATGTAGAAATATAGTCAAGAAAGAACAAATGTCACGTAAATAGGAGGTCCTGGAGTCAGAACATGTAGACAGAAAGTCCTCTCAGGCGTAGAAACAACCATCTTGGTTTTTAGATCATAATTCTATTAAGTTGTGTTGAACTTAAAACACAAGAATGTCATTCACATAATGATAAATCTTTCAAAAAGTTTGGAAAGATGGCGTCAGTTTTCAAGACTCTAAGTTTGGGTTTAGAGATTGAAAATTGCAGTTGAACTTACTGTTCTTCACTCAGACGAGATGAAGTTAAGAAGCTCCTGCAGACTCTGGATCCTGGACCAGCTGCTCTTCCTTCTGCAGCTCTCTGAAGTCTCACTGCTCTTAATGCAAATGTGGACCGATAGAAGGAGGGGTCCAAAGCCACCGAGGCCCCGCCCACTGACGCCCACCTTTACCGTGAACCAGGCGGAAGAGTCCCGGTGTAAACGCTGTCTGTCCGATAATAGATTCTACCCCAGCGCAGCGAGAGAGGATGTCCTGGATGCTGCTTTCACGTACTGTCGAATATTTAAAACAAAATAGAAACCCATTACAGTAACTACGCTTTAACAATATTCTCTTTAACAAACAATAAACTCCATGATTATCTTAGTAGAAAAGAAATCAAAGCAGCGATTGAATTCAATTTTTTACTTTTTCTCTTGCAAACATCCTGGGTCTCCAAAAGCCCAGAAACCGTTCATAAGCTACAATATAACCAATAAGGCTTCAGCGGTTACCAGCTTAATAAATTAGTCAATTATCAAAATATTTGTTATTGGGAACATTTCTCCAACAAAAGAACAATACAACAACTAAAGCTCGTTTTACGGAGGCACATGATGAAGTTACTTTTTTTTCAGCAACTCAGCTGACACTTCATTAAAAACCGAGTTTTGTTATAAGACCCCAAACTATTCATACCGCTAGCACGTTGAGATTTGAAGTTATTTTCAGCTAGGAAGGCTGTTTCGGATAGAAAAACAGACATCTCTTTAAGATAAAAACTATTTAGAAAAAGAGTTATGTTTGGGGGAAAATATATATCTTTTATTTTACATTTTGATTAAAATGACACGTAAATAATTATTAATATACCATTTTTACTACTAAAATTGGTTGTTTTTGTGGAGAACATTAAATGTTATGTTAGATCTGGTGTCTTGGTAAAACATTTCACTATCTGTTGATTAGTTTGTGTTTTGGGGCTAAATCTGGACTGTTGCCCTCTGCTGCCATCTTGTGACACATAGTCGTCTTTTCTACTCAGATCACCCAGGCCCCTAAATACCCACATTTACATTACTCACAATAAGTAAGGGATATTGTAAGAGACTCAGTGGATGTCATACATGTGGTGTTTGTTTCACTTCAGAGATATTTGGGATAAGGAGGTAATTGTATTGGGGTGATAGACACGCCTCATTTTGTGTTTTCCACATAATGGTCTCACTGTGTACAGTGTGCCTTACATATTGGGGCCAACACCAATAAATAGTAAAGACAAGCCTTTTCAATGTGGCATCAATTTCAACACTCTGTGGGTTTAAAAAGCTGGTTTTGTCAGTAAGTCATTCCAACTTCATCCTTCAAAACCATGAACACATGATGTCACTTAACGGACGAGCAACGCCACCTGGTCATGGCGCACCTTCAGGTTGGTGGCAGGCAGTCAGATGTTGCTTGAATGCCAGACGACTGTTGCAGGTGACTCCACTGACACCAAGACACCGCCGTGAACGTTTGCAGTGGGCATAAGACTTTGTGACCTGGACAAATTTTAGTCATCGGTCCTGAGGCTCAGAGAGAGAAACTTTTATTAAAACTACAATCACTGTCTTTTAATCCTTCTTTACAAGTGAAGAACCTGGGCCTGATTTTTGATTCTGAGCTGACTTTTATCCCTCACATTAAAAATATCACTAAAATAGGTTTTTATCATCTAAAGAACATTGCCAGAATCTGCCCCATTCTCTCTTGGGCCAACACGGAAACACTGATGCTTTTGTCACCAGTAGAATTGATTACTGTAATGTCCCGCTATCTGGTCTTCCCTAAAATAATATCTCAGGTTCATAACTTCTACAAAATTCAGCAGCACGTGTCCTGATGAAGACCAGGAGGCGGGAGCACATTACACCTGTCTTAAAATCACTTCATTGGCTCCCCGTGTGTCTTAGGAATGATTTTAAGGTTCTTTTAATGGTTTTTAGGTGTCTTAATGGTCTTGGGTCTTCTTATCTTTCAGAACTGATTTTACCATATGAACCTTGGCAGTCTTTACGCTCCTCTGCAGCCGTCTCCTTGTCGTCCCTAAAGTCAGGACACACACTCATGGTGAGGCGTCTTTCCATTATTATGGCCATCACCTCTGGAACAGGCTGCTGGAGAACCTCAGAGAACGTTCATGTTTTTAAGAGTAGGCTCCAGACTCACCTTTTTAGCCGAGCTTTTAACTGATTATTACTTATCTGCTTCATTGCTCTGCATGTTTGACCTGATTAAATTTTATCAGTGTTTTACACTAACTAATTCTAAATTTTATCAGTGTTAAAATTTTATGTGTTTTACTATTTAATCTCATACTTCTCTCATACTACTCTTTATTTTAATATTTTAACCTGTTATTTCAAATCTTTCTTTTAGTGTTTCCTCTGTGGGCGCCCTCTGCCTCGGGAGCGGTGGTTTGGCTGTAGCTGCCTGGGTACTCTCCAGGTGGAGCTTGGGTGGAGGTGGGTTTCTCAGCCTTCCCTCCACTGGGTGCCCTGGGCCGGTGCCTCGGCTGTTGCTGTCGATCTACTGCTGCCAATGTAGTTTGCTCCCCTGATGGGGTTTCCTTACCTGGGTCATCCGTACTCGGCCCAATGTCCTTGTTTACTGTTGCTTTAAAGTGTGTGAGTCCATGGAAGATAGGGGGTATAACTGTGATCATGTCTTTATTCTGGGGGGTGGGGGTTATGTGGGGTCATTTTAATCTCTAAAGCATTTTGAGATGCTATTTTGTATGTAAAGCACTTTATAAATAAAGTTTGATTTGACAATGCAACAGTTATCTACCGTCCTAAGTGTCGGGTCACCTTGCACAGAAATGATGGTGGTCAGTGTTGCTGGAGAAGGCGAGGTGCGAGATATGCCGAGTACAACATGGTCTCCAGGGTTAGCTTTGGTGGAGGAGGTGTAACAGTCTGGACAGGAATCACCAGTCAGCGCAAAACTGATTTGGTTATTGTAGATGGCTCAGCCACTGCATGTTCTTACCTCAGAGACATCAGACATAGAACCCATCATCATCCCCCCATTCCGCCAGCAGACCCCCAACTTTCTGTTCATGGATGATAATGCTCCACCACATCGTACCAGAATTGTCATGGCTCGACGTCAGGAAGTCGGAGCGCCTCATATGGGACGGCCAGCAATGTCCCCTGACCTGAACCCATAGAGCACGTTTGGGACCAGCTGAAGCAGAGACTGGATGATCGTACCCCCATGTGACCTGGCAGAACTGTGTGTAGGACTTGTGGAAGAGTGAAACGCATTGCCTCAGGACAACATCATGAGGCTAGTGAGGAGCATGAGACGTCGCTGTCACTGCGGCAAATGGTGGAAACACCCGCTACTGACATTGTCAGTTTGTTATTTTGGGCTACCCTTGTCAAGGTCTACATTTTTGGGGTAATAAATATTCCACTAATAAAAATGGTGTTTCTTCTCATTCATTATTAGTAATATCAAAGGATACTTTTACTTATTTCATTAAAATTCTGACCAAATAGAAATAGCACTCATGTAAATAACAATATCCCTAACCTATTGTGAGTAGTGTTCGTGGATGTGATGCTTTTAAGCCATAGATGTGTTACATTATCTTTTTTATTTTCAAAGCACACACCAGGCTGCTCCTCAGTGGTGTCACTTTTGGAAGTGAAATACAGTCCCAATCAAAAGTTTGATGTAATTCAGTTTATTTATATAGCGCCGATTCACAACAAAAGAAGTCATTTCAATACAATCATACAAACATTCGAATCAGGTTAACGTTTTCCATTTAAGGAATCCCAGCAGATAGCATTGAGGTATTGACTTGAGGTTGCGTCCCGTTGATGCAGACTCCAACCTCAGCAATCCCTCATACTGAGCAAGCATGTAGCGACAGTGGAGAGGAAAAACTCCCCTTTTAATAGGAAGAAACCTCCAACAGAACCAGGCTCAGTAGGAGCGGCCATCTGCCACGACCGTCTGGGGGTTTGAGAAGACAGAGCAGAAACACAGAAAGAACAGAAGAACTGATATGAGTACTTTCTATATTAAAGAAAGTAAAAAGTTGCTGACATGACACAGAGGATGTTCAGTTACTAGGAGCATCATCCCAGTCGTTGCCCCCCATCCAACAGGGCATAGCAGCCAAGCAGGATACCAGACCAGGTATATCTTCTATGGAGAGAAAAACACTGAGAGAAAACAAAGTTAACAGTCGAAATAACAGCAAATAATACAACTGAAGAGTACTAGGAGAGAAAAGTAGCAGAGTGAAGAAAATTGGTAAGTATGTCCTCCATCAGTCCAAGCCTATATCAGCATAACTACAGAGATAACTCTGGATGACCCAGCCTGTTAGAATAAGACATGAGAGAGAAGGAGCCAAGGAGAACCGTCTGTCTGGACTGCATTCGCCCTCAACCTGCTTAGGCTGTCGGCTAATGCCCCTCCCCCACTCATCCAACGACTGGCTAACATCTAGGATTTTAATCCATGACGACGTAGTGTGTTACTATAGTAACCTTCGTTGCTGTGGTCCCAGCTCTCTTCAGGTCATTGACCAGATCCCCTCGTGTAGTTCTGGGCTGTTTCCTCACCGTTCTTTAGATCATGTATTCCCCACCAGGTGAGATCTAGCATGGAGCCCCAGGTAGAGGGAGATCCATGGTGGAGGTTGGAGTCTGACTGTCTGAAGGTGTGGACGGGTGTCTTTTTACAGATAATGAGTTCAAACAGATGCCATTAATACAGGTTAAAGAGTAGAGGATAGAAGAGCTTCTTGAAAAAGTAGTAACAGGTTTGTGAGGGACAAACCCATGGTCAACTGGAGCGTGAATGCTTGTGCGCCTGCGTTGGCATTTATCAGCGTCAGTGAGACCCGCCGAGATCGACTCTTAATACTGTTTTTTTTACTGGTTTTATATTTTCTTAGACTGGTTTTAACTGATTTTAGCACCGCAAACTCTAAACAACTTGTTTTTATCGGATTATCATGCCTCTACTCACCTGCAGCCCTGGCTGCGATGGGTGACTGAAACTCAGCCAAAAAGTTTTAGAGCTGGAGCAAAGGATTTCAACGCTCCACCAGATCCAGGACTTTGAGCGTGATGTGGACATCATCTTTGGCCGGACATTTGCCGTGACTGACAGCGCTCAGCTGGCGGAGACCATCCCCTGTCAGCCCCGCGAGGCTGCTGGGGCAGGATCCTTCGCTGGGACTCGTGTTCGGGGCGCCAGAGGGCCGCACACCTGCTACGGAGGAGGATCGCTGGCTACAGCGGGGGGCTAAGCTAAAAGCTCCCCTCAGCTCCACTCCGATCCAGCGGGACGCCTGGACCACGGTTGGCCCCGGCCGCGGTGGAGAGGCGCGGGATCGCTGTCATCGCCCTTCTCCACCAACGCTGCCATTGGCCAGCCAGTTCGGCGTCCTCGACCAGGACTTTCCTCCTCTGGCAGCCCCGGGGCCCCGTAGCTTCGCTGGACCGCCGCCCAATCCCGCCCAACCACTTGAGAAGCCAGACTGCAGCAGCCTTCCACGTCGCGCCACTCCCTGGACTGCGGCCCGCCGAGGAGTGGTTCACTTTACGCCTAACCCCCAGGACAAGCCCTCTGCTTTGACGACCCATCGCTGCAGCCCTGGGGAGGCTCTTAACATCCAGCCAGTCCTGGACAGCGAGGGAACCACTGCCCAGCTCTGACCTGCTGAGCCGGCACCCACCACGCTGATCATTGGGGATTCAATCATCCGGTATGTGAGGAGGAATGGAGCCCGAACCATTTGTTTTCCTGGAGCGACGGAGATCAAAAATTTCTGATCAGATCCTGGACATCTTTCAACGCCACCCCACAGTGAGTACTGTTATTATTCATGCTGGCACCAACGAAATCCGCAGACAACAGTCCGAACTGCTGAAGCGGGATTTGATTCACCTTTTTAAACTTTTAAAAAACACACCGGTATCGGTTTTTATCTCTGGCCCCACTCCCACCGTTGGCAGAGGAATCGGTGATTTTAGCAGGCTTTTATCTTTGAACACTTGGCTCTCCTCTGCCACTGTGCTGAACAATATTGGTTTTATAGACAATTTTAAAATTTTCTGGGGCAGGAGTCACCTGTTTAGGGCAGACGGGCTCCACCTAAACAGTAAAGGAACACGCACCCTGGCAATGAGCCTGGCCTGTCCACGTCCCCCCCTGAGTCCTACACCGACCCCTGCTGCCCCCCATTGCCCGTACCCCACTTCTGCCCCAACAGCCTGATGTGCAGCTGGTCCATGGACCTATGAACCCAGCCTTGATTTTAACAGTAACTCAAATAACGGACTTGGACCTTGTCAAACTACTCACATACCTGTTATTATCAGCAGAGAGCGAGCAAATAAACATAAATCTAGCAAACATAATCTCAAACAGCAACCAAAAATCTCAGGTTCCATATGTCATTTAGGCAATCCATCTCCAGCCACTCTTAATATGGCTCTTTGAAATGTTCGCTCACTGCTGAACAAAACTTTTATTATAAATGACTTGATTTTAGACCATAATCTCCATTGTTTATTTTTAACGGAAACGTGGCTGAGCTCGGTTGCCCCTGTTGTTCTTACAGAGGCCTCCCCACCAAATTTTAATTTTAACTATTCAACGAAGAATGGGAAAAAGGGTGGCAGGACGGCTTTTATTAGTTCATCAACACTTTCTGCCAAACCTGTTTTACTTGACAACTTTACCACTTTTGAATATACTGCAGCTGTTTTTAGCATTCCTCAGATTTTATGTGTAACTGTTTACAGGCCTCCTAAAAAGAGTGCACTTTTTATTCAGGAATTCTCAGAGTTTTTATCAATTCTGCACAACTCCTTTGAAAGGATCATTTTAGCTGGGGATTTTAATCTACACGTGGATAACCTTTTAGACTCTTTTTCAACAGATTTTTTAAACATCTTGAGTTACATGGATTTTACCCAGCATGTCACACAGCCGACTCACAACAGAGGACACACTCTGGACTTGGTCATCACGCATGGCCTGTCCACCAGCGTGTCCTCTGTTGTTGACTTGGCTGTGTCTGACCATTACTGTGTGTTTTTTAACATCACCAGTTTTATTAAGCGGGAGACCTCTGTGAGAACTGTAATGAAGCGCCATCTAACCCCTGAAGTGGCTGCTGGTTTTCTTGAAGCTTTTAAAAAGACTCCTATTAATTTAGTCGCCCCTTGTGATTCTATTGTCAATGATTTTAACAGCAGACTTCGATCTACCCTCAACCAGTTTGAGGGTAGATCGAAAATTAAATGGGATTAAATGGGATTTTCAACAAACCCATTGAATCCCTTCCACACACACAGAATATATCCTCTTTTAAAATGTAGTGCATTGAATGAGAGGTGGGGTCCTAAGAGAACCAATAGTAGTGTTAAAATTTGTCCCATGACTTTCTGGAGGGTATTCTGCTGCCTTTTTCTGCAGACCTCTTCAAAAGGGAGGAGCCTTGCCATTTGACTCTTCAAAAATCACCAAAAAAGGTATTTTTATGATATTTTTTCGGCGGGGAAAAAATACATACTGAACAATAAGTGAGCTAAGTTCACTGTTATGTGGTTTATTGCACTGCATTTGATCATTTATTAATGTTAAACTGTGGACGTTGCCATACGGCAACACCGTACCATTATGACTAGCATTGGACTGTTAGCCTGGCATGTTGATGGTATGAAATGATCCTCTAGAGTCTACTTTGATAATGCACTTTCTGAGTCCTTTTCACACTACATATTATTTGATACTTTTTTCTTCTATTTACAGAATGAACACCAATATAGTTTATGGTTCCTTGCGGAAGACAGCCAAACTAGTCTTGCCTGTAGATGGTAGTGAGGATGAATTAGGCTTTTCTGATGAAGAAAACGAGCAGCTTGCAATGCAGCAAGGAGAGTGTGAGGATGATGGAGACAGTGAAAATGATGAGGACTCACTGATTGCTCTTTACCGCACAAAGCTGAGGTCTAAGAAGTGGCACCACAGGATTGTGTTTCACATGATAGATTTCACCCTCGTCAACGCCTGGCTTTTGTACTGCAGGGACTGCAGCATCCCACAGAGACAGGTCCTCAGCCTGCTCCAGTTCAAAAGTGAGGTTGCAAGCTGCCTTTGCATGGAGAGGAAGAAGAAGAGGGGAATACCCTCCCAACATGTTGAGGGAGATCTGGCTGGGAAGAGGAGTAGAGATCCTACTGCACCAGTTCCACCAGAAGCTGTGCTTTTTGACAGCACTGATCATTGGCCTGCTGTCATGGCGATAAAGGGCAGGTGCGAATCCCAAGGCTGCACGGGTATTGTCAGAGTGCAGTGCACAAAGTGTGAGGCCTACCTGTGTCTCACAGTTGACAAGAATTGCTTAATTGATTTTCACAAGCAGTAAGACTGAGAAGGCAGCATCCAGACAATCAAATTAAAATAATTCTTCAAAGAAAAATTCAAAGAATATGATAAACAATATCGTTTAAATAGTTTAACTTTTAAATGTTACATTTTTAACTGTTTATGGTACTTGGCACTGTTTAAACTATAAACTGAGTTGTTAAATAAAGATTTTTACAATCATAAACCAAATTCTCTTATTTTTATCAAATTCCATTATCGTACAGTGTTGCCGTATGGCAACGTCAACAAATAATAAAAAAAATTAAAAATATCTCTTAAATATGTTTATTTGGTCTATTTTATGACAAACATCCCAAATATTTTTTTAACAACTGGCATCGTGATGCGTACCATAGAGGGTTAAGCAATTTTATGATTCTCTTAGAGATTAGATTTTAACCGTGATGAATTGCTCCCTTCAGTTGGAGGTCTTTCCTGCCGCCTTTAAAGGGACGGTGGTGAGGCGCCTGCTGAAGAAGAGCAATTTAGATTTTAATGATTTGAACAATTTAAAACCTACCTTTTTTAAGCAAAATTTTAGAAAAGCTTGTTTTAATTCAACTTAATGATTTTATTAACGCTCATAATTTCCTGGAGAAATTTCAGTCTGATTTTAGGGTGAACCACAGCACTGAGACGGCCCTTCTGAAGATTTTAAATGATTTTAGATTAAACTATGATGCACAGAAAGTGACAGTGTTGGTTCTACTGGATACAGTAGACCACACTATTCTTTTAACCCGTTTAAAACAGATTGGCCTCTCTGGTGCCGTTCATAGATGGTTCACATCCTATCTCACACACAGGACCTTTATGGTAAGTTAGGATACCTGCTCCTCTAAGGTCCACCAGATTACATGTGGTGTGCCCCAGGGTCGAATTTTAGGCCCAGTGCTCTTTAACCTCTATATGCTCCCTCTTGGCAGTGTCATCGGGAGACATGGAGTGAACTTTCACAGTTATACGTCTCCTGATGACACAAGGCCAATGGATGCACTTTTTAACTGCATTTTAGACGTTAAATCCTGGATGGCAGAAAACTTTCTCCAACTCAAGCAGGACAAACTGAAGTTTTAGTTATCGGTCCTGAGGGCCAGAGAGAGAAACTATTACCAAAACTGCAATCACTTTCTTTTAATCCTTCTCAGCAAGTGAGGAACCTGGGTGTTATTTTTGACTGAGCTGACTTTTATCCCTCTTATTAAAAATATCATTAAAATAGGTTATTATCACCTGAAGAATGTTGCCAAAGTCCGCCCCATTCTCTCTTGGGCCGATACGGAGACGCTGATTCAATTCAATTCAGTTTATTTATATAGCGCCAATACACAACAGATGTCATCTCAAGGCACTTAACAAGAAGTCATTTCAATACATTTATACAAACATTCCAATCAGTTAAAAAGTTTCCTATTTAAAGAATCCCAGCAGATTGCGTCAGTCATCGGCGTGAGGTTGGGCCCCGTTGATGCAGACTTTTCAACCACAGCAATCCTTCAGCAAACCCTCATACTGAGCAAGCATGTCGCGACGGTGGAGAGGAAAAACTCCCCTTTAACAGGAAGAAACCTCCAACAGAACCAGGCTCAGTAGGAGCGGCCATCTGCCACGACCGTCTGGGGGTTTGAGAAGACAGAGCAGAAACACAGAAGGAACAGAAGATCTGATATAAGAGAACTTTCTATGTTACAGAAAGTAAAAAGTTGATAACAGGACACAGTGGATGTTCAGTTACTGGGAGGATCATCCCAGTCGATGCCCACCGTCCAACAGGGCATTGCAGCTGTTGTGCCACAGATAGGTAGGTTTTGGCTATGAATAATTATGAATAATTGCTTAGGGCAATTATTAATCAGATTAAGAATTTTATGTAAAAATTACCTCGTTTAGGGCACCACCTGGATTCCAGGAATAGCAATAGCCAAATTGTTCAGTCTCAGTTTATGTTTACCTGCCTGATAAGGCTGAGATAATTAAACAATATATGAAGGAATAAGTTCTTGACGTACCTGAACAGCGAGTTACTACACATGTAGGTGAAATAACAACAACGGTTTTCCAAAATACAAGAGTTTATTACAAAAATAATTCACTTTCAGTTAACATACTTTAATCAACAAACTCACCAAACTAGTGACACACAACTAAACTACTAAGAAAAGAATAACGATAATAAAACTCACACTCAGAAGTTAAACAGTAAAAGTGATAAAAATGCACAAAAATAGAAACAAACAATAAATTGATAATGATGTCACAGTTCAGAATGAATATGTTTGCTCAAAGACCAAGGCTTGTATTGAACAGTGTTGGGAATAAAGCTAAGTTAGTTTTAAACTAATTGCGATTAGTTTAAGACTAATCAGCAGATTCTGTTTTTTTTTTTCAAACCACCAATTCACAATGCAAAGAAGAAGTGAAGAAAAACATTGTTTGGAAGAAGCAATGTTTCATTAAACCATTTGCTGAATTAGAAATCAATAACCTTTAGATAATTGATTCTATTTAATGGATCGGTCACCGCAGTGATTGATCTAATTTATTATTTTGACTTTATGTTGACGTTAAAGGCTGTACCAATTATGTCGATCTAATTTAGTATTTTGACTTACCAAGAAGGCGGTCTCAAAGATGACTTAAAAGATTAGTTTAGTGTTTAAACTATCTGTTTTAAAGTCAATCTCTATTTTGAATAGCATTAACGGCAGTCTTTATTGTTCATGAGTAAAATACCATCAATGGCGGCCCCACGTGGTTCACTAGAGCATGTAGCTTACAGCTAACTCACGTGGTGCTGCTTAAAGTCACTCTGGATCATTTATTTAACATCAAACCAAGAAAAACTGTCAGATTGAGTAACTCAGGTTGCAGGATATAAAACGATTTTCCATCTGATACCTCGAAAATCACTGTTTAAACCTCCAGGCCAACCGGCCTGTTTGTACCCGAACAATAAATGAAATCTTACACAAAGTAACAAATCACAGTGAAAATAAACAACCCTTAAATCTTGTTTAAACTAACCTAATCTCGCCTCTGCCCAGACAGACGGTTAAAGTTCTCCAAGTCGCTCCGTGGATGATGGGCGAAGCCAAAACAACGTTAGCCCGCAGGCTAGCCACAGCTACGGTCCGTTAGCAGTGGGAGGATTATACCTGTTGAATCGTGGGTAGCATTAGCTCGGAACGTCGTGTCGTCCTCTTCGGCTTGCTAAACAGTGATCAGCTGCACCTCAGTTCACCGACACAGTACCTTCTCTGTAGGTTCAAGATAACATTGTCCCAGGCTTTGTCGCGGTGGGGTAACGCTCCAGTCTCGACCCGGTTCTGTGGCATTCGGTTGCTGTTAGCGGCTCGCTTCACACGGCAGCATCTGTTCAGACAGCAGGGCTCAGGGCGGAACAGTGGGGTTTATCTCAAAACACTGGGTTTGATTCACCTGATTGATCAGCAGTATTGTCGTCCTCGGAGTGAGTTCCTCTCAGAACTCGCGTCTTTTCCCTCGCCAGCGAAGGAAACATGGATCTCTCCTGGCGCTGTTTGGCTGAAAGCCAGAACTGGAGAGGAATTGGATATCTGTGGCGGTGCCTTATATAACCTCTGGTCTTCTTCTCCTCCTGTCAGAGCTAGAATGTGGGTTAGCGCCACCCTATGGCTGTGTGTCCCCAACACAGCCAAGCAGGATACCAGACCAGGTATATCTTCTATGGAGAGAAAAACACAGAGAAAACAAAGTTAACAGTCGAAATAACAGAATGTACTGTAATACAACTGGAGAGTCGTAGGAGAAAAGGAAGTAGGAGAGTGAAGAAAATTGGTAAGTCTGTCCTCCAGCAGTCTAAGCCTATAGCAGCATAACTACAGAGATAGCTCAGGATGACCTTAGCCACTCTAACTATAAGCTTTATCAAAAAGGAAAGTTTTAAGCCTGGCCTTAAAAGTAAACAGAGTGTCTGCCTCACGGACTAAAACTGGGAGCTGGTTCCACAGGAGAGGAGCCTGATAACTAAAAGATCTGCCTCCCATTCTACTTTTAGAGATCCTAGGAACTACAAGTAAAGCTGCAGTCTGAGAGCAAAGGGCTCTGTTAGGAACATAAGGAACAATCAGATCTCTGATGTATGATGGAGCTTGATTATTATGGGCTTTGTATGTAAGAAGAAGGATCTTAGATTCTATTCTGGATTTAACAGGGAGCCAATGAAGGGAAGCTAAAACAGGAGAAATGTGATCTCTCTTTTTAATATTCATCAGAACTCTTGCTGCCGCATTTTGGATCAACTGAAGGCTTTTAATGGCATTTTGTGGACTACCTGATAGTAAAGAATTACAGTAGTCCAGCCTTGAGGTAACAAATGCATGGACTAGTTTCTCAGCATCACTCCTGGACAGGATGTTTCTAATTTTAGCAATATTCCTGAGGTGAAAGAAAGAAATCCTAGAAACCTGTTTAATATGGGATTTAAATGTCAAGTCTCGGTCAAAAATAACGCAGAGGTTCTTTACGTTATTACTGGGGGCCAATTTAATGCCATCCAGATGAAGTGATTGACTAATCAGTTTCTGTTTAAGAACTTCTGGTCCAAAGACAGCAACTTCTGTTTTCTCAGAATTTAAAAGCAAAAAGTTTAGGGTCATCCATGCTTTTATGTCTTCCAGACATGCCTGTAATCTACCTAACTGACTGGGTTCATCAGGATTTATGGATAAATATAGTTGTTTATCATCGGCATAGCTGTGGAAATTTATCCCATGCTGTCTAATGATTCTACCAATTGGGAGCATATATATGCATGCTTATATCACCTGTAGAATTGATTATTGTAATGCCCTGCTTTCTGGTCTTCCCAAAAAGACTATTTCAGGTCTACAATTACAGAATTCAGCTGCACGCGTCCTGACGAAGACCAGGAGGCGGGAGCACATTACTCCGGTTTTAGAATCATTGAATTGGCTCCCAGTATATTTCAGGATTGATTTTAAGGTTATTTTAATAGGTTTTAAGTGTCTTAATGGTCTTGGGCCTTCTTATCTCTCAGAGCTGCTTTTACCGTATGAACCCTCGCGGCCTCTGCGCTCCTCTGGCAGCCGTCTCCTTGTCATCTCTAAAGTCAGGACACACACTCATGGTGAGACGTCCTTTCATTATTATGGCCCTCACCTCTGGAACAGGCTGCCAGAGGACCTCAGGGCAGCAGAGAACGTTCATGTTTTTAAGAGCAGGCTCAAGACTCACCTTTTAATTGATTATTATTTATTATAGTGCGTTTCATTGCTTTGTATGTTTTATTTGCTTATATTTTAACAGATTTTTTCATTAGATATATTTGCTACTATATGGTTAACTGTTTTTACCATTATATTAATTACTGCTTATTTTACTTATATTAGCTCTGGTTATTTTACACTTTTACTTAGTAATCCTTCTTCCAGTGTTTCCTCTGTGGGAGCCCTCTGCCTCGGGGCGGTGTTTGGCTGCTGTGGCCTGGGTGCTCACCAGGTAGTGGAGGTGGGGTTCTCCACCCTCCCTCCTCTGGGCGCCCTGTGTCTGTGCCCTGGCTGTTGCAGTGGACCTGCTGCTGTCGGGGCAGACGGTTCTCCTGATGGCGTTTTCCTTACGTACCCGACTCATCTGAGCTCAGCCCAGTGTCTACCAATGAGCTTACACCTTTTGGGAAGATGTCTGTGTGTGTTTGTGTGTGGATGTGTGCCAGTGTGTGTCTGGGAAAAGGGTTTGCGAAGGGGGAATAACTGTCTTTTCGTTTTTATAATTGTGGGGAAGGGATGGAAATGTGGGGTCATTTTAATCTGTAAAGCACTTTGAGCTGCATCTTTTATATGAAAGGTGCTTTATAAATAAAGTTTGATTGATTAAAAATTCTTGGTTGTAGCTGCTAAATACTTATTTTCTGCACAATTATACAAAAAAATTTTTTTTAATCAAACAGCGTAATTTCCTGGATTTCTATTTTTTATTTAACATTTTATCTTTTATAGTTGAAGTGTACTTATGATGAATATTACAGACCTCATCTTTTTAGGTGGGACAACTTACACAAGCGGTGAAGTGGCCAAATACTTTTTTGCTCCACTCTATGTGGGTGAATTCACTATATGGACCTATGAAAGGACTAACAACAATAAGGATTTCAAAAACTATGTTCAACATTAAGGAGAGAAGTTATCTCTAAGATGTAAGGGCAAGGGCTGCAGTGCATCATGGGAAAGATTAAAGTAAGAAACAAACAGGAAGGAATCAGATGAAATAACTTTTATTCTTTGGGTGGGGAAAGCAACCTTAAATGTAACTCCTAATATTTACATCAATAACTAGCTGATTAGTTTTCAACCTTAATCTTCATCAAAAAAACAAACGTTAAGGCGTTGTGTAATCGGAATTTAAAGTAAACCGGCTGAAGTTCCTCGACTTTCAGTCATTTTCTTCTTGAAGTAACGGCTGTAAAATGAAGAAGATCAGGGTTAATATTATGAATAGCTGACTAAATCAAATCAGCTTTTCTATTCCATATCAGCTTCACAGATGCTCTCACCGTGTACGCCATGTCCTCAGGCCTGGAGTCGGGTCTCTGCCATTTCTTGTTAGCCAAGATCATGAGGACAACCAAGCTGAAGGCTACAATTAGGACCCCTAATGAATTTCCAAACACAGCCTCTGCTGGGAGGCTGGAGTACGCCTCTGCTCCACTGACACCTGCTTTTCTGTCCACACAAATCAGATGTTGGAATGAACATCAGGGTTTTATCTTGAAGGGATAAAGTCATAGAAGTAACACTAAGAGGACTCACAGGACAAAGAAGAGTTTCTGGTTGATGCCTGAGATGCAGGCGGCGGTGCTGAGCAGCAGGATGCTGCCACCCAGCCAGACATGGGCGGGTTTCAGGAGTTTACGGAGCGACACGGGAGAGCAGGGCAAGAGGAAGCCTGCGAAACCCACCAGCCACTGCACAAAGACAGGTCAGGTCAGACATATCAGGAAAACAAATCAGATCACTGATAAAAAAAACAAAAAAAAACTGTTTCTCCATTTGAAGCCAAGTACCTGTAGGGCAAAAAGAGCGACAACAGCGATTCCTATCCAGCTGTGTAATGAGTACAGGTTGGCAATCTTCTTGGTGTTGTGGAAGTCAAAGACAGCACAGAGCCCCAAGATGGACAGGATGAGAGAGCAGAGCATCAGAGCTGCATGAAGCAGCTTCCAGGGACGTTTATTCTGACCCCAGGTCAGTGGGACCCGGTACAGCACGGCTCCTGAAGGAGAAACACAGGTCAGATACATCTGCTGTCCCTCCATTGGACGGGCTGCTGGAAACCGGTACAGAGTCAACTAACAGTCAAAATGTCTGGTTTGATTTAAAACGGTCAACATTCATTTAGTTGCTTCATAATATAAAGGCTTTTGGCATGACAACAATCCAACTGTTTTTGAAGGTTTCTCTGGTATCGTGATTCAACCACAACCTTTGGTCAAGGCATAGTTCTAGCTGGATGTTTGACAACTCCTCTGGCTAAAATTGATGCGGTTATTTAAAATGGCTGACAGAATTTATCCAGTTTTCATATTGTTCTGCTGTATAATTGTTTCTACGTTTCAACAATCTGACCCAAACTAATGAAACTAATTGCTTAGAAAGACAGGGAACAGTCCAAGAACCACAATGACAGAATCCTGCCATGAACACAGCATGGTCGTCCACTGAGAAGGAAACTTAGCACCAACATGGACTGAGAGGCTGCTGACCAAAACATCCAAGTCCCTACTCCTGTCAACCATTTCTTCTCATCAAGCTAGTTTACACCTTTAAACATGACTGAAATGTTCACCTACAGTTCAATTTCAAATCAGTTTATTTATATAGCGCCAATTCACAACAGATGTTTCATCTCAAGGCACTTAACAAGAAGTCATTTCAATACATTTATACAAACATTCCAATCAGTTAAAAAGTTTCCTATTTAAGGAATCCCAGCAGATTGCGTCAGTCATTGGCATGAGGTTGGGCCCCGTTGATGCAGACTTGATGCAGCAATCCTTCAGCAATCCCTCATACTGAGCAAGCATGTAGCGACGGTGGAGAGGAAAAACTCCCCTTTAACAGGAAGAAACCTCCAACAGAACCAGGCTCAGTAGGAGCGGCCATCTGCCACGACCGTCTGGGGGTTTGAGAAGACAGAGTAGAAACACAGAAGGAACAGAAGATCCGATATAAGAGAACTTTCTATGTTACAGAAAGTAAAAAGTTGATAACAGGACACAGTGGATGTTCAGTTACTGGGAGCATCATCCCAGTCGATGCCCCCCGTCCAACAGGGCATTGCAGCCAAGCAGGATACCAGACCAGGTATATCTTCTATGGAGAGAAAAACACCGAGAGAAAACAAAGTTAACAGTCGAAATAACAGAATGTACTGTAATACAACTGGAGAGTTGTAGTAGAAAAGGAAGTAGCAGAGTGATGAAAATTGGTAAGTCTGTCCTCCAGCAGTCTAAGACTATAGCAGCATAACTACAGAGATAGCTCAGGATGACCTTAGCCACTCTAACTATAAGCTTGATCAAAAAGGAAAGTTTTAAGCCTGGCCTGAAAAGTAAACAGAGTGTCTGCCTCACGGACTAAAGCTGGGAGCTGGTTCCACAGGAGAGGAGCCTGATAACTAAAAGATCTGCCTCCCATTCTACTTTTAGAAATCCTAGGAACTACAAGTAAACCTGCAGTCTGAGAGCAAAGGGCTCTGTTAGGAACATAAGGAACAATTAGATCTCTCATGTATGATGGAGCTTGATTATTAAGGGCTTTGTATGTAAGAAGGAGGATCTTAGATTCTATTCTGGATTTAACAGGGAGCCAATGAAGGGAAGCTAAAACAGGAGAAATGTGATCTCTCTTTTTAATATTCATCAGAACTCTTGCTGCCGCATTTTGGATCAACTGAAGGCTTTTAATGGCATTTTGTGGACTTCCTGATAGTAAAGAATTACAGTAGTCCAGCCTTGAGCTAACAAATGCATGGACTAGTTTCTCAGCATCACTCCTGGACAGGATGTTTCTAATTTTAGCAATATTCCGGAGGTGAAAGAAAGAAATCCTAGAAACCTTTTTAATATGGGATTTAAATGTCAAGTCTCCCAAAAATAACGCCGAGGTTCTTTACGTTATTACTGGGGGCCAATTTAATGCCATCCAGATGAAGTGATTGACTAATCAGTTTCTGTTTAAGAACTTCTGGTCCAAAGACAGCAACTTCTGTTTTCTCAGAATTTAAAAGCAAAAAGTTTAGGGTCATCCATGTTTTTATGTCTTCCAGACATGCCTGTAATCTACCTAACTGACTGGGTTCATCAGGATTTATGGATAAATATAGTTGTGTATCATCTGCATAACTGAGGAAATTTATCCCATGCTGTCTAATGATTCTACCAATTGGAAGCATATATATGGTGAATAGAATTGGTCCAAGCACAGAACCCTGTGGAACTCCACAAGTAACCCTTGAGAGTGAAGAAGATTTATCATTTAGATGAACAAACTGGAATCTGTCAGACAAATATGATTTAAACCAGCCTAGTGCTGTTCCTTTGATCCCTGCAACATGTTCAAGCCTTTCTAAGAGAATATTATGATCGACTGTGTCAAAAGCAGCACTGAGATCTAACAAAACCAGAACAGACACCAGTCCATTATCTGAGGCCATGAGAATATCATTAGTAACCTTCACCAGTGCTGTTTCAGGGCTATGATGAGCTCTAAAACCTGACTGAAACTCTTCAAACAGCTCATTATTGTTTAAATGCTCACAGACTTGATTATCAACAATTTTCTCAAGGACTTTGGATAAGAAAGGAAGGTTAGATATAGGTCTGTAATTCACTAAGTCATCTTGATCAAGGGAAGGTTTCTTGAGTAAAGGTTTAATTACAGCTATTTTAAATTCCTGTGGTACGTATCCGTTTACTAAGGATAGATTCATCATATCCAAAATGGGGCGAGGAACCAAATGGAACACTTCTTTAAATAAATTGGTTGGGATTGGGTCCAACATACAAGTTGAAGGTTTAGATGAGGCTAATCTTTTTGATAATTCCGAAAGCTCGACTGAATCAAAACAGCCTAAGCACAAATGAGGTTCACCAGTTCTTTCCGATACTGCGTCATTTACTGAGGAAGAAGTAATCATGTTTGGGAGGATGCCAATGATTTTCTTTTTAATAGAATTAATTTTATTTATGAAGAATCCCATAAAATCATCACTGCTAAGAGCTGGGGGAATAGTTGGCTCAACAGAGCTATGACTGTGTAAGTTTGGCAACTGTACTAAAAAGAAACCTAGGATTGTTTTTATTCGCCTCTATTAATGATAAAAAATATGCTGTTCTAGCTTGTCGAAGGGTCTTTTTATACAGCAGTAGACTGTTATTCCAGGTTAAATAGGAATCCTCTAGATGTGTAGAGCGCCATTTTCTCTCCAACTTCCTAGTATTCTGCTTTAAAGTACGCAACTCTGCGTTGAACCAAGGAGTCAGCCTCCTATGGCTAGCCACTTTCTTTTTTAAGGGGGCTACACTATCTAATGCCAAACGCAATGAGGACGTAACGCTGTGAACCAGATCATCAATTTCTGAAGGGTTAGAGATAGAATTGCTGCCATCAACTGTGTTACTCTGAGACACTGAGGAAAGTAAGAATGGAACAGATTCTTTAAAAATTGTTACAGCATTGTCTGATAAAGCTCTACTATAATGAAATTTTCTTTCAGATTTAAGATGGTCAGTTAAAGTAAATTCAAAAGTTATTAAGAAGTGGTCAGACAGGACCGGGTTATGTGGGTGGACTGTCATTTCCTCACACTCAAGACTGTATATCACTACAAGGTCCAAAGTGTGTTTACCCGAGTGGGTCGATCCCTGTACTTTTTGAGTAAAGCCAATTGAGTCTAAAATAGCACTAAAGGCTGCATTTAGGCTATCACTTTCAGTATCCACATGAATATTGAAGTCCCCCACTATAATGACCCTATCAGTATTTAATACTAAATCAGACAAAAAATGTGAGATCTGATCCAAGAATTGAGAGTAAGGGCCTGGTGGACGATACAAAACCACAAACAAAAATGGTCTTAATGTTTTGCAACTTGGATGAGGAAAAGGTCTTCTGAAGAACAGTCTGATGATCAGATGAGACAAACACTGAACTCTGTGGTGGGCTGTTAGTAGAGTAGTTTGCTTGTAATTAGATAGTTATAGGTTCAATTTTAGCTCCCTCCTGTCACATGACGATGTGCACCTGGGCAAGGCACATGACCCCAGGTTATCGTGTATGAATGTGTGGGTGAATGTGGCTTCAGTGTAAAGCGCTTGGAGTGGTCAGCATGAATGGAAAAGTGCTACAGAAGTCCAGTTCATTTACAACAAGCATGTGACCAACTGTCTAAACCTAATGCACTGTTTAATAAATAGGATTAAATGGATGATTGAAGAGAAATTAATGTTTATGTAAAGTGCCTTGAAATAACGTGTTGTGAAGTGGAGCTAAATACAGAAACTGAACTGGATTGGTACTGGAGCACTGAACAAAACCGATGCAACAATAAAGAAGTTGTATTCATCACCAACTAGATGAATACTTATGCAAAACTGGGTGTTCCAACAGAAACATCCTCCTTGCTTGTTGAGAAGTGTGAGCTGGTTAGATGGGAGACCAGTTAAGGTGAACACTACCAACTCTGTCAACAAGAAACGCTGAAACGATACAATGATGATACAATGATGAATTGTTTGCTGAACAAGCTTGTGGTCAACATGCATGTTGCTATGGGACATTTAGCCATTGTGGGGGTGTACCTAAATATTTTAGTATGTACGGTTGTAACCAGATGTTTACATACACCACATTAAAAATAAAACATGGACTTCCCCCCCCCCCCCCCCCCCCCGTCACCGTCTACGGTTAATCCAAGCCAAACGTCTCTTGTTTCAGTTAGAGTTACCAAAATCATTTCTAATTACTAAAAGCCACAATGATAAGAGAATGTCAGATTCATTTCTTAATGTTAACATACATCTGCTCAGTATTTGGGAGCATTGTATTTGAACTGGATGACTTGGATCCAACGTGTGTGTTTTTATTCAGTGTATGAAAACTTCAACTGTTCGTCAAACTCTGAATATGTTAAAGCATATATCTAAACTTGCACATGCAATATAAGGTGTGCGCTGTATCATCATTCCATCCTTAAACACTGGTCAAAATGACTACAGCATCCACCATAATTCTTTCCATCTAAAAATGTGTTTTTATTCAGACAGCCATGTACATACTCTTCTAAATCTGTATACTGATAGAGGAAACAGAGAGCACAAAGAAAAAAGTCCTCCTTGTTCTTCACTAACTCTTGAGTTTGTTTGGTCATTAGTTGTCCATGTGTCTGATAGAAGTAAAAACAGCTTAGAGACCATCTGGTTCTCTCTCAGCAGCACCGATCTGGATCACCCTCTGAACTCAGCCTCAACCTAAAAATGGCCAATGATTGACATATGAACAGAAATTGTATTAAAAATGGGTTTGAGATTGGAGCTTTAATGTAAGTGCTACCTAAGCTAGTCAACTTTAGCACCATCATACAGCAAATATGTAGCAAGAGTCTCTTGTCAGTGAAATACCATGTGGGAGAAGTTAGTGTGTGTAAACTGGATTGGTGAATGCAGAGCTTCTTGTTTCAATGGAAGCTCCAACCATGTAAGACAACACAGAGACGTCATTGAGGGCTGGAGGTCACAGTCAGACGGATTCACTCTGTTAGACATCCAGCTGCTGGTGTCTCACTAGAACTACAGTCATAGAAACACTTTAAAAAAAGTCAACTGTTCACACTGTTAACCCAAGTCACCTTCAATTAAATGTATAAAAGATTTTGAAACTAATGAATAAATATGTATTATTTATCATTTAAATGTAATATATTGATTTCCAAATGTACTTATTTATACATTCATTTTCACTTTATTATTTCCTGAAGTGTATTCTAATGGAGGGGGCGGTTCTAACACTGATTGGTCAGCTCAGAGACTGTAAATTCACCCAGAACATGCTCTCTGCCTGCCCTGTGTCCCAAAAAACACAATTCCCACTGTTAAACATGGTGGTGGGAGCATCATGTCGTGGGGTTAGGGGTGAGCTGGTACGGCACAGGGAACCTCCCTTGTGTTTCATGGAATCATAAAAAACAGTAGAATGTTGATAATTTGAAGAACACGTTTAAAAAATGTTAGAGTCCCAATCAAGATGAGGTGAATCTATCCGCCATGAAGACTGAGCTCATCTTCCAACCTAGAGTAGAAGCAGAGGGAGAGGCCTCACTACTGACCCTTAGAGGTCAGGAGGACTCATTCTTCTGTTGTCTACATGGACATCAACTAGGGATGGGCATTCGATTAAACTGTCTTCATCAATCATCGGGAGAATTAACGATCGATTTTCG
Organism: Valencia hispanica; assembly: GCA_963556495.2. NCBI lineage: Eukaryota > Metazoa > Chordata > Actinopteri > Cyprinodontiformes > Valenciidae > Valencia > Valencia hispanica. The sequence goes on from OY747704.1 coordinate 604,863, forward strand.
ATTAATCATTGATATTTTTATATTAAAATTCTGTGTTCATAGGCTATATTAAAATGCAGTCATGTGGCAGTTAAACAGAATTAATTTACGGTAGTTGCACAAAGAAAATAAGCAGCGGAGCAGACAGCTAAAAGACGGTACTCATTAACACAGCTGACGCTCATATTTTTGTTCTATTTCAAAAAAGTGAAGAAAAAAAAATAGTCATGTTAAACAATAACTTAATAAAAATATATAATACATATAGGTCTGATAGTTTTGTGTTACATTTGGCAAAATGAGTCGAGAAAGAGGATGAGAGAGATCAGCTTACCTAACAATAAATTAGGCTCATTAACAGAGTAAAAAAGACACAAAAAAAAGAAACTAACTTATATACAACTTTAGCACCAGTCTACTGATTTTTGTTGAGAAAGATGAGCATGTTAATATGCGCTGGGGTCAGAAGTGAAAGCAGTCTGGTGAGCAGACTGACGGTCACCAGGCTGCTTTCACGTCTGACCTGCAGCGCTGAGATCACCTGCTGTGAGGGACAGACGTCGCTGTGATACACCTACCTCGGCCTGTGGTTTTATTTTCAGTCATCGCCCTCGTGTGGTAAAGTGTTTAATTACTGCCACATAGCAAAATTAATTGCATTCCTTCAAAACTCACACTACGCAACAGAACATGCATTGATTGATCGGTAAAAAAAAAATGTCATCGATGAAATTCTTAATGATCAATTAATCGATCGTCGATTAATTATGCCCATCCCCAACTTCAACACATCCAGAACATTTACCGATCAAGCTTTTTGTTCTATTGAAAGCAACACAAGTATAAACAGTTTTCATTATGGCTGTTGAAATGGAAATCTTAAAAGTTTAGTGTGATTTCATCAGGGTGCTAATAATTCTGACCATAACTGTATTTTTATGGGAAGTAATTATGAATTTGCTCACAGTCCAGCATAACTTCATGCCAAGTCATAGAAAGATTTTTTTTTGTTCCGACCAAAACAAAACGCTGTAGATTTGGTGGAACTGAACGGTTTTTCCCTTTAGCAGCCGATTGGTTCCTCAGGCTCTATGGTTAACTAATCAGTCTGTAGATCATCTGTTCTCACGTAATGCTCCCCAGGCTGCTCATCTATTGTTCAGAAGGAGGAAGTGGTGACATGTTGTCCACCTGTTAGTATCATCTGTCTCTCGTTGTATCACTTAGGATTTTAGCTGACATTTTGACTTAACTGTCTGCAGTTAAAAGTCCATTTTTAAACATTTACAATATTTCTATAGAACAATCCAAAGGTATTTAAATGATTTGTTTTTTTATAATCTCTGCTTCCCAACAGAACCTAACCCCTGGAAGGTACTGGAGACTGAAGGCTCTCCAGGCTTTCTGAACTTATTTTGTGGACCTTAGATCATTTCTTTAGTCAGTTTTAATCCATTTTAGCACAGTCCCTTGTACCTGATCATTGTCAGATGAATATTTCTCCTTGGTAATCCAGCTAAAATTGAGTTATGAATCATCCAGCACAAAACAGGAACTCAAACTTCTCAGATGACAAAATGTTGTTACCACAAAGAAAGAACCAATTTTAAACTGGATTCTTACACACTTCCTCCTTGTGTCAAATAGATCATTTTCAAAGCAAAGATCACACATATTAATATAGTTTATGATGGGATGTTTGCACCAAAAACATGGCACCAAGCTTAGTAATACAGACTCTTTCCAAAAAAATTTAATATCATGGAAAGGTTTATTTATTTCCATAATTCCATTTAAAACGTTATACTTCCATAGATTATAGATTCAGGGCCACAACTTAAACAATTTTAAGTATTTAGTTGTTTACTTGTACATAATTTGGGCTTCCAGCTCAGAAAACCCACAAAACAGGTATTCAAAGAATTTGAATACTGTGAAGAAATCAGAAAGAGTGGAATGAGGAGAGAGTTACAGCTTCAAAAACCTCCACATTCAGACGCGTCTCAACTGGGCCAAGGAGAAGGAGGACTGGACTGTTGGCCAGTGGTCCAAGGTCCTCTTTGCCAATGAAGGTAAAGTGTGTCTTTCATTCAGGAATCAAGGTCCAAGGGTTTGGAGGAACAGAACCCAAGCTGCTTGAGGTCCAGTGTGAAATATCCACAGTCAGTCATGATTTGGGGTACAATGTCCGGTGCAGGTGTTGGTAACCTCTGCTTTCTTAAATCCAAGGTCATCGCATCAGTCTACCAGAATGTTTTAGAGGACTTCATGATTCCTTCTGCTAAGGATCGGTATGGAGATGCAGATTTCATCTTCCAGCAGGACCTGGCCCCTGCCCATACCGCCAGAAGCACCTAAACCTGGTTTGATGCCCACGGTGCCATCACAGTGCTTGACTGGTCAGCCAACTCACCGGACGTAAACTCCATTGAGAATCTATGGGGTGTTATCAAGAGGAAAATTAGGGGCTTCCATAACTCCCAGGCAATGCCACAGGCTGATGGCCTCAATGCCACGGAGCGTCGCGGCAGTGATTAAGGAAAAGGGATTCCCTACCAAGTATTGAAGATTGACATATCGTTTTGAAAGTACCATATTTTGATTGATTTATTGTGATCCTAATTTTATTCTTTTTTTTTTGCAAAAACTGAGAAGTAAATGGTTATTTCTTCACCGTATTCTAATTCTTTGAATTCCTGATTTCGTGGGTTTTATGAGCTGGAAGCCCACATTATGTACAAACAAACAACTAAATACTGGAAATCGTTTAAGTTGTGGCCCTGAATCTATAATCTATGGAAGTTTAACTTTTCCTTGATATTCTAATTTTTTGGAAAGGGTATGTATAAAAATGTCCTGCCACACAGATCCTGTGGTGTTTCTCAAGGCTCAGTGTTTGGGACAGACATTTTTATAATTCGTTTCCTCCACCTAGCTGCTTGTTGCTGTGCACTGCAACAAAGCAGGCTGAAAGAAGGCCACTACCTCACATCCCCACTAGAAAGACATCAGGTAGCTCCTACTGGTCAAAAACACAGACAGTTATGACGTAGAGACCAAACAAGCTTTGCTTCAGCTTTTTGTGTAACTAATATGAGACTGAAGACCATTATGCTGCAAGAACCACATACCAGCACATGTCTATGAGTTCATACCCTATAAAGGTCAAAGCCAGCAGAAGTGCTAACTTCCTATTACTAAGTGAGGGTAGATGCTACTGGTTCTGCATTATGGGAATTACTCCATCACTGAGGCGCTTCACCTATACTGCAAAAAGGTGCACCACATGACTCCTCTCACACACACACACACACAGCCCAGAGCGTGTGGTTACACTTACACACCTACTGTATCAAAAGAAGAAATAGAAGGGAGAGAGAGAAGTGAAACTGTGCATGATCCAGAAGTTATAGAGGCCACCTACCATAGCCGTACAGCACCAGCAGGCCCGTCACCATCAGCACTGGGTGCCAGTTGAACTGAAGGGCCGAGCCGTCCCAGGCGAAGCCGCCTCTCCACCGACTGTTCCACAGACACACACACACCATGGAGGCCAGCCCTAGAGCCAGGCACAGCAGGTAGCACAGGTAGAACATCATGGTGGACCTCATCTTCAAGGGGATCAGAGGGAGAACGCTGTCAACCTTACCTTTCTCTACTTTACTCAGCAGCTAAGAAATGTAAGCTCCAACAAAGATTTATATTAAACTAATGCATTAATTATTATTATTATTATCCAGAAACAAGCACAGACAGGCTACATGTCAGAACCCTTCAACAAGCACAGTCCTTTCCAGTTCTTCCAGTACAGATGTGAAGCCGAACCTTACCTCGTCAACAGCCGCCGGGATGACTGAAAGCACCACCTATAATACACCACCCAGTGAACTTAGCTCCACATCATGTAGCCCCTCCCCCGCCCCGTCCGGTCCGGTTCGGTTCGGTTCGGTTCGGTTCTGACAGAAACTCACGCAGCCATGAGGGCCAGCCGCGTCTCTCTGCGGCCGCACCGCATTCTCACTCTCACTTCCACACGCAGCTGCGCTGAGGCTGCCAAGGGGGAGGCAGTCAGAGTCAGAGGCGGAGGGATACGAGCCGGGGCAGCTGGGAGATGGCGTTCCACTCTGCTGCATGTCCTGCCCTCGGCAGGAAGTAAACAGATAATGAAGAAATACAAACAGAATAGAGAAAAGCAGCTTTTTAGAAAAACAGAAACTATCCGACTTTTATCACATTCATTGTTTCGGAAATATGTCCTCAAATTCGTCAAACTGTAAAAAAAAACTTCCAAACAACCAGAAAACCGCGTGAACAGGTGGTGCCAAATATGTGTTCATGTTTAACCCCTAAATGCGTCATTGTTATCACCAGGTGCATGTCAGGCCTCCAATTTGCCAAATTAAAGTTAATAAAAAAAAGCTTCTATTGTTTGTGTAGGTTACCTGACTTCCAGACAGTCCGCTCTGAAAAAGAAGGGGAGCAGAAGAAAGCTCAGGTGTGAACATACAGGTGAGCTTCTTTCATTACAGGGGGAAAAAACAAAAACCCTCACCGTGTTGTCAGCGCAAGCCATTGTGGGAAATGTGGTTTTGTCTGTGAGCACCCACTGTAGCTTCTTCTTCTTCTTCTTGTGCCTTTCCGGCTGGCTAGACGCCTCATGGCGTATTACGGCCTTTCACTGTCTGCTAGAAGAACTACATCACGGACAAATCCTCAGATGCAAGTTAGTAGAAGAAATGAAGTTCGTTATCGCTGCAATCAGTGGCGGCTGGCCAATAGAGGGCGATAGGGCGCCGCCCCCCCAGTGTTTCCCAAGTGTTTTTTTTTTTTTTTTTTTAATAAACTAACAACAACCACATATTCTAAGTAAATTGTGTGTTTAAATTCGTACTGAGGTGTCATATTTAAAAATATATATCATTTTTGGAGAAAAAGCTCCCGCTGCTGCACTGCTTGGGGAGACAGAAAGATCGCCCCAAGCAGTGCAGCATCCAGCCGATTAATGACAAGAAATTAGCACATGGCAACAGGAATTTTTCTAATCAGCGTCGTTGATTCGGCTGCATGAAGGGCAATAGAGAAATCGCCCCAAGGCTGGTGTGAGGGCAGGCAAGATATCTTTTTTTTCTTTTTTTTTACGTGTCCTGTTTGGCAGTGTGGATCTCAGAATTGGTGTCTGAGTACCAAGTAGAAGCCCAACAGATTTACTTTCACAAGCGGAGCAGTACAGCTTTTGCTATACTCCACTTGATATATATGTGTGAAAAATCTTTATTATGAATTGTTGGGGTTTTTATTTCCTGATGTTATGGACACGGAGTCGGAAAAGTAAGGAGAAGAAAGAAGGAAGATGAAGAAGAGAGGTAGGAAACAAAAAGTCAAGAGAGAGGGTGAGTTGAAAATACAAGAGAGGAAGGGGAACAAAGAAAACACAGGAAGACATTGAAGTCTGCCTCCATACCCACAGGATGGCAGAGAGAGGGGAAAAAACAAAACAAAACACGAAAAAGGAACATCGACAAAACTAACCAAACATTGTGAACTAAGAATTACACAACCACATCACACAAGAATGGATATAAAAATACAACAACAATGTCACAGAAAAACTCATGGTACCGATTAATCAAGCTCTAGTAATGATAACCTCAGCCCAAGAATATATCCTTAAACACCAGAGACCCCACATCTAGCAAGATATCTGGTGGTGACATTGGCAGTGTAATTTATCTGCCACAAGGGGGCGCTACTGTACGAGTTAACAGCTTTGTGTGTAAAAACTTTGTGTAAACCTAATAAGTTATTTGTTTCCAGTTTGGTTCAAAACTTGTTTGTGCCATATTGTATTTATGTTTAGTATAAGAATGCCTCAAGTTGTTAATATTGGCATTAAAATAATCAGTATTTCACATAGTACTGGTATCCAGCCGTTTATGTTCAATTGTTTTGGGATGATCATTGAAAATGACTTGATAAGCTATATGCACAGCTCACTACTTCCTGAACTAAGTACAGCCCTTTTATTTCCTGCCTGTATTGGACAAACTGATCAATCCTGGGGCCCGTTTCACAAAGCGGGTTTAGTGAAAACTCTGAGTTAGTTAACCCTGAGATGAGGGAAACTCTGAGTTTTCGGTTTCACAAAGCCAGTTTAGCGTAACTCTGAGTCAGTTACCCGGGCAACACACTCCGTGAACCTAACCTGCTCGCTAGCAGGTTTGCTTCAAATAACTCTGAGTTTCTCCTGCTCTGAAGTTGAAGCTGCAGTCTGAAATTAGTGGCAGACCTGGCGTGTCCGTTTCTTGATGAGCCTGTTGATGTAGAAGCGCAGATACTCCGCAGAAATCTGCGTCGGGAGAGGATTATCAGACCCCGAGTGGATATTTTATCACTCCATGATGAGTACCTCTTTGAACGTTTCCGTTTTTCTAGACCATCAATAGTTTATTTAAACAATATCCTTGGCCCACACATTTCTCACATGACTCATCGTAGAAGAGCCCTCTGCTCCGAACAAATTCTTTGTATTGCGCTACGTTTTTTTGCGAACAGCAGTTTTTTGTACAATATCGGTGATGCGGAGCATGTATCCAAGGCAACCGTCTGTCGGGCTGTGAGAAATGTGACCCTTGCACTTAAACAGTTACTGTACACGTTTGTAGTGTTTCCAGGTCACAAAACCACCAGACATCTCAAGGAAGCATTCCACAGAATTGCAGGTTTCAGTGTAAGCAATGAATAATGTCAAGCAATTAAAAATGTTGAGACTGGAAGAACTCAATTTGATATATTTAAGGGTTTCCAGGTGTGATTGGCTGCATTGATGGGACTCACATTCGTATCATATCTCCTTCAATAAATGAAGGAGATTATGTGAATAGGAAATCTGTCCACAGCATTAATGTACAGGTAAGCCTAAATAATAGCTTTCAGCATTCCAAATGAAATGTACACGTCACAATACAGCAACTGCCACTAATTATTGTTCTCCACTGTGAAGATCATAAGTGATGCAGAATACATCATCAGTAATGTGGAAGCAAAGTGGCCTGGGTCTGTACATGACTCGAATTTTCCGTGAGTCCACACTGAGTGACAGATTTGCCCATGGTGAGTTTATATACAGTATAGTTATATAGTCTACTGTGATCAATATGGTATATCCTTCTATTGCAACTGAAACATTACATTTTATCATCATAGGGGAGTTTGATGGATACGTTCTGGGTGACAGGGGGTACCCCTGCCAGCGCCATCTGCTGACCCCTTACCCTGATCCTGAGCCTGGGCCACAGCAACGCTCCAACATAGCTCACTGCAGGACGCGAGCCAGGGTGGAAATGATCATTGGGATGCTCAAGGTCCGATTCCTGTGCCTGCGTATGCTCAGGGTCTCCCCAGAAAGGGCATGTGACATCATTGTGGCATGTGTAATTCTGCACAATATTGCCATGATCAGAGGGGAACAATGTCCCACCCTTACCCCTGATGATGGAGATGATTATCCCAACCCCGCTGCTGATGCACAAGATGGGAGAGCTGTTCGAGACATTCTCAGCCAGAATCATTTCCAACTGTAACCCCCCCCCCAGTCAGAGAAGGACAAAAGGCCTCTAGTTTTATGAGGTCTTCTTTATTTCCTGCAAGTACACATGTTTACAGTTATTTTGTTGATTGAAAAATAAAAAATCATCCACCTGTGGGCACATCACCCACCTTTAACTTATGTTCCAGCAGTATTTCCATTTGTGTCTTCTTCACTTGTAGCTTTATGTGTTCCATTTCCACATTTGTTTTTTCAATTTGTTTTTGGAGATAGACCTTATATAGTTGCTTCACAGGGAGCTATAGGAATACAAATGAAGTTGAATGTCATAGTGCCATGTCTACTTAGTGTCATAGTAAGTTGTGGGTCAATACTGAATATTCCTACTGAGGTAAGCTGTGCTGTGGAAGTTGATGGAACCTCTTCCTCATTGATGGACCCTCTGTTGTTTCCAGCATTGCTCTGTTGGAGAAAAAGAAGCTGCAAGTTGTTTTGCAGAACAACACTAACATTGACTGAAACCAAGGTCATTGTACACAAAGGTTTTGACCTCAACAGGCCTCTCTGCATCTTCCCTCCCTGTGGTGGCTGACAAGGTGTCTTCATCATCCTCCTGTAACAATTATTGTGTTATATTCGACCCATCATCAAAACTCTGGAATAAAATAAATTAAAAAAACATAAATAAAAACTCTGGTAGCTACTTACAACAGCATGGAAGTCTGTTATAGTAAAGGGCTCCACAAGACAGATCACACCATCAACAACTGGTGGAAGAAGATTATTCAGTTGATTATTACCCAGAAGAGTGCCCTACCTATTTTCTTTTCTATCTTCGTTTTGGAAATACAGTGCAGGTCCCATCACAATTCTTATGACTCTTAGCCACCTTAGATTAGATTGATATCTGAGCAGCCAATTACAGATAACTGTAGCAGATGAATGGATGGCCATTACATATAACATTTATTAGAATGATATACCTCTAATGTAGGCCTTTGTGTCCTGAGGCATGGCTGGGTCTGACGAACTCCCCCCAGAGATGCCCTCAGCAGTTGGTCGCCCACGGTTCTGACTGAGGGCCATCTCTTCAGCCTCTGTGAGTTGTGGTGGTGCTGGACCACCGCCTGTTTTTCTGGCCTCAGCCTTCTTTCTGTTGGCTACGATGGAGGTCAAGTTTGAACATATGCAGAGAACTCAAATTTTGAGACATGCACATATAACAGGAATTAAGGTGTGGCTTTCATATAGACAATATTGAATACTGGCAGTGATGGTATGACTGAAGATGTGGCTTTTTCATTATTTAGGGATTTTCCCTAATTACTTAAATATAGCTATCACATGTAGAATGTAATCACTGAATGCAGTTTAATGAAGGCAGGCTAAACATCACCACAATGGGTAATAATTAAATTATACCTTACCTGTTTGAACTGTATTTTTGTATTTCATCTTTAGTTGCTGCCATGTCCTTTTTCGGCCTGCTGGGTTGCACCTATGTGCTCAAAAAAACATGTAAGATATCAATGTTGAATGAGTTGAACATTTAAGACCAAACATGTCTTTTTTCCCCTCCAATTAATACTCACGCATTGACTTGATCAGCAATTTTCTGCCACACAAGCTCTCTCTCTTTTGCCACTGCCACAGTATTGCTTTTTTTTTTTAAGGATATGCTCATTTTCAGCATATGCTGTCATTAATATTTCCATCTCCACTGGGGAGAAGTAGGAGGATCTGCCCTTCTTTTCACTGGTTGCCATGGTGAATCATGTTATCTGTGTCCCATTGATGAGGGCTTTTTATATCCTCATGCACGAGTGTAACTCAGAGTTACTTTAACTCAAAGTTGATTGATCTGATTGTTAACAGCTGTACTGAAACTGAAAACTCAGAGTTTTTGAACTCAGAGTTAGCCAACTCAGAGTCGAGGTTTTAACTCAGTTTGTTCAACCTGCTTTGTGAAACAGGCCCCAGGTGTGTCTGACCTCAGTAGTCACAACACCAATGGTCAGACACACCTGTTTAAATCAGTTTGTCCAATGATGTAAGACGGGAAATAAAAGAGCTGTAGCCTACTTAGTTCAGGAAATAGCGGAGTTGTGCACAAAGCTCAGAAAGCACAAGCTTGATTTTAAAAAAGCAACAAAAAAAAGCACAACCCCACCAAGAATATTTTTCACCAGCCGCCACTGGCTGCAATTATTTCTCTCCTATTTGCCTGTGGAGCAAGAAGTGTCCTCAAAGAAATCGTTTTAACTCCCAAATCAAGTATAGCCTTTAACAATTGTTTCTGTTCTCGTTTATAGACATTACATTCAATAAGGACATGCAGAACTGTCTCAATTTTACTGCCACACGTAGAGAGTTCATCAGCTCTCTTAACCATCATAGCCAGATCTGGAGCCAATCCACAATATCCTAGTCTCAGAAGAGTAGAAATTACTTGGTCTCTTTTACTTTCCCCCCAGGTGGTGTCTCCCCATTTAACGGTGCTTTGTAATGAATAATAATGTCTCCCTCTTCCCTCTGAGTCCCAAATGTTTTGCCATTTGCCCCACATTACCTGTCCTACCATGTAACAATATTCAGAGTATCCTAGCGTTGTAACAACAGTAACATCCTCCAAGTTCAATGCATTTTTCGCTACAGAGTCTGCACTTTCATTTCCAGATACTCCGACATGAGCTGGGACCCACATGAAAGCCACAGCCAATCCTGCAGCTTCAGCTTTATATAATGCAATTAAAATTTCAAAAATCACATCCTGCCTAGCCTTCAACACTCCTGACTCTAATGCCACCAAAGCAGCAATTGAGTCAGTACATATTAAGGCCTTCTGAGGCCAAATCTTACCCACCCATTCCAATGCACATAAAATGGCTATAGTTTCTGTGGTAAACATTGACACACTATCTGGGAGTCGCTAACCCAATGCTAAAACCAACCTCAAGGAATGTGAACATCAAAAATGCTTTTTTACTATAAGGATCAACAGAACCATCAGTATATATCTGCAAATATCCACCACAGTTCTCATAAATAGCTTCAGACACCACCCTTATGGGATTGTCTTTTCCCTTCTCTTTGAATTTTTTTTATCAGTCCAGTCTATATCTGCATCTGGGAGCAGCCATGGAGGAACACTGGGCCAGACCACTCTGGGGGACATATGATTTCCAAAATCAGGAAACTCTCCCCTTACTCTCCTAATAAAGCTTCCCATTTCCCTCTCCTTCCCTGCTGGTTTCCAACTGTCCTTGAGCAGATTTCTTGCCCTTCAATGTATTGAAGGGAAAGATTTGATCGTCTCAGCTTAAGGGGCATCTCACCACACAACACTAATATAGCTGGAATTAGAGTTGTCAGTACCGCCCCACAACAGACCCTCAGCGCTTTAGCTTGAATAACATCCAGCCTACGTAAGGTTGTCTTGGCTGCACTGCCATAGACTAAGCTTCCAGTTCAGTTTATTTATATAGCGCCAATTCACAACAGATGTCATCTCAAGGCACTTAACAAGAAGTAATTTCAAAACATTTATACAAACATTCCAATCAGTTAAAAAGTTTCCTATTTAAGGAATCCCAGCAGATTGCGTCAGTCATTGGCGTGAGGTTGGGCCCCGTTGATGCAGACTTTCCAACCACAGCAATCCTTCAGCAATCCCTCATACTGAGCAAGCATGTAGCGATGGTGGAGAGGAAAAACTCCCCTTTAACAGGAAGAAACCTCCAACAGAACCAGGCTCAGTAGGAGCGGCCATCTGCCACGACCGTCTGGGGGTTTGAGAAGACAGAGCAGAAACACAGAAGGGACAGAAGATCTGATATAAGAGAACTCTCTATGTTACAGAAAGTAAAAAGTTGATAACAGGACACAGTGGATGTTCAGCCACTGGGAGCATCATCCCAGTCGATGCCCCCCGTCCAACAGGGCATTGCAGCCAAGCAGGATACCAGACCAGGTATATCTTCTATGGAGAGAAAAACACTGAGAGAAAACAAAGTTAACAGTCGAAATAACAGAATGTACTGTAATACAACTGGAAAGTAGTAGGAGAGAAAAGTAGCAGAGTGAAGAAAATTGGTAAGTCTGTCCTCCAGCAGTCTAAGCCTATAGCAACATAACTACAGAGATAGCTCAGGATGACCTTAGCCACTCTAACTATAAGCTTGATCAAAAAGGAAAGTTTTAAGCCTGGCCCTTAAAAGTAAACTGAGTGTCTGCCTCACGGACTAAAGCTGGGAGCTGGTTCCACAGGAGAGGAGACGGATAACTAAAAGATCTGCCTCCCATTCTTCTTTTAGAAATCCTAGGAACTACAAGTAAACCTGCAGTCTGAGAGCGAAGGGCTCTGTTAGGAACATAAGGAACAATTAGATCTCTAATGTATGATGGAGCTTGATTATTAAGGGCTTTGTATGTAGGAAGAAGGATCTTAAATTCTATTCTGGATTTAACAGGGAGCCAATGAAGAGAAGCTAAAACAGGAGAAATTTGATCTCTCTTTTTAATATTCATCAGAACTCTTGCTGCCGCATTTTGGATCAACTGAAGGCTTTTAATGGCATTTTGTGGACTACCTGATAGTAAAGAATTACAGTAGTCCAGCCTTGAGGTAACAAATGCATGGACTAGTTTCTCAGCATCACTCCTGGACAGGATGTTTCTAATTTTAGCAATATTCCGGAGGTGAAAGAAAGAAATCCTAGAAACCTGTTTAATATGGGATTTAAATGTCAAGTCTCTGTCAAAGATAACGCCGAGGTTCTTTACGTTATTACTGGGGGCCAATTTAATGCCATCCAGATGAAGTGATTGACTAATCAGTTTTTGTTTAAGAACTTCTGGTCCAAAGACAGCAACTTCTGTTTTCTCAGAATTTAAAAGCAAAAAGTTTAGGGTCATCCATGTTTTTATGTCTTCCAGACATACCTGTAATCTACCTAACTGACTGGGTTCATCAGGATTTATGGATAAATATAGTTGTGTATCATCGGCATAGCTGTGGAAATTTATCCCATGCTGTCTAATGATTCTACCAATTGGAAGCATATATATGGTGAACAGAATTGGTCCAAGCACAGAACCCTGTGGAACACCACAAGTAACCCTTGAGAGTGAAGAAGATTTATCATTTAGATGAACAAACTGGAATCTATCAGACAAATATGATTTAAACCAGCCTAGTGCTGTTCCTTTGATCCCTGCAACATGTTCAAGCCTGTATAAGAGAATATTATGATCGACTGTGTCAAAGCAGCACTGAGATCTAACAAAACCAGAACAGACACGTCCATTATCTGAGGCCATGAGAATATCATTAGCAACCTTCACCAGTGCTGTTTCAGGGCTATGATGAGCTCTAAAACCTGACTGAAACTCTTCAAACAACTCTTTATTGTTTAAATGCTCACAGACTTGATTAGCAACTATTTTCTCAAGGACTTTGGATAAGAAAGGAAGGTTAGATATAGGTCTGTAATTCACTAAGTCATCTTGATCAAGGGAAGGTTTCTTGAGTAAAGGTTTAATTACAGCTATTTTAAATTCCTGTGGTACGTATCCTTTTACTAAGGATAGATTCATCATATCCAAAATGGGGCCAGGAACCAAACGGAACACTTCTTTAAATAATTTGGTTGGAATTGGGTCCAACATACAAGTTGAAGGTTTAGATGAGGCTAATATTTTTGATAATTCGGAAAGCTCGACTGAATCAAAACAGCCTAAGCACAACTGAGGTTCTACAGTTCTTTCCGATACTGCCTCATTTACTGAGGAAGAAGTAATCATGTTTGGGAGGATGCCAATGATTTTATTTTTAATAGAATTTATTTTATTTATGAAGAATCCCATAAAATCATCACTGCTAAGAGCCGGGGGAATAGTTGGCTCAACAGAGCTATGACTCTGTGTAAGTTTGGCAACTGTACTAAAAAGAAATTTAGGATTGTTTTTATTCGCCTCTATTAATGATAAAAAATATGCTGTTCTAGCTTGTCGAAGGGTCTTTTTTTACAGCAATAGACTGTTATTCCAGGTTAAATAGGAATCCTCTAGGTGTGTAGAGCGCCATTTTCTCTCCAACTTCCTAGTATTCTGCTTTAAAGTACGCAACTCTGCGTTGAACCAAGGAGTCAGCCTCCTATGGCTAGCCACTTTCTTTTTTAAGGGGGCTACACTATCTAATGCCAAACGCAATGAGGACGTAACGCTGTGAACCAGATCATCAATTTCTGAAGGGTTAGAGATAGAATTGTTGCCATCCACTGTGTTACCCTGAGAGACTAAGGAAAGTAAGAATGGAACAGATTCTTTAAAAATTGTTACAGCATTGTCTGATAAAGCTCTACTATAATGAAATTTTCTTTCAGATTTAAGATGGTCAGTTAAAGTAAATTCAAAAGTTATTAAGAAGTGGTCAGACAGGACCGGGTTATGTGGGTGGACTGTTATTTCCTCACACTCAATACCGTATGTCCGTACAAGGACCAAAGTGTGTTTGCCTGAGTGGGTCGATCCATGTACTTTTTGAGTAAAGCCAATTGAGTCTAAAATAGCATTAAAGGCTGCATTTAGGCTATCACTTTCAGTATCCACATGAATATTGAAGTCCCCCACTATAATAACCCTATCAGTATTTAATACTAAATCAGATAAAAAATGTGAGATCTGATCCAAGAATTGAGAGTACGGGCCTGGTGGACGATACAAAACCACAAACAAAAATGGTCTTAATGTTTTGCAACTTGGATGAGGAAAATTAAGGGTTAGATGTTCAAAAGAACTGTAGCTATCAATTGGTCTGGGACTAATTAGTAAATCAGAATGAAAAATGGTTGCAACTCCTCCTCCTCGCCCAGTATTTCTAGGAATGTGACAATTTAAATGACTGGAAGGAGTTAACTCATTTATACTGACATAATCCTCCTGCTGCAACCAGGTTTCTGTGAGACAAAGGAAATCAATGTGATTATCACAAATCAAGTCATTTACTAACAAAGTCTTTGAGGAGAGAGATATTATGTTTAATAAACCACATTTAATAGATTTATTTTTCTGTTCAGTCAAAGTTGTATTTATTTTTATGAGATTTCCATAATTTGCTTTTGTTGGCTTAACTTTTAATCCATTTAATTTTGGCCGTGGGCAAAACACTGTTTCTATAGGGTAATGGGTGGGTAACAGTACAGAAGCAGCAGAGAGGTGGGTTAAACTACGACTCTGCTTCCTGGTCTGGACCCTGGGTTGTCAGTGTTTTGGAGGACTAATAAATTCGGCCATATTCCTAGAAAGAAGAGCTGCTCCATCCAAAGTGGGATGGATGCCGTCTCTCCGGATCAGACCAGGTTTTCCCCAAAAAGTTCTCCAGTTATCAATGTAGCCCACATCGTTTGCAGGACACCACCCAGACAACCATTGATGGAATGACAGCATGCGGCTAAACATGTCGTCACTGGTCCGATCAATTAGGCTGGCTGAGCTGTGCTCTCAAGAACCATTCATCTGTTGCCTTTCAGCACCACCTGGTGGTCATATGAGTGAGCAGATAAATACAACTCAACAAAAATATAAACGCAACACCTTTGTTTCTGCTCCCATTTTTCATGAGATGGACTTAAAGATCTAAAATTTATTCCAGATACACAATATTACTATTTCTCTCAAACATTGTTCACAAATCAGTCTAAATGTGTGATAGTGAGCACTTCTGCTTTGCTGAGATAATCCATCCCACCTCACAGGTGTGCCACATCAAGATGCTGATCTGACATCATGATTAGTGCACAGGTGTACCTTATACTGCACACAATAAAAGGCAACCCTGGAATGTGCAGTTTTGTCTCACAGCAAAATGCCACAGATGCCACAAGCATTGAGGGAGCGTGCAATTGGCATGCTGACAGCAGGAATGTCAACCAGATCTATTGCTCGTGCATTGAATGTTCACTTCTCCACCATAAGCCGTCTCCAAAGGCGTTTCCGAGAATATGGCAGTACATCCAACCGGCCTCACAACCGCAGACCACGTGTAACCACACCAGCCCAGGTTCTCCACATCCAGGTTCACCTCTAAGATCGTCTGAGACCAGCCACTCAGACAGCTGCTGAAACAATTGGTTTGCATAACCAAACAATTTCTGCACAAACTGTCAGAAACCGTCTCAGGGAAGCTCAACTGCATGCTCGTCGTCCTCATCGGGGTCTTGACTTGACTCCAGCTCGTCGCCGTAACAGACTTGAGTGGGCAAATGCTCACATTCGATGGCGTCTGGCACGTTGGAGAGGTGTTCTCTTCACGGATGAATCTCGGTTTACATTGTTCAGGGCAGATGAAGAATCTGTACCATTCTTACTTTCCTCAGTGTCTCAGAGTAACACAGTGGATGGCAGCAATTCTATCTCTAACCCTTCAGAAATTGATGGTCTGGTTCACAGCGTTACGTCCTCATTGCGTTTGGCATTAGATAGTGTAGCCCCATTAAAAAAGAAAGTGGCTAGCCATAGGAGGCTGACTCCTTGGTTTAACGCAGAGTTGCGTACTTTAAAGCAGAATACTAGGAAGTTGGAGAGAAAATGGCGCTCTACACATCTAGAGGATTCCTATTTAACCTGGAATAACAGTCTACTGCTGTATAAAAAGACCCTTCGACAAGCTAGAACAGCATATTTTTCATCATTAATAGAGGCGAATAAAAACAATCCTAGGTTTCTTTTTAGTACAGTTGCCAAACTTACACAGAGTCATAGCTCTGTTGAGCAAACTATTCCCCCAGCTCTTAAAAATGATGATTTTATGAGATTCTTCATAAATAAAATAAATTTTATTAAAAATAAAATCATTGGCACCCTCCCAAACATGATTACTTCTTCCTCAGTAAATGAGGCAGTATCGGAAAGAACTGTAGAACCTCAGTATTGCTTAGGCTGTTTTGATTCAGTCGAGCTTTCCGAATTATCAAAAATATTAGCCTCATCTAAACCTTCAACTTGTATTTTGGACCCAATCTCAACCAAATTATTTAAAGAAGTGTTCCATTTGGTTCCTGGCCCCATTTTGGATATGATGAATCTATCCTTAGTAAACGGATACGTACCACAGGAATTTAAAATAGCTGTAATTAAACCTTTACTCAAGAAACCTTCCCTTGATCAAGATGACTTAGTGAATTACAGACCTATATCTAACCTTCCTTTCTTATCCAAAGTCCTTGAGAAAATAGTTGCTAATCAAGTCTGTGAGCATCTAAACAGTAACGAGCTGTTTGAAGAGTTTCAGTCAGGTTTTAGAGCTCATCATAGCACTGAAACAGCACTGGTGAAGGTTACTAATGATACTCTCATGGCCTCAGATAATGGACTGGTGTCTGTTCTGGTTTTGTTAGATCTCAGTGCTGCTTTTGACACAGTCGATCATAATATTCTCTTAGAAAGGCTTGAACATGTTGCAGGGATCAAAGGAACAGCACTAGGCTGGTTTAAATCATATTTGTCTGATAGATTCCAGTTTGTTCATCTAAATGATAAATCATCTTCACTCTCAAGGGTTACTTGTTGAGTTCCACAGGGTTCTGTCCTTGGACCAATTCTTTTCACCATATATATGCTTCCAATTGGTAGAATCATTAGACAGCATGGGATAAATTTCCACAGCTATGCCGATGATACACAACTATATTTATCCATAAATCCTGATGAACCCAGTCAGTTAGGTAGATTACAGGCATGTCTGGAAGACATAAAAGCATGGATGACCCTAAACTTTTTGCTTTTAAATTCTGACAAGACAGAAGTTGCTGACTTTGGACCAGAAGTTCTTAAACAGAAACTGATTAGTCAATCACTTCATCTGGATGGCATTAAATTGGCCCCCAGTAATAACGTAAAGAACCTCGGCGTTATTTTTGACCAAGACTTGACATTTAAATCCCATATTAAACAGGTTTCTAGGATTTCTTTCTTTCACCTCCGGAATATTGCTAAAATTAGAAACATCCTGTCCAGGAGTGATGCTGAGAAACTAGTCCATGCATTTGTTACCTCAAGGCTGGACTACTGTAATTCTTTACTATCAGGAAGTCCACAAAATGCCATTAAAAGCCTTCAGTTGATCCAAAATGCAGCAGCAAGAGTTCTGATGAATATTAAAAAGAGAGATCACATTTCTCCTGTTTTAGCTTCCCTTCATTGGCTCCCTGTTAAATCCAGAATAGAATTTAAGATCCTTCTTCTTACATACAAAGCCCTTAATAATCAAGGTCCATCATACATCAGAGATCTAATTGTTCCATATGTTCCTAAAAGAGCACTTCGCTCTCAGACTGCAGGTTTACTTGTAGTTCCTAGGATCTCTAAAAGTAGAATGGGAGGCAGATATTTTAGTTATCAGGCTCCTCTCCTGTGGAACCAGCTCCCAGCTTTAGTCCATGAGGCAGACACTCTGTTTACTTTTAAGGCCAGGCTTAAAACTTTCCTTTTTGATAAAGCTTATAGTTAGAGTGGCTTAGGTCATCCTGAGCTATCTCTGTAGTTATGCTGCTATAGGCTTAGACTGCTGGAGGACAGACTTACCAATTTTCTTCACTCTGCTACTTCCTTTTCTCCTACGACTCTCCAGTTGTATTACAGTACATTCTGTTATTTCGACTGTTAACTTTGTTTTCTCTCAGTGTTTTTCTCCCCATCGAAGATATACCTGGTCTGGTGTCCTGCTTGGCTGCAATGCCCTGTTGGACGGGGGGCATCGACTGGGATGATCCTCTCAGTAACTGAACATCCACTGTGTCCTGTTATCAACTTTTTACTTTCTGTAACATAGAAAGTTCTCTTATATCAGATCTTCTGTTCCTTCTGTGTTCTGCTCTGTCTTCTCAAACCCCCAGACGGTCGTGGCAGATGGCTGCTCCTACTGAGCCTGGTTCTGTTGGAGGTTTCTTCCTGTTAAAGGGGAGTTTTTCCTCTCCACTGTCGCTACATGCTTGCTCAGTATGAGGGATTGCTGAAGGATTGCTGTGGTTGGAAATCTGCTCAACCTCACGCCAATGACTGACGCAATCTGCTGGGATTCCTTAAATAGGAAACTTTTTAACTGATTGGAATGTTTGTATAATTGTATTGAAATGACTTCTTGTTAAGTGCCTTGAGATGACATCTGTTGTGAATTGGCGCTATATAAATAAACTGAATTGAATTGAATTGAATTGAGATGGCAGACAGCGTGTGTGGCGTCGTGTGGGTGAGCGCTTTGCTGATGTCAATGTTGTGGATCGAGTGGCCCATGGTGGTGGTGGGGTTATGGTATGGGCAGGCATCTGTTATGGACGAAGAACACAGGTGCATTTTATTGATGGCATTTTGAATGCACAGAGATACCGTGATGAGATCCTGAGGCCCATTGTTGTGCCATACATCCATGAACATCACCTCATGTTTCAGCAAGATAATGCACGGCCCCATGTTGCAAGGATCTGTACACAATTAATGGAAGCTGAAAATGTCCCAGTTCTTGCATGGCCAGCATACTCACCGGACATGTCACCCATTGAGCATGTTTGGGATGTGCTTGACCGGCGTATACGACAGCGTGTACCAGTTCCCACTAATATCCAACAACTTCGCACAGCCATTGAAGAGGAGTGGACCAACATTCCACAGGCCACAATTGACAATCTGATAAACTCTATGCGAAGAAGATGTGTTGCACTGCATGAGGCAAATGGTGGTCACACCAGATACTGACCGGTTCTGAGTCCCCAGACCCTCATGAAGCAAAAAACTGCACATTCCAGGGTGGCCTTTTATTGTGGGCAGTATAAGGTACACCTGTGCACTAATCATGATGTCAGATCAGCATCTTGATGTGGCACACCTGTGAGGTGGGATGGATTATCTCTGCAAAGCAGAAGTGCTCACTATCACACATTTAGACTGATTTGTGAACAATGTTTGAGAGAAATTGTAATATTGTGTATCTGGAATGAATTTTAGATCTTTAAGTCCATCTCATGAAAAATGGGAGCAGAAACAAAGGTGTTGCGTTTATATTTTTGTTGAGTGTAGTTGAGTCAAAGTTGCCTAGATTTCCAAAGGACATTGAAAATCTGTCATAACTAACCAAAGTGCATTACAGGGTAAGAGTTTATTAAAATAGGAATAAAGATCTATTTGATAAAAATATGTTTGTTAAAATGTTTATGTTAAAAACAAATAATAATGTATTAACCAGTTGTGTGACCTCCAGAGACCAAAGTATCTTTCTTTACCAAATATGTGAATCTCTGCAGATTGTATGGAGAGCATGTTTTACCATGAGTGTTCAGGTCTAGCAGCAGGTTCTCAGGTGGATTAAGGTCTGGATCATTCTGGACCTTCTCTGTGTTTCTACTGGATGGGGGAATCTCTGCCTCAGGCTCAAATCTTTTACAACCTCTAACAGCTCTCCCTCCACATTTAGCTCCATTCATCTTCTCACCAGCTTCTCTGTCCCTGCTGATGAAAAACATCACCCCATAGCATGATGCTACCTCCACCTTGCCTCACTATGAGGAAGGTGTGTTTGCTTTCTATCATATATATGAAGCTTTTTGGATGTTGGGGAAAAAGTTTGTTCTTCTCATTCATCTTCAACATATTCACCGGGTCGCCTCAACTGAAAACAAAATGTCCTTCATATAACTCCTCCATAAAGGCCAGCCTTGTGTACTAATCTGTCATGTGAACACATTCTTCCACCTGAGCTGTGGATCTCTGCAGCTCCTCCAGAGGTGACATGAAACGACTGTTTGTTCAAAGGCAGCTATATTGGTTTATGACCTAACTTCACATGAAACTGCTCCACAACTTCATCCCACACAAGTATAGTTCAGGTCACAAAAAGTTTTTATTTTGAAGGAAAAGCTCTTTTCTTTCAACACTTCCTGCTAAACTATCGTGTTTCAAATGTCTGTCAAATCTCTACAGAGCTGATATCTACAAAGATGTGTTCCTCCTCAGTCTGAGGAGAAAAGGTGTATCAGCGGCTCAGCCCCCCCCCCAACCCCAACCACACACACTGGAGTTATTGAGCTGTGGAACGAGTGAAATGAACAGTTCAGCTAAAAGCGGAGGCCTGAATCTGTGATGATGTCATATTGATGTGTTTTCAGTGAACAGAAGGCTGACTCTGTGACTCAGAAAGCTGCTATATTCCTTTCAGGCTGAGAGAGTCATCATGACTTCTGTCACAGATCCGTTTCTACCAGCAGGGTCTCACATCGGTCTAACAGACTCAGGCTGAGCAACAGGATAAATGTCTTCCTGTTTTTAGCACAGTGAACAATATTGTTCAACCATCTTAAAACTTCCTATTTTACTTTGGTTATTCCTCAGGTTCCACAGAAAAGCCCTAAGGGCTGAGAATGTAATAGTGCAAGCCATTTACCTCCTCTTCATCACTGATTAACAGAGTTTTGAGCTGTTTTATCCCCTTCTTCTTTGGCTTGAATGGAGTGATCATCGCAGCCTCCATCCCAATCAGCTGCTATTCATGCAGCGCTGCACATAAGTACCCAGTAGCCTTCGGAAACAATACTTCTATTGGTGTGGGGGGAATTGTAAGAGGTAATCCAAAAGCAAATCTAATTTATTCTTGTTGCATGCATGTAGGCACAATAGTTAGGAAAATGGGATTTGAGATTGGGGCGATGCTCACTGAGCCCTGCTGTGGAACTGCTTTTGTTTGCAGCCACAGGAAACAATTTGAGTGGTTTCTTCTAAGGAAACCAATTATAGTCGTCAACCTTGATTTTATCCCAAAGGTCCTATTGGCTCGTCGCTTCACACTCCAAGAGTTTCGGCTCTCTGCCCTGAGCTCCATGAAGATTCCGGCAGCTGGGGACGTCCTTTGGAGGTTTTATTCTAAAGTGGGAATGGAGACTTTAGAGTGGCAGCTGGGCTTTTTCAGGTCCACTAATCACAGGAAACTACAGTCCAACTAAGACATACAGGGGATGGGGAATGATGCTTTATGGCCATTTGGTAGCACAGCAACATGCTGGAAACAGCAGCTAATACTGGTTACAGTGCCTTGCAAAAGTATTCACGCCGCCTTTCATTTTTTCACATTATGTTACGCTCCAACCACTAATGTATTTTATGTGACAGACCAACACAAAAAGTGGATATGTAGTTTTCAAAAAGTTACAGAACAACCGGAAAATTTTAGTTTTTATTTAGCCCCTTTTACTCTAATACCTCTAAATGAAATTGGTTTTGTGAACGCCTCAGAGGTTCCTACAGCATTAGAGAGTAAAAAACATCATGAAGACCAAGGAACACAACAGCTTCTAAAAGAACATCTCAGTCTTTGAACATCTCTCCGAGCTATGTTTGTTGTTATTGAAATATGGAAAAACTGTGGTAGAGCTACATACCTACGTAGCCTGCAGAAGACGAAGAATTAACCAAGAAGCTCATTATAACCTTGAAGGTGATGCAGCTGGACTGCTAGAATTTGTTGGCAGGTCAATAAGTACTCCTGCACTCTGGAAGTCTGGCCTTTGTGGATGAGTGGCAAAAAAAAATCACACACAGACAGACACTTTATCTATCCCCAAAAAGGGGAAATTCACTTTGTCCAGATCTCACATATTTAGAAATATATATTAGAATAAAATAAAACAAAATTAAATTAATTATTCAAGAAACATGTTGGATGTCTCTGTTAAACAGTCTTATCAAATCAAACATTATTTATAAAGCGCTTTTCATACAAAATTGCATCACAAACTGCTTTACAGCTTAAAATGACCCCACATAAAACTACATTCCCATCTGTAACCCATGTAAAAATGACATAAATAAGAATAAATAGTTTAAAAGCTGCATAAATAAGTTTGAAAGTTAAGTGATTCATTTAATGTAATTTATTCATCAGAGTTAAACATGTTAAAAATGTTAATACAACAATTTACTGTTTAAGATTAAAAGTATGCTGACAGAAAATTCATGTCACTGCCCCTTTAAAGGACTAGTGACGTTAGACGCAGTACTTCAGTGACGCTGCAGAGCGGAGGCCTGAAGGAGAGAGCAGAGGATAGATCGGAGAGAACGAACTGTGCTTAATAAGCAAAGAAAAGAGTGAAAAAGTTGATTTTGCAGTCGGAAAAACATAACTTACCTGGTTGGGAACTGACGGGGATTTTATGAGAACTAAGCCACCCCGGTTTTGGTCAGGTTTTTTTGCTTGGTTTGAGGCTCGGTCGGAGCGAGGATTGGCCTGCAGTGTGTGAGTGTGCACATGGCATGCACAGACGGGATTCAAGATGGCGAGCCAGACCCAGACTTTCAACTCACCTTCTCCATCGCATCAGTGAGGGAATCTCCTGCGTATGGTGACTCGCTGCCAGAGTGGTAGGAGTATCAGGAACTGGTTTTGAACTGAACTGGAAACTGATTGAACTATTATTTTTGAACTGAACTGAGTCGAACTGAGACTTTTCATTGAACTGAACAATTGAACTCACATTTGGACTTGAACATGAGTTTAAGGTTTCACACTTTTATCTTCATACTGAGTTCATATGTTGAATGTGACTTGACATGCTTGTGGTCCACTTTGATTGGTTGTGTAAATTAAAGGTATTTTCTTACCTGTAATAGAGAGGAAAAAGAGTTAACTCAGGAAGAAAAATAGGAATTCTAAAATAGATACAACCTAGGAAAAGACCGGTCTAACTTAGATTAGTCTGATTAAAATAACTTAGGTGAACTAAAAAACAAAAAAGAGAGTGGAATACATTTTCATTTATTATACTTACCTCAATATTAAGAACCTGCAGGATATTTTTCTTTTTGCATTCTGTTCAATCTATATGTGTGTTTTGCATTCAGTAAATTGCCGGCCTTTTGTATTGAAAGCAATGGTCTCTGGTGTAATTATTTTTTGCTTCCCACTCCTTAGAACCTAGAACTGGTCCAGTGGCGCAGTAAGTGGTGTGATACCGGTGCTACACATCCCTCCCCCACAGATTAAAAAGCATGATCACAGTTATACCCCCCTCCCCCCAACCCAACTCCCATGCACACACACAGTCAAAAGCAACAGTAAAAAAGGACAATGGCCCGAGTGCAGATGAACCATGCAAGGAAACGCCATCAGAGGAGCCATCTGCACCGGCAGCAGCAGATCAACAGCAGCAGCCGAGGCACCGACACAGGGCGCCCAGTGGAGGCAAGGCCAAGACCCCCACCTCCACCTAGGCAGCCGCAGCTGACCACCGCTCCCAGGGCAAAGGGCTCCCACAGAGGAAACACTGGAACAGGGATTAAGATAACAAATTAAAATCTTTTAGATAAACAGTAAATAAATGTGATAAGATTAGATAGTAAAACACTGATAAAATGTAATCATTCATCACATCATTTAAAAATATTAAAATAAAGAGTAAATAAGTATGAGTTTATATAGTAAAACACTGATTAATATTTTAACACTGATAAAATTTAGAATCATTTAGTGTAAAACATTGATAAAGTTTGATCAGGTAAAACATGCAGAGCAATCAAGCAGATACTTATAAATAAAAATCAATTATGGCTGCAGGAACAAACGAGCTCCTGAACCTCTCAGTCCCTAATCTCAGAGAGATCATTCTTTCACTGCAGCTGCTTCTCTGGCTGGTCAGGACATCATTACCCAGAATGCCCTGCAGCTTTCTCCTCATCTGTCTCTCCACCAAAATTCTTACAGGGTCCAGCCAATGGCCGCTGGCTGCTCTGCTTTGTGACTACGACACTGTAGGGCGCCATTGCTCCGCCATTGCTGTAGTACCACCATACAGCCGCTAGTCCCCCTTTGGAATACATTGCACTTTAGACACGTTAAAAACAACTTTAATACCCGGTGCCTAATATTTTGGAACTGTCTACAGCTACATATTCCTCCTGTGATTACGCTGGATTAGACACAATCAGAGGCACCAGGCTGGTTATCGTAGGATAAATGTTCTAAATCTTGCATAATTAATGAGGGCCTGACTTTGATTGACAGACCGGTTACGTCGCTGCCTGGCCCATCGGCTAGGCTAATAGCTCGCTGTGCAGAACCATGGTGCTAGCAGAGCCTATCTGTCTGTGGAGCTGAGCTCAACCTTTTCAGTTTGAAATATCAGTTAGACTATTGAATAATGGATGAGCCTAAGTAAAACATGTTTGTAATTATAAAATGTAAGTTTAAAAAGGTCTGTTTGACCACTAGTAACATTTTACTGCTGATATGTAAAGAAAAACACACATTTTGTGGTGGTGTACTTTACGTTTTGGGAACTCCTCGTGTTTCACACAGTTTTTCTTTGGGTGGTAAGGTCTCGCTAGCTCTGTTAGCTTAACTTCATTGCGGCTATGGCTACTCTTCTTTCTCCTGTCTCTAACTCTTCTCTTCTCTCTTGCTCTCTCTGTCAGATGTTTAGTTACTTCCCTGCCTCCTTTAGTGATAATGGTAACTGTAATAAATGTAATATTTTTGTAGCTTTGGAGGCGAGGGTATCAGAATTAGAAGCACGGCTCCGCGCTGTTGAAAAACCAGCAGATAGCCGAAGCCCATTAGCCAGCGCGGAGCCAACAGGAATAGAACCCCCTGGCTGTCCTCCGGTAAAGCCCGCGCAGCCGGGACCTCTAGGCGGCTGGGTGACTGTACGTAGGAAGCATAGTTCTAGGATCCAGCCCCCGGGCCACCACCAACCGGTCCGCGTTTCTAACAGATTTTCCCCGCTCAGCGACACACCCGCTGAGAAGCTGGCCCTGGTAATTGGCAGCTCCATAGTCAGAAACGTGGCATTAGAGACACCATTGACCATAGTCAAATGTTTGCCAGGGGCCAGAACGGGTGACATCAAATCCAACCTGAAACTGCTGGCTAAAGATAAGCGTAAATACAGTAAGATTGTTATTCACGCTGGCGGTAATGACACCCGGTTACGCCAATCGGAGGTCACTAAAATTAGTGTTGCTTCGGTGTGTAAGTTTGCCAAAACAATGTCAGACTCGGTAATCTTTTCTGGTCCCCTGCCTGATCGGACCAGTGACGACATGTTTAGCCGCATGCTGTCATTCCATTAATGGTTGTCTAGGTGGTGTCCCGCAAACGATGTGGGCTACATTGATAACTGGAGAACTTTTTGGGGAAAACCTGGTCTGATCCGGAGAGACGGCATCCATCCCACTTTGGATGGAGCAGCTCTTCTTTCTAGGAATATGGCCGAATTTATTAATCCTCCAAAACACTGACAACCCAGGGTCCAGACCAGGAAGCAGAGTCGTAGTTTAACCCACCTCTCTGCTGCTTCTGTACTGTTACCCACCCATTACCCTATAGAAACAGTGTCTTGCCCACGGCCAAAATTAAATGGATTAAAAGTTAAGCCAACAAAAGCAAATTATGGAAATCTCATAAAAATAAATACAACTTTGACTGAAAATAAATCTATTAAATGTGGTTTATTAAACATAAGATCTCTCTCCTCAAAGACTTTGTTAGTAAATGACTTGATTTGTGATAATCACATTGATTTCCTTTGTCTCACAGAAACCTGGTTGCAGCAGGAGGATTATGTCAGTATAATTGAGTCAACTCCTTCCAGTCATTTAAATTTTCACATTCCTAGAAATACTGGGCGAGGAGGAGGAGTTGCAGCCATTTTCCGTTCTGATTTACTAATTATTCCCAGACCAATTGATAGCTACAGTTCTTTTGAGCATCTAACCCTTAATTTTCCTCATCCAAGTTGCAAAACATTAAGACCATTTTTGTTTGTGGTTTTGTATCGTCCACCAGGCCCTTACTCTCAATTCTTGGATCAGATCTCACATTTTTTATCTGATATAGTATTAAATACTGATAGGGTTATTATAGTGGGGGACTTCAATATTCATGTGGATACTGAAAGTGATAGCCTAAATGCAGCCTTTAATGCTATTTTAGATTCAATTGGCTTTACTCAAAAAGTACAGGGATCGACCCACTCAGGTAAACACACTTTGGACCTTGTACTGACATACGGTATTGAGTGTGAGGAAATAACAGTCCACCCACATAACCCGGTCCTGTCTGACCACTTCTTGATAACTTTTGAATTTACTTTAACTGACCATCTTAAATCTGAAAGAAAATTTCATTATAGTAGAACTTTATCAGACAATGCTGTAACAATTTTTAAAGAATCTGTACCATTCTTATTTTCCTCAGTGTCTCAGAGTAACTCAGTGGATGGCAGCAATTCTATCTCTAACCCTTCAGAAATTGATGGTCTGGTTCACAGCGTTACGTCCTCATTGCGTTTGGCATTAGATAGTGTAGCCCCATTAAAAAAGAAAGTGGCTAGCCATAGGAGGCTGACTCCTTGGTTTAACGCAGAGTTGCGTACTTTAAAGCAGAATACTAGGAAGTTGGAGAGAAAATGGCGCTCTACACATCTAGAGGATTCCTATTTAACCTGGAATAACAGTCTACTGCTGTATAAAAAGACCCTTCAACAAGCTAGAACAGCATATTTTTCATCATTAATAGAGGCGAATAAAAACAATCCTACGTTTCTTTTTAGTACAGTTGCCAAACTTACACAGAGTCATAGCTCTGTTGAGCAAACTATTCCCCCAGCTCTTAGCAGTGATGATTTTATGAGATTCTTCATAAATAAAATAAATGTTATTAAAAATAAAATCATTGGCACCCTCCCAAACATGATTACTTCTTCCTCAGTAAATGAGGCAGTATCGGAAAGAACTGTAGAACCTCAGTATTGCTTAGGCTGTTTTGATTCAGTCGAGCTTTCAGAATTATCAAAAATATTAGCCTCATCTAAACCTTCAACTTGTATTTTGGACCCAATCTCAACCAAATTATTTAAAGAAGTGTTCCATTTGGTTCCTGGCCCCATTTTGGATATGATGAATCTATCCTTAGTAAACGGATACGTACCACAGGAATTTAAAATAGCTGTAATTAAACCTTTACTCAAGAAACCTTCCCTTGATCAAGATGACTTAGTGAATTACAGACCTATATCTAACCTTCCTTTCTTATCCAAAGTCCTTGAGAAAATAGTTGCTAATCAAGTCTGTGAACATCTAAACAGTAACGAGCTGTTTGAAGAGTTTCAGTCAGGTTTTAGAGCTCATCATAGCACTGAAACAGCACTGGTGAAGGTTACTAATGATATTCTCATGGCCTCAGATAATGGACTGGTGTCTGTTCTGGTTTTGTTAGATCTCAGTGCTGCTTTTGACACAGTCGATCATAATATTCTCTTAGAAAGGCTTGAACATGTTGCAGGGATCAAAGGAACAGCACTAGGCTGGTTTAAATCATATTTGTCTGATAGATTCCAGTTTGTTCATCTAAATGATAAATCATCTTCACTCTCAAGGGTTACTTGTGGAGTTCCACAGGGTTCTGTCCTTGGACCAATTCTTTTCACCATATATATGCTTCCAATTGGTAGAATCATTAGACAGCATGGGATAAATTTCCACAGCTATGCCGATGATACACAACTATATTTATCCATAAATCCTGATGAACCCAGTCAGTTAGGTAGATTACAGGCATGTCTGGAAGACATAAAAGCATGGATGACCCTAAACTTTTTGGTTTTAAATTCTGACAAGACAGAAGTTGCTGTCTTTGGACCAGAAGTTCTTAAACAGAAACTGATTAGTCAATCACTTCATCTGGATGGCATTAAATTGGCCCCCAGTAATAACTTAAAGAACCTCGGCGTTATTTTTGACCGAGACTTGACATTTAAATCCCATATTAAACAGGTTTCTAGGATTTCTTTCTTTCACCTCCGGAATATTGCTAAAATTAGAAACATCCTGTCCAGGAGTGATGCTGAGAAACTAGTCCATGCATTTGTTACCTCAAGGCTGGACTACTGTAATTCTTTACTATCAGGAAGTCCACAAAATGCCATTAAAAGCCTTCAGTTGATCCAAAATACGGCAGCAAGAGTTCTGATGAATATTAAAAAGAGAGATCACATTTCTCCTGTTTTAGCTTCCCTTCATTGGCTCCCTGTTAAATCCAGAATAGAATTTAAGATCCTTCTTCTTACATACAAAGCCCTTAATAATCAAGCTCCATCATACATCAGAGATCTAATTGTTCCATATGTTCCTAAAAGAGCACTTCGCTCTCAGACTGCAGGTTTACTTGTAGTTTCTAGGATCTCTAAAAGTAGAATGGGAGGCAGATCTTTTAGTTATCAGGCTCCTCTCCTGTGGAACCAGCTCCCAGCTTTAGTCCGTGAGGCAGACACTCTGTTTACTTTTAAGGCCAGGCTTAAAACTTTCCTTTTTGATAAAGCTTATAGTTAGAGTGGCTTAGGTCATCCTGAGCTATCTCTGTAGTTATGCTGCTATAGGCTTAGACTGCTGGAGGACAGACTTACCAATTTTCTTCACTCTGCTACTTCCTTTTCTCCTACGACTCTCCAGTTGTATTACAGTACATTCTGTTATTTCGACTGTTAACTTTGTTTTCTCTCAGTGTTTTTCTCCCCATCAAAGATATACCTGGTCTGGTATCCTGCTTGGCTGCAATGCCCGGTTGGACGGGGGGCATCGACTGGGATGATCCTCTCAGTAACTGAACATCCACTGTGTCCTGTTATCAACTTTTTACTTTCTGTAACATAGAAAGTTCTCTTATATCGGATCTTCTGTTCCTTCTGTGTTCTGCTCTGTCTTCTCAAACCCCCAGACGGTCGTGGCAGATGGCCGCTCCTACTGAGCCTGGTTCTGTTGGAGGTTTCTTCCTGTTAAAGGGGAGTTTTTCCTCTCCACTGTCGCTACATGCTTGCTCAGTATGAGGGATTGCTGAAGGATTGCTGTGGTTGGAAATCTGCCCAACCTCACGCCAATGACTGACGCAATCTGCTGGGATTCCTTAAATAGGAAACTTTTTAACTGATTGGAATGTTTGTATAATTGTATTGAAATGACTTCTTGTTAAGTGCCTTGAGATGACATCTGTTGTGAATTGGCGCTATATAAATAAACTGAATTGAAATTGAATTGAATTGAATTGAATATGCAGGCCCGGCACCATGGGCACGCCTGGGCGGGCCAGGCCCGCCCATTCACGCTTCAGGCCCATCCATGACAGATTACGATGCCTCATGCAAATGTATTGGCCCAAGACAGCCACCAGAGGGTGCAATAGGTTACAGTGTTTCCTCTAGGATTTTTTTTTAGCAGTGGGGGGAGGCCTGCCGAAAGCCTCCCCCGGAAACGTCCCAACCGCTGCCCGGTCCCGTCCCGTCTAGTATGAAATGGAAATGACACTTTGCTGCAACACAAACAAATATATTTATTCACCTCTATTCACACAAAACGAGACATATTTCAGTTGTGATTGAACTGCATTTCTGGAGAATCTACAACAGAAATTCTTAATAGAGAAACCAAAACCAAAAGCATTGAACGAAATGAAACAAATAGCATCTTTGCCTCAGTGGCAAAGTCGGCAGCCTTGCTGTGCACATTTAATTTTCCTAGGCTTTTGGAAAAATAACTCCAAACCTCGGTTATAGGGGAATTCTGAAATAGGTGATCCAATGATGCTCAGTAGTATACATGCTGCTAGATGGTCCCCCTGCAGCCTGTTCCTGTTTCTATAAAATAATAAAACGAGTGATGAGAGAGATATTGATAGCTGAACAATCTATCATTTCAGATAACCCTGAAATATCTTACCCTGTTCATGGTGGAGAAATCTCTCACAGTTGACACTTGAGATTGGCACTGTGAGGGCAATGGCTACCAGCTTAATGAGGGAGGGAGTGTTGCCAACTGTCTCAGGCAGAAAGTAGCTGAAGTTGCCCCAGAAAGTCGCTAGATATCGCCAGATGACGTCATACGCTAATTTGCATAATGTTAATGTCATCACGTCATGATGAATGAAACAGAAAGGAGGAAATATTTATATTTAGATTAGGATTTTTGTCATACAGGGTTAAACAATACATTATTTAAACAGGGGAAACATGCTACAGGGAAATGTGACTTTTGTCTTCAAGAAGAGACTGTTGAGCATGTTACATATTTTGCCTGAAGTATATTGTGGAGAAAACTGATACAAAATTGAAAAGATATCAAATTACAACTGGATATCAAAGACCTTTTAAACAAAATGTAAAGTTCTGAAGAAAGAAAAATACATTTGCTGAGATATCTCAAGAAGACGAAATTAATAGAGAGAATATAGTTGTTTGTTTTTTAGTATTTTGTAAAAATAAGTAGGGCATATTTAGCATGCATCAAAAGTTTATTGCTTATGGTAATATTTTCAGTGGGGTTTTTTGTCATAAATTTTAAATGTCCTACGTTTTTGAACTCACAATACATTTTGAACAATCCTTGAATGCACCACAGGTGTGCGATGCAGCGTAGTACAGACAAGCTTCTGCCTTAATTCCCATTGAAAGGTTTTATATAAACATGCTGATTTATTTTATAATTTTGAATTAACATAAAGTACAAAACAACTTTGTTTGTGAGTGGATGAAATGAACCGAAAAAGGTTTGATTGGTCAGTGGACATAATCTGACCATGCAGCATGTACATGCGCAGATCATTCCCTTTCTGAGCATCGGGAAGGAGCAAGCTGGGTCTCTAAACTGGAGGAAATAACGGCGACAAAGTTTCACAGAAAGTAGCTAAGGGTGGTCCTAAAGTTAGCTAGATTTGTTGCTAAGCGCTTTTTGGAAAAAAAGTCATTAAGGGGGTCTAAAAAATCGTTAGAAATGGCGACAAAGTTGTTAAGTTGGCAACACTGGAGGGAGGGGTAGATCTGACACCACTCATCATGCTGGGATGCCAGCCGACCGGCCGATGCGAACGGTTCACGCCTCCGCGTCGTCCTTGAAGGGCATTATCCCGCTTATACCATAATCACTTACGAAAAAAATTAGTATTTAATCAATTAATAATACTTTAATGTGTTTTAGAGTTAAAATCGTGAGGGTTTTTATTTTTATAAGTCGAGTGCACCATTTAATATCTCCCGTATACAGGCGTTGCCAAGCAACGTGGCCACAGCGACCCGACCGCAGCAGTTGAGTGATGGGAAGTGAGATTGTGCCTTAACCTTACAAAGTGTTAATATGTTAATGTTATGAAACTCACCAAATAAGTTAAAAGAAATTATAAAATCACTCATGTTTTGTCTGTCTTGCTGCAGCGCAATAATTTAGAACTGTCATCAGGCAATTTGACGGGACGCCTTTCCTAGGGGGACTTCATCACTTTTTAACCTACACCCTCCAGCCAATCAGAATCGAGTATTCACCCAAACCTAGATAAGTGGAGGTAAACTGGACAGCCCCAATAACCTCTGAATAGTTCTACTTGCTAAATTGCAATGTGAGCGGCAGCAAACGGCGGTGCATTATGTCAGCAGGATCATTTAAAAGACAACCGCGACTATTGTGTGTCTGCCCCATTTCTTTCTTCTTTTTTTTTTTTTTTTACCCATTTCTGATACAGCGGCGGCAGAAAATTTTGGAGCGCTCCAAAGTCAACATAGAGGAAACGCTGGGTTACTAATCCGGAGTTTTGGATGCGGTAAAAGAAGACACTTCGGTACAAGTGTTTGCTAAGGCTGTGGGCAGGCTTGAGGGCGGAAGTGGAGATTTTTGTTCCAGCAACAATGGCGGCCGAAGCGGGAGGGGAGTACAGTTTTAAAAGTAAGTACATTAAAAACTTTAAGTGGTTGTGTTGTTTGGCTTTTGTTTTTGGTAGGCCTATAGACATGTATTTTCAAATTATTTAGTAAATCATCGCTCGTATGTTGGTCTAATGATTCTCCGTGTATTGCCCCGCTTATATACAGCTAATTTTGGTTTTTGCAAAAAGACGACTCTTTTTAGGAGAAATTATTACCTCTTTACCGTTGCAAAATTGGCCCACGGCGGCATGGAGATAAAATAATAAATCCAGTTACACACATTATGCTTAGAGGAGTCGTATTAAACCTAAAAAACTACAGAACCTGTGATCTCAGTGTGTGATCTCTTGTGTTAATTAATGAATTAACAGAGTTGCCATGTTCCTCATCTTCACTTATTTTCTATTTATTTTATGAGAACAATTCTGGTGGATTTGGAGGGCAATGTCACCCTTTGTTGGCCAAAAACAAATGAGATTTTTATTTATTTATGAAAAAGTACTGTATGTTCAGCAGTGCATCAATACATAATTTATCGTGTTAATAAATATAAATATATAATTTATATATAATATATATAAAATTTCCTAAAAGTTTTTGTTGCTCTTTTTATAAGCAGTTTTTTGATTTCTTGTTTAGGACATGAACCAGGAAAGGGAGGCAGAGGAGAGGAGAGGAGGGACCGGATGGATCGACTGTTTTCTGTTTGTTAATTTATGTTTTTGTCACATTGGTTATTTAGTTGTTCCATGGTTGTTATAAATAAATTGATTAAAACAAATAGTAAATATCAAGTTATTTTATTTAATACTTTTTACATTATTATTAAAAAAATTTAAACATATGAACATAAAGCTTTCTTTGAACAATTTAAAATGACTATTGAAAAATAAATAACAAAAATTGACATTAAGATAAATTATTGTGTAGTTATTTGTAGTTATTCATGCAGGATTAACCTGAATGACCTCTTCCTTGACCATTCTTTAAGCTTTATTAAAATAAACAGGCAGTTTTCCTGGATCAGCTGAATAAAGATCAGAGATGTGGATGGAGTTTTCCAGCTGAGACCTCTGGCTGGTCTTTTCTGGTTGAATATCGGGGCTTAGGGCAGCTTCTTCGCACTGTCTACTGCATCATCCAGGGGTGACTCATTCAACGGCTGCCACATCACTAAGACGCATTCAGAAGACAGTTCTTCCCACCAGAGAGCACCGCTGATTTCTCCAAACCAGCCTCATCTTCAAGCTCATCCCCAGGGGCCACACTTTCACCAGCACTGAGGCAGATGTTGTGGAGAAGAGCTCAGGCTGTTATGACCTCCAATGGTATTAAAAACTTAACAATGTTATGTTATTGTTGCACTGGTTGTTTAAAAGAATCTATTCAGTCTTTTCATTCAGAAAGTGCAGATTAGCAAGACATCACCAGGTTAAAAAAACGATATATTCAAACTCAAAAATACTTCATTGATCCCAAAAGAAAATTAGTGTGTGTGTGTGTGCAATTGTCTTTATCAAGACAATTGGATAAAAAAAGAGTTAAAAATAGTAAAAAAAAGAGCAATTTAAACTGAATTATCACAACGTCATGTCTTACGTTGTGATAATTTAGTTTAAATAGCTGTATTTCGTTCGACTGTAATTATAGTAACACTACATTTTAATAATTATTTTAAGTTATGAGTTCTTACCTTATGAGATTGGGTGAAAAACAGAGAGCCGTCGTAGGCGCACAGATGGCTGCAGTAATGAAGCGGGAGCTCTATATATACAGTCAATGAGCGGGAGCATTAACTGTATATATAGAAATTAGCCTTTAGCTTAGCTAGCCAAGTTTAGTATCAGAGGTAAAAGCGCGGGAGCAGAATTGGCGGGATTGCGACAGAAATACATGCCCTGCAAGGGCCAAGCAGGGCCGAGTCTACAGTGAAGATCCCGCCTTTATGCCCTTTTTAGGAAAATGCTTCGTCAGAACTGGGGAGGAGAAGTCTTTAAATCCGCCATGATTTCCCCCTCGAACGTGGTCATTGTGGTAAACGGGGAGGAGTGCAGAAACGCTGTCTATTATATATATATATAGTCAATGGATCCAGCTCCCAACCCAACCCAGAACTGGACATTTTGAACAGTTTGTCCAGATGTCTGCAGTCTTTGTTCATAGTGCTGCTTCCCTAGCAGACAACAGCATACAAAATCACACTTCGGATGACTGCGTGGTGGAACATCTGCAGCATGTCACTGCAGACATCAAAGGACCATAGCCGCCTGATGAACAAAAGCCGACTCTATCCCTTCCTATATGCTGTGTCTGTGTTGGTTGTCCACTCTAAGGTCCTCAGCTTCAGAGATTGTAGAGCCCGACCCAAAGTCCCCAAACTCTGCTTCCAGAAGGCGTGCTGGTGGGTTTGAGGAGTTCTTCGAAGTATTCCATCCATCGACCCAAAACGTCCCGCGTTGAGGTCAGCAGGACACCATCCCCACCATCCCCCCCCGAGACTCCGGATGTTGGACCAGAATCGATTTGAAGCCGTACGGAAGTTGTTCTCCATGGCCTCTCCAAACTCCTCCCACGCCTGAGTTTTTGCCTCAGCAACCATGCGAACTCCGGCTGGCCCGCCGGTACCTATCAGCTGCTTCAGGGGTCCCACAAGCCAAAAAGACCCGATAGGACTCCTTCTTCAGCCTGACAGCATCCCTTACCACCAGTGTCCACCAAGCAGATTCAGGGGTTGATGCCACGACAGAGACCGACCCCCTTATGGCCGCAGCTTTGGTCAACCGCCTCGACAATGGAGGCGTGGAACATGGTCCACTCTGACTCAATGTCCCCCGCCTCTCCCGGGACGTTTTTGTAGTTCTGCCGGAGGTGTGAGTTGAAGCTCCTTCTGACAGGAGACTCTGACAGAAGTTCCCAGCAGATCCTCACAACACGTTTGGGCCTTCCATGTCTGTCCGGCGTCCTCCCCCACCATTGGAGCCGACTCACCACCAGGTAGTGGTCAGTGGACAGCTCAGCTCCTCTCTTCACACGAGTGTCCAAAACATGTGGCCGCAGATCAGATGAGAAGACAACCAAGTCGATCATCGTGCTGCGGCCTATGGTGTCCTGGTGCCAAGTGCACATATGAACACCTTTATGCTTGAACATGGTGTTTGTTATGGACAATCAATGACGAGCACAGAAGTTCAATAACAAGACAACACTTGGGTTAAGATCGGGGGGGCCATTCCTCCCAACCACACCCCTCCAGGTCTCACTGTCATTGCCCACATGAGCGTTGAAGTCGCCCAGCAGAACAAGGGATTCCCCGGGAGGAGCACTCTCCAGCACCCCCTCCAAAGTCTCCAAAAAGGGTGGGTAATCTGATCTGCCGTTTGGTGCATAAGCACAAACAACAGTCAGGACCCATCCCCCCACCCGTAGCCAGAGGGAGGATACCCGCTCGTTCACCGGGGTAAACCCAGACACAGGCGCCGAGATGGGGGGCAACAAGTATGCCCACCCCAGCTCGGCACCTCTCAGGGGGGGCAACTCCAGAGTGGAAGAGAGTTCAACCCCTCTCGAGGAGACGGGTTCCAGGGCCAGAGCCGTGCGTCGAGGCGAGTCCGACGATGTCCAGTCGAAAGCTCTCAACCTCGCACACCAGCTCCGGCTCCTTCCCCACCAGGGAGGTGACTTTCCACGTCCCGAGAGCCAGCTTCTGCAGCCGAGGATCAGACCGCCAAGGTCCCCGCCCTCGGCAGCCACCCATCCTGCATAGCACCCGACGCCTATGGCCCCTCCCACAGGTGGTGAGGTCATGGGAAAGGGGGCCCATGTTACCTCTTCGGGCTAAGCCCGACCGGGCCCCATGGGTAAAGGCCCGGCCACCAGGCGTTCGCCAACGTGCCCTGCCTCCAGGCCTGGCTCCAGAGTGGGGGCCCCGGTGACCCGCGTCCGGGCGAGGAAAAACTAAATCCATTGTTCGTATTCATCATAGGGGTCTTTTGGGCTGCACTTTGTCTGATCCCTCACATAGAACCAAATTGCCATGGGTGACCCCACCAGGAGCAAAAAACCCCCGTCAACAAAGCTCCTAGGACCATTGGGACACTCAAACCCCTCCACCACGATAAGGTGGCAGCCCTGGGAGGGGCATGCCACAACAGCTGTATCATATGAATACTTCTGGATGTGGCAGGACTCTGAGTTGTATCTGAAGTCTGATGTGTAAAGCATGAACAGAACGGGAGCCAAAACAGTCCCTGTGGGACCCCAGTGCTGCATTCCAGTGTCCCAGAAACACATCTCCACACCCTGACGTATTGAGGACTGGATTTTAGATAGTCCATAATCCAGGATGTCAGGGAGCAAGCTACACTCATACCCATAAGTTTGTTTCTCAGTATGGGAGGTTTTATGGTGTTAAAAGCGCTGGAGAAGTCGAAGAACATGATCCTGACATAAGAATCCAGGTACACCCAGGTAGGAGTATGCCCGTTGCAGCATGTAAAGGACCGCATCTTCAACGCCTAAGTGTTCCTGATAAGCAAACTGGAGAGGGTCTAGTTCCTCAGCAACCTGCAGTTTCATTTGACAGACAAGGAGCCGTTCCAACATCTCATGATGTGGGATGTCAAAGCCACCGGTCTGTAGTCATTCAGCTCTACCGGTTGCCCTATTAAAAGGAGGTGACGCCGGTCCCCTACAATCCATGTAGGGAACAAGGCATGCAAGTTGAAAGATGTGTTCCGTTAAGATGAAAACAAAAGGAAAGTTGTATGTGGCATAAAAAAGACTGGATTCACACAAATCACACTGAACACACTATCCCCATAGTCAAACATAGGGGTGGTAACATCATGGTGTGAGGATGCTTTTCTTCAGCACTGACAGCAAAGCTTGTACAAAATCTGTTAAATTAGGTCATTCACTTTAAAGGGGGTGAATATTAATGCAATCACTTATTTCAATTTATGTATTTTTATTTGTCGTTGTTTTGTAGAAATCAATTTTCATGTTGAGATTAAAAGTTTTTCTGTATCATTTTTCTTGTCAAAAAAAGCCACATTTTGTCGATCAAGAGTGATTTGTCAAAGCAATGAAAGGGTAAAACATACAATGGTTTAAATAATTTTCATAGGCACTGTATTAGAGGCTTGAGACTGGGATAGAGGTTCACCTTTCAACAAAACAATGACTATACAGGCCGATCAACAGTGGAAGGGTTTGGATCAAAATATATTCAGTTATTAGAAGATCTTCTCATAGTTCTAAATCAAATTGAGAATCTTTGGAATATTGAGGTTTGTGGTTATAATATCACAAAATATGGGTAGAGTTCCACTTTGGCACGGTGCTGTAAATGGCGTTATGGTGCACAAAGCTTGTGTTCAGTTTAACTTTTTTATTTCCTTAAATAGGAAACTCTTTAACTGATTGGAATGTTTGTAAAAATGGATTGAAATGACTTCTTGTTAAGTGCCTTTATATGACATGTGTTGTGAATCGGTGCTATATAAATAAACTGAATTGAATTGAAAATTTCCATTCATTCTGCGTGAACAGCCAGCCATTACTGAGGCCTGTGTATGGTGCACTTGTTGGTGGTGGTGGGGGGGCAGATTCCTTGTTGCAGCCACAATAAAATAATTTGTGTGGAGAGTGTGAAGCGGCCATTTTGGTGAAGCAACTGTTCTGTAGATAAACTTGTAATAAATAAGTTGAAGAGCTGCCATTGTAGGCCAACTCACCACCAACTCACCCGAACCCCCAGGATGTAACCAGGATGCTGTTAAATGGCCACCATTATACTGAATTAAATTCAATTCGGTTTATTTATATAGCGCCAATTCACAACAGATGTCATCTCAAGACACTTAACAAGAAGTCATTTCAAAACATTTATACAAACATTCCAATCAGTTAAAAAGTTTCCTATTTAAGGAATCCCAGCAGATTACGTCAGTCATTGGCGTGAGGTTGGGCCCCGTTGATGCAGACTTTCCAACCACAGCAATCCTTCAGCAATCCCTCATACTGAGCAAGCATGTAGCGACGGTGGAGAGGAAAAACTCCCCTTTAACAGGAAGAAACCTCCAACAGAACCAGGCTCAGTAGGAGCGGCCATCTGCCACGACCGTCTGGGGGTTTGAGAAGACAGAGCAGAGACACAGAAGGAACAGAAGATCTGATATAAGAGAACTTTCTATGTTACAGAAAGTAAAAAGTTGATAACAGGACACAGTGGATGTTCAGTTACTGGGAGGATCATCCCAGTCGATGCCCCCCGTCCAACAGGGCATTGCAGCCAAGCAAGATACCAGACCAGGTATATCTTCTATGGACAGAAAAACACTGAGAGAAAACAAAGTTAACAGTCGAAATAGCAGAATGTACTGTAATACAACTGGAGAGTAGTAGTAGAAAAGGAAGTAGCAGAGTGAAGAAAATTGGTAAGTCTGTCCTCCAGCAGTCTAAGCCTCTCTGGTGCGCATGCGTCGGCGTCCTTCTACAGAGAGACTTGCCAAACTTCGGCTCCCTAACAAACACAGTTTTAACTGGTTTTAAATCGTTTTGATGACTGGTTTTAACCGATTTTAACACCACTGACTTTTAGCAACTTGTTTTTATCTGGGCGTTTTTTTATCCGAGCACGGACTACCTTTTATTTTGTCATGCCTTCACTCACCTGCACCCCCGGATGTGATGGCTGTTTTAAATTAACACAAAAAGTTCTGGAGCTGGAGCAGAGGATCTCCACGCTCCATCAAATCCAGGACCACGAGCGCGACGTGGACATCATCTTCGGCCGGACTTTCGCTGCCGCCAACAGTGCTCAGCTGGCGGACACAATTCCCTGCCAGCCCGGTGAAGCTGCGGAGGGGGAATCCATCGCTGGACTCTGACTGCTGAACGCCAGAGGAGCAACAAGAGGAGGAGGACTGCTGGTTCCATCTGGGGGCTAAGCCAAAAGCCCCCATCAGCTCAACACCGGTGCTTCAGGGTGCCTGGTCCATGGTCGGGCCCGGCCGCGGTGGGGGGGCCCGGAGCAGCCTCCACCGCTCTCCTTCACCTGGCCTCCCATTGTCAAACCGCTTCGGTGCCCTGGAGCACGACTTTCCTTCTCTGACTGTCCCTCCGGCCGCCCTGAAACACCGCAGCTCCGCAGGACTGCCGCCCATCCCCTCCCACCAGCCGGAGCAGCAGCCGGGCTCCCGCAGCCCTCCACGTCGCGCTAAACCAAGGACTCGCCGAGGAGTGCTCCACTACACCCCGTACCCACGGAACGAGCCCCCTGCGCCGACCATACATCGCTGCAGTCCTGGGGAAGCTAATCCGCCCAACATCCAGAAGGTCCTGGACGGTGAAAGATCCTCTGCCCAGCATCGACTTGTTGACCAGCCGCCCACCACGCTCATCATTGGAGACTCTATTATCAGGAATGTAAGGATGAGAGGAGCGGTCAAACTGTGTTTACCTGGAGCCACCGTAAAGGATATTACTGAACAGATCCTGGTCCATATCCAACATCACCCATCTGTGAGTAGAGTTATTATTCACGCTGGAACCAACGACATTCGTAAACAGCAATCTGAGCTCCTGAAGCTGGATTTTATACATTTGTTTAATCTTTTAAAATAGACACGTGTCTGTTTTTATTTCTGGCCCCACCCCCACTGTTGGCAGAGGTATTGGTCGTTTTGGCAGACTTTTATCTCTTAACACCTGGCTTTCCTCTGCCACCGTGATGCACAATATTGGTTTTATGGACAATTTTAACATTTTCTGGGGCAGGAGTCAATTGTTTGGTCCAGATGGACTACATCTTAATAGACAGGGTGCCCGCATGCTGTCAATGAGCCTGGCATGCCCTCGCCCCCCCCTGTCTACCACACCAGCCCCAGCTGCACCTGCCCTCCATGCCCCTTCTGCCACATCCTGATGTGTAGCTGGTCCCTGCTCCTATGAACTCAGTTCTGATTTTAACAGTAATTCACATATTGGACTTGGACCTTGCCCTAAATCATCTATACCTGTTATTATCAGCAGAGAGCGGACAAATAATAAAAAACGTAGCAAATGCAACTCTAATAATCTCAGTTACCAAAAGTCCTACCCCCAGTAAATCATACAGTCACTCCATCTCCAACCACTATTAATATGGCACTGTTAAATGTCCGCTCTCTGCTGAATAAAACTTTTATAATAAATGACCTAATTTTAGATCATAATATACATTGTTTATTTTTAAGGCAAGGCAAGGCAATTTTATTTGTATAGCACACTTTCAAAAGCAGGGTAATTCAAGGTGCTTTACATGATTTGGTGATTTAAAAGAAACACATAAAAGAAACACACATTACACATGATACACGATAAAGCGAGAAAAAAAAAAAAAAAAAAAAAAAAAAAGCAAGAGAGCATGAACACATTTCATACATATAACATCAAGCATTTACTCAAAGTCAATTCTAAACAGATGGGTTTTTAGTCTCGATTTAAAGCAGTTCAGAGTTTCAGCAGCTCTACACTCGTCAGGAAGTCTGTTCCAGATAAGGGGAGCATAAAAAGTGAAAGCTGCTTCTCCATGTTTAGTTCTGAGTCTAGGGATGTTTAGTAGGCTAGAGTTGGAGGACCTGAGTTGTCTTGGTGGTTGGTACCATGACAACAGGTCTTCAACATATTTTGGTGCTAAGCCATGTAATGATTTATAAACTAGTAAAAGTATTTTAAAGTCTATTCTCTGAGCTACAGGGAGCCAGTGTAAGGACTTTAGAACTGGGGTGATGTGCTCTACGTTCCTGGTTCTAGCGTTCTGGATCAGCTGCAGCTGTCTGATTGACTTTTTAGGCAGACCTGTGAAGATGCTGTTGCAGTAATCAATCCGACTAAAGATAAACGCATGGATGAGTTTTTCTAGGTCGTGTTGCAAAATCAGTCCTTTAATCCTAGAGATGTTCTTCAGGTGATAGAACGCTGACCTTGTTATTGCCTTTATGTGACCCTGGAGGTTCAGGTCTGAGTCCATTACTACACCTAGGTTACGAACCTGATCAGTAGTTTCTAGCTGTAATAATTGAAGCTGTGTGCTGACTCTTGATCGTTCCTCCTTGGGTCCAAAAATAATCACTTCAGTTTTGTTTCTATTCAGCTGGAGAAAGTTATAGCACATCCATCCATTTATTTGGTCAATGCATTGATTTAGGGTTTGAATGGGTTCAGAGTCACCTGGTGACATTGTAATGTAGAGCTGAGTGTCATCTGCGTAGTTATGGTAGCTA
This sequence comes from Valencia hispanica, assembly GCA_963556495.2. Classification (NCBI taxonomy): domain Eukaryota; kingdom Metazoa; phylum Chordata; class Actinopteri; order Cyprinodontiformes; family Valenciidae; genus Valencia; species Valencia hispanica. The sequence continues at coordinate 646,370 of OY747704.1, forward strand.
ATGTTATTGGTCGCTATAATCTTGCCTAGTGGGAGCATGTAGATATTAAATAAGAGGGGCCCCAGGATGGAGCCCTGGGGCACCCCACATGTGATTTCTGTTCGTTCTGATGAAAAGTTTCCTATTGAAACATAGAAGTCCCTGTTCTTTAGGTAAGACTCGAACCAGCCAAGTACTGTACCAGAGAGTCCGACCCAGCTCTCCAGTCGTTCCAATAAAATATCATGATCAACAGTGTCAAATGCTGCACTGAGGTCCAACAGAACCAGCACTGTGGTTCTTCCACAGTCTGTATTTATGCGGATATCATTAAATACTTTGACGAGGACAAACTCGGTGCTGTGGTGAGCGCGGATACCAGACTGAAAAGCATCAAAACGGTTTGTCATTGTTATGAAGCCATTTAACTGCTGAAACACAGCTTTTTCAATAATCTTACTGATGAATGGGAGATTAGAGATTGGCCTGTAGTTCTGCATTAACGTGTTGTCCAGATTTTTCTTCTTTAGCAGCGGTTTAATAACTGCTGTTTTTGAAGCCTGAGGGAAGACACCTGATAGCAGTGATGAGTTTACTATTTGAACAAGATCAGAACCAATAACAGGAAGAACCTTCTTTAGAAAAGCTGTGGGTAGGATATCAAGACAGCAGGAGGAGGAGCTTAATTGGATAATGATTTTTTCAAGGCTGTTCTGGTTTAATTCGTGGAATTCAGACATTTTCTCTACATTGTTGTTGATTGGGGATGGCACTGGTTGTGGGTTCGATATTGAGGTACAGATTGACCGTCTAATTGTTAGAATCTTTTCAGTGAAAAAGCTGGCAAATTCATTGCAGGCCCTGGTAGAGTTTAGTTCAGGGGCTACTGTCACTAAAGGATTAGTTAGTCTTTCCACTGTTGCAAATAGAGTCCGTGCCTTATTAATGTTTCTGTTGATGATTTCAGAAAAGAACGGTTCCCTAGCATCTTTTATAGTTAGCTGATATCTATTCAGTCTCTCTTAGTAGATCTCACAGTGAACCTGGAGTCGAGTTTTCCGCCATTTTCTCTCGGCTCGTCGACACTCTCTTTTTTCACTACGTACCAGTGGATTACGTGTCCACGGAGACTTCTTTCTACCTGAGACTACTTTCACTTTAGTTGGAGCAATGGAATCCATGATGTCTGAGATTTTCGCAAGGAAATTATCTACCAACTTATTTACTGAGTTTGAGTTGGGAGATGAGGGGGATGTGGTGGAAGGATAAATACGTTTAAAGGTTTCTACTAAACAGTCCCCTAGAAAACGCTTTTTTATAGTGGTCTTACTGTGGCTGGATAATTAAGCAGGGATGGTACTTTGAAAGAAAATACAGAAATGGTCAGATAATGCAATATTAATTACAGAGATGTCAGAAATATTTAAACCTTTGCTAATAATTAAGTCCAGAGTGTGTTCTCTATTGTGTGTTGGTTGTTTGACATGCTGGATCAGTCCGAAGTTGTGGAGAGTATCATCTAACGTTTTTGCTTGTCTATCTTGGGGGTTGTCGGTATGGATGTTAAAATCCCCCACAATGATTAGTTGGTCATAGTCGATACATATTACAGAAAGAAGGTCATTGAAATCATTAAAGAAGTTAGAGTTAAGTTTTGGTGGTTTATATAAACTTAGAAATAACGCTTTGTTAGGCTCATTTATCTGGGTGGCTAGGTATTCAAAAGAATCAAACGTGCCCAGGGTTACCTTTTTAAAGTTCATTGAGTTGTGAAAGATGGTGGCTACACCTCCGCCTCGTTTGTGTTTTCTGTTCTCGCTTAAGAAATTATAATTTGGAGGACTAGATTCTATTAATGAAGTTGTTTCGTTATTTTCATCTAGCCAAGTTTCTGATAAAAAAAGGGCGTGTAAATTATGGTCAGTGATGAAGTCATTGATAAGAAAAGACTTCCCGGATAGAGATCTAATGTTTAATAAAGCTAACTTAAGTATTGTGATGATGGGCAGCTGAACCTTCTGACAGGTTATTAATTTGAGATTTTGTTTAATATGAGAGCGTGTGGTTAACGGTTTATGTTTCCTGCTGCTGATAATCACTGACATAGCCTCAGGGGTGCCGGGTGAATTCTGGGAGACGGTAGGGGTGGATTTATTGCCCGGTTCCCTCAAATATCAGATATCTGTAATAATCAGTGGGGGGAAGCTCCCAGGCTTATGGACACTAGTCCCAGGCGTTTGGTGTAGTCTAAGTTTAGGTGTTAATTGTGTCCCAAATTTGATTTGCTCATTCAGTCTGTCTGTAAAGTTTCTAAATGGAGACTCATTTGATGTGGCTGAGTCACAGGAAGATGAAGACTTAATCTCTGATGGTTGTTTATCTGTTCGGTCCTGTGGTGTCATCATGACTTGCTGTTTTTGTTCTCTGATATCCATGGGCGCCTCAAGGTCAGCTTTTGGGAGCAAGTGTTTTGCTTTCTGATGTTGATAAGAAAAAATGTTGGCTGCTAACAGCCTTACTCCGGACCTGTCCAAATAGCGCATTCCTGCTTTGAACAGATGATTAGCACTTCCAAATACTTTGAAATTATTAATAAATGTGAACGACTTCTCAGCTGATTGTTTCTTCAACCATTTATGGAGCATGCGGAGTCTGCTAAATCTTTCATCATTCCCTTCAGGGACTGGTCCGCTGATGAGGATGTTTACGTTAAGTCCATCAAGTCTCTGTAGGAGATCAGAAAAGTCTCTCTTCAGAATCTCTGATTGTCTCATCGCGATATCTGCTGATCCAGCGTGAATGATGAGCTTTTCCAAAGCAGGATGTTGGTCCAAGATTTTAGGGATTTTTTCTGATTTTTCTCTCTGTATTTTTGTAGCAGCTATAAACTTTGGTATTATTGCTACAAAAAGCCTCAATTCCATTAATTGATCCGTCTTGTATGATAACAGTCTTTGCTGGGGGCGCTCTTACTTTATGTGTCCGTTTGATGCGGCTGGGTTTCTCCTGGTGGCTTTGACTGGTCCCGGGGGATGCGTCATCTTTCGGTGAACTCAGGGCTGCGAATCTGTTTTTCAGCGGGATTCCAGGTGGAGAAATATCTCTTGTTTTTGGCTGAAACCTCTTTTGTTTACTTTTAGCAGAAGCGGCAGTTCTGGGTTCAGAGGTTTCTCTGTGTCGGAGTTTCTTTTGTTTTTTCTTCCTCGGAGAACAGGCTGGGGTTGATTTCATGCGTTTTAAAGCTGGCCAGTTTTCATTGTAGTGCGGAGTTCTGCCGCTCAGACGCCTGTAGGGAGTCTCTGTGACACGGTTAGAACTATGTAACACAGGGCTGTTTGTATTCAAAGGTAAAGGTAAAGTTGTTTCATTTTGTCCATAATCAGCGTGGAGATCAAAATTAATTTCCAGACGACGTAGCTTCGTTTCAATGCCCTCAATTCTGTGGAGCAGTTTTTCAAAATCCTCAGCTGAGCAAAAAGCCATGTTGATAAGTCCATAGAAAAGTAATCCAAGAAGAGATCTGGTCCAATACAGTAACTCCAGGGGCTGGGAAAATAAAGTAACTAAGAAAAGGTTAAGAAAGAAAACAAGAAAAGCAAACAGAAAATAAAATAAAATAAAATAAGTGAACGGATCTGGAGAGAGACAGAAAGCAGCTGCTCCTCCTTCAGCAGACAGTTTTAACAGAAACATGGCTGAGTACAGATGCCCCTGTTGTTCTTACAGAGGCCTCCCCACCAAATTTTAACTTCAGTTATTCCACGAGGAGTTGCAAAAGGGGAGGCGGAACTGCTTTTATTAGTTCATCAACACTTTCTGCCAAACCTGTTTTATTTGATAATTTTAGTACTTTTGAATATAATGCAACAGTTTTTATCAATTTTGTACAACTCCTTTGAAAGGATCATTTTAGCTGGTGATTTTAATCTACACATGGATAACCTTTTAGACCCTTTATCAACAGAATTTTTAAATATTTTGAATTATATGGATTTTAGTCAGCATGTCATGCAGCCAACTCACAACAGAGGACACACCCTGGACTTGGTCATCACGCATGGCCTGTCCACACGTGTGTCCTCTGTTGTTGACTTGGCTGTCTCTGACCATTAATGCGTGTTTTTTAACATCACCAGTTTTATCCAGCAGGAGACCTCTGTGAGAACTGTCAGGAAGCGCCATCTAACCCCTGAAGTGGCTGCAGGTTTTCTAGAAGTTTTCCAAAAGTTTCCGCCTACTCTCTTACCTGCCCCCTGTGATTTTATCGCCAGTGATTTTAACAGAAGACTTCAGTCCGCTCTTGACCTGCTGGCTCCACTTAGAATGAAACGCTCACATTCAAAACTTGCAGCGCCATGGAGAAATAACAATCTTAAAAAACTAAAGAGGGACTGCAGGGCGGCAGAGAGAAAATGGAGAAAAAATAAAACCACGATAAACCATCAATTATACACAGAACTTCTCAAATCCTATAATAATGCTGTAAGAAATTCAAGAAATGCTTACTTTGCAAAAATCATATCAGACAATAGAAATAATCCTAAAATTCTTTTTTTCCACTATTGATAAAATTTTTAACTGTACTACTAATGCATTTCAGAAAACCCCCTCAAACAATCTTTGTGAGGAGTTCGCAGACCACTTTAGAGGGAAGGTAGACACCATCAGATATAATATTTTATCTTCTCAGTGTAACATGGTTTTAGAAAAATCTGAATTCGTGTCTCTACCAGAGGAAACGCTGGACAGTTTTGTCCTGGTAGAAGCTGGGACTCTTGATAAAGTTTTCTCCTCAGTGAGGCCCACCACATGTGTTTTGGACCCGATTCCCACTTCATTTTTTAAGCCATTTTATGAATCTTTTAGGGATGAGATTTTAACCATGATGAATTGCTCCCTTCAGACAGGGGTCTTTCCTGCCGCCTTTAAAGGGGCGGAAGTGAAGCCCCTGCTGAAGAAGAGCAATTTAGATTTTAATGATTTTAATAATTTTAGACCAGTATCTAACTTACCATTTTTAAGCAAGGTTTTAGAAAAGCTTGTTTTAATTCAACTTAACGATTTTATTAATGAGCACAATGTCCTGGAGAAATTTCAGTCTGGTTTTAGGGTGAACCACAGCACAGAGACGGCCCTTCTGAAGATTTTAAATGATTTTAGAATAAATTATAACGCTCAGAAGGTGACAGTGTTGGTTCTACTGGATCTAAGCGCTGCCTTCGATACAGTAGACCACACTATTCTTTTAACCCGTTTAAAACAGATCGGCCTCTCTGGTGATGTTCACAAATGGTTCACATCCTATCTCACAGACAGGACTTTTATGGTAAGTTTAGATACCTGCTCTTCTAGGGTCCACAGGATTACATGTGGTGTGCCCCAGGGTTCAATTTTAGGCCCAGTGCTTTTTAACCTTTATATGCTCCCTCTTGGCAGCGTCATCAGGAGACATGGAGTTAACTTTCACAGTTATGCTGATGATACACAGTTATACATCTCCATGTCTCCCGATGACACACGGCCAATGGATGCACTTTTTAACTGCATTTTAGACATTAAATCCTGGATGGCAGAAAACTTTCTCCAGCTCAACCAGGACAAAACTGAAGTTTTAGTCATCGGTCCTGAGGCTCAGAGAGAGAAACTTTTACCAAAACTACAATCACTGTCTTTTAATTCCTCTTTACAAGTGAAGAACCTGGGCATGATTTTTGACTCTGAGCTGACTTTTATTCCTCACATAATAAATATCACTAAAATAGGTTTTCATCAACTAAAGAACATCGCCAGAGTCCGCCCCATTCTCTCTTGGGCCAATACGGAGACACTGATGCATGCTTTTATCTCCAGTAGAATTGATTATTGTAATGCCCTGCTTTCTGGTCTTCCCAAAAAGAGTATATCAGGTTTACAACTACTACAAAATTCAGCAGCACGTGTCCTGATGAAGACCAGGAGGCGGGAGCACATTACACCGGTCTTTAAATCATTGCATTGGCTCCCCGTACATTTCAGGATCGACTTTAAGGTTCTTTTAATGGTTTTTAAGTGTCTTAATGGTCTTGGGCCTTCTTATCTCTCTGAACTGCTTTTACCATATAAACCTTCGCGGTCTCTGCGCTCCTCTGGCAGCCGTCTCCTTGTCACCCCAAAAGTCAGGACACACACGCATGGCGAGGCGTCGTTCCAGTTTTATGGCCCTCACCTCTGGAACAGGCTGCCAGAGGACCTCAGGGCTGCAGAGAACGTTCATGTTTTTAAGAGCAGGCTCAAGACTCACCTTTTTAGCTTAGCTTTTAACTGATTATTATTTATCACTGTTTAATTGCTCTGGATGTTTTATATGATTATATTTTTATCAGTTTTACTTTTCAATCTTAGCACATTAATTTACTGTTTCTTTTTATACTTTAATTTATCTTAATCTTATCTTGTTTCCTCTGTGGGAGCCCTCTGCCCCGGGAGCAGTGGTCGGCTGTAGCTGCCTGGGTGCTCTCCAGGTGGAGGTGGGGGTCTTGGCCTTGCCTGCACTGGGTGCCCTGTGTCGGTGCCTCGGCTGCTGCTGTTAATCTACTGCTGCCGGGCAGATGGCTCCTCTGATGGCGTTTCCTTGCATGGTTCATCTACACTCGGCCCAATGTCCTTTTAACTTTTTCTTTTAACTGTGTGTGTGCATGGCAGATGGGTTGGGGGGAGGGGGGTATAACTGTGACCATGCTTTTAAATCTGTGGGGGAGGGAAGGGAAGGTGGTTATATGTGGGGTCATTTTAATCTGTAAAGCACTTTGTGATGCAACTTCTTGTATGAAAAGCGCTTTATGAATAAAGTTTGATTTGATTTGATATAGTAGCATAACTACAGAGCTAGCTCAGGATGACCTAAGCCACTCTAACTATAAGCTTTATCAAAAAGGAAAGTTTTAAGCCTGGCCTTAAAAGTAAACAGAGTGTCTGCCTCACGGACTAAAGCTGGGAGCTGGTTCCACAGGAGAGGAGCCTGATAACTAAAAGATCTGCCTCCCATTCTACTTTTAGAAATCCTAGGAACTACAAGTAAACCTGCAGTCTGAGAGTGAAGTGCTCTGTTGGGAACATATGAAACAATTAGATCTCTGATGTATGATGGAGCTTGATTATTAAGGGCTTTGTATGTAAGAAGAAGGATCTTAAATTCTATTCTGGATTTAACAGGGAGCCAATGAAGGGAAGCTAAAGCAGGAGAAATGTGATCTCCCTTTTTAATATTCATCAGAAATCTTGCTGCCGCATGTTGGATCAACTGAAGGCTTTTAATGGCATTTTGTGGACTACCTGATAGTAAAGAATTACAGTAGTCTAGCCTTGAAGTAACAAATGCATGGACTAGTTTCTCAGCATCACTCCTGCACAGGATGTTTCTAATTTTAGCAATATTCCGGAGGTGAAAGAAGGAAGTCCTAAAAACCTGTTTAATATGGGATTTAAATGTCAAGTCTTGGTCAAAAATAACGCTGAGGTTCTTTATGTTATTACTGGGGGCCAATTTAATGCCATCCAGATGAAGTGATTGACTAATCAGTTTCTTTTTTAGAACTTCTAGTCCAAAGACAGCAACTTCTGTCTTGTCAGAATTTAAAAGCAAAAGGTTTAGAGTCATCCATGTTTTTCTGTCTTCTAGACATGCCTGTAATTTACCTAACTGACTGGGTTCATCAGAATTTATGGATAAATATAGTTGTGTATCATCGGCATAGCTGTGGAAATGAATCCCATGCTGTCTAATGATTCTACCAATTGGAAGCATATATATGGTGAAAATAATTGGTCCAAGCACAGAACCCTGTGGAACTCCACAAGTAACCCTTGAGAGTGAAGAAGATTGATCATTTAGATGAACAAACTGGAATCTATCAGACAAATATGATTTAAACCAGCCTAGTGCTGTTCCTTTGATCCCTGCAACATGATCAAGCCTTTCCAGGAGAATATTATGATCGACTGTGTCAAAAGCAGCACTGAGATCTAACAAAACCAGAACAGACACCAGTCCATTATCTGAGGCCATGAGAATATCATTAGTAACCTTCACCAGTGCTGTTTCAGTGCTATGATGAGCTTTAAAACCTGACTGAAACTCTTCAAACAGCTCGTTACTGTTTAGATGCTCACAGACTTGATTAGCAACAAGTTTCTCAAGGATTTTGGATAAGAAAGGAAGGTTAGATATAGGTCTGTGATTCACTAAGTCATCTTAATCAAGGGAAGGTTTCCTGAGTAAAGGTTTAATTACAGCTATTTTAAATTCTTGTGGTACGTATCCATTTACTAAGGAAAGATTAATCATATCCAAAATGGGGCCAGGAACCAAATGGAACACTTCTTTAAATAATTTGGTTGGGATTGGGTCCAACATTCAAGTTGAAGGTTTAGATGAGGCTAATATTTTTGATAATTCCGAAAGCTCGACTGAATCAAAACAGCCTAAACACAAATGAGGTTCTACAGTTCTTTCCGATGCTGCCTCATTTACTGAGGAAGAAGTAATCATGTTTGGGAGGATGCCAGTGATTTTATTTTTAATAGAATTTATTTTATTTATGAAGAATTCCATAAAATAATCACTGCTAAGAGCTGGGGGAATAGTTTGCTCAACAGAGCTATGACTCTGTGTAAGTTTGGCAACTGTACTAAAAAGAAACCTAGGATTGTTTTTATTCGCCTCTATTAATGATGAAAAATATGCTGTTCTAGCTTGTCGAAGGGTCTTTTTATACAGCAATAGACTGTTATTCCAGGTTAAATAGGAATCCTCTAGATGTGTAGAGCGCCATTTTCTCTCTAACTTCCTAGTATTCTGCTTTAAAGTATGCACCTCTGCGTTAAACCAAGGAGTCAGCCTCCTATGGTTAGTCACTAAGAATGGAACAGATTCTTTAAAAATGGTTACAGCATTGTCTGATAAAGCTCTACTATAATGAAATTTTCTTTCAGATTTAAGATGGTCAGTTAAAGTAAATTCAAAAGTTACTAAGAAGTGGTCAAACAGGACCGGGTTATGCGGGTGGACTGTTATTTCCTCACACTCAATACCGTATGTCAGTACAAGGTCCAAAGTGTGTTTACCCGAGTGGGTCGATCCCTGTACTTTTTGAGTAAAGCCAATTGAGTCTAAAATAGCACTAAAGGCTGCATTTAGGCTATCACTTTCAGTATCCACATGAATATTGAAGTCCCCCACTATAATGACCCTATCAGTGTTTAATACTAAATCAGATAAAAAATGTGAGATCTGATCCAAGAATTGAGAGTAAGGGCCTGGTGGACTATACAAAACCACAAACAAAAATGGTCTTAATGTTTTGCAACTTGGATGAGGAAAATTCAGGGTTAGATGTTCAAAAGAACTGTAGCTATCAATTGGTCTGGTACTAATTAGTAAATCAGAACGAAAAATGGTTGGAAATCAATGTGATTATCACAAATCAAGTCATTTACTAACAAAGTCTTTGAGGAGAGAGATCTTATGTTTAATAAACCACATTTAATAGATTTATTTTTCTGTTCAGTCAAAGTCGTATTTATCTTTATGAGATTTCCATAATTTGCTTTTTTTGGCTTAACTTTTAATCCATTTAATTTTGGCCGTGGACAAGACACTGTTTCTATAGAGTAATGGGTGGGTAACAGTACAGAAGCAGCAGAGAGGTGTGTTAAACTACAACTCTGCTTCCTGGTCTGGACCGTGGGTTGTCAGTGTTTTGGAGGACTAATAAATTCGGCCATATTCCTAGAAAGAAGAGCTGCTCGATCCAAAGTGGGATGGATGCCGTCTCTCCGGATCAGACCAGGTTTTCCCCAAAACGTTCGCCAGTTATCAATGTAGCCCACATCTTTTGCAGGACACCACCTAGACAACAATTGATGGAATGACAGCATGCGGCTAAACATGTCGTCACTGGTCCGATCAGGCAGGGGACCAGAAAAGATTACAGAGTCTGAAATTGTTTTGGCAAACTTACACAACGAAGCAACACTAATTTTTGTGACCTCCGCTTGGCATAAACGGGTGTCATTATCACCGGCGTGAATAACAATCTTACTGTATTTACGCTTATCTTTAGCCAGCAGTTTCAGGTAGGATTTGATGTCGCCCGTTCTGGCCCCTGGCAAGCATTTGACTATGGTCACTGGTGTCTCTAATGCCACGTTTCTGACTATGGAGCTGCCAATTACCAGGGTCGGCTTCTCAGCGGGTGTGTCGCTGAGCGGGGAAAATCTGTTAGAAACGTGGACGGGTTGGTGGTGGCCCGTGGGCTGGGTCCCAGAACTATGCTTCCTACGTACAGTCACCCAGCCGGCCTGAGGTCCCGGCTGCGCGGGCTCTACCGGAGGACAGCTAGGGGGTTCTATCCTTGTTGGCTCCGCACTGGCTAATGGGCTTCGGCTATCTGCTGGTTTTTCAACAGCGTGGAGCCGTGCTTCTAATTCTGATACCCTCGCCTCCAAAGCTACAAAAATATTACATTTATTGCAGTTACAATTATCACTAAAGGAGGCAGGGAAGTAACTAAACATCTGACAGAGAGAGCAAGAGAGAAGAGAAGAGTTAGAGACAGGAGAGAGAAGAGTAGCCATAGCCGCAATGAAGCTAAGCTAACTGAGCTAGCGAGACCTTACCACCCCAAGAAAAGCTGTGAACAATCACAACCTGTTTATAGGAAGTTCTGCTCATACTCTCTACAGTTGGAGAACTCATGTTCAGTCTGAGTTCACACTGGGTTTATAGATCCCAAGGTATTTAGGCACTGTACGCTACTTTTTCCTTTAAAATCATTACTGTGGGGGGCTTGGGTGCCACATTAAACAATAAATCAATTCATTGTGTGATAAATTGAAATGAACACAATCATTTTTCCAGCCATGATCATTTACATGCTGGTTTGTCTTCCTCATGTGTCTCCCTCTTTCTACCAAAGAGACAGGATGAAAAAAGGCAGATATGGTCCATATATCTGTAGTAGCAGACTAAAATGTCTGGTTTTATTCAAACTGTTTTTATTTTCAAAACTCCTCTAACTGGTAGTTGTGCCTATTTTTCTCATCTGAGCCACGTGATTTATATTTTTGGACGGGCATTTTGTTTACAGAGTTCATCCGTTTTCTATTGTTTTGGTCATTTATATTGGATAATAAAATGTATTCCAGTTGCAGTGATAAATGTTTTTAGAATTTAAAGTTAATTGATTGTTCATTTGGTGTACATGCATTATTATTACATTAGTAGAAAATGGTCTCAAAACGACAATATTATCGTTTATCACAATCATTTCTGAAGCAATTTATCATCGAACAGGAGTTTTTATCGGGACTGGCCTAGGTAGCTCAACATAAAAAAAGGAATCTGTCAGTTGGACCTGAATGAGTTTTCTGCTCCTTCTTTTCATTTCTAGTGAGTACACATTGTAAGAATTGCAATAAAACATGGTGACACATCCTTGGTGGCTTTGTAGAGGGAGTGAGGTCATGTTTGGTTGTCGTGGGTTGGTGGGAGGAGGGGCTTGCACAGGGCTGTATGTAAGCAATAACAGGCATCTGTAATGGCTTGGTGTATTTTCTGACATGGCTCTAATAGGATAAAAAAAAAATTAAATGACAAAGGAAGATGGAATACAGAGTCAAGAAGTCCAGGAAGTGTTTGTTATAGCTGGTGTTGAGGCTTGTATTTTTTTTTTTTTTTTTTTACAGTCAGTAACATCAATCAGTAAAATATAAAATTCCTTTGGCCTAGTAAGATACAGAAGTAGCTTTTGACTTTTTTAAGTTTCAATTTTTACTGCAGATTTATGACTTTCAAAAAAACATGTTTTATGTTTGATCATGAACTTGGTAACTAAAGTTTGTATCTTTTCCATATCTGTGAACATCCAAAGAGAAATAATGTTTTTTAATGGCTTACAAACACTGCAAGATTATCTGAAAGGAAGGCTGATGAAGAACATGTATTGAAGTTGTAAAGTACACCAGTACAATCACTAAGCCATAACCGGCGGCGGCAGTGGAAACGCTCTCATTGACTACAATGGGAGCGTTTTTGCTGCGGAGTGTGTGGCGGAGCGCATGAAGTGGAAAATGGGGGTAACACTGACTTCTTAGGCAACTGATTGGTTATTGGGCATCAAGAGATGTGACAGATGCTTTTCTTTGATTTCCTACACCTAAAGGAAGCCAGTAATCTCTCTAGGTTCACCAGACAATGGAATCATTGAATATGAATATTAAAATGATGAATATTAAAAAGAGAGATCACATTTCTCCTGTTTTAGCTTCCCTTCATTGGCTCCCTGTTAAATCCAGAATAGAATCTAAGATCCTCCTTCTTACATACAAAGCCCTTAATAATCAAGCTCCATCATACATCAGAGATCTAATTGTTCCATATGTTCCTAACAGAGCCCTTCGCTCTCAGACTGCAGGTTTACTTGTAGTTCCTAGGATTTCTAAAAGTAGAATGGGAGGCAGATCTTTTAGTTATCAGGCTCCTCTCCTGTGGAACCAGCTCCCAGCTTTAGTCCGTGAGGCAGACACTCTGTTTACTTTTAAGGCCAGGCTTAAAACTTTCCTTTTTGATAAAGCTTATAGTTAGAGTGGCTAAGGTCATCCTGAGCTATCTCTGTAGTTATGCTGCTATAGGCTTAGACTGATGGAGGACAGACTTACCAATTTTCTTCACTCTGCTACTTCCTTTTCTACTACAACTCTCCAGTTGTATTACAGTACATTCTGTTATTTCGACTGTTAACTTTGTTTTCTCTCAGTGTTTTTCTCCCCATCGAAGATATACCTGGTCTGGTATCCTGCTTGGCTGCAATGCCCTGTTGGATGGGGGGCATCGACTGGGATGATGCTCCCGGAAACTGAACATCCATCTCGTGTTATCAACTTTGTACTTTCTGTAACATAGAAAGTTCTCTTATATCAGATTGTGTGTTCCTTCTGGGTCTCTGTTCTGTCTTCTCAAACCCCCAGACGGTCGTGGCAGATGGCCGCTCCTACTGAGCCTGGTTCAGTTGGAGGTTTCTTCCTGTTAAAGGGGAGTTTTTCCTCTCCACCGTCGCTACATGCTTGCTCAGTATGAGGGATTGCTGAAGGATTGCTGTGGTTGGAAAGTCTGCATCAACGGGGCCCAACCTCACGCCAATGACTGACGCAATCTGCTGGGATTCCTTTAATAGGAAACTTTTTAACTGATTGGAATGTTTGTATAAATGTATTGAAATGCCTTCTTGTTAAGTGCCTTGAGATGACATCTGTTGTGAATCGGCATTATATAAATAAACTGAATTGAATCACTACTTTATTTTGATAATAGGCAAGGCAATTGTATTTGTATAGGACACTTTCAGCAGCAGGGTAATTCAAGGTGATTTACATGATTTGGTGATTTAAAAAAACAAAAAACAAAACAAACAGACATGGAATATAACATTGGAAATTAAAAGTAAAAGAACCACACATTACACATGATACACAATAAAGCAAGAGAGCATGAACACATTTCATACATATGCATTTACTCAAAGGCAATTCTAAACAGATGGGTTTTTAGTCTCGATTTAAAGCAGTTCAGTGTTTCAGCAGCTCTGCACTCGTCAGGAAGTCTCTCTCTTTTTCTCTGGGCCGATTGTCATCGCCGGTCCCTGTATGGCGTCTCGCCTTGTTTGCTGGTCGCGGCGGCTGGGTGGCATTTCTGGGCCTGATCAGTCCTTTTTCGCACTGGACTTAGCTCCTGGGTCTTGGTCTTTGTGCGCTGCGGGGCGCTGGGGTCGGGCGTTTGCCCAGGTTCGGTCGGACCTGCGGGTGGACTGGCCGGATAGTGGGCGTGCAGGGCAGGTGGGTGGGGCGCTGGGTTTGGTTGCCTGCCGGGCCATTGAGCAGCAGTGGTCGCTCCACAAGGGAATGGGGATGGTGGATGTCAGCCTGGTGGGTCGGCCGCCCGGTTCATTGGTTTGCTCCTGGTCTGGGCGGGTACGTCGCCGGGCTGTGGGTGCCTCCGATGCGCAGGTGGCGCTGGGGGCCTTCTTTGCTGGCGGGGAGGCTATTGCTAACTAGCGACAGGTGCTCTCCCCCTACCAGGGCACTTGGACGGGGGGATGGGTGTGCTGGAGGGGGAGCGAACTCAACTTGAGTGTCTAGTGTCTTTTGTGTTCTGATAGTAGAGCGAATGTCAGGGTGGGTTTAGTTCTCATTCTGGGATGGGGCTGGGGGGACTGCCTTGGGGTCCGTGGGGCTTGGTGGTGCTGTGGCCGTGGGCCCTGGGTTGAACGTGCCATGGCCTCCCTCCCCTGGTGGATCCCGGTGAACAGCGGTGCCTATTGGGGTCAGTGGGGGAGCTGGCTCCCTGGGAAGACATTTTGTCTCCCAGTCCTTCCCTCCCCATCCCCCAACACCTCTGTCCACCCGCTCCATCACTTTACCACTCATATAGGGTCTTGGGGCATGGGCACATCACTGGCGTGGCGTCCTGCGTCCCAATTTTAATATACAACTTAGACACTCCCACTTCTAACATTTTCATGCAACACACATGTAGGGACTTTTTTCGGCATCCAGAGGGGGAGCGGTTCATTCAGCTTCACCTCTGGTGCCGGTGCCCACTGTTAAACCACATACAGACACTGAGGGCTCGGGGTGGGGGTTGGGAAATGTGTGGCTGCCTTCCCCACATCCCACCCCTCTGTTTTAAATGCACATTATTATAACACGCATCAACACCATACTAGAGCGGGAGGATAGAGGCTAGGGGTCTTCTTACACCCCTGTTCGCTACCGGCCATCAGGGGTTGGGGTCTGGAGGAGGAACAGGTGGTCTGGTCGGGGTCCTGGGCTGTCAGGCTCCCTCGCCACTGTGGGGCCCTTGGCGGTCTGCTTGTCTCCGTCCTAGAAGGTAGGGGTCCATCTCCTGGGTCCGGGGGCTGGTGGCTCTACTGGGGCATCGGTACCTGGACCTGGGAGCATGAAGTGTGTATGGGGTGTATGAGTGAGGGTACAGCATCA
Organism: Valencia hispanica; assembly: GCA_963556495.2. Taxonomy (NCBI): domain Eukaryota; kingdom Metazoa; phylum Chordata; class Actinopteri; order Cyprinodontiformes; family Valenciidae; genus Valencia; species Valencia hispanica. Next base: position 661,382 of record OY747704.1, read on the forward strand.
TTTCTTGGGTGTCTTGGTGAGTTAGTGAGAATGTATGTGTTTAAGAGGGAGGGAACGTATGACTGTCTGTATGTCTTTGTCTGCCTGTCAGGTTGGGTCTTGGGCTGCCCTCTCGCCTGGCGCACCTCAGGCCTTACATTTAAAGGGGGGCCTATTTCCCCTCCGTCACTCCCCGCCGGTGACAGATGCCCCTGCCTACTGGTGCGTCGGTGGTCAATCCGGTTCGGACCTAGTGCGTGCCTGGCCGGGCCTGGGGGGGCCAGTGTGTCGGTCGGCCGACGCCCTGGGCCGATATCTTCCTTTGGTTGGTTGGGGCACCTCTTTTAGGGGTGCCAGGTTTGGGATTGTTGGGTGGTGCCTGCTCGGTTGCTCGGCAAGACACGGATGCAGCGTCTCTGCTAGTTCGATCACCTGTTCTGTGCGCACCGTGCGTGGTCGGCCCTGGCCTTTGTTGGATGCCTGGTCTCGGCGCTCTGCGTTGCATGGGATCAGGACTCGGGAGCTGGTACAACTTGGTGTCCAGGTGCTGGCTGAGCTTGGCCTGGGGATGCTATCCATCCGCTGCGGCTACGGGTGGGGCGCTGGGATGTTGGCGGTGGGGATTGGCCCAGGGTGGTGGTGGCGCGTGGCGGCCGGCCGCGCCCCCTGCGGTGCCGGGGGCCCCTCGTCGGGCTGTCCCTTGTCGGGTCTCTGCTGGGGGGTGGGCTCTCCCGGTCCATGGACTGGTCGTCACTGCTGCCCCCGGGCCCCTGCATACTAGCCGCTGGACGTTCCCCTGGGGTTCTCCTTTGCTCCTCTCTTGGGGGATGCAGTCGGCCCTGCCCGGGTCCGCCCGGGGCTTTGGGGGTCCTTTGGACGTCTTGGCTCCGATCTCCTTCATGTCTGATTCGATTCTTGGGAGACGGATTGATGCCTGCTCACACCAGCTATCAAACACTCTTATGGAGAAACCTTATATGCACCAGCATGCTAACACACACACATAGATGTGGGGTCTCTGGTGTTTACAGATATATTCTTGGGCTGAGGTTATCATTACTAGAGCTTGATTAATCGGTACCATGAGTTTTTCTGTGACATTGTTGTTGTATTTTTATATCCATTCTTGTGTGATGTGGTTGTGTAGGTCTTCAACATATTTTGGTGCTAAGCCATGTGATGATTTATAAACTAGTAGGAGTGTTTTGAAGTCTATTCTCTGAGCTACAGTGAGCCAGTCTAAGGACTTTAGAACTGGGGTGATGTGCTCTACTTTCCTGGTTCTAGTGAGGAACACGAGCAGCAGCGTTCTGGATCAGCTGCAGCTGTCTGATTGACTTTTTAGACAGACCTGTGAAGATGCTGTTGTAGTTGGTTAGTTCTGGGGCTACTGTCACTGGAGGATTAGTTAGTCTTTCCACTGTTGTAAACAGAGTCCGTGCATTATCAAGGTTTCTGTTGATTATTTCAGAACAGAAAGATTGCCTAGCATCTTTTGAAGTTAACTGATATCTGTTCAGTCTGTCTTTGTAGATCTCACAGTGAACCTGGAGTTGAGTTTTCCGCCATTTTCTCTCGGCTCATCGACACTCCCTTTTTTCACTACGTACCAGTGGATTACTTGCCCACAGAGACTTCTTTCTACCTGAGACTATTTTCACTTTATTCGGAGCAATGGAATCCATGATGTCTGAGTTTTTCAAGAGGAAAATATCTACCAGCTTGTTAACTGAGTTTGAGTTGGGAGATGAGGGGGATGCGGTGGAAGGGTAAATACGTTTAAAGGTTTCAACAGAACTGTGCCCTAGAAAACGTTTTTTATAGTGGTCTTACTGTGGCTGGATAATTTAGCAGAGATGGTACTTTCAAAGAAAATACAGAAATGGTCAGATAATGCAATATCAATTACCGAGATGTTGGAAATATTCAAATCTTTGCTGATAGTTAAGTTCAGAGTGTGTCCTTTATTGTGTGTTGGTTGTTTGACATGCTGGGTCAGGCCGAAGTTGTGGAGAGTATCATCTAATGTTTTTGCTAGTCTATCTTGGGGGTTGTCGGTATGGATGTTAAAATCCCCCACAATGATTAATTGGTCATAGCCGATACATATTACAGAAAGAAGGTCATTGAAATCATTAAAGAAGTTAGAGTTAAGTTTTGGGGGTTTATATAAACTTAGAAATAAAGCTCTGTTAGGCTCGTTTATCTCGATGGCTAGATATTCAAAAGAATCAAATGTGCCCAGGGATACCTTTTTAAAGTTCATTGAGTTTTGAAAAATTGTGGCTAAACCTCCACCTTGTCTGTGTTTTCTGCTCTTGCTTAAGAAATTGTAATTTGTTAGAGTAGATTCTATCAATGCAGATGTTTCATTATTTCTATCTAGCCATGTTTCTGATAAAAAAGGGCGTGTAAATTATGCTCAGTGATGAAGTCATTGATATGAAAAGACTTCTCGGATAGAGATCTAATCTTTAATAAAGCTAACTTAAGTAATGTGATGATGGGCAGCTGAACCTTCTGACAGGTTATCAATTTTAGATTTTGTTTAATATTAGAGCGTTTGGTTAATGGCTTATGTTTCCTGCTGCTGATAAGCACTGGAATGCTAAACTCAGGGAGGCCGGGCAAGTTCTGGGAGACAGAAGGGGTAGATTTACTGGTCGGTTCCCTCAAATATCAAATATCTATAATAATCAGTGGGGGACAGCTCCCAAGCTTATTGACACTAGTCCCAGCGGTTTGGTGTAGTCCAAGTATTGGTGTTAATTGTGTCCCAAATTTGATTTGCTCGTTCAGTCTGTCTGTAAAGTTTCTAAATGGAGACTCATTTGATGTGGCTGAGTCACAGGAAGTTGAAAACCTTATCTCTGATGGTTGTTTATCTGTTAGGTCCTGTGGTGTCATCATGACTTGCTGTTTTTGTTCTCTGATATCCATGGGCGCCTCAAGGTCAGCTTTTGGGAGCAAGTGTTTTGCTTTCTGATTTTGATAAGAGAAAATATTTGCTGCCAGTAGTCTCACTCCGGCCTTGTTCCGATAACGTAGCCTTTCTTTGAACAGATGATTTGCACTTCCAAATACTTTGAAATTATTGATAAATGTGAACAATTTATCAGCTGATTGTTTCTTCAACCATTTATGAAGCATACGGAGTCTGCTAAATCTTTCCTCATTCCCTTCAGGGACTGGTCCAGTGATGAGGATGTTAATGTTAAGTCCATCAAGTCTCTGTAGGAGATCAGAAAAGTCTCTCTTCAGAATCTCATCGCGATATCTGATGATCCAGCGTGAATGACGAGCTGTTCCAATGTAGGATGTTGGTCCAAGATTTTCTGGATTTTTTCTGATAATTCTCTCACTATATTTTTGTAGCAGCTATAAACTCTAAACATAAAATCACAGTAAATTACTTTTGACGTGTTACTTGATGTAACTAGTTAAATTTAGATGGACCAATAAATTAAAAGCTTCTTTCAATGACACTGCTTCTTTTCTTCAAACACAACAAACCGGAGCAACTGTTGATTCAGTATACGCTCCATCCAACTTATCGATTGTGAAAAATACACCAAGTTAATTGAAAAGTCTCATCCCCAGAGGAACCTTTTCCACTTGAGAATTATGGTCTGAGACTCAGAGCTGCTAACTCTAACTTGCTCAAAACAGACGAACCAGCTGCAGGGGACAGCCAGCGCCCTGAGGGTAGAATCATGATCTGGCTCCAGGGACCTGGAATGTCAGATCCCTTTCTACACTCCTTCACACTACTAACCGAGCTATCAAAGGTCTATGTCAGAAATCATACTTTAGATAATGAACAAAGCAATCTTCAAAGAGGGCTGCAAAGTGCTGCAGGTGATAGGACTGATAGAACTTCTAGCAAGAAGGTTCTGAGTTCGAATCCTGCCCTACATGGAGTTTTTATGTTCTCCCTGTGCATACCTTGCTTCTCTTCAGGTACTCTGACTACCTCCTACAGTCCAAAAGCATGACTAACTTGTCCTTAGGTGTGTGTGTGTTTGTTTGTTTGTCCTGTGTTGCTCTGAGATGTACTCGTGACCTGTCCAGGATATACTTACCTCTTGACCAATGACCACTGGAGAGTGGCACCAGCCCCCCCCCCCCCAAATATAAGTGGGTATGGTCAATGAATGGATGAATTCTCAGATTCTTCTTGGCTGTATTCCCTGTCTCACTACTTCTTGCTTCCTTGTTGGAAGGAGTCTTTTAAAGGAGGGAAAATGTAAGGAATCCAGCTGGAGAAGACAAAGCTGAGTTCACCCATACTGAGGAACAGTTTAGTTTTTCTACTTCAAATTACACAATTTTAGAAGCAACACAAAAAAATAGCGTTTTTGATTAACTCCCAAACATTCAAAAACTGAAATATCAAGATATGTTCTTTTTAAACTTGAAAGGAACTACTTATGGCATCAGCATGACTCTGCCACAGCAAAGTATAGACTGAATATTCAACGTCAAGCACATTTATATTTGATGTAATAAAATATAATATGGGCCCTGAGCAGCTACGCTCTCGCACCTTTATTATAAACGAAGCAAATCACCCTTCTTGAGTGGTAATTTGGCTGGTACAGTGGACGGCCGTGACAGAACGCCTAATAATATTCTCCACGAACATTAGTTTGATGAATGAGAGTCAGAAAGCTGATTTGTTACAGCAGAGGCATCATTTAGCAGAAGGATACTGTGACACCTCTATTAAACACTCGCGCTCTTAGTGCACACCGTAGGGCTGCTATCTGAAATGACGGACACGGCAAGCCCATCAGCATTCATTATGGTAATGTTAGAAAAAGACACTTGTCTTCAGAGTAAATGAACAGCAAGCGAAGCTCACCGCTCAGCCTGCCGAATGAAGGACAAAATGAGGCAGTAGCCTGCTGACATGACCGGCGAGTGAGAGGGAGTCGGCACAGTTTATGAGCCCAGATAAATGCACAGATGCAATATTTATGTTTGCATGTTCTGCTGCTGATGCTGCTGCTACAGGATTACATAGAGGTGAGACATTTACACAAATTAAAGCAATGTGACACCAGCCCCTCCATATAGGGCCATGAGTGTTCAGCTATAACTTAGACTTTTTTTACTGAAGGCGCTGTCTGCAAGCTCAGCAGGCTCCTACTGTCCACCTGCTGAGTCACTGTCACTGCCTGCTGCTGCCAGGTGAAAGGTGCACAGTGCTGAACACAGACGTCCCGTGCTGTAGGTGCGGCTCTACAGAATTTCTTTGGCTGACAAAGGTCACATGAGTAGGACAATGTGGCCAATGTCACATTCAGTTCTGTTCAGTGTTCATGAATTTATCAAAGGACTTGACAAACCGATATTAAACTGGCAGCCTCTTGTATACCTACAGTTTGGTGCATAACCTGTAAGACTGGATCTTACTTCAGGACTGTGTGTACAGTAAGCGTGATGTATTTTAAGTTGTGTGTGTAGGCACCCATACAGAGGGCAGACGTGATGACATCAAGGAAGAATGTGAGCTTGTTAAATGTTCCATGTGCACGTTAAGCAATAAAGTTGAACGTTGATAAAGATCTCAGCTGTCCTGTCTCATCAATATAACATGGTGTCAGATGATTAAGCGGACAAAAGATGGCACAGTTTCAACCACCACAGAACCTGAGTTTGCAAGGCAACCTAGCGGAAAATTGGAGGAACTGGCTGCAACGCTTCAAGCTGTTCTGCACTGCTAACAGCAAAGCAGAGAAGTCGGAAAAGGTGCAGTGCACGACATTTCTGCACGTCGCCGGGGAAGAAGCTATAAAAGTATGTAACACTTTTCACTTTACGGCAGAGGAAAAGGATAAAATCACAGTGTTAAAGAGGAAGTTTCAAGACTATTGTGAACCAAAAAGAGTTGAAGAACAAAGCAAAAGACTGCGAGTTTGGAGATCTACACGACTCTTTGATACGTGACAGGATTGTTTGCGGCATAATTAACGATCAAGTGAGAGGGAGGCTGTTAAGAGAAGCAGACCTGACACTAGGTAAAGCGGTCGATATATGTCGAGCAAGTGAAATAACAACCAGTCAAGTGAAAGCTCTTACTGAAGAAGTAGAAGTAAACAAACTGCGGACAGTGAGGACGAATGATAGAAAGAGCGCAGTGAAAACAAAGAAAGCTGAGCCAGAAGAGATGAGCTGCAATAGATTTGGGCTGAAACATGAAGAAAACTGCCCGGCCATGGGTCAAACATGCAATATATGCAGTAAAAAGAATCTTTTTGTCAGGATGTGCAGATCCACAGATCAGAGGAGGCAGCATGGAAAGAATGTGCATGTAGCAAAACAAAATGAAACTGAAATGTTCATTGGGTCGGTAGGAGCTGAGAAAAAAGGCTTTGCAGAAGTGGAGTCTGACAAAAGAAAAGATGCATGGACTGAAATATTCAAGATAAAGGACAAAGAGGTCATGTTCAAGCTGGACACAGGGGCAGACTGTAATGCAATGTCATTCAAAACGCTGAGGGCACTTGGAATTAAAGGAAAACTCAAAGCAAGTAAAACAAAGCTCGTTCCTTTTTTCGGTCACAAGGTGACAGCATTGGACAAGAAGACGCTTAATTGTGAGTACAAAGAGAAACAGCATGAGATTGACTTTGAGATTACACAAGAAGATGTTTGCACAATCCTAGGAGGGGATGCCTGTTTAAAACTAGGCGTAGTGAAAAGACTGTATGAAGTTAAAAAGGAAGATGACATCCTAAAAGACTATAAAGATCTGTTTGATGGACTAGGCTGTTTACCAAATCTGTATCATATAAGGATAGACCAGACAGTCAAACCTGTAGTGCATGCCCCCAGAAAGGTTCCAGTTGCAATGAAGTGGTTTCCTGTATGCCAAATGCTAAATATTTTTCAGTGCTAGATGCTAATCAGGGCTTCTGGCAGATCAAACTGGATGAAGAAAGTTCCAAGCTTTGTACGTTTAACACCCCCATTGGCAGATACCGGTTCCTTAGGCTACCCTTTGAGATCTCATCAGCACCAGAGGTGTTCCAGAGAGCCATTGCACAGCTGATAGAGGACCTGGACGGAGTTGTGAACATCATTGATGACTTGCTGGTGTGGGGAGATTCCAAAGAACAGCACGATCAACGACTGAAGAGACTTCTGGACAGAGTAAGGGAGGCCAATCTGAAGCTTAACAAGAAAAAATGCATCTTCAGAACAACTGAGATTAAGTACATTGGACACACACTCACACACAACGGATTAAAGCCAGATGAGGAAAAGGTGAGAGCAGTGACCCAGTTACCTCCACCACAGGACAAAACTGAACTTTTGAGGTTTTTAGGGATGATCCAATAACTTGCCAAGTTCATTCCGAACCTGTCGGATAACAGTGCCCCCTTGAGGAAATTGCTGGAAGCAGATGTGGAGTGGCACTGGGAGGAACCACAAGAAAAGAGTTTTGAGCAACTCAAGAAACTCGTCAGTAATGCTCCAACACTAAAGTACTACGACGTCAATAAACCAGTCACACTGTCAGTTGATGCAAGCTCAGAAGGAATAGGAGCAGTCCTGTTGCAGAATTGGCAACCGGTGGCTTATGGATCGAGAGCTCTCAGTGACTGTCAGCAAAGGTATGCTCAGATTGAAAAGGAGCTACTTGCAATCGTGTGCAGCTGTGAGAAGTTTCATCAGTACGTTTATGGGAAAGACATACTAGTAGAGAGCGACCATAAGCCGTTGGAGAGCATCTTTAAGAAGTCATTGCATCAAGCACCGATGAGGTTACAGAGGATGCTGCTGAGACTACAAAGATACAATGTAAGAGTGACGTATAAACCAGGAAAAGAACTCTATTGCAGACACCCTGAGCCGAGCTTTTCTGAAAGAACAAACAGAGGAGTTACTAGAGGAAGAGTTGGAGGTGAGTCTGTTGACACTGCAGCTACCAATGTCAGAAGAGAAACTACTACAGTTCCAAACAGCTACTACACAAGACACGGATATGCAGGTCCTGAAAGACAGGATAATGAAAGGATGGCCAAGTCAAAGAAGTGCAGTAGAAAAGGACATGTTACCATACTGGACGTTTAGAGAGGAGATCACATTCACATCTGGACTGATGTTCAAGGGAGCAAAGATAATTGTCCCAACTCAGTTAAGAAAAGAGATGTTGAAAAAAATCCATGAGTCACACTTAGGAATAGTAAAGTGTAAAGAAAGAGCTAGAGACATTTTGTTTTGGCCGAACATATCAGCACATATTGAGGAAATAGTATCACAGTGTGCAGTTTGTAATGAACACAGAAACAGTAATCCAAGGGAGCCGCTACTTTCCCATCCAATACCAAACAGACCATGGGAGAAGGTAGGAACGGATCTCTTTAACTACAATGGTTCTGAGTTTCTGCTGTGTGTGGATTACTATTCAAAGTATCCGGAGATCATGAAACTGAAAGAGATCAACAGTTGCAGTGTAATAGTGGCCATGAAGTCGATATTCGCCAGACATGGTATACCTGATGTTGTCATCTCAGATAATGGGCCTCAGTATGCCAGTGCTGAGTTCAAGGAGTTTGCTGAAAGCTGGGAATTCAGACACATTACATCCAGTCCTACACATGCCCAGTCAAACAGACAGGCTGAAAGGACAGTACAGACAGTTAAGAATCTCCTGAAGAAATCAGAGTGCAGTAAGGGTGACCCATATATTTCACTCTTGGAGTACAGAAACACACCCCTGGAAAGTGTAGGACTTTCACCAGCACAGATGCTCATGGGGGGGAGGCTCAAAACTAAGCTGCCAACATCAACCTTGCTGCTCACGCCGAAAGGAGTGGAGAAGGTTCAGCAGAAGTTGAAGAGGAAGCAGGGGAAACAGAAGATGTACTTTGACAGACAAACAAGGGCATTGCCAGAGTTGCATGAAGGGGAGAACATCACGATGAAAAGAGGAGATACATGGCAGCCTGCAGTGGTTCAATACAATAACCAGCAGCCTCGTTCATTTGTGGTTCGCACCCCAGATGGAAGAGTGTACTGGAGGAACCGTAAACATCTGCTTAAAACAGAAGAGACTATGGTTCCAATTACAAATGGACTGGATATTAATGTTGAAATGGACAATTCGGTGAAAAATGGTGAATCTGAGAAGCTTCAAACAGAACAAGCAAGTTTGTCAGAACAAGTTAATGCACACACCGACTCTAAAAGGAAGGTTAACTGATTTGTCTTACAGAATCTGGCAGAGCTGTAAAACTACCAGCTAGATTTAGAGAGTAATGTTAAGGTCATGATGTACCGCCAGAATATTAAGGTCTTAAAGTTAAATTTACATATAAATGTTGCTAAAATGTAAATATGTTCTAGAAAGTAGAAACAATAGCCTGCACAGGTATATTAAAGTAACACTTGAAATGTTTTGGTTCTAGGGAAAGAAATAAAGTATTATTATTATAAAGAAAAGAAAAAAAACTGAACTTGTTTAAAAGGGGGATGTGATGTATTTTAAGTTGTGTGTAGGCACCCGTACAGAGGGCAGACGTGATGATGTCAAGGAGGAACGTGAGGTTAAGTGTTCCATGTGCACGTTAAGCAATAAAGTTGAACGGGTTGATAAAGATCCCAGCTGTCCTGTCTCATCAATATAACAGTAAGGTAGGGGCATTAAGGATGGGGTTTTTAAAAACTGTTTAACAATTTAAAACATACTGCCAGTGCAAACAAATGGAGTCTTTTTAATTATGTAAGTTTTGTTTTATATAAAACTTTTGGATTTTACCTGGATTTTACCAATTTGCTGCTGGTAATGATAAAATTCTTTTTACAGTAAATGACGTATTTTGCTCAGTGCAGGGAATAGTTCCAAGTGTGATTTACACTGTCCTACAAAAGTATTTATATTCCTTCAACCCTTCCATATTTTGTGACATTACAACCACCACTCCATCCTGTGGCGTATGTGCATGTAAATGTTTTGTGCATGCTTCTTGCTTTATTGCTGTTTCTACATTATATGCTTTGTCTGTGTTTTATTGCTATTTTTATTTTACCCCTTAATCATGTAAAGCACCTTGAATTATTCAATTCAATTCAGTTTGTTTATATAGCGCCAATTCACAACGGATCTCATCTCAAGGCAATTAACAAGAAGTCATTTCAATACATTTATACAAACATTCCAATCAGTTAAAAAGTTTCCTATTTAAGGAATCCCAGCAGATTGCGTCAGTCATTGGCGTGAGGTTGGGCCCCGTTGATGCAGACTTTCCAACCACAGCAATCCTTCAGCAATCCCTCATACTGAGCAAGCATGTAGCGACGGTGGAGAGGAAAAACTCCCCTTTAACAGGAAGAAACCTCCAACAGAACCAGGCTCAGTAGGAGCGGCCATCTGCCACGACCGTCTGGGGGTTTGAGAAGACAGAGCAGAGACACAGAAGGAACAGAAGATCTGATATAAGAGTACTCTCTATGTTACAGAAAGTAAAAAGTTGATAACAGGACACAGTGGATGTTCAGTTACTGGGAGGATCATCCCAGTCGATGCCCCCCGTCCAACAGGGCATTGCAGCCAAGCAGGATACCAGACCAGATATATCTTCTATGGAGAGAAAAACACTGAGAGAAAACAAAGTTAACAGTCGAGATAACAGAATGTACTGTAATACAACTGGAGAGTAGTAGGAGAAAACGAAGTAGCAGAGTGAAGAAAATTGGTAAGTCTGTCCTCCAGCAGTCTAAGCCTATAGCAGCATAACTACAGAGATAGCTCAGGATTACCTAAGCCACTCTAACTATAAGCTTTATCAAAAAGGAAAGTTTTAAGCCTGGCCTTAAAAGTAAACAGAGTGTCTGCCTCACGGACTAAAGCTGGGAGCTGGTTCCACAGGAGAGGAGCCTGATAACTAAAAGATCTGCCTCCCATTCTACTTTTAGAAATCCTAGGAACTACAAGTAAACCTGCAGTCTGAGAGCGAAGGGCTCTGTTAGGAACATATGAAACATTAGATCTCTGATGTATGATGGACCTTGATTATTAAGGGCTTTGTATGTAAGAAGAAGGATCTTAAATTCTATTCTGGATTTAACAGGGAGCCAATGAAGGGAAGCTAAAACAGGAGAAATGTGATCTCTCTTTTTAATATTCATCAGAACTCTTGCTGCCGCATTTTGGATCAACTGAAAGCCTTTAATGGCATTTTGTGGACTACCTGATAGTAAAGAATTACAGTAGTCCAGCCTTGAGGTAACAAATGCATGGACTAGTTTCTCAGCATCACTCTTGGACAGGATTTTTCTAATTTTAGCAATATTCCAGAGGTGAAAGAAAGAAATCCTAGAAACCTGTTTAATATGGGATTTAAATGTCAAGTCTCGGTCAAAAATAACGCCGAGGTTCTTTACGTTGCTGTAGAAAGTGTGCTATACTAATAAAATTGCCTTGCCTTGTCTAAATGAATCAGGAGAACGTGGTCATTCTTCAGAGTTATATAAAGACAGATTATATTATAAACATCTGTGTGTAACTATCTAAGTCTTTGCCAGAATACTGACAAGCTCAGTAGGCTAAATCCTCTTGAAGCAGTGACTGGGGCCGGCTCCTTAACGTTTGTTTACATGATGAAGATCTAAAATCACAGTGCGCATGCACAACGTGCATTCAGTAGACAGCCGGGGGGCACAAATGCCACGGCCCCAAGCTGAGATTCTGCTACCTTCCTCCATAGAGAAAGGCAGCAATGTACCATCTGGCGCGCAGTTTGCCAGAAATTTAGTAGAAGAAGATTTTTTTTTTTTTTTAAACACCATTTATTCACACATTATCATTATTCAATTTACAAAACCAGTAATAAAATTACTGTAAAATAGTACCAAATTCTAATTTTCCATCAATAATTGTACAAAGAATTTAACAACTTTTGTACAAATTCATCAAAGTTCTGGCACACAGAGTAGTAGGTGTAGTCCAGTCGAAGTCTGGCTTTGACATTGATTTTTCACAAGGTTACAACATCATATGCCTGTTCTTTTTGCAATTTATCCCTTCTAGATAAGTAAATAGCCAACTTGGCCTCACTGACCAAAAAAATTAAAACCCTGTTTCTATCTCTATTTTTCTTGACTTTTTCCACACCCCCAATAAATACTTTGATGGAAAAAACCATGCCAAAAGCATTAAAAATCCAACTAAGAATATTAAAAAGAGGATTATGTCATGTTTTTGTATTGAGGACCCAAATGCAGAAAAGTAAATAAGAATGTTTTAATAACAAAACAAGGACTTAAAAACTCAGGAGGATCAAAAAAACCGCAGCAATGGCCAAACAGAAACCAAGAAGGGAAGGTAGACGGTCAACAGGGAAGGCAGGAACTAGGCGGGGAAGAATGACAACGAACCAGCGAGTTGTGACTGAGTGAGAACCGAATATATACTGAGGGGAGAGTGAGGATGTGAAGCAGAGAAGGAGCAGGAGACCAATTAAGGGAAACAGTTGCAGCTGGTGGTGATTAGAGGAAGCTGGACTAGGAGTAGAGTGGCAGAGAAGCAGGAAGGACAAGGGAAACAGAAAACTCTTAAAAAACAAACCAATGATAACAAGTCTTAGAGGAATCTAAAGGGAGGCTAAAGGAAACACTAGAAAACAGAAGGAAGACATATAAGGAAACTCTGGAGAGAAAGAAATAAGGAAATTATCTAAAGAGAAATAAACTAAGGAAACACAAATGAGAAGGTGGACATAAAGATGAACACATCCAGGAGCATGGAGGGAAAGAGGAAACAATGAAGTGCCATAAATAAATACATAAATATAATAATTAAACTGAATAAGGAAAAACTACTAACTTGAGACACAAAGGAGGAACAAAACAAGAGGGCACCTTGGGGTAAAAAGGGGAAGAAAACAAGGTGGAAGGAAAAACAACAAACTTGCAACACAAAATCCAAAGACCATGACAGATGACCATGCCTCTTACATTCAGTAGAAACATGAAAAATATTTTCAAAGGAATTGCAAAAAAGGGCAGGCATTCAAAACATTTGTGTTAAACTTTGATAAATAGAAATTAGTTGGGATCGCGCCATGGAGTATCCTCCACTGTAGGTTTCCAGTCCTTTTTTTTTAAGAGAGGACTTTACATTGTAGACCATTGCGGCTCACATCCTCTCAGTTTGGTGGTCTAAACCGCTGGGAGCCTGCCCTTCAATTGATCTAAGTTTAGTACTTTTACACAGTTTACATATATAGTCTGTTTCTCAGAACTGCGAAGAGACAGTTTTTAATCTTCTCCGGTCCACAACAAGGGTCCATCAGTGTCCTTGAAAGGAGGAATTAAAACTAGGTCCAGAGGTTCATCCAACGCGTCTGGCACGAGTTCATTTCTGCTATATTTCCTTAAAAGCACCCATTACTTTCTGGAAAGTCTCTCTTTCCAGAGTTCCAGCACTTTCTGGGTTAATCTAACACATGAGACTTCCAAGGCAGAGGTTAAAGTGGTGGCATCTGAAAGCAAAGTTACACCCACCTGTATCAGTCTTCCAAGGCTCACAATCCTTACATGACAAGTTTCTTGATAGTCCAGGCAATGATTGACGGCTTATATCAAGTCTTGCATCAAACACTAAAGGTTCCTTCAGCAACCAAAATAAGGACCCGTGCTCACATCTGGTCCATTTAAAAAGAGCACAAGCCTTAAAAACACCTTGATAAAACCCAGGTAAGGTGCTTAAAAATTGAGATTTAAAACCTGTTAAAAACTATCCAAAGTCTAGATCTAAACTAGATCACCCAGACGCATCAAAACACAACTGGCTACATTCCTCCACACTAAATCTGTAGGACCAAATAAAAACCTCTTCACAAATTGCAACCTGAAAGCAGCCGCTCTGCTGGCCAGGTGGACTAGGCCCTGACCCTCCTCCTCACGGGGCAAAAACAGGACGGCTTGTGGTACCCAGCGGAATCTATCCCAAAAAAATGTATTAGTTTTGACTGTATTTCAGCCAACAACCCGCTCGGTGGTTCCAGGCACACCAGGCGGTGCCACAACTGGGAGGCCACCAGATTGTTCACCACCAGTACCCTTCCCCTGTAAGACAGCTGTGGATGTACCCACCGCCACTTTGCCATTTTGTCAGAGATTTTTTCAAGAACGCTGTCCCAGTTCTTTTTTATTATGTTTTCATTGCCCAAGTAAATGCCCAGATATTTCAAACCATCTCTCTTCCATTCTAGATGCTGGGGTAGTAAGGGGGGGTTCCCCTCCCACTTTTTATCCAATTAACTTTTGCAGAAGAGACTTTAAGGATTTTTCCCACAACACTGGTCAAGACGTCAACGTTTTTTTTTATAAAAAGAATGACGTCAACAGCGTAAGCTGATAAACTAAATCTGTCACTAAAACCGGGCAACGTCAGGCCACTTATAGTTGATCTGAACTTGTAGAGGAGGGGTTCCAGGGAAAGCGCATAGAGCATACCAGACAGAGCACAGCCCTGCCTAACACCTCTATGCACATTGAAAGGAGCCCACAGACTGCCATTAATCTTCAGTACACTTTCGATGTCACTGTACAGCACCTTGATCATGGCTATGAAGCCAGCATTGAACCCAAAACTTTCCATGGTTTCCCATTGAAAGCAGTGTTCAACGCGGTCAAAAGCCTTCTCTTGATCAAGTGAAATCAGACCAACACCATTCTCCAATGAACTGGAGACCTCCAAAATATCGCAAATTAGGTAGATATTAACTACCATAGACCTGCCTATGACACAGTACGTCTGGTCAGTATGGACGACCTCCTGCATTGCTCTCTGTAGTCTCAGGGCCAAGGCTTTCGATAAAATCTTGTAATCTGTGCACAAAAGTGACACCGGACGGCAGTTTTTAATGTCCTGCAGGTTCCCCTTCTTAGGCAGGAGGATGATGACCGCCCTGCGACAGGAGAGCGGCAGGACAGCTTTGAGGCTCTCATTGAACACGTCGAGCAGGTCTACAGAGAAAATGTCCCAATAAGCTTCATAAAATTCCACGGTCAGGCTGTCAATGCCAGGTGCTTTCTGTCCCTGCATTGTTTGCGGCTCTCTCTCTCTTATCTTGGTCGGCTCAGTGAGTTCATGTCCTTCATCTGACAAGAGACAACGGACAAACTTTTTCTGCCCTCGTTTCTTCTCCAGTCCGAAGAAATAGCTGGATGAGGCATCTATTTGGGAGATGGTTTTGACCCGAGAGTGAACCAGAGCGCCCTGCACCTTTGTGTCAAGCAGGTTAGCCAAAGTGGCTTTTTTAGTCTTTTTTAGACCTCAAAATGCACTTGATTTCCTGTGGACTCGCATACCCGCTCATACTCCACTATATCTATCTCCAGATTTCTAACAGATCTGGTGATGTCACGTGTGACACCAAGACTGTACTGTTGACAGAGCTGCCTAATCTGTACTTTTCCATGATCCCACCACTGCCTCAGGGATATAAAATCATCTTTCCGCTGTCTAAAATCAGTCCAATAAAACTCCAAAATATCCCTAAAACACTTATCTTCGGTCAAATTAAGATTGAAATGCCAGAATGCACTCTTAGGAGATATATATACAATTGTGTAATTGCACACTCCAGTAAGGCATGATCAGTAAAACCAACAGGTAAAATATTACACACGTTAAAAATATTTAAGTGATGGGAAAAACAATAAAAACGATCTAAACGAGCCAAAGAGATCCTACCTTCTCTGTGGTGGGACCATGTGTACTGTCTGCAGTCTGCATGCATCCTTCTTCAAACATCCACCAGACCATGACTGCAGATCAGCTGCTTAAGGGTGTGAACCGATGGTAAATGAGGGTCTGTGTGGTTCCGATCTAGACTGTCATTAATGGTACAGTTAAAATCTCCCACTAAAAATAAATCGTCTGTAACATTTAGATCTTTCAGTTTTCCATTTATGACATTAAAGAACTGCACCCTCTCTGCCTCTATATTAGGAGCATAAATATTTAGAAAAACAATAGTAAAACCATCAAAGTTAGCTGTTACAGCTAGAGGCATACCTGTAACTAGTGACTCAGCTTTGATAGAGTTGGAGAAGTTTTCAGAAAAAAATGCATACCCCGGCTCTTGCTGATGACCCATGGTTTAAGAACACTTTTCCTCCCCACTCTTTATTCCATTCAATCTGATTACTAATATCGTTTTCAGTTTCCTGTAATAAGGTTAAATCTAAGCGTTTTAGCTTAATGGACTCAAAGAGCACTGCTCTCTTTCTCTGGTCTCTTGCTCCATTTATGTTTAAGGAGCCCACTTTAAAAGCGCTCATTGAGACTAAAATGTTTAAAAACTCACAGACAACAATAATAGAGAACCACAGAGTTAAAAATAAAGCCATTCCCTCCATCCCTTTAGGTCATTTTTTTTACTTTTGCCAACAGCTTCTTTAACCTATATACTTCCTGATTTGTCAGTCCAGTTTTAGCCTTATTTGCTATATGGCATTTTGCAGATCTGCAAAAAGCCTTAACATCAGGAAAGAAAACTTCAATGTTCAGGCCCTTCATATTCTTTGTATCAATCAGAAAACTTTTGATAGCATCAGCGGGATACATTTTCTCTTTTGTCTTGGAAAATTGACTCTGTGACATGTCGCTTAAATCTGAGAGGATGCTTTTACAGTCGCTTTCCTCTGTCTGATCTAACTGAATCAGACAGCCCAACTTGCCTGCTTGTTTTAGCCCCAGCACTTGTTTCAGTATCACATCCTGCAGGCACATTGCGCTTCTTAGAACTCTAGCTCCATCTCCTCCACAAGCCTCACAAAGTTTACGCCGTCATTTGTCCGACCACTCACTTCACTGGCTTCCTGCCCATCTCCTTTTCCTTCCTTACTATTCCCAGAATCTTCCACTTTTTTCACTGTTTCCATCCACTATCTCCCTGCTCTCTTCAATGGTCGTTCCACTAACTGGTTCCTTTTATCACAACTATGTACTCTATATCAACATTTTTAAAAGTTGTAACTTTTTCTTTTTCACTGCACTGAATTTCCTCGGTGCAGGCCTCGGTTACTTTACACACTAAGGTGTTTTCACTTTCAGCCGCTACCTCCAGGTTACGGTTCACTCCACTCTCTGTGCCACCTGACTTAGTGACACTGGGTCCTTCCACGTCAGGTTCAGCTGCACATGAATTAGCCTCACCCTTTACCGCAGGGGCAGGAGACTTTGCCCCTTCACTAACCAGTCCTGGCCCTGCTTTTTTAGGACAAACTTTAAAAATATGTCCTTCCCCCCGCAGTCGAAACATTTCATGGCCGATGAAGTGGCAAACAGAATATATTCATATTCATCGACCTTTACATGGAACTGTAAATTAAGCTCCTCTGACTTCTTTGGCAGGATCATGAAAACCTGGCGCCTGTGTAACACTATATGACCTAAGAGAAAGGAAGTGTTCCCCAAAGGGCGGGTAAAATCCCATTCAGTGTAATAGCCAATGTCCCGAAATGCACCTCAATGTCCATGAGGCCGTCCCTTTGGCATACATGAATGGGGACTTTTGGGGAACACTTCGGACATTTGGGGAACATGGTGTAAGGGTGTTTTTTCCTGGTGGGGGCAGTGGTTTCATGGTAAACCCTTTGGGAACACCTGGGATGTTTAGGAAACAGTCGACCGGCCGGCTTCATGTGAACCCTTTGGGGAACACCTGGGACATTTGGGAAACAGTCTACCTGCCACTCTGTCCCTTGGCTTTTGGGCTGTTTTGCCTGACCCTTCGGGGTCTCCTGGGTCATTTCGCGAGTGTTTTCGGCACATGTCGACCTGGTGAAACGGGGTCGTCCCGGGACGTTTGGGGACACGCCCGACCGGTCCCAAGGCAGGCCTACAGGGGCCCCAGGTAGCCGACGCTGGCCGTTTGGGTATACGTTTCCTGGGACATTTGGGACGAGTGCTTTTTTTTCGTGGGATCTGGACCTGTGGTACCTGCTATCGGTTTCCAGGTTCTCTGGGCGCATCCGGGTGTACCCCCCAGGGTTCGTGGCCGCCCCGAGGGCCAGGCAAGGAAATGTATGCCGATTGTCCCTGGCAGGTTAGGGATTTCAGGGACGTTTGGAATACGCTCCCATTCTAGGAAATCTATGCAGATTGTCCCTGGCAAATTAGGGACTTCAGGGACGTTTGGAATACGCTCCCATTCTAGGAAATGTATCCCGATTGTCCCTGGCAAATTAGGGATTTCAGGGACATTTGGAATACGCTCCCATTCAAAGAAACTCATTCCAAATGTCCCTGGCCCCCGGGACATTTGGCATCAATTCTTCTGAATAGATGTTCATTCCAATTGTCACTGAATTCCCTTATTTTGGGAATTAATGTGATATGTAAGGTCAAAAGGCCAGATTCTGCACACAATGGATCATAAGTGGAGGTGAATTCATGACATTTACCCAGGTATGAGGACCCATTTCTGGGCTAAAGACCACTGTGCTCCCCCCTGGACCTCTGGTTAAGTGGAGGGGAATTTTTGACATTTACCCAGGTATGAGGTCCCACTTCTGGGCTAAAAACCACTGTGGACACCACCCTGGAAGTCTGGTACCCTGGGGAATTTTCTGACACCATTTACCCATGCTAAAGGCAACTTTTACGGTTCTATCCCTTTGGGGTACTACCCTTTCCTTTAGGACGCTCTTTCCGTTAGGGCGTCGTTCGGGATACGCGGGACACTTCGAATATCAATCCCGCCCTTTGGCATATGTCGTAATGGGAAAGGGCCATCCAAAGTGTCCCGCGGGCCATTCTGGGACATTCGGGGCGGCCCTTTGGGGTATGCTCCGGACATGTCCCATTACACCGTATTCCAAAGGGCGGGTTTGATATCCGAAGTGTCCCGTTTTCCGTTTTGGGACATTTGGGATACGTTTCGGACATTTGGGGCGGCCCTTTGGGGTACGCTCTGGACATTTCCCATTACACTGTATAACAAAGGGCGGTTTTGATATCCGAAGTGTCCCGTTTTCCGTTTTGGGACAATTGGGATACATTTTCGCCCTTTGGGGAACAAAATGCACCACCCGGTGGCCGTTTCGGTCGGATCAGCCCTTCGGCATACGTTTGACGGCAACTTCAAAAATTCGTCCCAGAGGGCCCGAAAAATCTGAAAACCGGGGAGGGCAGAGGGCCGGGGCCCGGCTAATTTCTGGAGGAGCCCCGGGCCATTTGGGGCAACGGGGCGGGCGGGGCGATTTTTTGAAAAAAGTGGTCGCGCCGCCCTAAACGTCCCATTCAATATGTGCCAAATGTCCCGGAGGTCCCCAAGCGTACTAAGAGAGGAGACTTACACCCAGACAGCACGTTCTTAATCGGGGAGACTACCTTCCCGTGCCTAGCGAGATCCCTCTTTAGGAACTCGTTGCTGATGAATGGAGGAACATTTGACAGGATGACCCACGTAGCCAGTTGGGCCAACGGGACAACCGGTACAAATGCTCCCCCCACGGTGATGCCCTGCTCTATCAACTTGTTTGCTAGTTACACTTTGGAGACATAAAGAACCACAGCCCCATTCATGAACACTGCAGATTTTATGAAACTGTGTCCTACTACCTCCCGCACTGCCAATGCTAACACGAAGACCGTGCTTCCTGGTGAGCGTGGCAAAGCCGCCCTCTTGAGATAAAAACAACAGAGCCTAGGGTACCCAATGAAATTTGTCCCAGAAGAAATTGACCATTTCAGATTGAATACTGGTTAGCAACCCGCTCGGTGGATCAAGACAGCCGATGGAAAAGTTGGGAAGCTACCAGGTTGTTCAGTATTAAGACTCTGCCTCTGTAAGACAATTGCGGGTGAATCCACCGCCATTTTGCCAGTTTATCTCTGACCTTGTCAAGGATATTTTCCCAATTTTTCTTTACCATTTCTTCATCCCCCAGGTAGATACCCAAGTACTTAAAACCATCTTTTCTCCACTCCAGGTTCTGAGGGAGGACCGGAACACCCTCATCCCACCTCCCAGTGATCAGGGCAATACTTTTTCCCCAGTTCACCTTGGCAGAAGAGACATTAAAAAAAGTTAGACTGTTGACATCGCCTTGGTTTTTTATAAGAACAACCAGATCATCAGCGTAAGCTGATAGGACAAGGTTTTCCTTAGAGCCTAGTAACGACAATCCACCCAAAGTTGATCTGATTCTACAGAGGAGGGGTTCCAGGGAAAGAACATAAAGCATCACAGACAGGGCGTACACCCCTGTACAACTTAAAAGGAGCACACAGACTGCCATTAATTTTGAGCACGCTCTCAATGTCACTGTACAACATCCTGATCATGGCAATAAACCCAGCGCTGAAACCCAACCTCTCCATGGTTCTCCATAGAGAGCAGTGTTCAATGCGGTCAAAAGCCTTTTCTTGATCTAGTGAAATCAGACCAACACCATTCTCCAATGAAATGGAGATTTCCAAAATGTCCCGAATAAAGTAGACATTGTCTATCATGGACCTGCCAGGCACACAGTATGTCTGGTCATGATGAATAACCTCCTCCATGGCTCCTCGCAGACGTAGGGCCAGGGTCTTGGACAGTATCTTGTAATCCACACACAGGAGGGACACAGGGCACCAGTTCTTAATATCCTGTAGGTTACCCTTCTTGGGTAGAAGAGTAACTACCGCTCTGCGACACGAAAGCGGGAGTAGCCCACACGCCAGGCTTTCATTAAACACTTCCAGTAGATCATCCGAAATAATGTCCCAGAAAGCCTTGTAAAACTCGACAGTGAGACCATCTAATCCAGGAGCCGTTTGGCCCTGCATCGTTTGGAGGGCAGCAAGAAGTTCAGTCACTGATAGTGGGCCATCCAGCATAGAGCGCATCGTATCAGAGACCTTTGGTAGACATGCAAAGAAAACATCCTGCAAGTCACTGTTTTCTGTGTATTCGCTCTGGAATAACGAGGAATAAAAGGCCACTGCTCTCTTCCTTATCAATGCTGGATCAGTCAGTTCCTGCCCTTCACTGGACAACAGAGAGTGGATGGTCCTCCTCTGTCCCTGTTTCCTCTCCAGATTGAAGATATAACTGGAGGAAGCATCCATCTGGGTGATGTTTTCAACCCGCGAGCAAACCAGAGCACCCTGCACCTTTGTGTCAAGCAGGTTAGCTAAAAGAGCTTTTTTTGTCTTAAGGACTTCAATATATCCTTGATTTCCTGTGGATTCACTCAATCGCTCAAGTTCCACAATATCAGCCTCCAGATCCCTGACAGATCTGGTGCTGCCACATGTGACACAGAGACCATACTGTTGACAGAGTAATTTGATCTGCACCTTTCCATGGTCCCACCATTGCCTCAGAGAAGATAATTCGTTCTATCTCTGCTTAAAACAACACCGAAAGAATGTAAAACCCTCTCTAAAACATTTGTCAGAAGTTAAATTCACGTTAAAATGCCAGTAGGCACTTTTAGGCGGTATATATGCACAAGACACAACACATTCGGCCAACGCATGATCAGTAAAACCAAGAGGCAGTATTCTACACATTTTAAAGATATTAAAATGATGCGAAAAACAATAAAACCGATCTAACTGAGCCAGAGAGATCCTACCCTCTTTATGGTGAGACCATGTGTATTGTCTGCAGTCTGCATGCATCCTTCTCAATATATCCACCAAGCCATGACTGTGAACCAGCCGCCTAAGGGCATGTTTAAAAGGCAAATGAGGCTCTGCATGATTTTGATCTAAAAGTTAATTCTCAGTGCAGTTAAAATCTCCTCCCAAGAATAAATACTTAGTGGCATTAAGACTTTTCAACTTTTCATTCACAGTGTGAAAAAAACGGACTCTTTCTGTCCCAGCATTAGGAGCATAAAGGTTAAAAAAACCAATCGTGAACCTCTCGAACATGGCAGTCACCAATAATGCCCTCCCCTGGACGACTGTCTCAACTCTCACTGAATCGTTTTTGAAAATAAAACACCCACACCTGCACTTGCCGTTGTCCCATGATTTAAAAACACCTTTCCTGTCCACTCTTTCTCCCACTCTACTTGATTGCCTAAGTTACTGAGTTTCTTGTACAAATAGCACATCTAGATACTTGCGCCTTGCCGTGTCAAAAAGGACTGGCCTTTTTCTCTGTTCTCTTGCACCATTTATGTTTAAAGTGCCAACCTTAAAATCTTCCATAACCCCTAAAATGTTTAAAAAAAAATAAAGAAACCAAAAGAAGAGGAAAAAGAACAGCAGTTAGATTCACTTTTCTTGTCCTTAAAGCAGTTTCTTTATCTTGGACAACAGCTTTTTCAACCTATAAATTTCCTAGGTTGTCAGACCAGACTTAGCCTTATTTGCAATGTGGTATTTTACTGACTTGTGGAAAACATTTACATCTGGGGAAAAAGGACTCGATGATCAAGCCTTTCATGTTTTTTGTTTCCAGCAGAAAATTCTTAATATCAGCAACAGGATAGATTTTTTCTCTAGTTTCAGAGATCTGACTAAATGACATATCACTCAAATCGGAGAAAACACTCTCACAGTCACTATCATCAGATGAGTTTTCTCCAAGACCAAGCTGCTCAACATTCTGTTTGCTGGCTTTAGCTTTAGCTTCTATACCAGCCTCCCTTTCAGCCGGCACGTTTCTCCTTTTACTGTACCACTTTTCGGGCGGAGCAGGAAAACCAGGCTCCATCCCTTCGACCTGACCCACAGGAACCACTTCTCTAACCTGAGCAGCACAAGCACTATCAGATTCTTTTAAATTCCCTCCTGAGACCCCCCCAGACTCAGATGACTCCACAAGATCCTCACCAGATACGCTTTTTCCCACTGTACCGTCACTCCCTGCAGGCAACACTCCCGTCTTCTCCTGTATAACTATGTATCTGATGTCTACACCCTCACGGTCCTTATCCTTTTCCGCCTTGTCACTTTTATTGCTCTGCCCAACCGTAGACTGATTTTCACTGCTCTTCTGTATGTCATCCTCCTCTGAAACAGCAGCGCCGGGCCCCGCTGCAGTCGGCACAGAGACCGGCTTGTTCGGACATGCCTTAATGGCATGCCCCTCTTCCCCACAAGAAAAACAATTCATGTTAGACGATGACGCAAACAGTATGTAATCAAAATCATCTAACCTGACATGGAAACGCAGGTTGAGTTCCTCTGATCTGTTGGGAAGGATCATGAAAACCTGGCGTCTATGGGAAACAACATGGCTGAGAAGCGGAGACTTACACCCAGACAGAATCTTTTTAATCGGTGACACAACCTTTCCATGTCTGGAAAGTTCTTGCTTCAAAAACTTGTTACTAATAAACGGAGGAACGTTTGACAAGGTGATACGAGAAGCCGGTTGGGTCAGCGGGACAACCGACACAAACACTCCCCCAACAGTAATCCCCTCTTCCACCAACCTGTTAGCCTGCTACACCTTTTCAACAAATAGGACCACAGCTCCGTTCATCCTGGCAGCAGACTTCACGGAGCTGTGTCCGATCACTTCCCCCACAGCTAAAGCAACCCCCTCCACGCTACACGGCAAGCCGGTGCTGACCCTGACACCGTGCTTCCGCATAAGCGTGGCAAGGCCACCAGCACTGGCCATGGCGTCAAAAAAACGCCAACAGCCCAGAAACGACCCCCCCCCCCCCCACACACACACACACAGACACAAAACAAGGGACACCACACTAAACGAACAATAAAATAATACAAAAAAGACCAACAAGAATAGAGAAAAGTTTGAAAAACCAATCACTCAAAGAACACTCTCACTCACCTTCAACTCCACTTCCACTCAGAAGAAGAAGAAGAAGAAGAAATAATCCCGCTATCAAACCATAGCAGGAAGTGATGCGCCCCATTTTGCCAAATGTGAAAGTTGGTTGTGCAGCAACCAACTCATTAAAAAATAGAAACAGCACACATCACATCTACGTTCTGTTGGATAGAAGTGTGAAGCCATCTAATATCCTTGCTAGCTAACAAGACAAAAAAAAGAAGAAAAAGAATGAAGTAGATTTTTTTGATGGAGGCTACCCTTCTCCACCCTTGAATGAAAATGAGAGATTTAGGACGTCACCAGCCAGTGGATTTTTTACATTTTTCAAGGACTTTAAGAGATTATATTGATGTATAAGGGATAATTTGAAAAATTATAGTTATTGAAAAGTTTTCCACAGATGAAAGAACTGCATTTTTCCCAAGAACAACACAGGTGAGTGACCCTTTATTTGTAATTTTATTTAAGCTATAAAAAAGGTTTGAATCTTCAATTACATTTACATAAAATTGTGTCTGTAGTGAGTACATGTGTGCTATTTTATGTGATTCATTTAATACTGAATCAATATTAAATGAACCACATAAAATAATCAATATTATTGATCAAAGTGAAATTGTATACATCACAGAAGAATTAGTTGCTGCTATTAGGTGTTGAGTTGCTATGCCCCACCTAACTTACCATGCCAGAGATGCCACATCCACTTTCTTTGCCCACTTAAAGGCTTGTACCTATGGGAGGTGGGGTCCACCTAGGAGAGGTTGCCTGTTCATCACAGGCAAAGACAAATGCATAAAACACTCAACCATGCACACACACACACACCCACCCACACACACACACACACACACACACACACACAAATTCGGATTTCTACCCATGTTAGGACTTTGTATTGACTTCCATTTATTTCAGTAACTGCATTTAGGCCAAACCCACACACTTAAGCTTAGTTTATTCTTTACCATCAGCAGAGGTGCGGAGACAAGCAGTGCCATTATCTGTCAAAACAAGGTCTCTCCGTCACCTACAGAAGCACACACGGAGTAGAGCCTAATTTTTGAAATATCCGTCCAATGCAACGGAGAGCGCACGTCTGTGATTGGTCAGCCCAACATCAGCCCCACATCATTTCACCAGAAGGGTGCTCTACAGTCGATGTAATTAGTAGTCAATGCAGCTTTTGCCCCACTAGATGCTTCATATTGCAAGGCCGGTTTATCTAATCTGGTCTTTTGGTGATTTTGAACAACAAAACAGACGCTGGGTTTGTTTGTTTCTATGTGTTTTTAGAGGATTCTATGAGCTGCACTTCTAGTAAAAAGCTTTCCAGCTCAATCAAAACTCGCTGTCGGCCATTGCTCCTCGACTGGATGTGCATTTAAAAGCTGAAGTAAATAAACTGTCTTCGACCAGAGATGTCATTGCAATGGTAGGCAGACTCGCCATAAAATGTATACACTCCATGCTGTCCTGGAGGGGAATTATTTTGCAACACTAACACACCAATGGAGAAGTATAAAATTTAAATGTCTTCGTCAATATACGTGCATGTGGGTGCAAACTTGCTGACGGAGAAGTATAAACTAGGCTTTACCCTAACCTTAACGAAAACCTAATTCACTCCATATCTCTAAACCTAACCTCTAACCCTAAACATAAAAAAATGGGCAACTCTGCCCAGCCCCCTACATGGAGCCGAGCCGGGGTGCTGAAAAAACTACTGCAAAAACATATAAGCACATGTATCAGTCATCACATATGAGAACACAAATGGGACGGGGGGGTGGTTCGGGAACCCCCCGCACAGAGAGACCGGTCGCACCCATCCAGAGCGCGCCCAGTATTTCACTGTCCGAAGAGTGGGTAGGAGACTGTAAGGTTAACAGCGAGGACATTGAACTCAGGGAGCGTGTGTTTCTGTAGTTGTGGCGTGAAAGTCCGTGCGCGTCTATGTGTGTGCGTCAGTAAGTAGGTGAGACTGTGAACTCCCCTATCAGTCCTATCGCTCACAGACTCATGTAAACACAGGGGGATGGTGTGGGAGTAGGAGCCTCCGTTTACATTCTTCTCTTCGCAGGGGGAGTTTGTGATGTCTAGCCTTTCAAGGCTGCACCGGGTTCCAATTCAGATAGCATTTTTAGTTCAGGCTGGAGCACTTTTCAGCCTTAAAGTTTCTTCAACTATCTCATAGCCACAGTGGCGCTCCAAAAATCCGAATAATGGCTCAGTTTCCATCAGCCCGGCTGAAAAACTTCTCCAGGTTGTTTCCTACCTCGCGTACGAGTCCATCCACCACATCCTGTTTGCCAGTCATGGCATCCAGTTTACGGTTTTTCTCGTTCAGCGCATTAGTCTGAGTGTTTACAGCACGGCATAATCCTTCTTGAAGCTGCAAAAGCTTGCCAATCTGACCGCTTCTTCTCTTTGCGATACATCAGGAATCCACTTAAGCAAAACAGCAGAAACCCGATTATTATGAGTCCAATTATGTAGATATCTTCCACGTCCTCCACTGACATCATCGACAAACATACGATCTTCCACTTACTCCAGGAATCAATCGTATATCATGATGGGTATGTACCGGCAGGGCAGGCGGGTTCCGCCTTCCCCAGTTTTTGGGTTGAAAAAATGTGATCAATTGCATTCGGAGACCAGCTGACCAGATCCATAGTTGCTTAGTTGATTAGGGCTGGGCCTTGGCTCGCATAAGGTCCATCGGTCTTCAGAAGGTTAGAATATTCCTAAATAGAATAGCTAAACAAGTACACAGACATACAGTCATACCTAAGGACAGTCTAGAGCATGGGTGTCCAATTCTGGGCCTCAAGGGCCGGTCTCCAGCCAGTTTTAGATGCGTCTCTGGTCTAACACAGCTGATTCAAATCATCCAACTACTTCCTCAGCATGTCAAAGTTCTGCAGAGGCCTGCTAATGAGCCACCATTTGATTCAGGTGGGCTGAACCAGGGAAAGAACTAAAACCGGCCCTTGAGGACCGGAATTGGGCACCCCTGGTCTAGAGTAAAGAATACTCTAAACGTTCTACACTACTCACAATAAGTTAGGGATATTGTGAGGGACTCAGTGGATGTCATACATATGGTGTTTGTTTCGCTTCAGAGATTTTTGGGATGGGGAGGCAATTGTATTGGGGTGATAGACACACCTCATTTTGTGTTTTCCACGTAATGGTCTTACTGTGTACAGTGTGCCTTACATATTGGGGCCAACACCAAAAAATAGTAAAGACAACCCTTTTCAATGTGGCATCAATTTCAACATTCTGTCAGCAGTCAGATGTTGCATGTGAACTTGGTGTGTCTCACAGTGTCATCAGCAGACTTGCATCAAAACACAGAACTACTGGCAGACTTTGCAACAGACCCAGGAGTGAAGCTCCACGAGAGACAGACTGCAACAATGACCAGTACCTAAGGACCTGTGCACTCAGACATCAGACGTCATGCAACTGCCACACAGTTGCAGGCCCGTTTACAAGATGTGAGGGGTGTAGGGTTTCCAGACAAACCATTCGCAACCGACTCCACTGCTTTGGCTTGAATGCCAGACGACTGTTGCAGGTGACTCCACTGACACCAAGACACTGCCGTGAATGTTTGCAGTGGGCACAAGACCATGTGGCCTGGACAATGCAGCAGTGATCTACCGTCCTAAAAGGAATACCTTCAGAGAACATGCAACTCAATGAAAAAAGACTCCAGGCTGGGATTGGAACCCAGGTCCTTATTGCTGCAAGGCAGCTGTGCTAACAACTGCATCAGCACACAACCAACCACAACCAGTACTTCAATACATTCTACAGGTGTTTGATCTGATAGAGCAACACACAATAGCAGAAAATTGTTATGTAGAAGGAAAACAATCTGTCATTTCCAAAATTTTATTATAAAGAAAAATCAGAGAACTGAAATGGATTACTATTCAGTCCCTTTACTCTGATATTCCAAGATGAAATACAAAAAGCACCAAATTAGTAAATACAGTCCATCTAAGTGAAGGTCTCAAAGGTTTACAGGAAAATAAAAATGTAAAAACAGCATTATAATGAGCAACAAACAAAGACCAGCAACACAATACTTCCACAGTGATACAGTAGATGCCAGTGGAAGTATCATGCTATGGGCTTGCTTTCCTTCAGTCTATGCCTGAAACTCTTAAAGTTTTATGAGTGAATGTAGACATAGTTACAGCTATAGATGAATGTTGCAAATTAGCTTGTTTCCACAGAAAATAACCAATAGCCAACAGACTGCTAGAGTAAATCATACAAAAATATTTCTAAATGTGAATTTTTTCAGAAAATTAAGAAAATGAAATCCAAATGAGAGAAATACAAAAAATGTATTTGAACAGTTTGTATTTTTCAAAACAGACCGAGTCAGACTACAACCCAAAAACAGTTAGAACCAACTTACAAAAATAACACTTTAGCTGCATCAACAGGAGCACTTCAGTTTCCAGGAGCCACCTGCAAAGAGAATAAAATTGTTTCAAGCTTTTTATGTCTACAGTGGTGTGAAAAAGTATTTGCCCCCTTCCTACATTTTTATTTAATTTTTTTGTAAATCTGACTAAGTTTGAGTAAACATCTCATTGATTATTACAGTTTTATGTGCACTTAACAATGCATAAAAAGCTAGCTAAACTTTTTCTGAACAGATCTTAAGGTTTTAAAAACCGTAAGCTCTTGAAAAAGGAAGAATTGTTATCCTAGATAACAATTCTTGTAGAAATGTAGAAAACAGCCAATCAGAGCCAGAGCAGCGTCTGAAGAAGTGTGTGAGATCTGTCTATCACTCCTCACACACCCACCACGACCATAGACTGTATACTTACTGGACGAAGCCTCAGTGACGTCACCCATTGGTTTCTGAAGAGCAAAAATGAAGCCAAATGGGCGGTTCCCATCGCCGACATCTTGTCTGCGTCATGCGTTTCGTCACTCGCAGGAAATACAAAAATTGGGCAAAGAGGTGGAGCTGAGAGTGGAGCTGTGAGGGCGGGGGCGGATGATTGACACTCTGAGCCAATGTAGCCAGGAGCTAGTTCTGGAGCTAACTGAAGCTGAAGCTAACTGGAGCTAACTGGAGCTAACAGAGGTTAGCGGGCGCCTTTAGCCTGAAAGCCGCGGGTAGAGCAACTCTGCTACCCTCTTCCATCCAGGCTGTAAATACAATATTAAATCGGTAAGTTAACATTTAAATTGAAATAATTTATTCAAATGAAATGATCCTTAACTTAATGCTTGTTTTCAACAATATTTTTACCTTAGTTATTATGAGATCTATTTAGTCTATGCATGAGATACATGATCAAGCTACGTTAGTTAGGATAGTTCACATATTTATATTAATATTTGTTTGTATTTACCCTAATTGTTAGTGATTGTACTACCATGTAGGATCTCCCAGTTAAAAAAACTGTTCCCACAGCTATTGTAGATTAGCAACAGCTAATATGAATAATTTCGATCCTAGTCAATTCTGCAGTGAATGAATTTTACTAATCATTTATTGAGGTCTGGGAAGGGATAAGTTGCACTTTTAGTAAGACACTTGTGTTTCTTTTTATAGATTTTGTTTACCAGGTCACAATGGCTGCATGCCTGTCCTCCACAACAGCCAAACAAAGCAGAAAATGTAAGTACCTGTCTCCATCACTTCATGCAGAATTTTAATAGTATTATACTTTCAACCGATAGGCCACACCTGTGCAACTTCCATTCATTATGTTAGTTTTTTTCTCCATAGCCATAGCGCTGATAGTTATTTGATGACAAGAGATAGATGGACGAGGTTGTCGTGACGTGTTGTTGTAATTTGGACAAGTTTTACGATGAAAAGACAGTCCAAGCTATCAGGTGCTGCCAACAGAAAACGAAGAAAAGAAGAGGAGGAAAAACGGGCCCAAAGTAGAGGTATTTGTCACAGTGTGTTAATATGATGACTTTTCATTTACATCATCGCGCATCAGTGTGCTAACGCTACGCTAGCAAAGGTAGACTGAATTAAAAAAAGCTACTTCTGTAGCAATTAACTGAATTAAATAATAACTGTAGTGCCACCCACTGATGCAATATTATATCCATGCATGCATGTTAGAAGTTAAGGTTGTTTATGTAACAACTAGATTCATGTCATGTTTATCATAGGGGTAGCACTAGTAATATATGTCATGTTTTTCCAGATGCATTGAGAAAGTATTTGCAGCCAGCAGTCACAGAGGAGGCCTCAGGCTCAGGGTCACTGTCTTCTTCACGTGAGGTTGTCAGTGTCAGTGACAGTGATGAAAGTAAGTGTATTCAAAGGATTATGGCTGCAGTACTTATTATTATTATTAATTGTTGTTGTTTTTATTTTACTTTTTCTCATTTACATTTTTTTACAAACGGAATTATAGTCTAAATAGTATGTGTATTAATATAAAGCTATAAATGCAGAACAAACAATGCTGAGTTTGTGTTTTACACAGCAGCAGCAGCAAATCAATCAGGAAGTCGAACAGAAAGCAGCAGAACAGCAGCAAGTGAAGCACCGCTTCAAACTGCAGATCCAGGTAGTAATGCAATTGTCCATTCTGTGTTGTTGTAAATAGAACAAAATAGTTATTCTTAATCTTAATTTTTTTTTCTTACAGAAGAGGGACCCAGCACCAGTATCTTACTCAATGTTGCAATCCATCAGCCTGAAGACACCTTATCAACATCAATAGATGAATGTGAGTCTATCACAGCAGCCCCCATTGATCCAGCTGATTGGCCACCCCACCTGTCCGATCCAGATAGGACAGAGTTAGTGAGTCGAGGGCCTTATGATTAAACCAGACTTCACATTCCCCCCAAAAAACAGGATGGAAGAAGTTGTCATCACCACTACTTTTTTAGACATTTAGCTAATGGAGAGAAAATTAGAAGGTCATGGCTGATGTATTCCCCCCAAACAAATAATCTTTACTGTTTCTGCTGCAAGCTTCTCTCAAAAAAATCCTTTAAACTCAGCAAAGATGGTATTAATGACTGGAAAAACTGCAGTGACACACTTAAAATGCATGAGAACAGTCCTGAACACACAAAAAAAAGGGATTGTGGAAAGAAGTAGAGTGTCGCCTAAGAAAGGGTCAAACAATTGACAAGGTTGAAATGGCACTAATAAACATTGAAAGGAGAAGGTGGCGAGAAGTGCTAACCAGGTTGGTCGCAATCATTCAATCACTGGCAGAGCGAAACATTGCTCTTAGGGGGTCCACAGACACATTGAACAAACCAGATAATGGTAATTTTCTCAAAGAAGTAGAGCTTATGGCTCAGTTTGACCCTGTGCTAAAGGAGCATGTTGCCAAAGTTGAAGGAGGAGCCACTCATACAACCTACCTTGGAAAGACCATTCAAAACGAACTAGTTGACTGCATAAGTGAAAGAATTATGACTTCCATTATAAGTGAAATTAAGCAGTCCAAATACTTTTCCATAATTTTACATTGCACTCCAGATCTGAGCCATATGGAGCAATTATCTGTGATAATTCGAATTGTTGCAGTTGAAGGCACTCCACAAATCAAAGAACATTTTTTGGGGTTCCTTGAGGCAGAAGAGACCACTGGAGAAAGCCTCTCAGCACTGATCCTTAAGACACTCCAAGAGTTTTATATCCCATTTGAAGACTGTAGTCTTATGACAACGGAGCAAATATGAAGGGAAAGAACAAAGGGGTCCAAGCCAGGCTGCTCCACATGAACCCCAGGGCTTTATTTGTGCCATGTGGAGCACATACTGTAAATCTCGTTATCTCGGATGCAGCAAAGAGTTCAGCAGATGCTACAAGCTACTTTGGATACCTGCAGAAACTTTTCAATATTTTTTCTGCCTCCACTCAACGATGGTCAGTTTTAAAAAAGCATGTGGACACAACTTTAAAATCCTGGGCAGAAACACGATGGGAAAGTCGGATCAACAGTGTGGAGGCTGTAAGGTACCAAGCTGCAAAAGTGAGGGATGCCCTTTTGGAAGTAAGAGACAGCACTGCAGATCCAGCCATGAAAATTGAAGCACAATCTCTTGCAGAAGAAGTTGGATCTTTCCGGTTTTCAATTTGTTCTGTGGTGTGGTATGATATTCTTTCCAAAGTCCAGATTGTAAATAAACAACTGCAATCCCAAAGTATGCACCTGCATGTAGCTGTTGACCTCCTTAAAAAGCTGAAGCCTCCCTTACCAGCTACAGAGACACAGGCTTTGCTGCAGCCCAAACTTCTGCCAAAGAGATGTGTGAAGAAATAAATGTGGTTGCTGCTCTAAAACAAAAAAGATTCAGAACCACTAAACAACAATTCTCTCACCAGGCCCCTGATGAACCTCTGAACAATGCATTAAAAAAGATGGAAGTTTCATTTTTCAATGCAGTTGTGGATGTGGCCATTGCATCACTAAGAGAAAGAACTGAAATGATGAGTGATGTTGCAAAAAAGTTCAGCATCCTCATCAACTTCCCTGTTCTGCCAGCTGATGAGCTTGAGAAACAGGCCAAAGATTTGTGCAAAATTCTAACATATGGAGATCAAGCTGACTTGAATACTGAGGAACTGATTGTGGAAATGCAGTCTTTTCCTCAATTGCCAAAACATTAATCGGGAAATGTCCAAACAGGTTTCATATGATGAAACTATTGATGCCTTTGCTGCTCGCAAGTCACGACGTGTCAAGTTTTAAAACAAAAGCAAAGCGGGAATTATTTTATAGTTTGACTTAGTCATAGCGTTTTTAATTATAACTGTGTGTGCAGTTTGTTTTTCTTTGCACCATTATGCACTGTTTGGATTTGCACAATTAATTTTTTAAAGCGGGATTTATAGTCTTTACTTGAAAGTGTTATTGATTTGTATTATCTTTTCCAATAATTACAACTGTGTATAGTTTATAGTTAGTTTTATTTTGTTAGTCTTTGCACTGTTTTACATAGAAATCGGATTTTCACCATTGTTTTAGTATTGTATTGTTGTATTGTATCATTTTATGTCAATTTTATAGTGTTATATTTTATAGTTCTTTTATTTATTATATTTATAATTAGTGTAGTATTGTTGTGTTGCCTTTTGCACATCTTGTTTTGTGAATTGAGTTTGCCATGTATCTATAAAAAAAAAGAAATATATATATATAAATGATTGTTTTTTGTTGTGGTGTATGTGTGTGTGTGTGGGGGGGGGTGCATAACACAGTTTCGCCTAGGGCACCTGATAGCACAGGGCCGGCCCTGCTCCACCCTCAGATGTCCATCATCTTCTCCTCCATCACCCAAAAGCGTTGATAGAGGGCGGGTGTAAACCCAGCAAAAATAGAAAAGACCAGCAGGTTTGTCA
Source organism: Valencia hispanica (assembly GCA_963556495.2). Classification (NCBI taxonomy): domain Eukaryota; kingdom Metazoa; phylum Chordata; class Actinopteri; order Cyprinodontiformes; family Valenciidae; genus Valencia; species Valencia hispanica. Next base: position 694,520 of record OY747704.1, read on the forward strand.
ACAGTGTTATGGCTTCTTTTATTCCTAGTTTAAATGGTGCCATCTTTACACATCCTCACATTAGACATTACAGTCCTTTTGAACAATTGATGTTAAAGCAAAAAGTATAACTATAGCCCTGATTGTTATGTTTAATGTGTTGTTGGTGTAGTTTTATTATTTCAACAATTACATCTGTTGCCATAACACTGTTGACAACTCTGCCCCCCCCATTTTACTGTACATAAGTCTCTTTTGCTTTCTGGTCCCCCTTTGTTTTTTTTATCTGTGTCCCTTTCTTTTATAGAATCTTGTGTTTAAAAAAAATTTTTATTCTCTATAATGATTGAAAATTCTTTCAACAGTATATAACAAGGGAAGAAATTAGAAGTCAACCAAGTAATTAATCAGCCAACTGCATTTTTGAATTTGATTAATTCCTTAAACATCTCAATATTAAAATTAACCTTGGTGTCTGCAATATTACAAAGCCAAATCATACTTCTTATGCGGCTACAAAACTATGATTTTTTTTCCTCAAAATGGAAACAATATCTGTGTGAACGAAAAACAGAAACTTCATTCATTTGTTGTTTATTTAATCAAAAACAAAAAACGGACAGCACCTAAGAATATGAAAGAAGTGGCATTAAAGTTGATGCACATATATTGTTAAGTACTTCTTATGATCTTCCTGTAGTTTTAGGCGATTGATATGACAAAACAATGTATATTAAAAACTTAAAATTTCAAAATTGCCGTTCTTAGTTGGAAACCAACTCACTACAACAAGACAGACGTGCTGTAAACAAATGACCACACAGGCACATGGGTGTATGTATAAAAGTACAACAATGAAGGTGAATCCCACATGACAGCATATCAGAAATGGTTAATGCCTTAGCTGACGACTCTTATTAATTTGTAAAAAGTAAAAAATCTCTGACAACAAAATATGAAATATATGTGGAGTTAGTTGGGAAAAAAGGATTTTTTTTAAAAACAGATGTGCCTCTAAGATAAGGCTGCTTGGTCGACAATGGGTTGAAATGATCACATTTCTTATATACTGTACATGTTAAAACCGTCAAAATAACATGCTGGTACACACACATTATATATATATATATATATATATATATATATATATATATATACAAATAAAAAAAATATATATATATAGGCCTATATATTTGTGTGTGTGTGTCTTGACCGCGAAGCGATCAATACGTTATTTGACCGTGAAATGAGCACAACTCAATAATTTTGTCAAATAAAATCCTGAAGCCCCGTTTGTCCATAGCTTTTACTAAAACTATGTAAAGTTTGAATAAATCAACATATAAAGTAAATAAGAAATATGATCATTTCAACCCATGTTCGACCAAGCAGCCTTATCTTAAATGCACATCTTAACCTGTTCAGTTTGTAGTTTCCCAGCGTGAATAACTAGCTACTTTGTTAGGAGCTCAGATAGCAGGAGCTTCATCTACAAAATATCGTACAGAAATATTATTTTACTTACTGAAAAAAATGGAGCAGACTTTTTAGACGGTCTGTTAGTGCAATCAGTACCACAGCAAGCCATCTTTGTCCAATAAGTGCATGATTTATATCTAAACACTAATAAAGTTTGTGGATACAACTGATGTTCAAGTTCAGAGAAAGGAAATGGCCAAAGTCTTAACGTGAGTCCCAGGCTGAAGGCCTTCCCCGGAGCAAGCAGGGGGGAGTAAGCAGTCTATGGCGACAAGCTGCTAGCCACCGTTAGCCACCGTTAGCCACCAGCTCTAGCGCTGATGGATCATCCGAGACCTGTCAATTAAAAAATATTTTAAGATTAAATTATGTCTAAACGGATGAGTTAGAAAAAAATTCACCACACTTAGAGTTGTCATGACAATAAACCTGACCTATTAAACCTTAAATGGTTTTTTGAACCAGGCTGTAAACAGGTTTATTTCTGCTGTGAAGTTGGCCTTTTTATCATGGTAGTCAATAGGAAATTGCTCCTTTCTGGAGCCAGCCTCCAGTGGATGAGGGGTGAACTGCAATTTTTGTTACTTCCGGGATGGCCTCAATTCTGAGCGGCAGAGTTTGCCCCTTGGTTTCAGGTCAATAATTGAATTTTTTGCATAGGCTACAATTAAATTTCTACATTAATCATATTATTGAATAAATATATAAATTATCGTGAATTCTTTAATGATTTGGGCCAGATCATAACTGGATCTGGACCAGACTTGGGCCAGATCTGGTCCAGATTTGTTCTGGAATCAAGCCGGATCTGCTTCAGATTGCGGTCTGATACAAACCATAGAATCCATATCTGGCACAGTGCCGGTCCAGTTCTGGCACTGATTCAGAAAAACGGATCCACGCTGGTATTGGCCCGTTGTGCCAAAGGACACTGGCCCAAAGTCGTTATGCGGATCTGGGCCGGAACTTTTGTGGACCCTGGGCCGGATCCGTTCCGAATGATTTTTGTTATCTGGGGTGGATTCTTGCAAATCGCAGTAGGGGCTGTAAGTGCAACAATAAGTTTTTATCCTAGATTTGTTGAGTCTTGAAAAATGTCCTCCTTTTTGGCCACCGTATGTCAAGGCTTAATTGTAAACACTGTCAAAAACTATATTATTGACCTCAACGTTAGCATACAGCCAATGTCAAACCCGTAGCCTGCACAAAAGACCATAAGATACTAACAGGACCAGGACTATACCCGATGGGCATTATTTTAGGACACGACCGAGCAGCACCGGTCCGTGGCATGCCATGCTGCTCTAAAGAAAGTTTTGTATATTACTTATATATTATTTATATATTACTGCTGTTGTTGCAGTTTATTTTGTTTTTGTTTTATGCTGTATATTACTTATTATCTAAATGTTCGTGTTCATATGTTTATTTAATGCCAATTTGAAAATAAATAGCAACAGGTTAAGTAGGAACTTGAGTTTTGTCTGTTTGCGTTTGGAGGGGGGCCTCCCTGGCCAATTATGCTTAGGGCCTCCAAAAGCCTAGCAGCTGCCCTGGCCACTGCTGTAGTCAGTAGAACCCTTTTCACCAGAGGCGAAAGCAGCACGAGTCTGCCGCGTCTCAGGAGCGCCATGCCGCAGCACTTTTCTAAATATACGCGGCAGTCCTATTTTCTACACGGTACGCCTCTGAAACACATACAATTCTACATTTTGGATAGGGGAAGACAGGAAATATACATTTTCAAAATCAAAGAAACATGTTGCTTTGCGGTTGCTTTACTTAAAAAAAAGTCACTACCTGTGCGGCCCGGTGAGAAGTCAGTACCTCGCGGGAGGGTCTCACCTATTTATACAGTCAATGGTCATCACACAAATGAGTGATTTTGGATATTCCTCAACATAACATAAACTTATTGGCGAATATAAAACAAACATAACATAAAACACCAACTTTTTGGAGCCATGTTGTTGTCTTTTCCTGGTTATTGTTGTAATAGACGTTTATATATGTATATGGTTGTTGCGTTTACTGACGAAACCACGCGTGGCTTTGCTAATCTCGCGTGATTTCGTGCTCTCTCGGTGACAGCTGCTTCCCTGCTGCTATGCGCCTCATACGCACCCGGTGGAAAGGGCCAAGCAGCAGAATACGAAAGTGAAACGTGCTGCTGCTGTAACGTGCCGCTTACGCGTCCGGTGGAAAGGAGGGGTAAGATTTACCTTCACGCGTGTATGAGAGCTTCGTGTAGAACGCGTGAATCTGGACAACACGTTAATGCAGAACTACAGGCCAATCTCTAATCTCCCATTCATCAGTAAGATTATTGAAAAAGCTGTGTTTCAGCAGTTAAATGGCTTCATAACAATGACAAACCGTTTTGATGCTTTTCAGTCTGGTATCCGCGCTCACCACAGCACCGAGACTGTCCTCGTCAAAGTATTTAATGACATCCGCATAAATACAGACTGTGGAAGAACCTCAGGGCAGCATTTGACACTGTTGATCATGATATTTTATTGGAACGACTGGAGAGCTGGGTCAGACTCTCTGGTACAGTACTTGGCTGGTTCGAGTCTTACCTAAAGAACAGGGACTTCTATCTTTCAATAGGAAACTTTTCATCAGAACGAACAGAAATCACATGTGGGGTGCCGCAGGGCTCCATCCTGGGGCCCCTCTTATTTAATATCTACATGCTCCCACTAGGCAAGATTATAGCAACCAATAACATTAGCTACCATAACTACGCAGATGACACTCAGCTTTACATTACAATGTCACCAGGTGACTCTGAACCCATTCAAACCCTAAATCAATGCATTGACCAAATAAATGGATGGATGTGCCATAACTTTCTCCAGCTGAATAGAAACAAAACTGAAGTGATTATTTTTGGACCCAAGGAGGAACGATCAAGAGTCAGCACACAGCTTTAATACAGCTAGAAACTACTGATCAGGTTCGAAACCTAGGTGTAGTAATGGACTCAGACCTGAACCTCCAGGGTCACATAAAGGCACTAACAAGGTCAGCGTTCTATCACCTGAAGAACATTTCTTGGATTAAAGGACTGATTTTGCAACACGACCTAGAAAAACTCATCCATGCGTTTATCTTTAGTCGGATTGATTACTGCAACAGCATCTTCACAGGTCTGCCTAAAAAGTCAATCAGACAGCTGCAGCTGATCCAGAACGCTGCCGCTCGCGTACTCACTAGAACCAGGAAAGTAGAGCACATCACCCCAGTTCTAAAGTCCTTACACTGGCTCCCTGTAGCTCAGAGAATAGACTTTAAAATACTTTTACTAGTTTATAAATCATTACATGGCTTAGCACCAAAATATGTTGAAGACCTGTTGTCATGGTACCAACCACCAAGACCACTCAGGTCCTCCAACTCTAGCCTACTAAACATCCCTAGACTCAGAACTAAACATGGAGAAGCAGCTTTCAGTTTTTATGCTCCCCTTATCTGGAACAAACTTCCTTCCGAGTGTAGAGCTGCTGAAACTCTGAACTGCTTTAAATCGAGACTAAAACCATCTGTTTAGAATTGCCTTCGAGTAAATGCTTGATGTTATACGTATGAAATGTGTTCATGCTCTATTGATTTTTTAATTTTTCTCTTGCTTTATTGTGTATCATGTGTAATGTGTGTTTCTTTTATGTTTTTTTTTTTTTTTTAAATCACCAAATCATGTAAAGCACCTTGAATTACCCTGCTGTTGAAAGTGTGCTATACAAAAAAAATTGCCTTGCCTTGCGTGTGAAGTGAAATCCACATGCACGTGTTGTTGAATGTGCGCGCATGCGCATGAGCAATTACGTGCGTGCCTTGTTGAATACGCGCAGGTGAGGGATTAAAACTCGCTTGGGAATTTTGACTGAAATATAATTCCATCGGTGGGACACTGTTCCGCAGGTTGCGCTCGGGGGGAGTGCGCAGTTGAGTGCCGGGGAACTGGTGTGTGTCTGTAAATGGAACTAAACAGACAACTGGTTTATGTGAGAGTTCTTTTTATTACTGTTTTGTACGGCGTGATTGTGGCCAACAGCAGTCAGCATTAAAGCATTCGATTACAACCATTGTCTGCATCTATCGGAGAACATTACAACATTTTAAACATTCAGGCCTGTAAGGCCCACATCATGTTTTTACACGTTTTTTTCCCGCTACCATTTACTGTGTTCCGGGACCTGTGGGCGTCTCTGGTCATGCCTGCGCTGTCATGTACTTTGCGTTCCAGCACCTAATGATTTACAAATCAAGCACTGTGTATAACGTGAGTTGGTCTATAGACCAGAATGCTAACATGAAGTTTGGTGTCATTACGTAACAAAATGGAAGACAGTGCCAGGGGTATGAATACTTTAGCGAAGCAGTTTAAAAAAGTCATGACCTGTAAGTTTCACTTTTCCATGAGCAATAATATATGTTATGATTGTCCAACGATTATACACAGGCCGGAAAGCCAATATTTAAAAGTGAAGCGTTTGTTTACCCCTGGGTTCGTCAACCAGCCCACGCGCACTCAAATACGTGGTTTTAATTTCTGGCCGACTTGACGTCAAGTCAGCGCAGGATATACCATATATAGACATCGCAGACCTACCTATGCTGCAGGAAGCCCGCCCTCCCTCTCTCCCCTCTCCCCCTCATATTCAGTCGAGCGCCGCCATTACTGAATTCTAGTGATGGGAATTCCAGCTCTTTTTGGAGAGCCAGTTCTTTTGGCTCAGCTCACCATAAAGAGGCGGCTCTTTCGGCTCCTCACATTTTCTGTTGCTTAAAGTGTATTTATTACCAAAATTAATGCAAAACAATGTGTACCAAATTTACCAAAACAAGTGGGGGGGAATGAAAAAATAAAAAAACGGCTCCCATCGTTCACTTCAAAGAGTTAGCTCTTAGAACCGGTTCGTTCGCGACCGACACATCACCGATTCGAAGTACGAACTCCACCGTGAAAGATGCAGAAAGTTTCTTCACGCAATGATTCATGAAGACATATTTGTGTCAGCCTTTTATTTTAATCAGCTAAATCAGCTAAAATCATTTCTGCCAGAAACGTAGTGCACACGTGAGTTGCTCTGTTGTTGACTGCCAGAATCAACATGGAAATATTTTTTCTATTTTTTTTACGTCGGAATCCTTTACGAATTTGTGGCAAAGTTGGCATTGAAGTTCCGTTTGGAAATAGGGGCCATTCCAACAATCAGAGACTTGCCTGCAATTGAAACGGTAAGACTGTGTTTTTATTGCTCTGCTGTGTGTAACAAACAGCAGCTAACTGCTGATGTGGCTATTGTATGCTAGCGGGAGTAGTAGATATGGGTTAGATATGCTGAAGCGTTACCTGCGGTGTCAACCCCCCTCCTTCCTGCCACCAATCAACGCGCCCCTCATTTGCATTATTACAATGATCGTCCACGACAGCCAAAGTATCGCATCAGATCTCACGAGACAATAATGCCTTCAGAGATAAGGGTCAGAGGAGCTCTGTGTTTATTTTTTTCAACTTTTCTTTTTTAGAAGGGCCTGAAACACTATAATAGAGCGTGGGTATTGTTGTATTCTACTTTTTTAAGGCTATTTTTATTATGCAGTACATATGTTTTAATTATATCTTTTTTAAGCTTTAGAAGTAATAGGCCTGTTTATATTATTCAGGGTAGTAAAACATGACTCTGTTACCAGTATTTTATAGGGTTGAAGGTTTTAAGTAAACAAACTCTTGAGTAAAGATATGAACTGAAAGCAGGGAGGATCAGCTATAACTCTAAGTCATGTTATAACCCAGTTCATAGTAAGGTCAAGAGACCTGGAGAAAATAAATGACCTGTCAAGATGTAGAAGGAGGAGAGAGGAGTCACGTGATATGGTCTTTGTTCTTCTTGAAATAAATATGATACAGCCTTGTAAGAGAACGAGTCAGTCAGTCGGATCTTGTCTGACTCCCATCTGCAGGTGCGTCTCTTCCAAAACAGATCTGATTTTGTGTGTTTTTTGTAACTTTTTGTCTCTCAGCTCTGGGTCTTATTTTGAAACAGATTCCACTGGGGTTTTTGGAGTTCGGCGCCCCCGCCTCTCTGAGCAGGAAGTGAGTTGCAGAGCACATTGTGAGAAAGAAGCCGACAGTATCCAAGGTAATACTAGGTTAAGACTCCTTTAAAGACTTTGTAACATCTTCCAGATTAATTTTTGAGTCTGATATAAAAACATGTTCATGTAATATAACCGGCCTTACTTGGAACCAAACCTTCCAGTTCATCATCATCATCACATCACTCATGTATTCATCCTGTACTTGGTGATGTCACAGTTGAAGACAAACTGGTTTCCTGTCCATCAGGGAGAGGCTCAACAGTGTAGCCAGAAAACAAAATCAATTACATTTTTTTAAAACAGCATTCTGAGAAAAGGAAATGTGTTTGAACAGATTTCCCTGCATCAACACGATAAAAGCTAAATGTTGGATTTTAAGGCTCAATTCAAGACAAGAGGAAGGATTTGCTCTTTCATCTTTACATCAGAATGAGCTGAACAGCAGATGAACAGGACAAGTTATCAAGACTGAAACATCGAAAATATTTCCAACATCAGGTCTAAGCGGACTGCTCCAGCACACACTTCATAGAGAACAATGTGGAGGAAAAGCTATGTAGAAGAAACCTCAGCACACAAGAATCTAATGTTAAACAGAACAAATAAGGATTGCTCCTTTATACTGGTTTGTTACTCTCCCCTGAGAATAATAAGGAATACTTCAAAAAGTAAACATTTAATTTTGTGTCATGACCGGGAAAACATGCAATACATATACAGGCATGAAAAAGGCAGATGTAATAAATAAACTTATTTTCAGTGCATAAATACATAGGATCAAAGACATTTCAATTATCTTTTTACTGATCACTTTGAATCCTCATCCACCAGGTGATATAAAAAAAATGTAAATCAGACAATAAAAACGCTAACACTGACCACCCTGAAACCCTCTTGTAGACCACATTTTCAGCTGGGTTCACAAACGACTGAGCCAACATAGCAAAGACAAACAGCCACACGTTTCTATCTGGGTAAGTTTGGTTTTTCCAGGTAAAGCAGATAAAGTATTCAGCTACAACTTATTTCACATGTTGCCTGTTACTTCAGTGGCCTGACCAGTAACACTATGATCGCTGTGTGTGAGGCAGCATTAGTTGGACTTGAAGCTACGCTCTGCTAGACAGAGGAGAGCAAGCTAAAAGCAGGTAAAATGAAGATGTGACCTGCACCCCCTCATCACATAAACATGTTGCCATCTAGTCAGTAAAGTGATCAGTAGTGATGATGCATAAAGCTCACAGCATGCTGGACCATTTTTAAACATCTCCCAGAGATTCATATTCATAATGACCACCATGAATGGCTTTCTGCATGATGGTCTCTGCTGTTCTTCTTTGGTTCAAGTCCAGTAAAGCTTTCAGCAGGTGGTCTAGGCTGGCATCTTTACCCTCTTTCTCCACCCAGTGAGTGAGCAGATCATGGATTCGGTCTTCATATGGAAGCTGATCTTTGCTTCTGATTATATTGTCATTCAGGCTGAGCTGGCGGAAGAACCTCTTGTGAAAGTCCACATTTAGCTCTTCAAAAAACCCAAAGCATTCCCTTAGAGACTCAACACCTGTGAAACAAAGAAAGACAATCATTCAAACACCACATAGTAGGCCGTGTGTACGGTTACACAGCTTTGCAAAAGTATTCATACCACTCAAACTCGTTTTCATTTTGTCGTGTTTTGACCTCAAATTTCCATTCATTGGGTTTCATGTGAGAGACCAACGTTGTGTTATTGTAAGGCAGAAGGAAAACACATGCATTTGTTTGATTTAAATACCATTTTTAGATTATTGTGGCAGAACCTCCAAACTGCTTCTGGTCCTAAAGCAGCCGAGGCGCCGGTGGATGCATTTTCTGCACATACAAAAGGATCATATTAGAAGCACTTTTTCAGAATCTGAACAAGGTCCTGTTGGTATTTTTCAGTCCTCACCTGTATTTGATACAAATAATAATGGACCAGAAAGGATCGGACAAATGCTAGCATCATAATACAATTGGAAAAATGATCTATTATACATCTCCATTCATCTTCCCATCAACTCTAGATCTATGCTGCTGCTCAGGAAGGTTGCACTGGATTTTATTTAGGGGTATCAAACTAAATACATACAATAATTGGTGTTCATCTAACTTCCAAACTCCAGTAAAATATATTGGTGTTACTCATTGTAAAAACATGAAATGTGGACAAGTTAGAGGGGTATGAATATTTTCTCTAAGCACCTTATATATACACAGTAAAGACATTAATAACCATCACATAGTTCATACTGTACAAAAGGCTGGATGTATTAGTACTATTCAGTGTGGCAAATTCGAAGGAAAGGCATGGAAATAAGTTAACTTTACCATTGACAGGAACAAGGTTGGGAAACGGCTCTTCTTCCTAAAAGACAAAGAAATGGAGATTACTGTACCAAACTGATTTGCGTAATAGGATTTGTTTTTATATATACACACACGAGTGGACAGATTTGATATTCAGTAATTGAACAACAGCATTGTCTTGCGATATCAGTTTGAGACGAGATCAACCAGTCAGACTCCAAGGTTATAAATAGAACCCATTTGACGCAGTAGCGGAAGTGGGGCATACTTTCAGCTTGGAAGGTACAGTACTAGGATGGAGGGAAAGGGTCAAAGTTCATCAGACTGAGCATGCAGCAGATCTGGTCCCAAAAGCAGAATCAACATGTAAATTAGGGAGAGACAGAAACTGTGGCTAGCACCAAAAAAAACAAGAAGCCGTGGCGTCAAACACACCTGGGTATTTTCTTTAAACCTAGAGTTCACTTCAGAAAGAGTCTAGAAGATTAGAAGCTGACCTTAGTGGAGATAGATTTCTGAAATATGCTCACTAAAGTAAATAAACAAGCTTGAAAGGCAGAGATTAGGGCTGGAAATAGATTGCTAATAAACTCAGCAAAAAAAGAAACGTCCTCTGACTTTCAGCTGTTTTTACTTTCAGTAAACTTAATGTGTGTAAATATTTGTATGAACACTAAAAGAGTCAACACCATAAGACATAAACTAAAAATGTTTCAGAGACATGTGACTAACAGAAATAGAATAATGTGTCCTTGAATGAAGGGAAGCTCAAAATCAAAAGTACCAGTCAGTATCTGGTGTGGCCACCAGCTGCTTGAAGTACTGCAGTGCATCTCCTCATGGACTGGACCAGATTTGTCAGTTCTTGCTGTGAGATGTTACCCCACTCTTCCACCAAGGCACTTGCAAGTTCTTGGACATTTCTGGGGGGAATGGCCCTAGCCCTCACCCTGCGATCCAACAGGTCCCAGAAGTGCTCAATGGGATTGAGATCCGGGCTCTTCGCTGGCCATGGCAGAACACTGACATTGCTGTCATGCAGAAACTCACGCACAGAACGAGCAGTATGGCTGGTGGCATTGTCCTGCTGGAGGATCATGTCCGGATGAGCATGCATAAAGGGTACCACATGAGGGAGGAGGATGTCTTCCCTGTACCGCAAGGCATTGAGATTGCCTACAATGACAACAAGCTCAGTCCGATGGTGATGTGATATACCGCCCCAGACCATGACGGACCCCCCACCTCCAAATCGATCCCGCTCCAGGGTACAGGCCTCAGTGTAACGCTCATTCCTTCCACGATAAACACGAATCCGTCCATCAACCCTGGTGAGACAAAACCGTGACTCATCAGTGAAGAGCACTTTTTGCCACTCCTGTCTGGTCCAGCGAAGGTGGGTTTGTGCCCATAGGCGGCGTTGTTGCTGGTGATGTCTGGTAAGGACCTGCCTTACAACAGGCCTACAAGCCCTCAGTCCAGCCTCTCTCAGCCTATTGCGGACAGTCTGAGCACCAATGGAGGGATTGTGTGTTCCTGGTGTGACTCGGGCAGTTGTTGTGGCCATCCTGTACCTGTCACGCAGGTGTGATATTCTGATGTATCGATCCTGTGCAGGTGTTGTTACACGTGGTCTTCCACTGTGAGGATGATCAGCTGTCCTTCCTGTCTCCCTGTAGCGCTGTCTTAGGCGTCTCTCAGTGCGGACATGGCAATTTATTGCCCTAGCCACATCAGCAGTCCTCATGCCTCCCTGCAGCATGCCGAATGCATGTTCACGCAGATGAGCAGGGACCCTGGGCATCTTTATTTGTTTTTTTTTAACAGTCGGTAGACAAGTCTCTTTAGTGTCCTGCGTTTTTAGAACTGTGATCTTAAATGCCTACTTTCTGTAAGCTGTTAAGGTCTTAACGACCATTCCACAGGTGCATGTTAATTAATTGATTATGGTTAATTGAACATGCATGGAAAACATTGTTTGAACCCTTTACAATGAAGATCTGTAAAGTTATTTGGATTTTTACAACATTATTGTTGAAATACATAGTCCTGAAAAAGGGACGTCTCTTTTTGCTGAGTTTATATCTTTATTGTAATAGGACTGTAGTCCATATGTATAAAGCACAGAACTGCCTTGACTGCAGTGAGCTGATTATTAAAGTGCCATGTTGTGTAATGCAGCATGAAACGCTTTAGAAGGTGAAGTGGTGGTCAGTTGGTTCTTACAGAAATATGTCAATGTTATATCAATTGAGTAATTATTAGTAACTCCATCTAGGGCATATGGCATAAATTATTAAGAATCAGTGAAGAGGCCTTTCACCTACTTTGATCTTACTGTGTGACTCCTCAGCTGTGAAGAGTGTTTTAGTTAACCTTGCAAAGAGATTACATAACATTGGGAGACTTAAGCCAGAAGCTGCGTGCAGAGAGGGCAGACATGATCTGAGGTGCGAGAGAGTTCTAGCGTTGGCCCAGACGGGCCCATGTACAAGACTGGTTGTAATAAAATATGAAAAAGCCGATCCAGACTCCAGCCTCATCCATATGGAAGGAAGAAGACATTTTCTTCCATAACAGAATTGACGCCCAACGGGTTTCTGGGTGAGGCCCAGTCTGACACAGAGTGCTGAACTCAGAAAATTGACCTTTGTGGGTTTTTTTTCCCCTACTTGTTTTTTTACACTCTCCGAGTCTGTGAGAACGATTTTCTTTCCTCTCTCTGAGCTTGCAGGAGAGAGCGGCAGCTGATAGTGGACTTTAAAACAGGAAGAAAGACTGAACAGAACTTTTTTTTCCCCATCCACTATCAACCGGATGAAACTGAGCCTGGAATAGAAGAGTGGTCTTGCAGTGGGCTACATGCGAGGTCTTTGTTTCCTGGTTGCTTTTTCGCTCTCCTTGTCTGCTCGCAGAGAAAGTTCAAGAAGGAGAAACCACCTATATCCTCCAGCGTCACTCCTTTATGCAAGACTGGACAGTGCAGAGAAAAAGAAAATGCTGCTGTGATGATTGACAGACTGAATATGACCTTCAATAGACAGTGTCCAGTATCCAGAGAGGGAGTGGAAAGAGCCAGACTAGAGCTGAAGATCTTTGCCCAAACCCATCGGGACCCGACATGCTCGGGCCGGGCTCGGGTTTTAGCGGTCAGCTGATCATCTCATTAGCACGAACTAATGGTGTTAGTTCTGCGAACTGCTGAAGGAGGAGCAGCTGCTCTCTGTCTCTCTCCAGATCCGTTCACTTTATTTTATTTTCTGTTTGCTTTTCTTATTTTCTTTTCTTAACCTTTTCTTAATTACTTTATCTACCCAGCCCCTGGAGTTTCTTTATTGGACCGGATCTCTTCTTGGATTACTTTTTTATGGACTTATCAACATGGCTTTTTGCTCAGCTTAGGATTTTGAAAAACTGCTCCACAGAATTGAGGGCATTGAAACGAAGCTACACCGTCTGGAAATTAATTTTGATCTCCACGCTGATTATGGACAAAATGACACAACTTTACCGTTGAATACAAACAGGGAACAGCCCATCAGCCCGGTGTTACATCGGTCTAACCGTGTCACAGAGACTCCCTACAGGCGTCTGGGCGGCAGAACTCCGCACTATAATGAAGACTGGCCAGCATTAAAACGCACAGAATCATCAACCCCAGCCTGTTCTCCGAGGAAGAAAAAACAAAAGAAACTCCGGCACAGAGAAAGCTCTGAACCCAGAACTGCCGCTTCTGCTAAAAGTAAACAATAGAGGTTTCAGCCAAAAACAAGAGATATTTCTCCACCTGGAATCCCACTGATAAACAGATTCACAGCCTCGAGTTCCCTGAAAGATGACGCAGCCCCTGGGACCAGTCAAAGCCACCAGGAGAAACCCAGCCGCATCAAACGGACACATAACAAAGTAAGAGCCCGCCCAGCAAAGACTGTTATCATACAAGACGGATCAATTAATGGAATTGAGGCTTTTTGTAGCAAGAACACCAGAGTTTATAGCTGCTACAAAAATACATTGAGAGAAATATCAGAAAAAAATCCCTAAAATCTTGGACCAACATTCTGGTTTGGAAAAGCTCGTCATTCACGCTGGATCAGCAGATATCGCGATGAGACAATCAGAGATTCTGAAGAGAGACTTTTCTGATCTCCTACAGAGACTTGATGGACTTAACGTAAACATCCCCATCAGCGGACCAGTCCCTGAAAGGAATGATGAAAGATTTAGCAGACTCCGCATGCTCCATAAATGGTTGAAGAAACAATCAGCTGAGAAGTCGTTCACATTTATTAATAATTTCAAAGTATTTGGAAGTGCAAATCATCTGTTCAAAGAAGGGATGCGTTATCTTAACAAGGCCGGAGTAAGGCTCTTAGCAGCAAACATTTTTTCTTATCAAAATCAGAAAGCAAAACACTTGCTCCCAAAAGCTGACCTTGAGGCGCCCATGGATATCAGAGAACAAAAACAGCAAGTCATGATTACACCATAGGACCGAAGAGATAAACAACCATCAGAGATTAAGTCTTCATCTTCCTGTGACTCAGCCACATCAAATGAGTCTCCATTTAGAAACTTTACAGACAGACTGAATGAGCAAATCAAATTTGGGACACAATTAACACCTAAACTTAGACTACACCAAACGCCTGGGACTAGTGTCAATAAGCCTGGGAGCTTCCCCCCACTGATTATTACACATATTTGATATTTGAGGGAACCGGTCAATAAATCCACCCCTACCGTCTCCCAGAATTCGCCCGGCACCCCTGAGGCTATATCAGTGATTATCAGCAGCATGAAACATAAACCGTTAACCACAAGCTCTCATATTAAACAAAATTTCAAATTGATAACCTGTCAGAAGGTTCAGCTGCCCATCATCACAATACTTAAGTTAGCTTTAAAATGGCGGAAAACTCGACTCCAGGTTCACTGTGAGATCTACAAAGAGAGACTAAATAGATATCAGCTAACTTTAAAAGAAGTTAGGGAATCGTTCTTTTCTGAAATCATCAACAGAAACATTAATAATGCACGGACTCTATTTGCAACAGTGGAAAACCTAACTAATCCTTTAGTGACAGTAGCCCCTGAACTAAACTCTACCAGGGCCTGCAATGAATTTGCCAGCTTTTTCACTGAAAAGATTCTAACAATTAGACGGTCAATCTGTACCTCAATATCGAACCCAGAACCAGTGCCATCCCCAATCAACAACAATGTAGAGAAAATGTCTAAATTCCACGAATTAAACCAGAACAGCCTTGAAAAAATCATTATCCAATTAAGCTCCTCCTCCTGCTGTCTTGATATCCTACCCACAGCTTTTCTAAAGAAAGTTCTTCCTGTTATTGGGTCTGATCTTGTTCAAATAGTGAACTCATCACTGCTATCAGGTGTCTTCCCTCAGGCTTTAAAAACAGCAGTTATTAAACCACTGCTAAAAAAGAATGATCTGGACAACACGTTAATGCAGAACTACAGGCCAATCTCTAATCTTCCATTCATCAGTAAGATTCTTGAAAAAGCTGTGTTTCAGCAGTTAAATGGCTTCATAACAATGACAAACCGCTTTGATGTTTTTCAGTCTGGTTTCCTTGCTCACCACAGCACCGAGATTGCCCTCAGACCTGAACCTCCAGGGTCACATATAGGCAATAACAAGGTCAGCCTTCTATCACCTGAAGAACATTTCTAGGATTAAAGGACTGATTTTGCAACACGACCTAGAAAAACTCATCCATGCGTTTATCTTTAGTCGGATTGATTACTGCAACAGCATCTTCACAGGTCTGCCTAAATAGTCAATCAGACAACTGCAGCTGATCCAGAACGCTGCCGCTCGCGTCCTCACTAGAACCAGGAAAGTAGAGCACATCACCCCAGTTCTAAAGTCCTTACACTGGCTCCCTGTAGCTCAGAGAATAGACTTCAAAATTCTCCTACTAGTTTAATCATTACATGGCTTAGCACCAAAATATGTTGAAGACCTGTTGTCACAGTACCAACCACCAAGACCACTCAGGTCCTCCAACTCTAGCCTACTAAACATCCCTAGACTCAGAACTAAACATGGAGAAGCAGCTTTCAGTTTCTATGCTCCCCTTATCTGGAACAGACTTCCTGACAAGTGTAGAGCTGCTGAAACTCTGAACTGCTTTAAATCGAGACTAAAACCCATCTGTTTAGAATTGCCTTCGAGTAAATGCTTGATGTCATATGTATGAAATGTGTTCTTGCTCTCTTGCTTTTTTTGATCTTTCTCTTGCTTTATTGTGTATTATGTGTAATGTGTGTTTCTTTTGTGTTTTTAAAAAAATCACCAAATCATGTAAAGCACCTTGAATTACCCTGCTGATGAAAGTGTGCTATACAAATAAAATTGCCTTGCTTGGCCTTAATAAACTTCCTGAAAATGTCCAGGTTTTGTTCAGTTTTACAGACCAAGAATATTTATAATAAAGCGCTGCACTGGGCCACTAATATTATTCCGATCTACCTGTCAAGATGTTGCATGCACACCGCAAGCATCATGATGTGAAAGACCCAGGCGTCAGGCCACTCCTTCTCTCAGATCAAAACAGAAAACATGCTCTGACTGCTGCACTGCGCTCTCAGACAGAAAATGCTGAAGTGTAAATGCTCTATTACCAGACATCCCAAGTTGCAGAAGTCTCCTGTATTTATATAGCAGCTTCCTGATGCCCACAAGTCAGATCAAATCTCCTGAAATCTAGAGCAAGCGGTCAAGAGCGCATACAGAAACGCACGCCGGCGAGACAAACTTTTACGCAACAGAAACGGTTAAAGCTGAGGATCTTACTATTCTCTCAGCGACTGCCAAGGTCCTCATTTTGGGTTTTCAGACTATGGTCACCCTACAAAAAGTAAAATGTCCACTAAATTGAAAACCTGCCTGTCACGTTGACCGGTGCCATTTTTTTCTAGCAGAAACCCTGATGTGTGACTTTTGAATAATGTCGGGCTGTAATCGGGTTCGGGGTTTAATAAGATGTCAATCAAAATACACTCTTCGGGCTTGGGCTGAATTCTCTCGGGCTCGAGCCGGGTCGGGCCCAACTTTTAAGGCCCGATTACAGCTCTAAGCCAGACTGTCCCCCTCCAATCCATGCTTCATGATGAGAGGGGAAGAAACGGCTTGGGCAATGAGCTCATTTACTGTCCCGTTCGATGATCACAGAGTGCAGCAACTGAAGGGGGGGTGAGATGTAAAATCATTTTACAGAAGCAGACAGGGAAAGACAGTAGGGTCAGTAAGATGATTCTGAAATTGGTTGGGGGTCAGGTGGTCTGGGCAAGCATAGACTGATAAAACGGGAAATTACTGCAGGTTTAAGAATCAGTTATCATGCACAGCTTGGTTTTGGGGAGGTTAACTATATGAGACATTAACAAACCAACCACACAATGAAGTACTGGCTTGCAAACGGATATATATTTCGAGTTTTGCTCAGAGGAACATAAACACCGGGAGTGCTTGATAAACTTTTTTTTTTTTTCTGAACGGCTGATGCAGATCAGGATAACTGGGAACTGAGGTTACATTATTTTACAGTAATGCTGTCTTTTTCCTTTTCACTTCCTACTGGCTAAAACAGGGGGAAACTTAGCCAAGAAGAAATTCCCTGCGATGGTTAAGTTCTCTTAATTTTAAACATTAGAACATACAAATATGTGGATGTTGTTTGGTTTTGATGAAGTCTGCAGCTGGCAGATGTTTTGAGGAACTTTTGGGAGACGTCTTCACCTAAATTCCTGGGGCAGCACCAGCAAGAGAAAAATTACTAATTCCTTTGATTCCAAAACCTCACAAATCTCTGAAGCTTCAGAAAAATTTATTAATTTGAAATTTGTGAAAAATAAAAGAATGGTTAGGGATTTCCAAGGAATAAGAAGACGGATTGGGGACACTGGCTGACTGACCTCTGTGTGTGGCGTTTGTCTCGTCTTGTGTGATATGTTCTTGTTTAAATGTTTAATTTAAATTTTAACAAACCTTTAAACTGATTGGAATGTTTGTATTGAAATGATTTTTCTTGTAAAGTCCCTTGAGATGACATCTGTTGTGAATCAGCGCTATATAAATGAACTGAATTGAAATTTGTTTCCAAAGGGGCCCTGAGATAATGAATAATTTGATAATTTGATGTGTCAACATAATGCTTGTATCAACTGAACTAGAATTGATTGGGGTTTTTTAAGGGAAAATGAAGGTAATTCAATGAAGCTGGTTTGAAAATAAACGGGACCAACGAAGAAGAGAACCAAAGTATTGAAGATTATGAAAGGGTAGGCTAAAACAAGTTGTTAAATAAAAATTGAGGAATTTAAAATGAGAGAAGAAACCTGCCTAAAGATAAAGGCAGAATAAACTGATCTATGGTCTTTCATTCATCAACAAAATCTTTTTTGTAGACTGACATTAAAAACAGCATTTGGAGGCATAGAGAAATAAAAGCAATTCTATGAAGAGAAAATAAAAATAAACCTAAAAAAAACACAAAAAAGGAATGAATTTTGCCTAAGGTGCTTAAAATGAAAATATTGTATGGATAAAGGAATATCAGTTTTTCTGGGGGGGAAAACGTTGGGAATAAAATGAAATATTATGGGTTTCCAGTGCCTGCTTTTGGAAAATGAGAGATTTGCTAAAGAGGACTAAAAGCTGATTTGCCAAATGTCATGGGGAGAAAATATGGTGTTTGGAATAATTAATATTCAAGGAAATACATACATTATTTTTATTATATTTCTTATTTCTTCGGCTTTGTCAAGTAAATATTGGAAGTAAAGCAGTTGGATTTCTGCATAGTCTGGAATTAAATCTTTGCAGACCTTTTGATTTTCAACATAAGGCTTTGGTTAGAGTGGGAGCTTTTGGTAATAACCTTTCTGGTTTGGAAATAAAGGCTTCTGTTAGACAGAGAAAGCTGTTAATAACCTTTCTGGTTTGGATTAAATAAATATTAAGGCTTCTGTTAGAGTGAGACAGGCTTCTTCGGATTGAGATGCTTGGTGTTTGTTGAATGACAGGTTCTTCAATTTTCCGTTTGGATAAAGAGGTTATGTCTCCTCTTTAGGTAGCTCTCCCCTTTGGGTAACTCTCCACTGTGGGTAGCTGAGCGCTCAACCAGACCATGGGGTCCGAATACAGGAGGCCTTCACCACTGGACAGCACGAAATCCCAGCAAAGTCAGAGAAAAGCAAGGGCCTGAGTGAAAGACAAAACTTGCAGATTCTTGGAGAAAGTAGGATTATTAATACCTCCACAATATTTATATAATAACATACTGAGGTCTGAAGCGGTAATCCTTTAAAGATAAATTATGACAAAACAGAAAATCAACTGAGGGAAGAGTTGGTCTGCTTTATTATGATCATTAACAGGGGTTTGCTTCTTTTAAAGGGAGGCATACTCCATCTTAAAATTCAGTGGAAGGAGGAGAAAAATACAAGAGATCTGCCTTTTTGCTAGTAGGGGTCAAAAGGTCAAAATGGAGTTCAAGGAAGTCAGAAGAAATCTAGGAATGACTAAGAATTGGTTTCATAATCTAAACTGAAGGAGCAGCTATGGTTGCTCTTGTCAGAAAACCAAAAACATTAGGTGCAGAACAACTACCTCAGCTACTGGACAAAATGGTCAAAGCATTGTTCCTTAAAATGAAAACTTGAACTAGGCAAGACAGCGTCCCTCTTCCCTTTCCTTCACAAAACAGGGAGAGGTGTGAGGGACCAAGGAAACTTATCTCAAACCATAGTGTGGCTTTAATATAACGAAACCTCAGACAAACTGTTTAAACAAGAGACAAACAGACTGACCTAACAAACAAGGAGCAAAAGTGGGCTTAAATACTAGCCAATCAGACTAGACCAGATTGACACAACAGAAACAATTATCTGCACAATTCACTCCCAAAGATTGTTACAACCCTGGGGGGTGTAACATACCAACAACCAGAGAATGAAGACAACAAGATGTAAAATGATTGAAATTATGTTTTATTGACTGGTGTGGAAAAAGGATATCAGCTGCTTTACCTGTGGGGGAGGAAGGGACAGATGGTTGTGCCAAACAAATGAAATAAACATAACAAAACCAACCCTAACTATTCACCAACTATAAATGATCAAATCAAATAACATAAAGCCTAACTAACTGATCTACATAAGGGTTACCAAAACAGATACAGTGGGTGGCACCAACCTCTACACCTAGTGTGATAACAAAGTAATCCAAAGGGCAAGAATGTATAGGGTACCCCAGATTAACTAGTCCACATACCTCCCACCACATACCTGAAACAGCATCCAGTTCCACAGTCAAAAGAATGGCAGAGACATCCTTCAATGAGGAGAGCACACTCTTACGAGTTCAGTGAGCTGCTGTTATAAGGAGGGCTCCCAGGTGCAACCCTTCCAGGAAGTATGAAACAGCCAAAGAAAATTGAGAGCTGAGCCAATCACTAAATCAGCTCTGACAAGGGACACCTAAGGACTGAGGAGAAGTGCAGCATGTCTGCACGCAACACCCCCCACCCTTACAAGTCCAAACCCTGTTTGGACACAAAAACTCCCAGACTACACAGAACGCGACAAGGCATCCGCAATAACATTCTCAGAACCCTTCTTGTAAAGGATCTCCAGGTTATACATCTTTACTAGCAAAGCCCACCTCATGAGGCACTGGTTGTGGTTAAACATCCTCTTAAGGAACACCAGAGGGTTATGATCTGTGAATACCTTAACCGGGGCAACACTCGATCCCACATAGACCTCGAAGTGTTGTAAAGCAAGCACTAAGGCGAGTGCCTCTTTTTCAATGGTCGAGTAGTTCCTCTGGTGAACAGTGAATTTCCTGGAGAAGTAGCACACAGGACGATCTATTCCAGAATCATCCTCCTGGAGGCAACTGAGGAGAAGTTCTTACAGAAGAGGCGATTAAATCCAACCATTCCCAGAAACCGTTTCAGCTCTTTTCTACCTGTAGGGACAGGGAATGGGGCAATAGCTGAGACTTTGGCATCGGCTGGACACACCTGTCCACTGCCCACCTGTTGACCAAGGTAGAGAATGGTGCTCTTACCAAACTCGCACTTGGCAAGGTTAAGGGTCAAGGATGCAGAGGACAAACGAGCAAACACTTCTTTCAGAGTGTCCACATGGTTGGTCCAGGTGTCGGAGTACACAACAATATCGTCTAGGTAAGCTCTGCAGTTCGAAACACCACCAAGGACTTTGTTTATAAGTCTTTGGAAAGTTGCAGGAGCATTACACATCCCAAATGGCATCACTGTGTACTGTAGGAAATGGTCAGGTGTCACAAAGGCTGAGATCTCTCAAGCCCTCACATTTAACGGAACCTGCCAATAACCTTTCAACATATCAAGCTTGGTGACGTAGGTTGCAGGACCTATGTCATCAATGCAATCATCCATCAGTGGTAATGGATATGCATCTGGTACAGTCACAGCATTCACTTTCCGAAAATCAGTGCAAAACCATGGAATGCCATCTGGCTTCATTTCCAACAAGCAAGGCGAACTCCAAGGACTCTCACTTGGAATTGCCAAACCGTGGTGGAGGAGATATTCCGCCTCCTGTCTCATCATCTCTCACTTGGTTGGGTTGACACGATAAGCGCGCTGCTTTATCGGCTGTGTACTAGTCAAAGAGATGTCATGGGACACAACAGTAGTCTGTGACGGAACGTCACTAAATAATTCTGGGAAGGCAGAGAGAAGCATCTGAATGTTTTCTTTCTGACCTACAGGAAGATGGAGGAGATACTGAGATAGATTTGACAGGATCTCAGTGTTTTTGAGCCGAACTACTTGGGGGGGGTTCTACAAACAAACCCAGCACATCCTCAGCATCCTGAGTAGCTACCGTTAGCAATGGAATCACAGGAGAAGCAGTAGCTGTCACGTCATTGCATTCCCTGGGACGGTAGCGTTTCATTACATTCACATGACACACTAGTCGTTTTTCTTCGATCAGGAGTATGGATAACATAGTTTGTCTCGGTAACTTGTCTGTCGACCTTATATCGACCAGAGAACTTAGTGGCCATCGCAGAACCAAGTATGGGCAAAAAGAGCAAGACTTGGTCACCTGGTTGAAATGACCTGGCAACTGCCTTCTTGTCATAACGTTGCTTCATCTTCACCTGAGAGATAGTTAGAGCATCTCTGGCTAGGGAGCAAGCTTTTTGAAGCCGCTCCCGTAGTTTTGCTACGTACTCCGGAAGATTTCTGACCGGCTTCTCAGAGTCCACCAACGTCTCTTTGAGGACTTTTAATGGTCCTCTAACATGTCCAAAGACCAACTGGGCTGGACTGAAACCCAGCGACTCCTGTACTGCCTCCCAAGCAGCGAACATAAGGAATGGGAGACCTTCATCCCAATCTCTGGTTGAAGCATGACAATGTTTACGCATCATAGACTTCAATGTCTGATGAAATCTCTCTAATGCGCCCTGACTTTCTGGATGATATGGACTAGAGGTGACATGCTGAACACCAAGTTTCTTCGGTACCTGAGTGAATACTGAGGATTTAAAGTTAGTCCCTTGGTCTGTCTGGATAATCTTTGGTATCCCGAACACTGAAAAAAACTTCACTAAAGCCTTAGTTATAACCAAAGCTGTAATCTTCCTCAAAGGAACAGCCTCAGACATACACATCACAGTAAGTATAAACTGATTACCAGATTTGGCTTTCGGGAGTGGTCCTACACAATCAATAACCACTTTTTCAAATGGTTCAGTACACACAGGAATAGGACAAAGCGCCGCAGGGGGAATCGTTTGATTTGGTTTGCCTGCTACCTGACAGATGTGGCAAGTGCGACAGTACTTAGCTACATCAGACTTAAGTCCTGGCCAAAAGAAATGTCTCAGAACTCTATTGTACGTTTTTGTGACCCCCATGTGCCCTGACCAAGGATGATCATGAGCCAACATGAGTACCTGGGACCGGAAGTCTTTTGGCACAACCACTTGATGAACCACAGACTAGTCCTCTTCTGGATTTCCATTTGACCAACAACGCATCAACAAACCATCTATAAAAATATAGGCCATCTTTTTCTCCTTAGCCTCTGCCTGAGGAAGAACAGAGGTGCGACACTTGGAGATGGACTCATCTTGTCCTTGGTCAGATATAAACTCTTCTCGTGATGCAGGTAAGGAAATGTCCATTGAAGCTGGACAAAAAGACTTTGCAAGGTCACATGGAACTTTAGGCTGGCTGATAACCCTGCTCTTTCTGGGAGCACGTTCCATGGCACTAAATGATTCTAACAAATTCAATTCAATTCAATTCAAAAATACTTTATTGATCCCAGAGGGAAATTAAGTGTTGGTATAGCTCATATAATTAATTCTTTAAGGAGTTGTTGTAGATAATGATGGCTGTGGGCAGGAAGGATTTCCTGTAGCGGTCTGTATTGCAGCGAAACTGAAGAAGCCTCCAACTGAAGACGCTCTGTTGTTGTATGACTGTCTCATGAAGAGGATGCTCAGGGTTGTCCATAATTTTTTTGATTTTATGAAGAATCCTTCTTTGCATTATCATCTCCAGATTTTCCACAGTTGTCCCAAGAACAGAACCAGCCTTCTTTATCAGGTTGTTTAGCCTTTTTAAATCCCTGGCTCTGATGCTGCTACCCCAACAGATGACGGCTGAAGAGATTACACTCTCCACAACAGACTTGTAGAAGATCTACAGCATCTTGCTGCAAACCTTGAAGGACCTAAGCTTCCTCAAGAAGTACAGTCTGCTCTGTCCCTTCTTGTAGACGGCTTCACTGTTGCGCCTCCAGTCCAGTCTGTTGTCAAGGTGAACTCCGAGGTATTTATACTCCTCAACCACCTCCACTTCTTCTCCCATGATGGAAACAGTGTTTGACTTATCCCTGTTTCTTCTGAAATCTACAATCATCTCCTTTGTTTTGTTCACATTCAAGGTGAGACGATTGTTTCCACACCATGTCACAAAGCGGTCCACCAACTCTCTGTATTCAGCTTCTTGTCCATCTCTGATACACCCGACAATTGCAGAGTCATCTGAGTATTTCTGCAGATGACAGGTGTCTGATTTGTACTGGAAGTCTGAGGTGTACAGAGTAAAAAGGAATGGTGAGAGTACGGTCCCCTGTGGTGCTCCTGTGCTGCTGACCACCTGGTTTGACACACAATTCTTCAGTCTCACAAATTGTGGTCTGTTGGTCAGGTAATCATTGATCCAGGCGATTGTTGAGGGCTCCACCTGTGTCTTCAGGAGTTTCTGACAAAGCAAATCAGGCTGAATTGTGTTAAATGCACTAGAGAAATCAAAGAACATGATCCTCACAGTGCTGCCTACTTTGTCCAGATGACAGTGGGTTGGTTGAAGTAGGTGGATGATGGCATCTTCAACTCCAAATCAACAGCGATAAGCAAACTGCAGTGGGTCCTGATACGTTCTTGTTTGCTTATTCAGGGGTGCCAACAGGAGTCTCTCCAGGACCTTCATGATGTGGGATGTCAGGGCAACGGGTCTATAGTCATTGATGACTGATGGGTGAGTTCTTTTGGGTACTGGAACAAGGCAGGATGTCTTCCACAACACTGGGACCTTCTCCTGAGTTAAGCTAAGGTTGAAGAGGTGCTGCAGAATCCCACAGAGCTGCTCTGCACAGGCCTTCAGGACTCTGGGGCTGACACCATCTGGACCTGCAGCCTTGTTCCGGTTCAGTTTCTCCAGCTGCCTCTTCACCTGACTTTTGGAGACAGACAAGTGGGAGGGGGAGGCAAAGGGGGTAGCAGCATTTCCTGACTTGGTTGAAGTCAAACTTGTGGAATTAGAAGAGTCCATGGCTGAGGTGAAGGATAAAACATCCAAGGTGAAACAGGAAAGCTGTTGATCAGAGGAGAGTGGGATGTCTGTTTGGCTGGGAACAGGAGAGGGGGATGCTGAGCTAGTTCCTGAACTGAACCTGTTGAAGAATGTGTTCAGTTCATTGGCTCTGTCCAGACTTCCATCTATCCAATCTTTCCTGTCCTTAAAACCTGTGATCTTTCTCATTCCTGACCAGACATCTCGGATATTGTTCCTCTGTAGTTTGTTCTCCAGCTTCTTCCTGTATGCCTCCTTGCTGTCTCTGATCTTGACCTTAAGGTGCTTCTGTATACTCCTCAGTAATTCCTTGTCTCCCTCCCTGAAGGCTCTTTTTTCTTGTTTAGCAGTTCCTTCAGGTCACTGGTGATCCAGGGTTTGTTATTAGGGAAGCATCTCACTGTTCTGGTGGGGATGATGTTGTCCACACAGAAGTTTATATAGTCAGTCAAACACTCAGTCATGGCATTGATGTCCTCTCCATGTGCTTGGCAAAGAGTCATCCAGTCTGTGGTTGCAAAACAATCCTGCAGGGCTTCTTCAGCTTCCTGTGACCATTTTCTCACAGTTCGTTTTGTCACGGGTTGCCTCTGAACAAGTGGTTTATATTCTGAACAGAGAAAAACAAGATTGTGATCTGATTGTCCCAGAGGAGGTCTTGGTTTGGACGTGTATGAATCCTTTACATTTGCATAAAACAAATCCAAGGTCCTGTTTTCTCTTGTAGAGCAGCTGACAAATTGTTGAAATGTTGGAAGTGTAGTAGAGAGCGAGGCATGATTAAAATCACCAGATATTGCCACAAATGCATTGGGGTGCTGTGTCTGTAGCTTAGCAACAATGGAACTGATGACATCACATGCAGTGTCGGCAACGGCTGAAGGTGGAATGTAAACAACTGCCAAAATTACACTGGTGAACTCTCTTGGCAAATAATATGGACGAAAACCTACTGCCAAGAGTTCGAGATCTGGGCTGCAGAGACGACACTTCACAGTAACATGTCCTGGATGACACCATCTGTTGTTGACAAGCACTGCTACTCCACCACCTTTCCTTTTTCTGCTCGTCTTCAGATCTCTGTCTGCTCGTACAGTCAGGAAGCCTGGCAGACAGACGGAGTCGGGGATATGATCCAGCAGCCACGTCTCCGTAAAACACATAACACTGCATTCACGGTACTCTGGCTGAGTCCTTGTAAGGGCTTGGAGTTCATCCATCTTGTTAGTCAGTGATCTTACGTTGCCCATCATGATCGATGGAAGAGTTGGCTTGAACTTCCTCTTTCTCTGTCTCCTTTTCGCTCCTGCTCTGCATCCACGTCTCCTCCTTATCAACTCATCAGGGATTTGTGGCTTCAGTTGAGATATTATTTCAGCTTTTGCGATGTTAATCAGCTGCTCCCGGCTGTAAACCACATTGTTGCCATGGTTACGCATCATAACAAATTCAAAAAGGGAAAACTTTACAGCAAAAATCCTTCCAGCTTCACAGCACCAAAAACTAGAAAGTATACAGGTAAAAAAAATGCAATCTTCTTTAAGAAAAAAGAGGAACCAATGTACAAAAAAACTAAACTCAATATGTAGCCAACAGAGCCAATCCAACATGCAGCCACCCAGAGCAGCGCAATTCTAGAATATCAATATTATTTCAATTAATATATCAATTATAGAAATCAGAACCATATTTCTTTGCATGAGCCCTTGTGACTGCACAAGCAAGGAAAATTTCAGGAAAATGCTCAAGATCATTTCCTGACTCCAAAACTGGGCTGTCCATCACTTCAGGAACAGGTACAATCTTTCCACCTGTGTTGTCATTCCCTAGGATGAAATCAACACCCCTAATTGGCAAGGAATGAAGGACAGCAACCTTGAACAGTCCACTAACAAGAGAAGAACGCACATGAAGAAGATGCAAAGGAGCTAAAACATGTGTCATTCCAATACCCTGGACAATCACACTGGAGTTACAAGAAGTCCTCTCTGACAAGGGAAGTATACCTCCCCGAATTATGGATTGTGAACACTGCATATCTCTCAGTATAGTCACTGGTTGTTGGCCTTCTAGATCTTCTGTTTCTGATACAAAACCTTCTGACATAAAAGGTTTAAAGCAGGGATCTGGACTCTGAGTCGGGTTGGTGCCTAACCGAGGTGAAGTTTTAACCAAACCCATTCCTTTAGTCTGAGCAGAGGAAAACTGTTTGCATTTTAAAGCAAAACAATCTGCAATTACATGGCCTTTCCTGTGGCAGTAGAAACAGACACGTGCCTCATGAGGAGCAGTTGACGGGTCCTTGGACTTCTCTGAAGGAAAAGATGGATATTCTGTCCTCAGAAGACGTGGTACAGATGGTCTATCAGAGTGTGACATGAACACATTTCTATGGGTCAATATAAACTCGTCGGCCATCACAGCTGCTTTGGATAAAGACTTGACCTTTTGTTCATTCAGAAAAATTACCACTTTCTCTGGCAGTACACTCTTAAAATCCTCCAGTAGGATCAACTGTCGAAGGGACTCGTACTCACCTTTGACCGCACTAGCAGTACACCACTCATCAAAGAGTACGTTTTCTCTCTAGCAAACTCAAATGTGTGGCCACTAGTTTTTTTGTGTTTCCTGAACTTTTGCCTGTAGGCCTCTGGTACAAGCGCATAAGCACACAGTATAGACTCTTTTAGCTTTTTATACTGTAGGCTATCCTCAACAGAAAGCGAGGATACTACCTCTTGGGCTTTCCCCACCAGCTTACACTGGAGCAATATGGACCACATATCCTTAGGCCACTCAAGCGCCATTGCAATCCGCTCAAATGCATTAAAATATGAGTCAACCTCTGTCTCACGAAATGTGGGCACCAATGCAATATTTCTGCTCACATCAAATTTCTGAAACTCAGACCCTGGAAGTAGCTACAGGAGCGGCCGCTTCTGGTGCCTTTCTCAGAGAGAGTTGCATGGCCTCCACATCTAACTGTTTCAGTCTGACCTCTTTATCTGCCTCTATTTCCATCTTGCGAATTTGCAGCCGGAGCTCTTTTTCTGCACTACGCTCCCTTTCATCTGTAACATACCAACAACCAGAGAATGAAGACAACAAGATATAAAATGATTGAAATTATGTTTTATTGACTGGTGTGGGAAAAGGATATCAGCTGCTTTACCTGTGGGGGAGGAAGGGACCGATGCCAAACAAATGAAATAAAAATAACAAAACCAACCCTAACTATAAATGATCAAATCTAATAACATAAAGCCTAACTAACTGATCTACAAAAGGGTTACCAAAACAGATACAGTGGGTGGCACCAACCTCTACACCTAGTGTGATAAAGTAATCCTAAGGGCAAGAATGTATAGGGTACCCCAGATTAACTAGTCCACATACCTCCCACCACATACCTGAAACAGCATCCAGTTCCACAGTCAAAAGAATGGCAGAGACATCCTTCAATGAGGAGAGCACACTCTTATGAGTTCAGTGAGCTGCTGTTATAAGGAGGGCTCCCAGGTGCAACCCATCCAGGAAGTATGAAACAGCCAATGAAAATTGAGAGCTGAGCCAATCACTAAATCAGCTCTGACAAGGGACACCAGAGGACTGAGAAGTGCAGCATGTCTGCACGTAACAAAGATGAAACTAAAAACACAGTTAAGACAACTCACGAATCTAATTTAAGTTATACAAAAATTAGAATAAATAACTATCCTGAATGGTAGAGGGTTTTAAACGGTTGAAATGTTAATAATGATGAAACAATGGTGATGAGAAGGAGAATCTTATTGATGGGCTGTACTCATACTTTTAGCTGTGAGAAGCCTAACACTTCTTCACAGCAGATCTTAAACTCATTGATGAAACTAATTAACAGATGTTCTCTAACTTAAATTGAGAAGTAAAGCTTAAGGCAAATGGAAATGAAAATAGAAGTTAATAATAAACTTTCCAAATTAATTGCCAGGGCCAGAGGCCTTGGGAACTCTGTGTTCTCCGTTTCATCAAATAGATAACAGCCGCCTGCTTCTAGTCCGTGGACCGCAGCTTGGGAAACTGTTGAAGTGTTTGGAGAAGATTCTACTCAGCAATCCTGACTGAATGGAGAAGATTGGGCTTTGGAAAATAAAGAGTTTCAGAATTGTCTGATGAAATAAAAGCCAATTCTGAAAACAAGTTTGAAAAGCAGATTCTGAATAAGCTGGGGATTTCAGTAAAACATGGTTTTAAAGAAAAGCATGTTTTTAAGGAAAGAGGTACTGAAAAAGTTTTATTATAATGATGTCTCAGGGGTTCTAGCAGCAGAACTGGGATCCCACAACGATTAATGGGAACTTTTCAAGCTAAGTTCATAACCTTTGTGATCAGTTTTTCCCCAGGTACAGGAGAAGCAGATGAAGCACATTTAACCATTGAGATTTCCTTTATTGTGTATTAATCTTTATCTCCACAGCTCAAACAGCGATCACTTAAGGAATGTTTTCACACTGGTCAATAGCAATCCTGAGGCAGGGGAGCAACATTTTCAAGAAAAAGAGAGGATTGGATTGATAATAACCTATTGGGAGATAACTGGATAATTATTTTTTGGGTTCAATTGGGGTTTTGGTCAAATTTGCATACAATCATGATTTGAAGAATATTTTACAGTAAAATGGCATTATACTAGAAGGAGAGGAGAATATGGGGTTTCAATTTGAATAAGGGTTTAAATTAAACTTGAACAGTCAGTGAATTTAAAGGAGGATCTTTGGGTTTTTGGCATAAAATGTAAAGACCTTCTTCAGTGAGGATTATCTCAACACAGATTCTTGATTGATTTCCTCTTAAATAATGAGTTAATGAAGCGTGGCTCATTAACTTAAGTTGTGGAGTTTGTTTAGGATTGCTTGATGCAGCAGCCACATCAAGGTAATCTAAACCAAACTCCTACATCTGCTAATTTTAGCTAACCTAATCACTTACTTATAATCAACTAACTAATCTTTGAATTTGTTCACATATGTTTGGACTAACATGCTTTAACACTTAATAACTCAGCTGGAGATCACATCATGGGCCTCCTGATTGGTGATCTTTTCCTTCCGAGGTGCCGCAGAAGCTGAGGAGGACCAGAGGTGGACCTTGGGGGTCATGGCATGGAAGCGTACATAGTTTAAACACAAGAGACCAGATTTAATATGTCATTGAGATGAGCAAAAAGAGGCTTCATAACATCTCTCTCTGTTGGAGTTTTCTAGAGTCCTGAAAGATGATAAGACAACGTTTTTCATTTAAAAGAAGTAATGGATCAATGCTGACTAATGAGAATTAAGCCTAATAGTTTGAAGCAATAAAAAGTCTAATTAAGGAGACTAATTGACCCTGAAGAGATCCTGGGGACATTTTGTTCCATTGCTCTTGTTTATTATCAAAATATTACCAAAGGTTAAATTATTTTATTTCCTCTGAAATGTACACATTTGTACTTTATGTTTGAGGACTTGAAATCAAAGTCAAATTCCTTGTTTATGCCTGTATCTGGGTCACAAAATAAAAAATAAAATCTATTTCTGAAATTTGGACTTCCATTGATTTGCTATTTTTATGTTCGCCCACTAGATGGTGCTACTTTTTACTCCATTTGCTCCATGCAGTAACATTTCACACTTTGTTTCTATTGAAATAAATGTGTTTCGCCTTTGATGTTGGATAACTTTGTGTGTGTGTACACTTGTTTATGTTGCCTATTAAGGACCTGGCATGAACATTAGCATCTATTGATGTTATGGGGACCAAAGCTGGGACCCCAATTTTCAGGGTTGGGGATATACCGGTTATGGTTAGGGAAAGAGGGTTAAGGACAAATGGAGTTATTCAAAAGGAAGTTGATGCAAAATCCAACCATGGGTGGGGGTGTCATCTCTATTAAAGGAAAATGTATACATAAAAGGTTTTGAGGTGTTAAATTCCCAAAATATAATTAATATTTCATATACACATTTAAAGCAAAAGCTGCAGGTGTTAGGATGCAGACAGTTTGGGTAATAAGATTTGCTGTGTAGAAAGGAGGAAGCAGAGAGCTGAGAAATGAAGCATCAGAGACAGAAGCCTGGGCGAAGAAGAGGTGAAGATGAGCTATTAATCTCACCCTCCTGTTGGGCTCTTCCCAGGAGAGGGATGCAGCGGGGGCAGTTAGGTTGTTCTGAGAGCTGCTGGCAGAGCTGGTATTGCTTTCACACAGTTTTTTCATCTCCTCCTTTACTTGAGGTTTAAATTTGTGCTTTACCAGTGAATGACGGACGGGTAGATTTGTGCTACGTGGCTCGTCTACTGAAACATAATCCTGGAGAGAATGGGGAAGAGATTGAAACATGGATTTTAAACTTGTACATTTTACATATGTTTAGGAAATGTTTTGTTAGTCATATGAGACCAAATCAGAGTGACTCACCGGCTTCAAACTGTCAGAATCTGAGAGAGATTGAGAGAGAAAAGAAAGAAATTAATGTAAGGAATCTGGCTCCTTTGCCTCCATCCACTCCCAGGTTGTATACCTTTT
The DNA here is from genome assembly GCA_963556495.2 of Valencia hispanica. Taxonomy (NCBI): domain Eukaryota; kingdom Metazoa; phylum Chordata; class Actinopteri; order Cyprinodontiformes; family Valenciidae; genus Valencia; species Valencia hispanica. The sequence continues at coordinate 725,861 of OY747704.1, forward strand.
CTCTGATTACAAAATGACCAGTATCTATGAGCAGAAATATACCCTACTACCAGATGGCTACAGAGTCAAATTAGTAAGAAGCTCATGTAAACCAACAAGCTGGGGGTTGGAGGTGACCTGGGTAGAACTACCAAATAGAGCATACAACCCAAACCACTAAACAACTTATTGATCAGATCATAACACACAATGCAACATCCTCAGTCATTGCTCTCATAAAATGTAATTTTTGCATTTATTAAAATACTAAGCCACATGTTAAAATGTATTTGTCCAAAAACATTTGGATTTTTAAGTTTCCATTAAGCTATATTAAGAAAATATAAACTTTTAATAAAGATCTTGTGACAGTGACCACTATCTCTGCAGCTTCTTGATCATGGACTGAGAATGTTTTACAGACTGAAGTTCACACACAAACACTCTTATTGGTTTTTGCAGCTTTCTCACAGACACTTCTCTGAAGAACATCACAGGATTCTTCAAACCAATACAGATCAGAAGCTTACCTGTCTCGTTTTTTCTGAGAAAACCAGTAGCCATCTTTCTGAGGATCAGCTGATGACCAAAAGATGGCTGACATGTTTAGTCTGTGGGATTACTGTTGTGTACTAGGAGGTGAGAGTTACCATGGTACTGAGATCAGCAGCATGAAAAAACCATCACCCATCTATTGTAGTCCAGTTTAATGCCAGCAAGGCTTATGATGCAATGCAACCAAACAGTTTCTCAGGTACACAATTCATGTCTAATGTATTAGTTCTTTACATTTAAGCAGAAATAGTAATCCAGCTAAAATGATTGATGTATATGAATCCTGGTCATCAGGAGTTGGTGAGTTAAAGAAACAACGTTGAACATGATGGGACTCATCCAGAGAACTACAATACCAGAGATGCTTCTTGTTGGTATTAAGGAGACCAGCTCCAAAAGGCATAAGGGGAATCGTTTTCACCATGTTGTCATATTCTAAAGAAGCAATATTCCAGTTCATTTATGGACATAAAGATGTTGTCTTTGCTGCTTTGCAACTACACACCAAACACACCGTTTAAAAGAGAAACCCGTTCTGCTGCAGGTTTTAAGTCAGTTCAGACATGTGGCCCAGAATCACTTAGTGATGACTCAGGAGTGGACAGGTTGTCCTGGTGGCTCTAAACAAACTAAAAAAAGCAGCACATTCACACATCTTATTAATGTAAAGATTAACTGGTTTACTCATACTAATATCAATGCTTCGAGGGCTGCTGGTATGGTTCCTGTGATGAATGGCTTTGATCATAATTAAAGTTATAATTAAAGTTATAATTATAACAAACATGGAGGGTAAAAACCTCCACATCAGTCTTAACAGCCGGGTTCCAACCTTTTTTACATTGTCAAACACTAAAGTGGTGCATTAAAAGACAGATGCAGGGCACCTTAGGCCACAGCTCAATGATCAACTTGGTTGTCGTCTCATCTGATCTGCGGCCGCATGTTTTGGACACTCGGGTGAAGAGAGGGGCTGAGCTGTCCACTGACCACTACCTGGTGGTGAGTCGGCTCCGATGGTGGGGGAGGACGCCGGACAGACCTGGAAGGCCCAAACGTGTTGTGAGGGTCTGCTGGGAACGTCTGGCAGAGTCTCCTGTCAGGAGCTTTAACTCACACCTCTGGCAGAACTTTGAACACGTCCCGGGGGAGGCGGGGGACATTGAGTCAGAGTGGACCATGTTCCGCGCCTCCATTGCCGAGGCGGCTGACCGAAGCTGTGGCCGCAAGGTGGTCGGTGCCTGTCGCGGTGGCAACCCCCGAACCCGCTGGTGGACACCGGCGGCAAGGGATGCTGTCAGGCTGAAGAAGGAGTCCTACCGGGTCTTTTTGGCTTGTGGGACCCCTGAAGCAGCTGATAGGTACCGACAGGCCAAGCGGGATGCGGCTCGGATGGTTGCTGAGGCAAAAACTCGGGCGTGGGAGGAGTTTGGAGAGGCCATGGAAAACGACTTCCGTACGGCTTCGAAGCGATTCTGGTCCACCAGTCGGCGTCTCAGGGGGGGAAAGCGGTCTGCCACCAACACTGTTTACAGTGGGGATGGTGTGCTGCTGACCTCGACGCGGGACGTTTTGGGTCGGTGGATGGAATACTTCGAAGACCTCCTCAATCCCACCAGCACGCCTTCCAATCTGGAAGCAGGGTTTGGGGACTTGGGGTCGGTCTCTCCAATCTCTGGTGCTGAGGTCACCGAGGTCGTTAAAAAGCTCCTCGGTGGCAGGGCTCCGGGGGTGGATGAGATTTGACCGGAGTACCTCAAGGCTCTGGATGTTGTGGGGCTGTGTTGGTTAACGCGGCTCTGCAATATTGCGTGGACATCGGGGGCAGTTCCCTTGGATTGGCAGACCGGGGTGGTGTTCCCACTGTTTAAAAAGGGGGACCACAGGGTGTGTTCCAACTACAGGGGGATCACACTTCTGAGCCTCCCTGGTAAGGTCTATTCAGGGGTTCTGGAGAGGAGGGTCCGACGGGTAGTCGAACCTCGGATCCAGGAGGAACAATGCGGTTTTCGTCCTGGCCGTGGAACACTGGACCAGCTGTACACCCTCAGCAGGCTCCTGGAGGGTGCGTGGGAGTTCGCCCAACCGGTCTACATGTGTCTTGTGGACTTGGAGAAGGCGTTCGACCGTGTCCCTCGGGGGGCCCTGTGGGGGGTGCTCCGGGAGTATGGGGTACCGGGCCCCTTGATACGGGCTGTTAGGTCCCTGTACGACCGGTGCCAGAGTTTGGTTCGCATTGCCGGCAGAAAGTCGGGCTTGTTTCCAGTGAGAGTTGGACTCCGCCAAGGTTGCCCTTTGTCACCGATCCTGTTCCTAACTTTTATGGACAGGATCTCTAGGCGCAGCCAAGGCGTTGAGGGGATCCGTTTTGGTGGCCTCAGGATCGGTTCTCTGCTTTTTGCAGATGACGTGGTCCTGTTGGCTTCATCGGAACGTGATCTACAGCTTTCGCTGGAGCGGTTTGCAGCCGAGTGTGAAGCGGCTGGGATTAGAATCAGCACCTCCAAATCCGAGGCCATGGTCTTGAGCCGGAAAAGGGTGGGGTGCCTTCTCCGGGTCGGGGATGGGGTCCTTCCCCAAGTGGAGGAGTTTAAGTATCTGGGGGTCTTGTTCACGAATGAGGGAAAAATGGAGCGGGAGATCGATAGACGGATTGGTGGGGCATCTGCAGTTATGCGGAGGATTTACCGGTCGATCTATGTTCCTACCCTCATCTATGGTCACGAACTCTGGGTGGTGACCGAAAGAACGAGATCACGGACACAAGCGGCTGAAATGAGTTTCCTCCGCAGAGTGTCTGGGCTCTCCCTTAGAGATAGGGTGAGAAGCACAGTCATCCGGAGGGGGCTCAGAGTAGAGCCGCTGCTTCTCCACATCGAGAGGAGTCAGTTGAGGTGGCTCGGGCATCTGGTCAGGATGCCTCCTGGACGCCTCCCTGGTGAGGTGTTTCAGGCACGTCTCACCGGGAGGAGGCCCAGGGGAAGGCCCAGGACATGCTGGAGGGACTATGTTTCTCGGCTGGCCTGGGAACGCCTTGGGGTTTCCCCGAGGAGCTGGAACAAGTGGCTGGGGAGAGGGAAGTCTGGGTCTCTTTGCTTAGGCTGCTGCCCCCGCGACCCGACCCCGGATAAGGGGAAGAAAATGGATGGATGGATGCAATGTTTGGGCGCTCTTTTCTTTGGATACCATCGCAACAAAGCAAAGATTGGATGCTACTGATGACTAGACCCTTACTAGTGAAGAAATGTCTCAGGACACCTTTAGACTCATGTCTGGTTGATTACCTCTGTAGCTGTGTGTGAGCTGGTTTTATGTAGCCAACTATATCAAATGTTCTTCATCCTGTTTTAATCACAATTTATTGTGTAAATAATGTTATAGACATAAGTGAAGTCTATTGTTGTTCAGTTACACTTCAACCTTACATCAGCCAGGGGTCTCTGGGACCAATGGAGGCACTAGAGGTCCTGTCATATTTGACATTCTTACATTTTATGCTTTTTATATATAAATACATAAATGCTTTAATTTTTCATAACAGCATGTTACACATATAATTCATATGTGAAAGTATTTTAGATGGACAGAGTAGTACCAGCATGAGAGGATGAATTAATGGGGAACTATAGTTGGAATCTGCAGATCCTCTACTACTGCTGTGGTTTTAGACTTTAGGAGTCGTCATTAACCTGAAGTTTCTACTCTATAATAAAACCTCTGCTCTTCAACCCTCAGTCTGACAAGCTCCTCTATGGTCATTAACATAAACTTACTGTATAGGGAAAATGAGGCTGATTATTTATCTATGTGGATGTTTTTGTTCCCAAGGTTTGAATATTTAAAATAATTATTTTACCAACCAACCTGCTGTTCTACGTTTCTTCTTCCAGTAAATAAGAAGTATGATCAAACCAACAGAAAGTAGCAGAACAGGGACAGCCACTTCAATGATCAGAGCGGTATCTGGTTGGAGAAGAGAACATGTAGAGAAATGAAATAACTCATAAATAAATAGGTGGCAAAGACAGGTGAAAAGGCCCAATGTAAACAAGCCTAGTGTATTCATCGGTGGAAGTACTTTGAACAGAAAAACTCTACCTGTAGCTGGGGAGGATTTGGCCTGGACTTTCTTGCACTCAGTGTTACTGGTAGATGTACAGTTCTTCACGATCTCCTCGTCACTTTTACATCTAGTTTAGGGGCAGAAAAACAGGTTGGTGAAAAGCATGATAGAAAAAGCAATGAGCAACATTTACATCATTGTAAGTTTCTAAGTAGGAGCTGAATGAATAGGAGCATCTGTTCACTTACCTTGAACACTTCTTGCATATTTCACATGCTTCGTCTGGATGGCAGTATCTCCCTGGCTTGCACTGACACACGGTGTCCTGGATGTGAGTGCACGCCCTAACTATTTCCTGATCTGAGAAGGCAGCATTAAACAGGCCTTAAGTCTTAGAGAGTTTATGCTCAGAGTGAGCTGAAAGGCTGCAGCATTGATTTTCCTCCTACAGACATTTCAATCAATAGCACTAAACAGTCAGGAAGAATTACCTGGACGGCATTGGGTACACTTGATGCATTGTTTCAGCCCGTTGGCATGCTCAGTGAATGTTCCATAATTACACTCTTCACATATTCCTTTTGTTCCTGTTTCAGTGCAGGGGGTTTGCACAAACTGACCTGAAACACATCAATAACAGTCCAGATTCATGCAAGTAGCACCGTGGTTAAAGAGCAACTCACCCCCATACCAGAGAAAAATGCACCAAAAGGGGGCGTGGCCAGGTGGACCAGTGAACGTGTGGGGGGTGGGGCGTGGTCTGGGCTGTGATTGACATGTTGACAGCAGCGCTACTGCGGTGGCAAAGACACAGACAGCTAGAAAGATGGAGAGCAGAGTGAGCTCCTTTGTCAGAGCGATCTTTCTGATGTGGAGGATTTCTCTCCACCTCCTTCACCAGAGGAAAGAAAGGAAATGGAGGAGGTTCTGTGGAGGAGACTCAGCTTCTTTTTTACTCCACAGCAGAAGGACTGACATCAGCTCTCATCGCAATGCCCAATTCAAATTCTAGTGCAGCTTAGAGTTTTAAGCTGAAGAGGGCGCCACACTGACGGTTTTTGGTAGAAAATTTATATTTGTCTTAAAATGTACTAAAATACCAAAAATAATGATCAGACATGTAGACAGCACTATTAGACACTCATTTTTACAATTTATCAGCAAAAATAAAAGTTGATTTGGGGGTGATTTGCTCTTTAAGCATTTAACTTACCGGCTTCACATTTTAAACAACAGACGTTGCTGTGTGGGTACTCTGCATCTTCTCTGCAGGAAATGGAGCGGCCCATCTTCATGCCATGCTGAGGGTACGCAACAATAAGCTGGAGGAGAGCTAGGAAAGCCCACCGAACCTTTGGAAAACACAACTAAGTGTTAGTAAATGTGAAAAGCATTTTACAGCTGCAGTGACTAATCTAGTGGACCCACGCAAAATAATATGATGAGGCATGATGTCAAATTCTACCCTAGGACTGCACAATACATCGTAAATATATCGTCATGGTAATAACAGTGTGTGTAATATTCAAAGGACACAAAGGACTGCTTGGATGTAATAATTCTTGGCTAAAATATCCCAAATGTAATATTAGTCTTACAGCAGCGGTTGCGCTCATTGGACGCTGATGAGTTTACCCAGAATGCTAAAGGTCACAGAGGGATGGAAGCTCAGATGAGAATGAGAGGAAAGAAGAAAACAGGGACTTTCTAAAATACTGCAGACTGATGGTTAAAGAAGTCATAACCTGTAATTTTCACTTTTCCATGAGAAAAAATGTATGTTATGATTGCCTAACGATTATACACTGGCCAGGAAGCCGATATTTAAAAGTGAAGCGTTTGTTTACCCCTGGGTTCGTCAACCAGCCCACGTGCACGCGCACTCAAATACGTGATTTTAATTTCTGGCCGACTTGATGTCAAGTCGGCGCAGGATATACCATATATAGACATCGCAGACCTACCTATGCTGCAGGAAGCCCACCCTCCCTCTCTCCCCTCTGCCCTCTCCCCCTCGCTCCTCTCCCCCTCATATTCAGTCGAGCGCCGCCATTACTGAATTCTAGCGATGGGAATTCCAGCTCTTTTTGGAAAGCCAGTTGTTTTGGCTTGGCTCCTCTGTTTTTCTGTTGCTTAAAGTGTATTTATTACCAATATTAATGCAAAACGATGTGTACCAAATGTACCAAAACAAGCAGTGGGGATAAAAAAAAAAAAAAAAAAAAAACAGCTCCCGGCTCCCATCGTTCACTTCAAAGAGTCACCTCTTAGAGCCGGTTCGTTCGCGACCGACACATCACCGATTCCAAGTACGAACTCCACCGTGAAAGATGCAGAAACGTAGTGCACACGTGAGTTGCTCTATTGTTGACTGCCAGAATCAACATGGAAATATTTTTTCTATTTTTTTTTACGCCGGGATCCTTTACGAATTTGGGACAATATCGGGCGAAGTTGGCATCGAAGCTCCGTTTGGAAATAGGGGCCATTCCAACAATCAGAGTCTTGCCTGCAATTGAAACGGTAAGACTGTGTTTTTATTGCTCTGCTGTGTGTAACAAACAGCAGCTAACTGCTAATGTGGCTATTGTATGCTAGCGGGAGTAGTAGATATGGGTTAGATATGCTGAAGCGTTACCTGCGGTGTCAACCCCCCTCCTTCCTGCCACCAATCAACGCTTCCCTCATTTGCATTATTACAATGACCGTCCACGACAGCCAAAGTATCGCATCAGATCTCACGAGACAATAATGCCTTCAGAAATAAGGGTCAGAGGAGCTCTGTGTTTATTTTTTTCAACTTTTCTTTTTAGAAGGGCCTGAAAGACTGTAATAGAGCGTGGGTATCCAAGGTAATACTAGGTTAAGACTCCTTTAACAGCAGCAGGATGGAAGAGAGGAATAGTTAATGGCTATAGCTACTTTACAATGAGAATTTAACACAGACTAGAATCAAATCATACGATGAGGAATAACATGTCAACAGAAGCTCCACTTTCTTTAAATGTGCTTCTAAATATGGAAAACGTCCTCCCACTAACACATTGAACAACACATAAATGAGCCATGAGTCCGGGAGGGACGGCGTCCTGCAGCTTTAAGAGACGTCTCTGCTCCAACACACCTGAACCTAATAATCAGCAGGTCATCAGCAGGACTCTACATACTGAGGATCTGATTCCATCATGTGATTCATGTGTGGTGGACCAGAGGCAGGACTCCGCCCCCCGAGGACTGGAGTCTGACACTCCTGAAAAGAATCAAGAGAAGAAATAAATCAATCATTAACATTACTGGGTCATTTTAAGGAATTATCTTTAAGGTTTAAGGAATACCCAAATAAGGCAATAATAAGGCAACTGAACATCCCACTGTCTTCAAGCCCCACCCACAGAAACAAAGCGGTACCTTGACCCATAATTGGCTAAGCTCAGCGTAGATACCTGTCCAGGTTTAACAACCAACCAAATAAGGCAGAAACAAGCTGCTGGGCACGCCCATCTTCCTCCCACAGTTTACGTTGAAGGAGAGAAGGTGTTTCACCTTCTTTTCTCTGATATGGATCAACAGAAAATATGCAACCCTGGTCCCAGACACCAGGGAGAAATCCAAAACTATAACATCATCATCTTCATCATCAGGAAGACGTACAGGAACACGCCCAAGTTCAAATATAGAGTACATGACATTGGTTTCCTGTCACTGTCTCAACAGATAAGAGAAAGCATTAGTCTGAAAGAAAATGTAGAGAAAGACAATTGTTTAACATAGAGAACATATAGGTAATAAAAGGTAAATTAATTGTTGCATTAAAACCCAACCCATTTATTTATTGATCTCCTCCCCACATTCTAAACAGCACCATTAATTATCCTGATTGTTGTTTTTTTTTGACAGTCTGCTATAAGGATTTATTGTTTCAAAGCTTAGAAAATCTTTGACAGCCACAGACAAGCAAACATAACCAGAGGACAAAGAAAACTGAGACTGGCATTATTTTCCAACAAAAAAGGCAAAACAGACATACTGGTAATTCTTTATATTGTATTTTTAGGCCACACCTGTCCTGGTTTTGAATAAAAATTTTGAAGCGTTACCTCTGCAAACCATTCTTGAACAGTTTCCACAAACACATGGACTTTTTTTTTTTTTTTTAAAGAAGAGAGAAAGGTAGAGAGAAGAAAAAAAGAGGACAGAAATACACCACATGGACAGCAACAGCATCTGCTGTTCAGTTTAAACAAAAAACAAAAATATATATATAACCAGCTGCTACACCTGTAAGGAGACAGAGAACCACCTGCAACATCATCGAGAAAAGCAAAGTTGACAGTCATCAGAAACACCTCTAAATAGACAGACAGGCTTGGAAAAAGCTCATGAATTGCATCAGAACCTTAGGCAACCCAGAGAAAGAGCATGGTCATATCTGGCTGTCAATGATTAATACCACAGGACAACATAGTGACTTCATCGACAAGCAAAATATCCGGTATAAGAAGTGATAAGTGACGGTTGTGATCATGCGATTGCAGACCAAAGGTCCCCCAGGGCCCAAAACACCAGTAACCATCCCGGAGCCTGACTCCCCGTCATTCCACCGGGGAGACAGCCACGCATCTGCCCAGAGGGCGGCAGAGGAAGGCCCCGGTCAGGGAACCGGACTGCCCTGAGGCGAGGCCCCCAGGGAGGCAGGGACAGCGACCCGCCAGCTCCCCGGAAGCAGACAGAGCGTCGGGCCCAGGGCCCTGGGGACCCGAGAGCCCCCATCCCCCAAAGAGAGAGGCACTGAACAGCACCCGGAGGAACCAGGCCAACCCGGACGGCCAGTGCCGACCTCCGCCATGTCCCAAACACCCCCCCCCCCCCCCCCATCCTTCAAATACCCCACTCCCTCACGTTTTCTTCCACCCAACCACAACCCTCTCCCAACTACCCGGGACCGCTACCGGGCAGGACAAGTGGGGGTCACCACGCCCAGAGCATTCAGAGGCCCCGGTGCAGGGGAGGCAGCCCACCCCGGAAAACACCCAGCAGAGGCACACCCGGGAGAGGAGAACAGCGCAGGAGAGGCGAGCAGGCCCTGACCCAGGGCCCACCGACCACAAACCAACCCCCACCGCCTCCCAAAAGGCAGCAAACACGCACACATTCATTCCCTAACCCCCCCATCCCCCCACCTTATCCCTGATACCCAGTAACAGTCCACCCCTAACTCCACCCATACTACCCCCTACCTAGTTCCCCCCAAACTCCTCCCATGCTACTCCCTACCTACCGGAGCGTGCACCAACCCACCCCCCGCGGCAGCACACCCGAACTACCCCAGACCTCCCCGGCCCCGGCCAACCCCCGCCCGGAGGAGGGACAGCTCCCGGACCCCCAGGCCAAGGACCCCAGCCCCGTCCCTCCCGTAAGGAGCCCGGTCACCAGCCAGGGACTGACGGCCAACAGCCCATCCACCACAGGAGCCCCACCCCACCACTGCACGGCAGCCCCGACCGGCAGCCGGACAAAGCCCCCACAACCAGGCCAGATACCCAGCTCTCCCCAAAGTGTGCCGCACAGAATCCTCCCCGAGAGACCGCCGGCCTCTCGTGGCCCCAGACATACACCAGCCAGCACCCAACCCCCAGGGGGGCAAGGTCACAGTCCTCCACCTACATTAAGTGATGGAGCTAACCACAAGGGACCAGAGAGAATGAAATTCCACCAACTGCTGTTCTGAAGAGGCAGACATCATCTCATTACTTATGTAATCTGAAAGGAGATTTCTGAATTGATTAATGCTTAGATTGTTTTTTTGCTTCCAATTTATAAGGATGGTTTTCTTTGCAACACATAAGGCAGTGAAGACCATACGTGTCATGTTAATTTCCATATTAATATCACCTAGATGACCTACTATGCAGAGAGTGGGGCAAACTGGGATTTTACACCTCAGCCATGTTGATAAGTCCTTGAACACCTCAAGCCAGAATTTTTGTACTGGAGCGCAAAACCACAACGCATGCATGTAGTCATCAGGTTTATTATCCGTGCACTGTAAGCAAATGTTAGATAGTGTAAACCCCATCTGGAACATTCTTTTCCCTGTATAATGTACTTTGTGAAGAATTTTATATTGTATTAGTTGTAAATTAGGGTGTTTAATCATATCAAAGGTATTTGAACAAATTTGTGACCAGAAGTTTTGACTAGGGTTGATAGATAAGTCTGATTCCCATTTTGAGGTTGGTAAAGAGAGTGTGTCATCTAATTTGGTGATTAATCTGTATATCTTCAACAGTAATTTGAGGAAGATGAAATTAAGAAAATCTACTACCCTAGGAGGAAGTTGCAAGTCTATTTGGTTTAGTACGTATGTTTTGCTTATTATAAACTTAAGTTGTTGATATTCTAAGAATTTATTGGGGCTAATTCCATATTGTGCAGTGAGTCTACCAAAGGGTATAAGCGTTTTGTTTGCAATTATGTCGTCCAAGTACTTGATTCCCTGGTTGCTCCATTGAGTGAAGTTCAGCATTCTTTTGTTTTGCAGGATGTCTAGATTGTTCCAGATGGGTGTACGCTTGCATGGGAAGAGGGGGGATTTGGTTATTTTAAGCAATTCCCACCAGGCTATCATAGAGGAGCTAATAGTAATGCTTTTGAAATACCTATGACGTTTAATATTATGGCTGATAAATGGCAGGTTAATAATTTCCAGATCCCTACACAGTGATTGTTCTAGATTCAGCCAAGGTTCATCTAATGGGTAGGATTTGTACCATTTTAAGATATACTGTAGTCTATTGGCTAAGAAAAAGTTATGGAAGTTGGGTAGATCCAGTCCTCCAGTATTTTTAGTTTTCTGTAGGGTTTTTAAGCTAATACAGGGTGGTTTATTTTTCCAAAGATATTTCGAGATGCAAGAGTCTAGTGATTTAAACCATGTGGGGGATGGTTTGATAGGTATCATGGAGAATACGTAGTTAATCTTTGGTCAAATCATCATTTTGATAGTAGCTACTCTCCCCATGAGTGATATGGGTAGGGAGTTCCAGCGTGTGAGATCGTCCTCAATAGTCTTTAAAAGCTGTACGTAATTTAGTTTTGGTAGCTCTGAGAACTTGGGAGAAATATTTATCCCCAGGTATCTTATGTTTCCTGGTTCTAATGTAGTAGTGGGTATATTTTGGAAATTGCAGTTAATGGGTAAAACTGTGGACTTAGTCCAATTGATGGAGTACTCTGAGATTAATGAGAATTCATTAATAATCGTGATCCTGATTGTTTCTAATAAAGCCCAGAACATCAGTGAACTAATGACATTAGGCTTTGGTTCAGGTCTTCTTCCACTCATTGTGTCCTGGTCTGAAGAAGGACTTTAAAGGGATATTCCACCTCTAAGCCAAAATGGGTCTTTTGCCATATTCCCCAGAGTTAGATAAGTGAGAAAAATTTTTTTTTTTATAACCAGTCCTGTAATTCTCCTGATCTGGCAGCAGTCCGTTAGCTTTAGCTTAGCATAAAGCAATGTAAGTGAATGGTACCCGATAGCATATTGTGTACAAAAGTGATTAAAATTAATCAATGATCATAATTTTTACTGGTGAACTCAATAATCATAGCAACTACAAATGAAAAGTAAGAATTAGCACCAATGAATTACAGAAGCCGATTTAGACTTGGGACTACATTACGACAAAGCACTGCTGTAAGCCGCCGCTGCAAGGCGGAAGGATACAACGCAGAGGTCCCCAACGCCACCTGCTTTACCTACCTGGTACAGCATAGTCAGGTGCAACAATAATGGCAGGGTACATGACAGACGGAGATGATGACGTCTTTGAATCCATTTTTCTTGGGTTAAACTACAGGAATAAAAACTCTGCACAGCTGGCGCTTTGTGCTTACAGAAGCAGGTGGCGTTAGGGACCGTTGCGTCGTATCCTTATCTTACATATCCTTACATTGCTTTATGCTAAGCTAAAGGACTGCTGCCACATCGGGAGAATTACAGGACTGGTTATAAAATGCTTTTTTCTCACTTACCTAACTCTGGGGAATATGGCAAAAGTCACATTTTGGCTTAGAGGTGGAATATCCCTTTAACTGAACCACCTGATTGAAACAATGAGCTTTTTTTATTTTCTTGTAATATTATTGGCTGTTAATTGACCTGATTGGGTGAAAAAAAGAGTTTAAAGGCGTTAAAGTGAGCAGCAGTCCTAATGATATACAAGAGATCAAGAGAGATTCTTTTAGATTCAGTTTCAGATTATTTACGTACTCGTCTGTTTCCTTGTTATGTTGTCACACCACACCTCCTTTCTCCTGGGGTAGCTAGGCTAGCTGGGACTACGGTGGAAGATCCAAGATTTCAGTATAAGATGTTAAGATCCCAGCAATAATCAGAAGGTATACAGTCAGATACCACAGATGGGAAGGAAAGGAGTTTATTGTTAGTAATTACAGCAAGCACTCCTTGGAAGATGAGCAAAAACCATCATCATGGAATTATATTTCTATACAAAATAGTTCCCAGAACCTGAACTTGGACCACCTTATGTCCTGAAACTCCACCATGTTTAGAAGGAGACAAACTAATGCACATAGAAACCATCTGTTAGATATCCACATCATATATGGGAGTGAGATCTATCTATCTATCTATCTATCTATCTATCTAATGAATTCTGTGTATAAGTGCTGATCTTAAGTGAGACTGCTTCCCTGACATCAATCACTCATTTGGAAATTAAGAAATTCTGCCATTTATCCAAGCAAAAAAATGAAATTACAAAGCAACAGAAACAGTAACAACAGTTTCTATAGTTCCATCTTTTTTGTCAGAGAGTCTCGGTGATCTGGTGACATGATGCAACACTGGGTCAGATCAAACCGGGTCGGGTCGGCTCGGGTCACAGCTCATTAAGTCAGGAGGACCTCCTCCACATGACCTATGACCTTTCCCTGGCCCTAAGCAGCTTTCAAAGAACTCTGAACCTGAATCCTTGTCCAGGTTAGACTAAATAATACAAACTTGTCTCTCCGTCTATCCCTGAATGACTCACCTCACCTTGCTTTCAGACACTTCCTAGGAACTAAGTGAGCATGCCTGTTAGTTAGGCCTACCTGTCAAAGCACGTGCTGACAGCAGCTTTGATTAAAGCCGTCAGAAAAACATCATGCGTCACACCTGACGTAATCTGAACTGTATGTGTTTAACTTTCATAGACAGGGAAAAAAACCCAGGAAGAATGTCGTAAAGCGTGTTCATATCTATACCTGGAAAGAGCTTTTTACTCAACTTAATGGAAGAGTCCCTCTTCTTGTTGTTCTTTGAGCAGCTTACTGTCTCTGTGAGCGGACAGGGACAATGAAAGAGGCACACAGCGTAGCATACTGTACATACAGTAGCCTACATGTTGCTTTCTATACGAGGAATGTCACACCTGAGGAGAGACGGAGAGGACAAGTCCTGGCATATAAACGCGAAAAGGCCCACAAAGCCCACCCTTTATTAACGATAAAAAAAACATTTCTAATAAACCCGGACCACGAACGGAAAAGCTTTAAGCGACTTTCTGGACCGTCTCTGTTTAAAGTTAATACAGTTCTCGCTCTGTGGAGTTCTTCGACTAACAAACTGACTTTATGGAAACGATGGTTTTAATAAACAGCGACAGAAACAGATTAAATATCTGCCTCAAATCAACGGGTCACAGTTAGGGCTGTGTCACCAAAAAGAAAAGAAAACTTACTTCAGTGATCATCTCTTTTTTTAAAGTGGCAGCGTCTTCCTCTGAGATCCAACGCGCTCCAGTTCTTCAGCCTGTTCTCTGCCACAGGTGACCTGGCTCTGCGTCATAGACTACGTAACTCTAGGGCGGGGCTAATAAGAATGGGAAATACTTTAATAATCCCTGTGGGGATAATAACCTACAAACAAATACACACACACACACACACACACACATATATATATTCACACTGAGCAAATACAGCAGAATGATGCCAAATGCCAGAAACTGTTGCTCTGAACATGAAGCCACATCTTCTGTCCTCTCCATTCTTTCACCTCTCAACTTCTTCCTTCTCACATCCATATCAAAACTTTTAAATACATATCTCTGATCTGTAAATGGACTAAATGAAATTAGACCATTCTTCTTTAGTCACAACTTTTTTTAATCAGTGGTTGTATTACCACTCAAAGGGCCAAAATTAATCACAAAATTATTACGAATTCTTTTGTTGTACCTCAAGTTTTTACAAATTGCTTTTATGATTTCTTTTACTTCACTAAATATAAAATCATCGATCCATTTTCTAAATCTGCAAATTCCTTTGTCAGGGTCATGGGTGAGAGTCAAGATGCACACTGGACAAGTTGTGTGTCCATCACAACCATGCATCTATAAACTTACACAGAACAGCATTTTTTAGAAATGGTCATTTTCAGTTAACCTAACATCCATGTCATTGTTCAGACTGTGAGAGGAAGCCTAAGTACCCAGAGATAACCCTCACATGGACAGAGAGAACATGCAAACCCCATGCAGTAAGACCATGGCAACAGGGCTAACAACTGTGCATTCACGTGCCCATAAACAGTTATGGTAAAAGTTATCCTCTGATTACCTCAAATGTACAAAAACTCACCTCAGATTCCTTCCATCCATCCATCCATCCAACCACCAGACAATCTCTGGACAAACAACCAGATACCTGACATGAAATATCTGCAATCTGTTAAAATACTGTCATGTTAAAATGTGGGAAGTCTAAAGTCCAGAGCTTCAATCTGTTATCAGATACATTTGCCCTCAGGTGGCAGTCCATGAGAAACTGTCATGTCATAGTGATCAATGTGGCCACAAAGGCTCAATTACTAAGGAAAGACATGTTTAATCAATATATTGTGTTGCTTCATGCAGAAATATAAGATGCCAATGTATTATGCAAGAGGAAAGATAAACATCAATAGTTATCTGGGCATGACTTTCTCTGAGATGACTAGACAGACAGTGAATGTGTTTTGGGGTCACATGAGTCCACCTTTCAGATATTTTTGGGTAAAGCAGATGTTGTATAGCACATTTCAAAATAGAGAAGTACTATCAGTAAAAAGTCAAGAAAGGAGTATCCATGATGATATTGGCATCTAACAGAAGGTTTACATGAAGGAGGACTCTCCTTGACGTTTTGAGAACCCCTACCTATGTGGTAACATAGGAACACTGGAATTTTCTGGGATTACTTCAGTATGGTTAGGGTTCATCCATTTAGCACAGCAGCAGCATTAGCTCTTACATTTTAAGGGCATTCAAATACATTCAAGATCTTTTATTCAGCAAGACTCAGTAAAGGTTCTTCTGCAAACTGCAAAAAACATTGTACCTGATTCTGAACAAATTTGTTTAAGAGGAAGGTTAATGTTACACTATAGTGAACACACTCTAACCCTAACTTATTCCTATATATTTTCTCAATAGTATTGTTTTTCACTGAAGAGACCGAAAATCAATTATCTTTTTCTGTGATAGAATGTTTAATCTGCAGCTTTGTTCATTAAATCCATTGAGTTTTTGTTGTATCTCAGATAACTAGGAAATTGGAAATTATAGTGACAGCTTTTGCAGCTCATGCATGGCTGTAAAGAACCTCGGCGTTATTTTTGACTGAGACTTGACATTTAAATCCCATATTAAACAGGTTTCTAGGATTTCTTTCTTTCACCTCCGGAATATTGCTAAAATTAGAAACATCCTGTCCAGGAGTGATGCTGAGAAACTTGTCCATGCATTTGTTAGCTCAAGGCTAGACTACTGTAATTCTTTACTATCAGGTGGTCCACAAAATGCCATTACAAGCCTTCAGTTGATCCAAAATGCGGCAGCAAGAGTTCTGATGAATATTAAAAAGAGAGATCACATTTCTCCTGTTTTAGCTTCCCTTCATTGGCTCCCTGTTAAATCCAGAATATAATTTAAGATCCTCCTTCTTACATACAAAGCCCTTAATAATCAAGCTCCATCATACATCAGAGATCTGATTGTTTCATATGTTCCTAACAGAGCCCTTCGCTCTCAGACTGCAGGTTTACTTGTAGTTCCTAGGATTTCTAAAAGTAGAATGGGAGGCAGATCTTTTAGTTATCAGGCTCCTCTCCTGTGGAACCAGCTCCCAGCTTTAGTCCGTGAGGCACACACTCTGTTTACTTTTAAGGCCAGGCTTAAAACTTTCCTTTTTGATAAAGCTTATAGTTAGAGTGGCTTAGGTCATCCTGAGCTATCTCTGTAGTTATGCTGCTATAGGCTTAGACTGCTGGAGGACAGACTTACCAATTTTCTTCACTCTGCTACTTCCTTTTCTACTACAACTCTCCAGTTGTATTACAGTACATTCTGTAATTTCGACTGTTAACTTTGTTTTCTCTCAGTGTTTTTCTCTCCATAGAAGATATACCTGGTCTGGTATCCTGCTTGGCTGCAATGCCCTGTGGGACGGGGGGCATCGACTGGGAGGATCCTCCCAGTAACTGAACATCCACTGTGTCCTGTTATCAACTTTTTACTTTCTGTAACATAGAAAGTACTCTTATATCAGATCTTCTGTTCCTTCTGTGTCTCTGCCCTGTCTTCTCAAACCCCCAGACGGTCGTGGCAGATGGCCGCTCCTACTGAGCCTGGTTCTGTTGGAGGTTTCTTCCTGTTAAAGGGGAGTTTTTCCTCTCCACCGTCGCTACATGCTTGCTCAGTATGAGGGATTGCTGAAGGATTGCTGTGGTTGGAAAGTCTGCATCAACGGGGCCCAACCTCACGCCAATGACTGACGCAATCTGCTGGGATTCCTTAAATAGGAAACTTTTTAACTGATTGTAATGTTTGTATAAATGTATTGAAATGGCTTCTTGTTAAGTGCCTTGAGATGACATCTGTTGTGAATCGGCGTTATATAAATAAACTGAATTGAATTGAAATTCAATTGAAAATGCCTACAAATACTAGCTATTCACTGACTTTTAACCAGATCAGTTAGGATTACTAAAATGATTTCCATGGGCTAAATGGCAGAATAATGTGAGTGCATTTGTTAAGGATATTATCATATTACTATCTTCAATTCAAAAGGTTTACATACACTAACATTAGCATGCCTTTAAACAAAGACCAGTTGATGATGGTATGGTTTGTAAACTTCTGAAAACAACATCTGAGTTAAGTGCTCTTCAAACCGTTTTACACATTTAAAAACAGCTTGGGGATGTCCAGCCATCACACTGTTCAGGAAGGAGGTTATGTGGACCAGAGATGGACTTGTTTTGGTTTGAAATGTGTGCATCCACCCCAGAACAAAATCGAAAAAACCTTGTGAAGATTCTGGCTAAAGCTGGTAAGAGCTTTATCCTCTAAAGAGAAATGAGTCCTGTGTAGACATGTGCCGATTAGAGTTTATCTTTTGGACCATTGGGCTGATGAAACTAAAGCTGAGGTGTTGGACTGATGGAGAAAAGATGAGTACTTGCAGAGAACCCACTCATGCACATGGAGAGTAACTTTAGAGCAAACTGTGAAGGACAGGGGCAGCAGCATCATACTTACAAATGTTCCAATTTCTTCATACTAAATTGAAACATTTCTAAGTTTATTGAGGTATAATTCTGGGATACTTAAGTATACTTCAATAAACTAAAATGTGAACTACAAGTACATACGTAGTACACTAGCAGTATGGTATTTAAAATGTACTTGTAGTTCACATTTTAGTTTATTGAAGTATACTGAAAGTATCCCTAAAGTGTACATCAATCAACTTGAAAATGTTCCAATTTAGTATGAAGAAGTATACATATAAAATGAACTTCAAGTATACTGCTTTTTGCTACGCGAAAGCTGGACCTAAAACGGGTTGTTCAATGGACAATGACTCTAAGCATTCCACCAAACCAGTTAAGAAGTGGCCTAAGTACAACATAGTTGATGTTTGAAGTGACTATCCCAAAGCCCTGATCTGAGCCCCACAGTAGATTTGTGGACAGTTCTGTCGGGAGAAATGGGGAAAGATTCCAACAAAATAGAGTGAGAAGCTTGTGGAAGGATTCCCAAAACATTTGGCATAGGCCGAGGAAATGTATGTAAAACTTTTACTTTCATTTTTTAAAACAGAATTCTCTAAAAAATGTTCCTTGCTCATTATTCTGGAATTTCACGTCGGATCAAAAGCAGGAATAGTTTAGTTCAACTTAATGTTATAGAGTAAGAAAAAAGAAGCCACATGTCTTTTATGGTTTTATTAACCGCCATTAGAGTTTAACAGCTTGTGTTTGCAGGTTTACCATTATCTTTTAAGCAGTTGTCTGCAGAGGGCAGATATGCAGACTAGCAGGAAGTAAAGGGCTGTTGTGACAAGGACACGTTGATGAGTACTTGACTATGGTGAAATAAAACCTGCTTCTGTCTGCCAATCATGCCAAGTTCAGCTCTGGCTGAAATGGTTGGACAATTCTAAGGGGTTGAGGTTATACTGTGGGCTCAAAGATTGGTCTCATAGCTGAGTAACTCCTGGTTTCATGGCCTACCAGGCACTCTAAGTAACAGAGAGCAGGCAGTGCAACATGTCACCACACTCTTTCTTTACATCTTGCAGCCTGTGTTCATTTGCCCAATCACTCAGAGCTTGCTGCTTCTGTGCATTTCTGCACTGTTTACCCCGGAAATCTCCTGGAAAGTCTGTTTTTGATGATAAGGCCAACGAAGGAGCTGAAACCAAACCTCTGAGCCACTTCTTCAAGATAAGACATGAATTTTGAATTTACATTGCCGTGCTCATCCGTTGGGTCCAGGATCAGTTCTGATGATAGGGAGAAAATTCACTTTTGTGTAGAGCTGAGAGGACAGTTCTTGCCCTTCAGGAAAAAAGGACAGACATAACAAAAAGTAAGAAATTTGTCAATAAGTTTTATTATAAAAAGGCTTCTTGCCAATAGATCATACACTTGGAAAACATGTTTCCCTTTAAATGGTGCCACATTTGTAAAAAAACAAACAAAAAACCCCAAAACAAGACAGACGAAACCAGAAACAAAGAACAATTAAAAAAAACATGCATTTATAGGATTGAATGATTGAAGTTTGAAGAAACAAGACATACTGGCAATTTATCAATGTTTTCCTTTAACAAACACGCGCCTAGTAGGGTGGATGAAACCTGTACATACCTACTACAGCCTTACACCTCCTCCTCATGCTGGTCACCAGGTTGGTCACACACTGTTCTTGCATCAGATTTCTCAGATTCCTTAAGGATATGATCTTGCTAGCCAGATCAGCAAACCAAAGCTGATTTTCCCCCAGACAACGGACTCGCCCTTCTACTGAGATCTAAAAATCTTTCAAGTAAGGTTGTGACTGGGCAGAGTTAAATTAGCTTAAGATAAACAATTTAAAGATGGTTTTGGTTGTCTATTTCACTGTGCTCCACGTGCTGCACTTTTGTTGCATGTAAGATTTCATTCTTCATATTGCTTGGGTACAAACAGGCCATTTGGCCTGTGGTATATATGGTGTTTTTGAAAGGTTATTAACCCATAAAAAGAGTCATTTTAATCATCTAACATGACTTACACATCCACATCACTCCATCATAATTGTCCTTTGTTCTCTAGAGCTAAAATACATAGATTGATCCATTAGCCTGTGCTTCTTCTTTACTTTCGGCTTTTTCCTTCAGGGATTGCCACAGCGAATCATCTACCTCCATTTAGGCAAGACAAGGCAAGGCAGTTTTATTTGTATAGAACACTTTCAACAACAAGGTAATTCAAGGTGCTTTACATGATTAAGTGATAAAATAAAAAAGCAGTAAAATACAGACAAAGCATTTAAAGTAAAAACAGCAGTAAAGCAAAAGAATACACAAAACATGATACAACAAAGCATTAATCAAAGGCAGCTCTAAACAGATACGTTTTTAGTTGTGATTTAAAAGAACTCTGTGTTTCAGCAGCTTTGCAATTTTCTGGAAGTTTGTTCCAGATTAGAGGAGCATAGAAACTAAAAGCTGCTTCTCCATGTTTGGTTCTGATTCTAGGGATGTTGAGTAGACTGAAATTAGAGGACCTGAGTGGTCGGGGGGGGGGGGGGGGGGGGGGGTTGCTATAGTAACAGTAGATCTTCAACATACTTTGGTGCTAAGCCATTCAATGATTTATAAACTAGTAAGAGTATTTAGAAGTCTGTTCTCTGAGCTACAGGGAGCCAGTGTAAGGACTTTAGAACTGGGGTGATGTGCTCTGCTTTCCTGGTTCTAGTGAGGAACACGAGCAGCAGCGTTCTGGATCAGCTGCAGCTGTCTGATTGACTTTATAGGCAGACCTGTGAAGACGCTGTTGCAGTAATCAATACGACTAAAGATAAATGCATGGATGAGTTTTTCTAGGTCCTGTTGCGACATCAGTCCTTTAATCCTAGAAATGTTTTTCAGGTGATAGAAGACTGACCTTGTTACTGCCTTTATGTGACCCTGGAGGTTCAGGTCTGAGTCCATTACTACACCTAGATTTCAGGACTGATCAGTGGTTTCTAGCTGGATTAACTGAAGCTGTGTGCTGACTGTTGATCGTTCCTCTTTAGGTCCAAAAGTAATTACTTCTGTTTTGTTTCTGCTCAGCTGGAGAAAGTTATGATACATCCATCCATTGATTCGCTCAATGCATGTACTTAGTGTTTGGATGACAATATATAAATATTTAGGTCTATTTAAATAGGCTTTTTACAATAACAGCATTTAATGTAAAATTCACTTTATAAAAGAGTCTTTTATAAAGTCAATTTTACATAAAATGCTGTTAGATTATACAGCACATACACATAGGGTTACTGTTGGCCGAGGTTGATCATGTCTGTGATGCGTGAGACGTACAACCCAGAAGCGCTACGCAGTTACACCACGTGAACTCACTCAAGGCCCACAGAGAAGGAAATAAATAGTTGAATAAAGTCGAAAGGGTTTTTTTTGTAAATCAATGATATAATTTGGTTTAATTTCTCCCATTCTCTCTACGAATATGATCAGCCTAGCAAGGTTTTCGGTGTCGCCCGCATACTCCCAGTAGTGGCAAAGAGCGTTGACTTGAATGGCAGGGGACGAGAACCAATCGGATTGGATAAAATAACATACATCCAATTCTGATTTGCCAGGGACGCAGCAACCTGCGTCCAGAGGAGAATTTTTAAGAAACCAATTAGGGACCAGCTTCAGGTCACATGCTGCCAGAAAATTTGAAGAGTCAGATAGAGATCCATTTGTCCGGCGTCCCTCTCACATGAAACTGCATGAAACTATTGAAAAACATAATAAAGAAAATAGTTAACCGATTAAAGCCAGTTTTTATTAAATGCTGAGGCTCTTACTACTTACATTGTATGAGTAAACTATTTAATTTTTTTATTTCAGTTTAATATCATTTTTGTATACATGTAGGCTATATTTCAGGAACGTTGATGGGGCGGCGCCCCAGCGCCCTCTATTGTCAGGCTGCTACTGGTTCCAAGTCACCTGGTGATATCCTAATGTAGAGCTGAATATCATCTGCATAGTTATGGTAGCAAATATTACTGGTTGTTATAATCTTGCCTAGTGGGAACATGTAGATATTAAATAAGAGGGGCCCCAGGAAGGAGCCCTGGGGCACCCCACATGTGATTTCTTTTCGTTCTGATGAAAAGTTTCCTATTGAAACAAAGAAGTCCCTGTTCTTTAGGTTAGACCTGAACCAGCCAAGTACTGTACCAGAGTGTCCGACCCAGCTCTCCAGTCGTTCTAGCAATATATCATGATCAACAGTGTGAAACGCTGCACTGAGATCCAACAGAACCAGAACTGTGGTTCTACCACAGTCTGCATTTATGCGAAAATCATTGAAAACTTTGACTAGGACAGTCTCAGTGCTGTGGTGAGCAAGGAAACCAGACTGAATAACATCAAAGCGGTTGGTCATTGTTATGAAGCTATTTAACTGCTGAAACAGCTTTTTTATGATTTTACTGATGAATGGAAGATTAGAGATCGGCCTGTAGTTCTGCATTAACGTGTTGTCCAGATCATTCTTTTTTAGCAGTGGTTTAATAACTGCTGTTTTTAAAGCCTAGGGAAGAGACCTGACAGAAGCGATGAGCTAACTATTTTCAATTTCAATTCAATTCAGTTTATTTATATAGCGCCAATTCACAACAGATGTCATCTCAAGGCACTTAACAAGAAGTAATTTCAATACATTTATACAAACATTCCAATCAGTTAAAAAGTTTCCTATTTAAGGAATCCCAGCAGATTGCGTCAGTCATTGGCGTGAGGTTGGCCCCCGTTGATGCAGACTTTCCAACCACAGCAATCCTTCAGCAATCCCTCATACTGAGCAAGCATGTAGCGACGGTGGAGAGGAAAAACTCCCCTTTAACAGGAAGAAACCTCCAACAGAACCAAGCTCAGTAGGAGCGGCCATCTGCCACGACCATCTGGGGGTTTGAGAAGACAGAGCAGAAACACAGAAGGAACAGAAGATCTGATATAAGAGAACTTTCTATGTTACAGAGAGTACAAAGTTAATAACAGGACACAGTGGATGTTATGTTACTGGGAGGATCATCCCAGTCGATGCCCCCCGTCCAACAGGGCATTGCAGCCAAGCAGGATACCAGACCAGGTATATCTTCTATGGAGAGAAAAACACTGAGAGAAAACAAAGTTAACAGTCGAAATAACAGAATGTACTGTAATACAACTGGAGAGTCGTAGGAGAAAAGGAAGTAGCAGAGTGAAGAAAATTGGTAAGTCTGTCCTCCAGCAGTCTAAGCCTATAGCAGCATAACTACAGAGATAGCTTAGGATGACCTAAGCCACTCCAACTATAGGCTTTATCAAAAAGGAAATTTTTAAGCCTGGCCTTAAAAGTAAACAGAGTGTCTGCCTCACGGACTAAAGCTGGGAGCTGGTTCCACAGGAGAGGAGCCTGATAACTAAAAGATCTGCCTCCCATTCTACTTTTAGAAATCCTAGGAACTACAAGTAAACCTGCAGTCTGAGAGCAAAGGGCTCTGTTAGGAACATATGAAACATTAGATCTCTGATGTATGAAGGAGCTTGATTATGAAGGGCTTTGTATGTATTCATCAAAACTCTTGCTGCCGCATTTTGGATCAACTGAAGGCTTTTAATGGCATTTTGTTGACTTCCTGATAGTAAAGAATTACAGTAGTCCAGCCTTGAGGTAACAAATGCATGGACTAGTTTCTCAGCATCACTCCTGGACAGGATGTTTCTAATTTTAGCAATATTCTGGAGGTGAAAGAAAGAAATCCTAGAAACCTGTTTAATATGGGATTTAAATGTCAAATCTCAGTCAAAAATAACGCCGAGGTTCTTTACGTTATTACTGGGGGCTAATTTAATGCTATCCAGATGAAGTGATTGACTAATCAGTTTCTGTTTAAGAACTTCTGGTCCAAAGACAGCAACTTCTGTTTTGTCAGAATTTAAAAGCAAAAAGTTTAGTGTCATCCATGTTTTTATGTCTTCCAGACATGCCTGTAATCTACCTAACTGACTGGGTTCATCAGGATTTATGGATAAATATAATTGTGTATCATCTGCATAGCTGTGGAAATGTATCCCATGCTGTCTAATGATTCGACCAATTGGGAGCATATATATGGTGAACAGAATTGGTCCAAGCACAGAACCCTGTGGAACCCCACAAGTAACCCTTGAGAGTGAAGAAGATTTATCATTTAGATGAACCAACTGGAATCTATCAGACAAATATGATTTAAACCAGCCTAGTGCTGTTCCTTTGATCCCTGCAACATGTTTGAGCCTTTCTAAGAGAATATTATGATCGACTGTATCAAAAGCAGCACTGAGATCTAACAAAACCAGAACAGACACAAGTCCATTATCTGAGGCAATGAGAATATCATTAGTAACCTTCACCAGTGCTGTTTCAGTGCTATGATGAGCTCTAAAACCTGACTGAAACTCTTCAAACAGCTCGTTACTGTTTAGATGCTCACAGACTTGATTAGCAACAATTTTCTCGAGGACTTTGGATAAGAAAGGAAGGTTAGATATAGGTCTGTAATTCACTAAGTCATCTTGATCAAGGGAAGGTTTCTTGAGTAAAGGTTTAATTAGAGCAATTTTAAATTCCTGTGGTACGTATCCGTTTACTAAGGATAGATTCATCATATCCAAAATAGGGCCAGGAACCAAATGGAACACTTCTTTAAATAATTTGGTTGGAATTGGGTCCAACATACAAGTTGAAGGTTTAGATGAGGCTAATATTTTTGATAATTCCGAAAGCTCGACTGAATCAAAACAGCCTAAGCACAAATGAGGTTCACCAGTTCTTTCCGATACTGCGTCATTTACTGAGGAAGAAGTAATCATGTTTGGGAGGATGCCAATGATTTTATTTTTAATAGAATTAATTTTATTTATGAAGAATCCCATAAAATCATCACTGCTAAGAGCTGGGGGAATAGTTGGCTCAACAGAGCTATGACTCTGTGTAAGTTTGGCAACTGTACTAAAAAGAAACTTAGGGTTGTTTTTATTCGCCTCTATTAATGATGAAAAATATGCTTTTCTAGCTTGTCGAAGGGTCTTTTTATACAGCAATAGACTGTTATTCCAGGTTAAATCGGAATCCTCTAGGTGTGTAGAGCGCCATTTTCTCTCCAACTTCCTAGTATTCTGCTTTAAAGTATGCAACTCTGCGTTGAACCAAGGAGTCAGCCTCCTATGGCTAGCCACTTTCTTTTTTAAGGGGGCTATACTATCTAATGCCAAACGCAATGAGGACGTAACGCTGTGAACCAGACCATCAATTTCTGAAGGGTTAGAGATAGAATTGCTGCCATCCACTGTTACCCTGAGACACTGAGGAAAGTAAAAATGGAACAGATTATTTAAAAATTGTTACACTATTGTCTGATAAAGCTCTACTATAATGAAATTTTCTTTCAGATTTAAGATGGCCAGTTAAAGTAAATTCAAAAGTTATTAAGAAGTGGTCAGACAGGACCGGGTTTTGTGGGTGGACTGTTATTTCCTCACACTCAATACCGTATGTCAGTACAAGGTCCAAAGTGTGTTTACCCGAGTGGGTCGATCCCTGTACTTTTTGAGTAAAGCCAATTGAGTCTAAAATAGCATTAAAGGCTGCATTTAGGCTATCACTTTTAGTATCCACATGAATATTAAAGTCCCCCACTATAATAACCCTATCAGTATTTAATACTAAATCAGATAAAAAATGTGAGATCTGATCCAAGAATTGAGAGTAAGGGCCTGGTGGACGATACAAAACCACAAACAACAATGGTCTTAATGTTTTGCAACTTGGATGAGGAAAATTAAGGGTTAGATGTTCAAAAGAACTGTAGCTATCAATTGGTCTGGGAATAATTAGTAAATCAGAACGGAAAATGGCTGCAACTCCTCCTCCTCGCCCAGTATTTCTAGGAATGTGAAAATTTAAATGACTGGAAGGAGTTGACTCATTTATACTGACATAATCCTCCTGCTGCAACCAGGTTTCTGTGAGACAAAGCAAATCAATGTGATTATCACAAATCAAGTCATTTACTAACAAAGTCTTTGAGGAGAGAGATCTTATGTTTAATAAACCACATTTAATAGATTTATTTTTCTGTTCAGTCAAAGTTGTATTTATTTTTATGAGATTTCCATTATTTATTTAAATCAGATCAGACCCAATGACAGGGAAAACTTTCTTAAGGAAAGCTGTGGGTAGGATATCAAGACAGCAGGAGGAGCTTAATTGGTTAATGATTTCTTCTAGGTTTTTTTTTGGTTTAATTCATGAAATTTGGACATTTTTTCTACATTGGCGTTATCTGGGTATAGCATTGGTGGTCGGTTTGGTGCTGCATTACAGGCCGGCCGTAATTGTTAGAATCTTTTCAGTGAAAAAACTGCAATTTCATTGCAGGCCCTGGTAGAGTTTAGTTCAGGGGCTACTGTCACTGGAGGATTAGTTAGTCTTTCTACTGTTGTAAATAGAGTCCGTGCATTATTAATGTTTCTGTTAATTATTTTAGAAAAGAACAATTCCCTAGATTCTTTTAAAGATAATTGATATCTGTTCAGTCTGTCTTTGTAGATCTCATAATGAACCTGGAGTCGAGTTTTCCTCCATTTTCTCTCGACTCGTCGACACTCCCTTTTTTCACTACGTGCCAGTGGATCGCTTGTCCACGGAGACGTCTTTCTACCTGAGACTAATTTCACTTTAGTCGGAGCAATGGAATCCATGATGTCTGAGATTTTCACGAGGAAATTATCTACCATTTTATCCTATCCTCTGCATCCTCTACCCTAACACCAACTAACTTCATGTCCTCTTTCATCCATAAATTTTCCTTTTTGGTCTTCCTCTCTGCCTCCTGCCTGGTGGCTCCAATCTCAGCATCCTTCTACCAATAAAATCCTCGTCTGTCCTCTGAACATGTCCAAACCACCCCAGTCTTGCCTCTCTGACTTTATCTCCAAAACATCTAACATGAGCTGTACCGCTGATGTACTCATTCCTGATCCTATCCATCCTTGTCAGTCCCAAAGAGAATCTCAACATCATGAGTTCTACAACCTCGAGTTCTGCTTCTTGTCTTTTCCTCATTGGTACGGTCTCTAAACCATACAACATCATTGGTCTCACTCAGTGTTGTGGGTAATGCGTTACTTCGTAACGCGTTAGAGTACTCTAATTACTTTTTCTGTGTAATGTGTAACTTAACGCATTAGTTTTGTGCATTAGTCAAACAGTAACTTCGCTATTTAAAAAAAAGTAATCAATTATTTTATGAAGTTCTCTCAATAAGGAAAGGAAAATCCTGACTGCAGCCGGGATTGTCAGACAGTAGGACAAGGAACTATGCCACCTGCGGCTGTATCAGCGGAGCCAAAGCGCTGTGATTGATCTGTGCCCTGATCCTCCTGTGTGTGTGTGTGTGTGTGTGTGTGTGTGTGTGTGTGTGTGTGTGTGTGTGTGTGTGTGTGTGTGTGTGTGTGAGAGAGAGTGAGTGTTTTTGAACTACTGGCAAGATGGCAGAGAGCAGTAGCACAGCTTCGTGGAAGTACGGACATTATTTTAATTTCATCAACGAAAAAGAAAAGAATATAACGGTAAAATGCACACTCTGCATTGGGAAAACGTTTCTGTCGACCGCAAAAAATTCCATTTCAAATTTAAAACATCTTGTATCCAAACACCACTCTATCAGGCTACTTGGGCTGGATAAGTGTTTTTGAATCATATGTTCTGTGATGAAATTAATAAAATGCTATATGGAATAGCCTATTGCTGGCTGTCTTTCCTTTTGTTATCCTGCAGAGTTAATTTAGTTGGATGACTGACGTTATTCATCGTCACGACTTCTCGGTGCATTTAAAGGAGGCTGTGTCTGTCAATTAAATTGCAGCATGTGTGAGGCGCTGTGAACTGGCTTTTAATTCTTGGTAATGCATAAGTACTTTTATGAATGGATGACGCTGTAACGTAACTGATTACTTTTTATTGATGGTAACGCTGTAATCTAATTAACTACTTTCCAAAGTAATTATACCCAACACATGTCTCACTACTGTCTTGCACAACTTTCCTTTCATTTTTGCTGAAACCCTTTTATCACACATCACACCTGACACTTTTTTCCACCCATTCCAACCACCTTCACACACTTCTTCACCTCTCTTCCACACTCTCCGTTGCTCTGGACCGTTGACCCTATATACTTAAAGTCCTCCACCTTCTTTACTTTCACTCCCTGTAACTTCACCATTCCACTTGTGTCTCTCTCACTTACACACATGTATTCTGTCTTGCAGTGACTAATCTTCATTCCTCTCTAGCCTTTCCCCTACCTGCACCCTGCTCTCACCGCAGATCACAATACCATCTGCAAACATCATAGTCCATGGAGATTCCTGTCTAACCTCATCTGTCTGCCTGTCCATCACCAAAGCAAACAAGAAACAAGAGCTGAACCTTGATGCAGTCCCACCTCCAACTTGAACTCCTCTGTCATTCCTACAGCACACCTCACTGCTGTCTGACAGCTCCCAGACATGTCCTGTACCACTATAACATACTTCTCTGCCAATCAAGACTGTTGGCACCCTGTCATACGCTTTCTCTAAATCTACAAAAACACAATCCACCGCACTCTTACCTTCTCTGTACTTCTCCATCAGCATCCTTAAAGCAAAGATTGCATCTGTAGTACTCTTTCTTGGCATGAAACCATACTGCTGCTCACAAATAGTCACTTCTGATTGAAGTCTAGGTTCCACCACCCTTTCCCACAGCTTCATTGTATGACTCATTAGCTTTATCCTCTGTAGTTGCCAGAATTCTCCCTTGTTCCTAACAATTGGCACTAGAACACTTTTCCTCCATTTCTCAGACTTCTCCCTTTTCAAGATCTTGTTGAAGAAGATAGTCAAAAACTCTATTGCCACCTCTCCTAGCCACTTCCATACCTCAACAGGTACAGGTCCTTCTAAAAAAATTAGCATATTGTGATAAAGTTCATTCTTTTCCATAATGTAATGATAAAAATTAAACTTTCATATATTTTAGATTCATTGCACACCAACTGAAATATTTCAGGTCTTTTATTGTTTTAAAACTGATGATTTTGGCATACAGCTCATGAAAACCCAAAATTCCTATCTCAAAAAATTAGCATACCATGAAAAGGTTCTCTAAACGAGCTATTAACCTAATCATCTGAATCAACTAATTAACTCTAAACACCTGCAAAAGATTCCTGAGGCTTTTGAAAACTCCCAGCCTGGTTCATTACTCAAAACCGCAATCATGGGTAAGACTGCTGACCTAACTGCTGCCCAGAAGGCCATCATTGACACCCTCAAGCAAGAGGGTAAGACACAGAAAGAAATTTCTGAACGAATAGGCTGTTCCCAGAGTACTGTATCAAGGCACCTCAGTGGGAAGTCTGTGGGAAGGAAAAAGTGTGGCAGAAAACGCTGCACAACGAGAAGAGGTGACCGGACCCTGAGGAAGATTGTGGAGAAGGACCGATTCCAGATCTTGGGGGACCTGCGGAAGCAGTGGACTGAGTCTGGAGTAGAAACATTCAGAGCCAACATGCAGAGGCGTGTGCAGGAAATGGGCTACAGGTGCTGCATTCCCCAGGTCAAGCCACTTTTGAACCAGAAACGGCGGCAGAAGCGCCTGACCTGGGCTACAGAGAAGCAGCACTGGATTGTTGCTCAGTGGTCCAAAGTACTTGCATGTCATTCGGAAATCAAGGTGCCAGAGTCTGGAGGAAGACTGGGGAGAAGGAAATGCCAAAATGCCTGAGGTCCAGTGTCAAGTACCCACAGTCAGTGATGGTCTGGGGTGCCATGTCAGCTGCTGGTGTTGGTCCACTGTGTTTTATCAAGGGCAGGGTCAATGCAGCTAGCTATCAGGAGATTTTGGAGCCCTTCATGATTCCATCTGCTGAAAAGCTTTATGGAGATGAAGATTTAATTTTTCAGCACGACCTGGCACCTGCTCACAGTGCCAAAACCACTGGTAAATGGTTTACTGACCATGGTATTACTGTGCTCAATTGGCCTGCCAACTCTCCTGACCTGAACCCCATAGAGAATCTGTGGGATATTGTGAAGAGGAAGTTGAGAGACGCAAGACCCAACACTCTGGATGAGCTTCAGGCCGCTATCGAAGCATCCTGTGCCTCCATAACACCTCAGCAGTGCCACAGGCTGATTGCCTCCAAGGATGAACCTTCCTTAGGACTTCAGCACATTTCCACATTGCCCAAATTTGATCGATGCAGTGAATTTGTATAGATGTAATGACTGTGAGAATGATAGTAAAATACTTCATTAAAGCTTGTTTACATTTTGCCTAACATTGTATAATAAAAAGTTTGCATAGTTTTTCCACAATTAACAGACTTATTTTTTACATATGCTGGTTTTAACATTATCAATGAATTGCCATTTTACTGTAGTCAGGCTAGAAGCACAATCAACTGGGTTATAGATGCATGTGTTCATAAGAAAATAAATAATTATAGAATGATGTCTTCTACCGAAAAGAATTCATCCCAGGTCATCAGTCAACACACAGACAGATGCATATTTTCCTCCAACTTATTTAAAACTGGTTCAAAACTTGTATCTTAGATCAGCCTGTCCTTCAGCTAATTTTCTATCCAACAGCAGGCAGAGAGAACACAGACTGAATGTCATCTGCTAGACATATAGGGTGTTTTAGGAGTAAATCCTGGGAACAGTAATATCACATGCTTTGTTTAAAGATGGAGATCTAAAGGTAAGCTGGAGCAGAGGTCTGAACCACTGGCATGTTTTAAGTGTGTAGGAGGACAAGGTATGGCATTACCATGCTAGCATTCAGAAAACGGGCTATAAATTGGGTATTATTACTCTAATTTAGGGTTTCTTGTGGGACATAAAGTTATTAAACATGCTTATATTGAGCAGTGTAGTGCATTAATTTATCAATAAATATGATTGTGATCTACATGTATTCTACAATGTGTTAGCACTCTCGTTTCCCTCTAAAATGTAGAACAGTGCGATTGTCTGTCCCTCTAGAAATGCTTTGATAAAATAAAAATGCATAGGCTATTCAGTAAAAAGTAATCAATTCACACACACTATTAGTCAATAATGATCAAATATCGCCAGGAGAAATGAGAAAATATTTGATTTTGCGTTCTGTCTCGCCAGAAGCTGCTCAAACTGACTGACAGCACTGGGATGTTTGGAACTATTGAGGACTCCATGAACCACGTGACCGCGTGTCGACTAGTTCAAAGTCTGTCGTAACTCTATCTCTCTGTGACGCTGCACTGCCAGAGCTGTTATGTGCGCATGCTGGTGAAGTTCAACCGCGACACATGGCGATAAGTAGCGACATGCATCAGTCTCAAATGGTAAGTAACACATTTCGCCATGTGACGCGGTTCAACTTCCCTGCGCATGCGCACATAACAGCTCTGCCAGTGAGGAGAAAATGTAAGGATCCATACGATTAGCTGAAAACGAAGACATCTGGTTAGCTGATGAATCTGTCAATCAGAATCGTAAATTTGATTGACAGATTCATTACCCAATGGTGATGTTTGTTGAACTGCAACGTTACAATAGTCTCAGGATTTACCACACAAAATTATCTCACAAATACAAGGAGATTCACCAATGAGAAGTGGTTCGTAAATGCACATTTAACGATTCGTATGATCTGTGAGTTTATATTTGAAGCTTCCCTCAAAATTATATTTGTGAAACAGATCGTGTCAATTTGTGAAGTTATATTACAAGTGTTCCTCGATATTATATTTGTGAACCAGAGCGTGTGCATTTCTGAATGAGCATGTGAATTTGTGAAAAACCCTGCATGAGTTTATTCTTAATGAGACGGATCTGACCCCATAGAAATTGGCCTGTAGTTCTGCATTAACATGTCCAGATTATTGTTTTAGCAGTGGTTTAATAACTACTGTTTTTAAAGCCTGGGGGGAAAGACCTGACAGGAGGGATGAGTTCACTATTTGAATCAGATCAGACACAATGACAGGGAAAACTTTCTTAAGGAAAGCTGTGGGTAGGATATCAAGACAGCAGGAGGAGGATCTTAATTGGTTAATGATTTCTACTAGGTTTTGGTTTAATTTATGGAATTCTGATGTTTTTTCTACATTGGTGTTAGCTGGGTATAGCATTGGTAGTCGTCTCTGTGCTGCAGTACAGACCGACCGTCTAATTGTTAGACTCTTTTCAGTGAAAAAGCTGGCAAATTCATTGCAGGCCCTGGTAGAATTTAGTTCAGGGGCTACTGTCACTGGAGGATTAGTTAGTCTTTCCACTGTTGCAAACAGAGTCTGTGCATTATTAATGTTTCATTATTAATGAACGATTCCCTAGCATCTTTTAAAGTTAACTGATATCTGTTCATTCTCTCTTTGTAGATCTCACAGTGAATCTGGAGTCGAGTTTTCCGCCATTTTCTCTCGGCTCGTCGACACTCCCTTTTTTCACTACGTACCAGTGGATCACTTGTCCACGGAGACTTCTTTCTACATGAGACTAATTTCACTTTAGTTGGAGCAATGGAAACCTTGATGTCTGAGATTTTCATGAGGAAATTATTTACCAGTTCATTGTCTTATGAAAAATTGTTTCAGCTGATCTAATTAAGTATTTCGACTTACCAAGAAGGTTGTTTCAGAAATTACTTAAAAGGTTAGTTACAGTGTTTAACTATCTGTTTTAAAGTGGATCTCTGTTTTGAATACCATTAATGGCAGTCTTTATTGTTCATGAAGCCGAACAGTCAAAGGCCGGCCCACGTGATTCGCTAGAGTATGTAGCCTACAGCTAACTCACATGGAGCTGCTTAACGCCGCTCTGGTTCATTTACTAAACACCAAACAAAGGAAAACTGTCGGACTGAGTAACTCAGGTTGCAGGATATAAAACGACTTTCCATCGGAAACCTCGAAAATCACTGTTTAAACCTCCCGGCCTGTTCGTACCCAGACAATAAAGGAAATCTTACACAAAGTAACAAATCACAGTGAAAATAAACAACCCTTAAAGCTTGTTTTCCTAAACTAATCTCGCCTCTGCCCAGACAGAACTTATTGAACGGTTAAAGTTCTCCAGGTTTCTCCGTGGATGATGAGGGAAGTTAAACAACGTTAGCCTAACAATAGCTGCGGTCGGTTAGGAGTGGGAGGCCTTATGGCTGTTGGATCGCAGGTAGCAGCCTTTAGCTGGGACGTCGTCCTCTCCGGCTTGGCTAAACAGCGATCAGCTCCACCTTCCTTCACTGACACAGTACCTTTTTCCGCAGCTTACCAGCACAGCCTTCATCCCAGGCGTTGTCGCGGTGGGGTAATGGTCCAGTCTGGACTTGGTTCTGCGGCATGCAGTAGCTTTTTAGCGTTCCCTTCCACACAGCAGCGTCTGTAACTTAGAAGATTTCTGCAGGGCTCAGGGCAGGACAGCGGAGTTTATCTCATCAGTGGTTTGCGATTCACTTGATCGATCAGCAGTCTTTGTCGTCCTTGGAGTGAGTTTCTCAAAGAAACTCGCGTCCTTTCCCCTCGCCAGGGAAGGAAGGATGGGGTCTCTCCTGGCACTGTCTA
Source organism: Valencia hispanica (assembly GCA_963556495.2). Taxonomy (NCBI): domain Eukaryota; kingdom Metazoa; phylum Chordata; class Actinopteri; order Cyprinodontiformes; family Valenciidae; genus Valencia; species Valencia hispanica. Next base: position 759,683 of record OY747704.1, read on the forward strand.
GCCGAATGCCCAAACGGAAGAGAGCATTCTCTAATGACTCAGGCCCTTATAAAAACTCTGGTCTTCTTCTTCTCCTGTTGGAGCTAGAATTTGGGTTAGTTCTATAAAGAATTCTGGAATATTCTGGCACCAACATTCCACAGAATGCCGCAGGAAACCAAGGAAAATGGCCGACTCCCACCAAATATGAATTCTGCCTACATTAGTCTTCTACTAAAATCAGGTAAAGACCCTTTGTTTCCCACCAGCTATCGTCCCATATCCCTTATTAATGTTGATCTTAAAATAATCTGCAAAGCCCTCGCAAAAAGGATAGAGAAAGTAACCCCTCTTATAATAGATCCTGATCAAACTGGTTTTATTAAAGGGAGACATTCATCCACAAATTCACGTAGATTAATAGATTTAATAGATTTTTCTTACTGTAAAAACATTAAAACTAATATATTATCTTTAGATGCAGAAAAAGCATTTGATAGAGTTAACTGGAAATTCTTTTTTGTAACCTTACATAAATTTGGCTTTGGAAATTCTTTTATAAACTGGTTGAAAATATTATACAGTTCACCAACAGCATGTATCAGGACTAATAACCAAACATCATCTAAGTTTTATCTTCAGAGAGGTACCAGGCAGGGATGTCCTCTCTCTCCCTCCCTGTTCGCTATTTTTATTGAACCACTAGCTGCAGCAATCAGCCAAACTCACAATATTAAAGGCATAAAACGCAATAACATAGAACATAAAATCAGTCTTTATGCAGATGATGTATTACTTTTTCTCCAGCATTCACAAACCTATTTCTCTCAGATAATCGGGTTGATAAACTCTTACTCAAATGTTTCAGATTATTCTATAAATTGGTTAAAATCTACAGTTCTTCCAATCAATTGTTCTGTCCAGAATCCAACTAATACACAACTGCAGTCAGGGAATATTAGCTATTTAGGTATCAATGTCTCACCGAGACTGGGAGATTTAATAAAGCTAAACTAAATCCCACGTTTAAGAAAAGTGGAAGATGATCTTGCTAGATTGAAATCCCTACCCATATCACTTCTCGGAAGGGTTGCTTCAATAAAAATGATGGTTTTTCCCAGAATCAACACTTATTCTCAATGATCCCAAGTAAACCATCACTAGACTGGTTTAGATCTCTGGACTCCTCTATCTCTAAATTTCTTTGGAAAGATAAACCCCCACGTATCATCTTAAAAACACTGCAGAAGACCAAAAAAAGGAGGTCTAGATCTACCAAACTTCCATCATTATTTCTTAGCCAACAGGCTCCAATACATCATAAGATGGTTAAAACATAGCTACCTAGACGAGCCCTGGATAGACGTAGAACAGACACTATGTAATAAAATAAAACTTTCAGACCTACCATTTATTAGCTCAAATATAAAAGAATATGAATGCTTTAAAAGCATAAATATCAGCTCCTCTCTGACAGCATGGTGGGAGTTTCTAAAAATGACAGAGTCCACAATAATCCCATGCAGACGTACACCCATCTGGAATAACCCCGACATCTTGCAAAACAAATGTATAATAAGTCTTGAGGTGCAATGGAATTGAATACCTGGAACATATATTTGAAGGAACAGACATTATCCCATTTAATACATTAATTTCACAATATGGAATTGATAAAAACAAATTCTTAGAATATCAACAAATTAAATCTAATATTAAAGGTAAATTTAGGCTCAATACAGCTGAAGAGTTTTAGATTTTCTGTCTAAAATATACAAAACTTTATCTACATTAGATAGGCTTAGACTGCTGCAGGACAGACTTACCAATTTTCTTCACTCTGCTACTTCCTTTTCTACTACTACACTCCAGTTGTATTACAGTTTATTCTGCTATTTCGACAGTTAACATTGTGTTCTCTCAGTGTTTTTCTCTCCATAGAAGATATACCTGGTCTGGTATCCTGCTTGGCTGGAATGCCCTGTTGGACGGGGGGCATCGACTGGGATGGTGCTCCCAGTGGCTGAACGTCCACTGTGTCCTGTTATCAACTTTTTACTTTCTGTAACATAGAAAGTACTCCTATATCAGATATTCTGTTCCTTCTGTGTCTCTGCTCTGTCTTCTCAAACCCCCAGACGGTCGTGGCAGATGGCCGCTCCTACTGAGCCTGGTTCTGCTGGAGGTTTCTTCCTGTTAAAGGGGAGATTTTCCTCTCCACCGTTGCTACATGCTTGCTCAGTATGAGGGATTGCTGAAGGATTGCTGTGGTTGAAAAGCCTGCCCAACCTCACGCCAATGACTGACGCAATCTGCTGGGATTCCTTAAATAGGAAACTTTTTAACTGATTGGAATGTTTGTATAAATGTATTGAAATTAATTCTTGTTAAGTGCCTTGAGATGACATCTGTTGTGAATTGGCGCTATATAAATAAACTGAAAAAAAAATGTGAAAATTAGATGAATCAATAGCCATCCCTATTTCAAAATGGGAGGTGGATTTATCAGCCAGCTTTGACCAAAACGTCTGGTCTCAGATATGTTTAAGAACCTTTAAAATAACAAAAAAATCCTCATTTGCAATTAATACAATACAAAATCCTTCATAGAGTACACTATACAGGTCAACGGATGTTTAGGATGGGTTTTACGTCGTCTAATACCTGCTTACAATGCACAAGCAATATACCAGATACTTATGTTCATGCGCTTTGGTTCTGTCCACCTGTTAAGAAATTTTGGTGCCAGATATGTGAGGACTTATCAAAGTGTCTGAAATGTAACATCCCACCATCTCCCTCAGTTTGCCTGTTAGAAAATTTAAATGATGTCACCATGGACACAAAGTCAGTTCTAATGGTTCACATTGCCTTATGCATCGCTAAGAAAACTATCCTCCTGAACTGGAAAAATAAAAAAGCTCTTAATATTAATCAGTATAGAAATCTCTTGTTGGACCATATTGGTCTTGAGACGGCCTCTGGCTCCATATCTGATCAATCTCTCTGGGCTCCTTTGATCGGCTCCATCCCCTAGTAGGGGTGGGGGGCACTTGGTTTTGTCGTTTGGGACACTGTTGCTGATGTGGGGGTTTTGGGGTTGGAGGCGTCTGGGGGGGACCCCAGGAGGTGGGATCACTGGGCGGATGGGGCGCTGGACGTCGTGGCCGGCCTGGGGTTGGGCTTTGGGTGGTAACTCCTGATGGCTGCATGCGGTGCCTTAGGGGGGTTGCAGTGGCGGACATGGGTTACTGGCCTGGTGGCCGTGCTGCGCCTGGGTAGGGTCTGGGGTGGGCCTGGGGATTCGGGGCTCAGGGGCGCGCGCCCCCTAACTGTGGTCCTGGCTGGGGGTCGGCCGACATGGGGTCTCTGTTGCCTGAGGGGGTCTAGTGTCTTTTGTGTTTTGAGAGTAGAGCAAATGTCAGGGTGGGTGTAGTTCCCCTTCTGGGATGGGGCTGGGGGGACTGCCTTGGGGTCCGTGGGGCTTTGTGGTGCTGTGGCCATGGGCCCCGGGTCGAACGTGCCATGGCCTCCCTCCCCTGGTGGATCCGGGTGAACAGCGGTGCCTATTGGGGTCAGTGGGGGAGCTGGCTCCCTGGGAAGACATTTTGTCTCCCAGTCCTTCCCTCCCCATCCCTGGACACCTCTGTCCACCCGCTCCATCACTTTACCACTCACATAGGGTCATGGGGCATGGGCACATCACTGGGGTGCGAGGAGGGGCTTCCCTCCTCGTGATCCCGTGGCGTCCTGGGTCCCAATTTTAATATACAACTTAGACACTCCCACTTATAACATTTCCATGCGACACACATGTAGGGACTTTGGGATGGCCACACTTTTCGGCATCCAGAGGGGGAGCGGTTCAATCAGCTTCACCTCTGGTGCCGGTGCCCACTGTTAAACCACATGTAGACACTGAGGGCTCGGGGTGGGGGTTGGGGGATGTGTGGCTGCCTTTCCCACATCCCACCCCTCTGTTTTAAATGCACATTATAACAACACGCATCAACACCATACTCGAGCGAGAGGATGGAGGCTAGGGGTCTTTTCACACCCCTGTTCGCTACGGGCCATCTGATGGTCTGGTCTGGGTTCTGGGCTGTCGGTCTGATTTGCCACTGTGGGGCCGTTGGCGGTCTGCTTGTCTCCGTCCTAGAAGGTAGGGGGTCCAGCTCCTGGGTCCGGGGGCTGGTGGCTCTACTGGGGCATCGGTACCTGGGAGCATAAAGTGTGTATGGGGTGTGTGAGTGAGGGTACAGCGTCATTTTTTTGGGTGTCTTGGTGAGTCAGTGAGAATGTATGTGTTTAAGAGGGAGGGAACGTATGACTGTGTCTGTATGTCTTTGTCTACCTGTCAGGTTGGATCTTGGTCTGCCCCCTTGCCCCCTCGTCACTGCTGCCCCCCGGGCCCCTGCATAGTAGCCGCTGGACGTTCCCCTGGGGTTCTCCTTTGCTCCACTCTTGGGGGATGCGGTCGGCCCCCCGGGTCCGCCTGGGGCTCTGGGGGTCCTTTGGACGTCTTTGCTCCGATCTCCTTCATATCTGCATCGATTCCTGGGAGACGGATTGATGCCTGCTCACACCAACTATCGAATACTCTTATGGAGAAACCTTATATGCACCAGCATGCTAACACACACACATAGATGTGGAGTCTCTGGTGTTTAAGGATATATTCTCGGGCTGAGGTTATCATTACTAGAGCTTGATTAATCGGTACCATGAGCTTTTCTGTGACATTGTTGTTGTATTTTTATATCCATTCTTGTGTGATGTGGTTGTGTAGTTCTTACTTCACGATGTTGGGTTTGTTTTGTCAATGTTCCTTTTTCATGTTTTGTTTTGTTTTTCCCCCCTCTCTCTGCCGTCCTGTGGGTATGGAGGCAGACTTCAATGTCTTCCTGTTTTTTCTTTGTTCCCCTTCCTCTCTTGTATTTTCAACTCACCCTCTCTCATGACTTTTTGTTTCCTACCTCTCTTCTTCATCTTCCTTCTTTCTTCTCCTTAATTTTCCAACTCCGTGTCCATAACATCAGGAAATAAAAACCCCAACAATTCATAATAAAGATTTTTCACACATATATCAAGTGGAGTACTATAGCAAAAGCTGTACTGCTCCGCGTGTGAAAGTAAATCTGTTGGGCTTCTACTTGGTACTCAGACACCAATTCTGAGCTCCACACTGCCAAACAGGACACGTGAAAAAAAACAAAAAAAAACACTAGTCATACTGGAAGGCGAAATTAGATACATTTATAATGTAATTAATAAATACTTACATTTTCTAATTTAAGTGAATTGATTAAATAAATTTATAAGTAATTATGCCCTTAATCCTAATTTCTTTTTCCCCCCAAGGGCCTTAACTGAACAAGACCATAATGAAAATGGCTTCTAAAAAATGTTATCACTTTGTGCAATTAAAAGTACAATTTAATGTATTTTTTGCAAATTACCTAATGAATTTAAATATATTAAAGAAACTTGCAAATAAGAATGCAATGTTATGCTCTTGTTACAATGACCCATCCTGAGCAAGCACCAGGTGAAGTGGGTATAATGGAGATTTCTCACTGTTAGAACTGTTTCTGTCCACTGTCGCTACATCGTTGGTCAGGAGATTTCTGAAAAGGCAATGACTTGATGCACGCAAGGGCTTATTGGGCTTACTTAAATATTTTTCCAGAAAATGTCAAACTTAATTTGACAGCAATGTATTATACTTAGGATCAAACTACAACAGAATTTTTTTTATATCTGTCAATTTGATAAGTTGAATTTAATGCTGTACATTTTATATAAATACATTTATCATGTTAAGTGCCATGAGATCAAATTCGATGCAAATAGGACCTACATCAACAAACTTAATGACATTGAATTAGTCTAAATCAACATTCTGTTGAATCGCCCTCTGTCAACACAAATGAGAAGCATTTTTAACACATATTTACTTAATGATAATTTATTCTTAATATCATGCGCCCCCGATTGTCTTTTGAATTGGAGGATTATCAGTACTCACAATTGTGAAATGGAATGGTTTTCAATTAAGTTAATGTTGTAAACAGTGTAAAAAGGTGTTTGCCCCCTTCCTGATTTCTTATTTGTTTGCATGTTTGTCACACTTAAATGTTTCATATAGGGATGCAACGATACCATGTTTTTCAAACCGATACAATACCGATACTTGGATTTTAGTACCTGCCGATACAGAGTACCAATACCGATACTTATACCACACAAAAAAATGCAATGAATTGGAAGACAGTTTTTATTTTCTTCTCTGCTTGTTACAACAAATGATGAATTAGATAAAAAAATAATAATTAAAATGACCACAAAACGTAAAATTCAAGAGAAAAATAAAAAATTTCTGTGAAATTATTGCAGAGTTCACACATTTTAAGTATCGGTTCATGGTATTGGTTAACTTTAACCAGTACAGTACATAAGAACAGTATCGGCCCCGATACCAGTATCGGTGTTAGTGCATCCCTAGTTTCATGTTTAAAAAAATTTAATATTACTTGAAGACAACACAAATGCAGTTTTTAAATTCAGGTTGGTTTTTCTTTTTATTAAGGGAGAAATAAATAAAAAAACAGACCTACATGGCCCTGTGTGACAAAGTTATCCATGAGCTGCACACCAAGCAAAATTACTGCCGAAGAGAGTAGTAACGTCTACCAGGAGGCCACAAAAGACCCCACAACAACATCCTAAGAACTTGAGGGCTCAATAGCGTCAGTTAAGGTCAGAGGTCATGACTCCACCATAAGAAAAAGGCCAAGCAAAAAGAACATTAAGGCTCATCTCGGTTTTGCAAGAAAAAATCTTGATGATCCCTAAGACTTCTTGGAAAATGTTCTGTAGACTTTTGAGACAGTGTGTGTCCTTTTATATTTGGTTTAAAAGAAACACCACATTTCAGAAAAGAAAACATACCTAAAATAAAATACCATATTGTGGTGGCAGTATGATAATGATAATTAGAATGATTATAATGATAACGATTTAAATTTTGTTTGATGATCTGAAACATTCAAGTGTGACAAACATGCAAATAAATCAGAAAGGAAGCAAACTCGTTTTAAAACTACTGTATCTTTGTAGTATTTATAAACTTATGTTTTAGAAAAAACACATTTTCTTAGCTGTAAGCAAAAAAGCCATGAATTCGGAATAGCAAAGGACACTATAAGGCACAGAGAAAAGCTGAGTTCATCTGTTTTACCTTTTTAAGATTCTCCCTCAGTTCAGGGTCACCTATATCATCAGGGTTAACATCCACTTGAAGAATGTTGCCTGACACGATGTAATCCACTACATGTGGTGACAGAAAGGATGGAGGTTCACCTCCTTGCACAATAATCGTAGACATCATCCTACCAATGGTCCGATAAACACCACCTTGTAAGTACTGAATGTTCAATCTGGGTGAGAATCCATTTGGAGTGCCTGAAAGACATGAACATAAAATGTTTAAAAGTAACGGTGGAGCAGAGTCCATGTGTTGAAGTGTCCTGGCTGCTGCAACTTTTACAAATATTAAATATTTGGAGAATCATGCGAGGAAGAATCCAGCTAGAAAGACTCAGGACCGCTGAGCTGCTAGAATTAGAGAAGGGCCATTTTATCTCCTTTAACGAGACAAACTGACTTCAGACACTTTCAAAAAGATTAAAACTCAAAAAATAGAACATTCAGCAAAAATTCATTTATTTCATTCATCCTAAAAGGGGTAAGCTAATTTATGATATTGATTAATTACATGCACAGCAAAGTATTTAGGACCTGTATTTATTAAAATTAAAATTAAGATGATTATGGCTTACAGCTCATGAAAACCCCAAATTCAAAATATCAGAAAATTAGTATTTTGAGAAAGTTCAATATTTTGGGCTCAAAGTTTACAATCTAATTAGCTAATTATTCCAAAACACTTGCAAAGGGTTCCTGAGCCTTAAAATGGTCTCTCAGTCTGGTTCAGTAGGAATCACAATCATGGGGAAGACTGCTGACCTGACAGTTGGTCAGAAAACCATAATTGACACTCCATAAAGGAGGGAAAGCCTTAAAAGGTCATTGCAAAAAGAAGTTTGATGTTCCCAAAGTGCCGTATCAAAGCACATTAATAGAAAGTAATGTAAGGAAAGTGTGGAAATAAAAGGTTGCTCAGTGGTCCAATGTGCTATTTTCTGATGAGAGCAAATGTTGCATCTCATTTGGTCCCAGAGTCTGGAGGAAGAATGGAGAAGCACACAATCCAGAGTGAAGTTTCCTGTATTGATTTGGGGAGCCATGTCATCTGCTGGTGTTGGTCCACTGAGCTTTATTAAGTCCAGAGTCAACACAGCCATCTACCAGGACATAATGGAGTAATAAAATAAAAAATAAAAAAAGAAGTTTAACACACTGCTTTCAGTTTGACAGATAATCAATAAAACAACTGAGAGCACAGGCGAATATCATGCAGTTTTTGATACAGAATGCTACAATCAATGGTATCAAAGGTTTTTGAAAGGTCAATGAAGAGGGCAACAGTAATTCTCAGTGTCATATAATAGCTGTGCAAAAGTAAAAGTAAAAAAAAAAGTCCTACATTTGGATGCAGAAACCTTGTCTTTACTGTTTAGTTCTTTGTTTGCACACTCATTCTGAAATTGCAACTACATTTTCATTTCTGTAAACCAAACAACTATGATTGTATCACCAGACCATGTTTATGTATCCAATTTTTACATGACAGACCAAACACTCCAAAAGCCCAACATTCAGTTTTTGTTTTCAACCTCAGACATTTATTTTTCCACGTGGGAAGTAATGTGATCTGAGTTTTAATTCTGATATTTATATATTTTTTTCACACTATGTGAGTGAGTGGATAGAAAATGACCCAAAATAACATAATAGACAGGATGATCTTTCAGCTGTACATTTATTTCCAAAAGGCTGCATATACATTTGCAAATTCTACTGTACAGAAAACATCCAAAATGTCTATAATTATCGATACAGTGTACCACAAAGCTGCCCTGGCGTTACCAAACAGATGTTTAGCACTAGAAAAGCTCTGCAGCCCATTCAATATTATAATCTTAATTACTTTTAAACTAATACCTTTAAATGTGTGTTAGTATGAGTATTTGTTTTGTTTTTTTAGTTTGTCCCATCTGTACTTTACTACATTCACTATTTACAGTAGGTAAACAAGGCACAAGAATAGTGATATAAAGCAGAAGGCCATGCGTGTAGAAACGAAAAGCATGGGGCCAACCAACTCCAGTGACACATTTCCTTTCATGAAACACGATTAGATCTCACACCACAGGGTTATTTATACACAGTGAGGATGTGCGCATCAGTTTATGGTTAATGAGACACAACAGACATCACTGGGACACATCCAGGCTGGGGGTGGACAGGGGGACACTCTCGATGCAACAGAAGCTTAAGTCTTACAGAAACACTTGTCTTGCCTGGAGGAACACAAAATTAACAGTTGATTGAGGGTAAAAAAAATAAAGATAACTTTTTCACTCTTTTCATTTAAATCATAAAAAATTAGTTCTAATTTGTTTAAAATGCATAGAGATGATTCATGATATTAAAGAGATTTAATCAGCATGGTTGGACAAAACCACTCAAAGATACAGTAGCAGGTCAGAAATGTATGTATGTATTTAAAGTAATATCTGATGTAAAGCTGTGCTACGTTGGCCTAATATAGGACAAAAAACAACAGCAACAACCTAAAAACAAAACGTAATTATATTTGGACCTAAAGAGGAACGATCAACAGTCAGCACACAGCTTCAGTAAATCCAGCTAGAAACTACTGATCAGGCCTGAAATCTAGGTGTATTTATGGACTCAGACCTGAACCTCCAGGGTCACATAAAGGTCAATAACAAGGTCAGCCTTCTATCACCTGAAGAACATTTCTAGGATTAAAGGACTGATGTCACAACAGGACCTAGAAAAACTCATCCATGCGTTTATCTTTAGTCGGATTGATTACTGCAACAGCGTCTTCACAGGTCTGCCTACAAAGTCAATCAGACAGCTGCAGCTGATCCAGAACGCTGCTGCTCGTGTTCCTCACTAGAACCAGGAAAGTAGAGCACATCACCCCAGTTCTAAAGTCCTTACACTGGCTCCCTGTAGCTCAGAGAATAGACTTTAAAATACTTTTACTACTTTATAAATCATTACATGGCTTAGCACCAAATTATGTCGAAGATCTACTGTTACTATAGCAACCCCCCCAGACCAATCAGGTCCTCTAATTCCAGTCTACTAAACATCCCTAGACTCAGAACTAAACATGGAGAAGCAGCTTTCAGTTTCTATGCTCCCCTTATCTGGAACAGACTTCCTGACGAGTGTAGAGCTGCTGAAACTCTGAACTGCTTTAAATCGAGACTAAAAACCATCAGTTTAGAATTGCCTTTGAGTAAATGCTTGATGTCATATGTATGAAATGTGTTCATGCTCTCTTGCTTTATTGTGTATCATGTGTAATGTGTGTTTCATGCTAATTTGCTACTTTTACTTTTAATTTCCAGTGTTATATTCCATCTCTGTTTGTTTTGTTTTTTGTTTTTTAAATCACCAAATTATGTAAAGTACCTTGAATTACCCTGCTGTTGAAAGTGTGCTATACAAATAAAATTGCCTTGCCTTGCCAAAGCTGCTGAAACACTGAGTTCTTTTAAATCACAACTAAAAACATATCTGTTTAGAGCTGCCTTTGATCAATAATCACTGGAACATCATTAACTCTAGTCTGGATTGCAGCTTTTTGTCTCTAGGCGTGTTTCCACTATCGGAACTTCAGGGTAATTTTACTGGATCTTTTAACTGACGGGGTAAATCTGTTGGCCCGCTCTTCTCAGCCGTTTTCTCTCCATTCAAAAGTGACCCTTTAAGGAATCAGCTAAGACATCCATAAATCATATATCATATATATATATCCTATATATCACATATTTGGCATGGAGTAGCGTCAATGATCAGCGCTAAAAGACACCAAAGGAGCAGAAATAATAATAGATTGATGTGGAAGAAGCAGGGCTTGTTGCTGTATTTCTGTTTGCTATGTTATTAACTGCTTCATCAGCAACTCTTCTTATTTTTACTACTTATTTTTACTGCTAATTTCCCTCTGAATTTAAATCAATCAACGTGGGTTAATCACAGACACTCTAACCCAGAGACTCCACCAGGCCATTTCCGAGTACACACCCCGAGACTGGTCCTCCATTGGTTCCTGAAAAGGGCCCAAAAACGGCCCTGTGGGCCCGGCCCGGTGGGTGGAGGCCCATGCATACTGGGAAGGTATGGTAAAGGTACTTGTTATTGAAATATGTAATAGGCCAAAACAAATGTTGCTATTTTGTTTTGTTTGGATGAAACTTTTGTCACAACTAGTCGATCTGTAGGAAAACTGACATTTTGCGTAGCAGAATTACAACATTACAGCGGTTTAGTGGCACTATGTAGCCGCTCCGGCTTGCTCATGACAGAACTTCTTTACATCTATAAGTTTGATAAAGACAGCTCTTGTGCAGTGTGTCATAGGAACATGAAGAAAAAAACATAAGCAAAAATAACTGTTTACATTTCTAATGGGACTCGGAGATTTGATAAAGACTCTACTGAGATCTGAACAAATAGTTTCCCTTCATTTGAAAAAGAAAAATTCCTAATAAGGTAGGGATTCCACTAAGTAGCAAAATATTCCTGCTGAGAATACAATGGTATCAAAAAATGTCAAACCAAGAGAAGAACTATGTGGGCAATACTGTCATTAGGAAACTATTGGGCATTAAAGAGTCTATTCGGTATGGGTTTGGTACAACATAAAAAAAAAAAAAAACACAGGTACCGAAAGAAGAAAATGTGAGGCCATAGGACAGCGTGAAGCAGGACAGGATTTGTCTCCTGATAAATTCACAAAAAAATGTGGATTATTTAAAGATTTTGACCCACTTTAAACTGAACAGATCTATGCAGGTCAAATGTCAAGAAAACACTAATGACCCAGGTAAAAGGTGTCTCTCTTTATAAAAACAAGACAAGGGGTTGTTTTAACTGTTGGACTTACAACCTTATGCAGAATAAAATAAGTGGAGAACTAAATAACTTCTGCCAATGTGATGATACATGTCACAAATCCCCAGGACCCCAGCACTGTTTTAACCTGTTAGTACACATTGAGGGCCTGGTAGTGTTTAGCTAAAGTCTGGTTGATCTCTATCACCACCTGATATTTATCAAACACCACAAAGTCTTATTACCTTTTTGCATTTTCATATGTTCACTAGTTACTTTTCACTGCTTTTGTAAATCACCAGGAACCTCAAAACCATTCTTCATTGATAAAAAAGATAAGCTGCATGGTATAATTACCAGACATTCTTGCACTGCTGTGGTGGGGAGTGCTTTTGACACTATTTTGACCCACTCATTTTCTATTTTTACCCTGGAACAAACAACAAAAATACATGTAGGTGTCCTTCTGGATTAGAGGGGTGATCTGAGGGCTGTTCCACGAAGTGAGCTGAAAAATTCGAGGGTTAAGATAAGCTGGAGTCTGTTGTGAATTATTAAAATCAGAATATAACACATGACAGAAAATAGCTGACATGTTAAATGTGTTAGAACGTGATTTAAGTACAGATGTAAAAAATATTTAACTAAATAAAAACAGTTTCAAGCCTTCAAAATGTAAAGTGACATTATTACAAAATTTCCTTTTACATATTTATTTTGTCACCAGTGCTTTAAGGATATTTGAACACATTCAGATAGGACAGCATGTTGATTTTATGGGTCCATCTTAGACAAAAAGTGATATATTTGTAATTATTAATAATGCTTGGTGTCAGGAGCAACATGGGGGGGGAACAAAACGTTTCTGACAGCAAGAAACGATTAAATACACTAATATTCTTCAAAATTGTAAAAATACAATTTAATTAGAGCTATATGTTAAAAGATAGAATCTGCATTGCATTGCATATTATATTGGAGGGTGGGTGGGGTGGGTCGAGTGGGAAGAAGAAGAAGACGACGTGCTGTGTGACATCACATGGCTTGTCCAATCATATTCCTCAAGCTAAAATAAGCCTCACAGCTAGCCTGCCACAGAGCAGGCTTGTCCAACAGCATATGTTGCCATAGTGACTAAGTGGGGCTTCAGTTTAGCCTTGTTTGTGGAACAGAATTTGGGGAAATGAAGCTGGGATTGTTGGCTTTTGATATTAGCTCGCTTTGTGGAACAGCCCTCATCTCTAATTAATGTACAGTTAAAACCAGATATTTACATAAACTTTATTGATTTACATCACAAAGCCCTGATCACTATCCCATAGACAATTGGTGGGTGGCACTGAAAAGGTGAGTGTGAGCAAGGAGTCCTACCAACCTGATCCAGTTCCACGGGTTCTGTCCAGAGGAGTGGGCCAAGATTCCAGTAAACTGTTTTTGAAAGCTGCTGGAAAGAGACCTGGAAAATGTGGTCCAATCAAACCATTTCAGGGAAATTCTACCAAATAGTAAGGAGGTGTATGTATACTTCTGACTTTGATGAAAGTAATACAAAAAATACAGAACAACTCTCTCTCTCTTTATTCTGACATTTCAGGAATACAAAAAATGTGTTAATATTGATCTAAAACCAAAACAGTTTACTCTGATTTGATGTTCGTTTTTCCTGAAGTGTATGTAAATATCTGGTTTCAACTGTATTCTTTCTCTCATTCTCATGTCAAGTTATGACATCTGCACTATAATTGTTATAACAGGATCTTTATCCCAAATGTTTTGTAGTACATCAGCAAGCTGTAAAAAAAGAATCAAAATAGAGATAAATAATGCTTTTGTTGTTTCCAGCAAAGGCTCAAATCATAAAGTTCCAGTGCGTATATGAAAAATAGGTTGCAATGACATCTTTCCACAAAATATTCCAAAAGAACTTCTAAATATTTTTTGTAATGTTCAAACAGATGCACTAAATATTTCATTTACAAAAAAACAAAAACAAAACACAAATAATCCAACAGTAGAGAGCTTTGCTTTATTCATTAATACTGGGCCCCAGACAAATACATCCATCTGACTTTCATCTGGATTTTTATCCATTAAATCCATCTTTTGGGAATGAGGAGTTGTGCCTGTAAAAAACGTTTGACTTTCTGCAACCTTTGAACTCGTGTGACTTTAATGCATCTGTGACGCTAACAGAATTCCTCTTTGTCATCGTTGTCACAGATATATACAATGTGTGTGTGCTGGGTGGTGGGTTGTGGGTGGTGTATCTGTAGAGTGTCAGCGCCTGATAAGAAGCCTGCTGTGGGTGTGTTCCGCCCTCCTCCTCATCGAGTTTAATACATAATAACATGTAAATGCTGTTTTAGTCTATATGATTATGCATTAGAAATGCCAAACCTAGAGATTGTTTTAAGGGTATTAAGATGAATGACTTTCAAATATCTCACTTTAACAACAGTGTTAGGAATATGCTGCTTAAAAAATGAATATAGTTCTTTCTTCATTGTTGAGATAAAGATGAGTGTATTAACACGAGGAACCATTTCACAAACTCAAGTCGGAAAAAAAGGAGTTAAAAAAAGAATCCTTTCATTTGAAGCCAATTTCAAGATGAATAAACTAACTAAGATGAGTTAAAGCAAAAAGGAAAGGCAGACAGAGATTTACAGTCTGTCCACAGATCGGTTGAAACAGCAGGTGTGGTTCAGCTCGACACGCCATGATTGCTTGCCGTGTCCACCGCTGCCACCGTTTGCTCACAGACGACCTCCTGACACCGCAGCGCACCAGGTGAGCAGCGCTGTGTCCGTCAGCGGCTGTGCACGCACACGTCAGTGCGTCAGTCTGCCAGTTAGAGGCGGCCCACCTTTTATCTCAGCCGGTGTATTCAGGAGCTCGGTCCTCGGCCTCTGGAGCTGCAGGTTTGCCCGGAGCGTGAAGACTGCCCACTTCTATGTGATTGAGGTCAGGCTCCGCCTCATCCGGCTCCTTTGGGGAGCTTTTGGAGTGGATCTTGCCAATCTCCTCCAAAGCGCTGGCCAAAGAGTCAAGGTCAGCAGTGTCCTGGTGGCGAGCTTCCCACAGGCTCAGAATGACAGCAGAGGGACTCCGCTGCTTGGCAAAGTACCCCAGGTTTCTGTGGAGGAATGAGGATTTCATTATTTTAGGCAAGGCAAGTTTATTTGTATAGCACAATTCATGTTACAAGACAATTCAAAGTGCTTTACATAAAACATCAAAAGCATTACAGCAGGGTGCAGAAAAAGCAAAAGTACAGGAATAAAAACCATGATTTAAAATAAAAATAAAAAAATCTTAAAAGAGGCAGTGCAGATTTATAACTTAGAATAAAAACCTAATCAAAAGCAGCTGAGAACAGGTGGGTCAGTGTTTAAGCTGATCTGAGGCTTTCTGGGAGTTTGTTCCAGATATGTGGAGCATATAAGCTGAACGCAGCTTCTCCATGTCTGGTTCTGACTCTGGGAACTGATAAAAGACCGGATCCAGATGACCTGAGGGGTTGAGTAGGTTCATACTGGGTCAGGAGATCACTGATGTATTTTGGTCCTAAACCATTCAGAGCTTTATAGACCAGCAGCAGAACTTTGAAGTCTATCCTCTGACAGACAGGCAGCCAGTGTAAAGACCTCAGAGCTGGACTGATGTGGTCCACTTTTTTGGTCTTAGTCAGAACTCGAGCAGCAGAGTTCTGGATGAGCTGCAGTTTCCTAATTGACTTTTTAGGTAGACCTGTAAAGACGCTGTTACAATAATCAAGCCGACTAAAGATGAATGCATGGACTAGTTTTTCCAGGTCCTTCTGAGATATCAGATCTTTTATCCTTGAGATATTCTTAAGGTGATAGTAGGCTGATTTTGTGATTGCCTTAATGTGTTTTTCAAAGTTTAGGTCTGAGTCCATCACTCTACCCAGATTTCTGACGTGGTTGGTGGTTTTAGGTGTATGGACTGAAGCCCTGTGGTGACCTTAAATCTTTTCTCTTTAGCTCCAAAGACAATTACCTCAGTGTTGTTATTGTTCAACTGCAGGAAATTGTGGCACATCCAGTCATTAATTTCCTCAATGCATTTGCCAAGAGCCTGTACACGCCCTTGGTCTTCTGGTGACATTCTAATATATATCTGTGTGTCATCTGCGTAGCTATGGTAACTTATATTGTTGTTATTTATTACCTGCGCCAGTGGGAGAATATAGATGTTAAACATAAGAGGTCCCAGGATGGAACCCTGGGGAACTGCACATGTAATTCCCGTCTGCTCAGATGTAAAGTTACCTATTGACACAAAGTACTTCCTGTTCTCTAAGTACGTTTTGAACCAGTTTAGTACAGTGCCAGAGAGACCCACCCAGTTCTCCAGTCATTTGAGTAAAATAATGTGGTCAACTGTATCAAATGCAGCACTGAGATCCAGTAAAAACATTTTTCCACTGTCAGTGTTCAAACAGATGTCATTGATGACTTTGGTCAGAGCAGTCTCAGTGCTGTGGTGCTCTCTCAAACCTGACTGAAAGACGTCGTAGCAGTTGCTTTCTCTTAAGAAGTCATTTAGCTGATGAAAAACAACCTTTTCAATGATCTTACTTAAAAATGGAAGATTGGAGATGGGCCTGTAGTTGTTTATTTGTGTCTTGTCCAGATTGTCTCTTTTCCGCAGGGGTTTAATTACAGCTGTTTTCAGGGGCTCTGGGAAAACACCCGACATTAAAGATGAGTTCACAATCTGTAACAGATCTGACTTCAAGATCTTTAAGACCTTTTTGAAAAAGCCTGTGGGCGGGATGTCTAAGCAGCAAGAGGAGGAGTTCAGTTGACGTAAGATGTCCTCCAGATCTTTGCTGTTTATGAGATAAAGCTGTAAGATAAGATAAGATAAGATAAGATAAGATAAGATAAGATAAGATAAGATAAGATAAGATAAGATAAGATAAGATAAGATAAGATAAGATAAGATAAGATAAGATAAGATAAGATAAGATAAGATAAGATAAGATAAGATAAGATAAGATAAGATAAGATAAGATAAGATAAGATAAGATAAGATAAGATAAGATAAGATAAGATAAGAAATACTTTCAGCCGGCTTACCCAGCGCCCCTTATAGCAGATAGAAAAAAGGATTCACAGAAGGTAGGGGGGGGGGGGACTCTGCAACTCTGCCCAGCCCCCTACATGGAGCCGAGCTGGGGTGCTGAAAAAACCCCCACTGCAAAACATATAAGCACATATATCAGTCATCACATATGAGAACACAAATAGGACGGGGGGAAGGTTCGGGAACCCTCCACACAGAGAAAAGCGGTCGCACCCATCCAAGCGTGCCCAGTATTTCACTGTCCGAAGAGTGGGCAGGAGACTGTAAGGTTAACAGCGAGGACATTGAGATGACATCTGTTGTGAATTGGCGCTATATAAATAAACTGAATTGAATTGAACTCAAGGAGCATGTGTTTCTGTAGTTGTGGCGTGAAAGTTCGTGTGTGTGTATGTGTGTGCGTCAGTAAGTAGGTGAGACTGTGAGACTCATCTAAACACAGGGGAATGGTGTGGGAGTAGGAGCCTCCGTTTACATTCTTCTCTTCACAGGGGGAGTTTGTGATGTCTAGTCTTTCAAGGCTGCACCGGGTTCCAATTCAGATAACATTTTTGGTTCAGGTTGGGACTTTTCAGCCTTACAGTTTTTTCAACGGTCTCATAGCCACCGTGGCGCTCCAAACATCCGAATAATGGCTCAGTTTCCATCAGCCCGGCTGAGCAACTTCTCCAAGTTGTTTCCCATCTCGCGTACGAGTCCAACCACCGCATCCAGTTTGCGGTTTTGCTCGTTCAGCGCATTAGGCCAAGTGTTTATGTCACGTGGTGTGTGGAGAATGGACTCAAACGCACTCGCTGAAGGAAGGTGCAGGATGTTTATTATAGTGAGGAGATCGTGATGATGGTGGTGAACGGAGACACTGGACATCGGGCAGGCAAGGAAGACAGCAGGAAGAACGACACACCATGGGGATTGACAATTACTAATGAGCCGGCCGGGAGTGAAAGGAAGTGAGGGGTCTTAAAGGCAGGAGGTGAGTGGGATCAGGTGTGGTTGATGAGACAGACAGGTGAAGACAATGAGGCAGGAATAGGGCAGCGTGACAGGACCCCCCCCTTTAAAGGTGGATTCCAGACGCCGTGGAGAGAGTGAAAAAGAAAGGGAAGAGAAAAAAAACAAGCACCCTTGCCAGGGTGGGTGGAGGGGGCCCACGGAAGGAGGGCCCGAGTCTCTTTGGGTACGCCCCTGGAAGTCTGGCGGACGGCCCCGGTGGCGGCCCCTGAGGACCTGGAGGTCGGGCGGACGGCCCCGGTAGCGTCCTCTGGCTGGACGGAGGTCGGGCGGACGGCCCCGGTGGCGTCCCCTGAGGACCTGGAGGTCGGGCGGACGGCCCCGGTGGCGTCCTCTGGCTGGACGGAGGTCGGGCGGACGGCCCTTAGGTCCTCTTCTGAGGGTCAGGTAGCGCCAAAGATGCCTGGCCGGTAAAGGTCGGCCGAGACAAAGGGAGTCTGGAGGCTCGGACGCCTCCTGAGACGAAGGTTCTGGAGGCTCGGACGCCTCCTGAGACGAAGGTTCTGGAGGCTCGGACGCCTGCTGAGACGAAGGTTCTGGAGGCTCGGACGCCTGCTGAGACGAAGGTTCTGGAGGCTCCAGTGACGGGGACGGGTCCTCCCTGACCCTCCCATATCCATTGGAAAGCAGAGGACTTTGGTGTTCTTTCCACACATCCACTGAACGTCCTTTACAGAGGAATCACCTACAATCAGAGTTTCAGGCCCAGTCTTTTGCTTTCTCTGTGGCCTCTCACTCTCTGACAGGTTATCATTCCTCATCTCGCTGCCTTGGGATGGATGGTCGTCAGATAAAGATCCAGGGTTCTCCAACAGTGGAGCAAATCTGTTCTGCAGCTTCACATTCTGTTGTTTTGAAAGTCTGTGGCTAACTTTCCCATTTGCAGCTGTTCTGTCCCGTGTCCTCTCATGTACGGGAGTAGAAGAAGCCCTCGCTCTTGTAGGGAGAGATATTTACACTAAATATGACATGAAAACTGCTTAGATCATATCCACCGATCCTGCTTTAACGCTCAAACACGCTAAAGTCTTTTTTTAACCAAACTAGTATTATTTCACAGTTGGTTCTCAACTTTAAGATGATTAGTTCCTACAGTCCAAATGTGTGTATTTCTGCTGTCCTTTTAAAGGCTTTCTGGAGAACAACACAGCTCCCTGCACACTTTGATGCTAACACAACTCTACTGGGTGAGATCAGAGATCACTTTTGTTTTACAGAAATAGTTCACAACCAGAAACACAATGACGGATGTATTATTAATTCGAGGAGGTTGGAACATGTCTGTTTTTTATGATGACTTTGACTGGTCCAGTTACAGTAACAACATCACAGAGTGAAGTAGCAGGTTGGAGACGAACACAACAGAGAGATTTCAACTGGATCAATCTGTGCTGTATACGGTACAGAGATCATTACTAACAGTAACCATGAAGCATTCTGGGTAGTGGATCCAAAGTCTGACATCATATTGACATCATATTCTACGCTCACTGAGTGAAACAACCTTTTCTCATGGAAGTTGGGTTCAATTTTTTTAGGCTGAGACGGACAGCAGTGCACAAGTTAACTGTCAGATTAGTGCCAGAGCAAAGAAGCCTAAACGTTAGTGCTTATTCTGCAACAGTACAGAACATTAAATATCACAGTGTGCCACAATTACTACCTGCTTAGCTGATGCAATAGTAGTGGATCTCAGATGGTAAGAGGTGTAAAAACTGTGGTCGCACCAGGCACATCACAGAGCAATGTACTTTAAAGAAAGCTTGTGGAGAATGCCATAAGATTAATCTCAAGGTCCTTCACATCATTGCCAAACCAGAATCTGGAATTTATTTCCTCACTCCCAGTCATGAGGCCGCTGCCGGACCTCTGAAGCAAGGTGGTAAAGTCTACTTGAAAGTTGTACCAGTTGTAATCAGGTTTGGAATGAAGACTTTAAACACACATGCAATTCTAGATGACGGAGCAGAGAGAACCATCATCCTTCCTACAGCAGCCTCTCACCATCCATGACACCACAGCCCATATTTTGAGAACCTGCCTGAGAGAGAGCTTCCTTGAAGAAGTGAGAGCACTCAAAGCAGGCAATCAAGTGGACCAAGTAGTAGACTAAATTCTCTGTCACCTGAATGGGACAAGGATCTCTTGCCAAAAAGTGACTATAGCATCCTGTTTAGCTATAAAAGTTAAATATGCCTCAAAATGTCTTTATTTATTTCTTGTCGTTTTAATTGTAGACATCACAGCATACTGAGTCCTTTGCACCATCTTTGATACCCACAAATCGCTAAACAGGATCATTGGACTTGCCAAAGATTGATTACAGAGTCCTAGCTACATGTGAAGGGTTAAACATGTCTCACAATGACTTTATTTATCATCTGTTGATGTTACTGTACACATCACAGCATACTGAGCCTTTTGCATTGTAACAAATACATCGAAAAGGAGAAAGAACACTCCCATTGTAGTCAGTGAGAGCATTACCCCTGGCTCTGCTGAGCGGCGAAGGGCGCCGGCTGCCGTTTTGCCATCCGGCAAAAATAGGATTGATTCGCCTGAGCAAGTCCACAGTCAATCTACACAAATCACTAAGCACCAACCAGATATAGAACAACCCAATTTCCGGGTGTTTTTCAAATTAAATCAATAAAAATGGACTCAAATTTTTTGTATGCATAGCTATATTAATATAAACCCGCGTATATTTATACATATGTGGTCCAAAATATCTTGACACAGAATGACAGAGAATAACTGTTCTTTTCTGTTCGTCTTCCACGGAATGAAGAATTTTGTTCTGACTTCCGCATTTATTACTGGCTTTTATTGCGAGATCTCGCAATTCCCACGCATGATTCTTTGACCATCCCTGGGCTGCGGACCGGAGCGGAACGGAACGCATGCAGTGGAAATTGGGGCTAATTCTGCCCACTGCAGCTGTGTCAGCCAAGGTCTGAGTGAGGAGCCGAGAGGGGAGGAAGTACCCTGGCCTATACAGAGTCTCTGCAGGGAGTTACAGTAACTACATTTAAAGATGTAGCTGTAACTGTTAAATGTGTTTATTTTTCTCTGTTTATGTAAATTGAGATGTTTAAAAGTGGGTATTTAATTTAAAATGTTTTGTTGAATTGTTGCCACCTGCTGGTGGACGGGAGTATTGTGCCTTGAAGTGAGCACACTGTGAGCACATGTTCCATTTAGCTGCACATGAAGAGGCCAGCATAAATCGGCTAGCTTGTGAACCATCATCATTTGGAGCTTGACCTTTTCTTCTACACCAAACGTCAAATAAACCTCGGGAGCAGTTACACAGAACTCTGGCTTCAATCACAGGAGGTGAGACAGTTATGGCTGGGATTAAATGCTGCTGATCATTTCTCAGGGTTTGTGCTGTAAAACTGGATTATAAAATATAAAATAATCTGAGGAATTTTGCAACTTTTACAGAAAGAAAATCTCAGATGCGTGCACAAAGAGGAGAGACCACATACAGCAGCAAACTGTTTCTTAGAAATCTGTCATGGATCCCAGGAATTTCAATTCAATTTAGTTTTTTTATGTAGCGCCAATTCACAACAGATGTCATCTCAAGGCAATTAACAAGAAGTCATTTCAATACATTTATACAAACATTCCAATCAGTTAAAAAGTTTCCTATTTAAGGAATCCTAGCAGATTGCGTCAGTCATTGGCGTGAGGTTGGGCCCCGTTGATGCAGACTTTCCAACCATAGCAATCCTTCAGCAATCCCTCATACTGAGCAAGCATGTAGCGACGGTGGAGTAGAAAAACTCCCCTTTAACAGGAAGACACCTCCAACAGAACCAGGCTCAGTAGGAGCGGCCATCTGCCACGACCGTCTGGGGGTTTGAGAAGACAGAGTAGAGACACAGAAGAAACAGAAGATCTGATATAAGAGTACTTTCTATGTTACAGAAAGTAAGAAGTTGAAAAACAGGATGTTCTGTTACTGGGAGCATCATCCCAGTCGATGCCCCCCGTCCAACAGGGCATTGCAGCCAAGCAGGATACCAGATCAGGTATATCTTCTATGGAGAGAAAAACACTGAGAGAACACAAAGTTAACAGTCGAAATAACAGAATGTACTGTAATACAACTGGAGAGTCGTAGGAGAAAAAAGTAGCAGAGTGAAGAAAATTGGTAAGTCTGTCCTCCAGCAGTCTAACCCTATAGCAGCATAACTACAGCGCTAGCTCAGGATGACCTAAGCCACTCTAACTATAAGTTTTATCAAAAAGGAACGTTTTAAGCCTGGCTTTAAAAGTAAACAGTGTCTGCCTAACGGACTAAACCTGCAGTCTGAAACAATTAGATCTCTGATGTATGATGGAGCTTGATTATTAAGGGCTTTGTATGTAAGAAGAAGGATCTTAAATTATTCTGGATTTAACAGGGAGCCATTGAAGGGACGCTAAAACAGGAGAATGGTCTGGTGTCTGTTCTGGTTTTGTTAGATCTCAGTGCTGCTTTTGACACAGTCGATCATAATATTCTCTTAGAAAGGCTTGAACATGTTGCAGGGATCAAAGGAACAGCACTAGGCTGGTTTAAATCATATTTGTCTGATAGATTCCAGTTTGTTCATCTAAATGATCAATCTTCTTCACTCTCAAGGGTTACTTGTGGGGTTCCACAGGGTTCTGTGCTTGGACCAATACTTTTCACCATATATATGCTTCCAATTGGTAGAATCATTAGACAGCGTGGGACAAATTTCCACAGCTATGCCGATGATACACAACTATATTTATCAATAAATCCTGATTAACCCAGTCAGTTAGGTAGATTACAGGCATGTCTGGAAGACATAAAAACATGGATGAATCAAAACTTTTTGCTTTTAAATTCTGACAAGATAGAAGTTGCTGTCTTTGAACCAGAAGTTCTAAAACAGAAACTGATTAGTCAATCACTTCATCTGGATGGCATTAAATTGGCCCCCAGTAATAACGTAAAAAACCTTGGTGTTATTTTTGACCAAGACTTGACATTTAAATCCCATATTAAACAGGTTTCTAGGATTTCCTTCTTTCACCTCCGGAATATTGCTAAAATTAGAAACATCCTGTCCAGGAGTGATGCTGAGAAACTCGTCCATGCATTTGTTACCTCAAGGCTGGACTACTGTAATTCTTTACTATCAGGTAGTCCACAAAATGCCATTAAAAGCCTTTAGTTTATCCAAAATGCGGCAGCAAGAGTTCTGATGAATATTAAAAAGAGAGATCACATTTCTCCTGTTTTAGCTTCCCTTCATTGGCTCCCTGTTCAATCCAGAATAGAATATAAGATCCTTCTTCTTACATACAAAGCTCTTAATAATCAAGCTCCATCATACATCAGAGATCTAATTGTTTCATATGTTCCCAACAGAGCACTTCGCTCTCAGACTGCAGGTTTACTTGTAGTTCCTAGGATCTCTAAAAGTAGAATGGGAGGCAGATCTTTTAGTTATCAGGCTCCTCTCCTGTGGAACCAGCTCCCAGTTTTAGTCCGTGAGGCAGACACTCTGTTTACTTTTAAGGCCAGGCTTAAAACTTTCATTTTTGATAAAGCTTATAGTTAGAGTGGCTTAGGTCATCCTGAGCCATCTCTGTAGTTATGCTGCTATAGGCTTAGACTGCTGGAGGACAGACTTACCAATTTCTTCACTCTGCTACTTCCTCTTCTACTACTACTCTCCAGTTGTATTACAGTACATTCTGCTATTTCGACTGTTAACTGTTTTCTCTCAGTGTTTTTCTCTCCATAGAAGATATACCTGGTCTCGTATGCTGCTTGGCTGCAATGCCCTGTTGGACGGGAGGCATCGACTGGGATGGTGCTCCCAGTGGCTGAACATCCACTGTGTCCTGTTATCAACTTTTTACTTTCTGTGACATAGAAAGTAGTCTTATATCAGATTTTCTGTTCCTTCTGTGTCTCTGCTCTGTCTTCTCAAACCCCCAGACGGTCGTGGCAGATGGCCGCTCCTACTGAGCCTGATTCTGTTGGAGGTTTCTTCCTGTTAAAGGGGAGTTTTTCCTCTCCACCGTCGCTACATGCTTGCTCAGTATGAGGGATTGCTGTAGGATTGCTGTGGTTGGAAAGTCTGCCCAACCTCAGGCCAATGACTGACGCAATCAGCTGGGATTCCTTAAATAGGAAACTTTTTAACTGATTGGAATGTTTGTATAACTATATTGAAATGACTTATTGTTAAGTGCCTTGAGATGACATCTGTTGTGAATTGGCGCTATATAAATAAACTAAATTGAATTGAATTGAACAAAATGGAACACTTCCTTAAATAATTTGGTTGGGATTGGGTCCAACATACAAGTTGAAGGTTTAGATGAGGCTAATATTTTTGATAATTCCAAAAGCTCGACTGAATCAAAACAGCCTAAGCACAAATGAGGTTCTACAGTTCTTTCTGATGCTGCCTCATGCACTGAGGAAGAAGTAATCATGTTTGGGAGGATGCCAATGATTTTATTTTTAATTGAATTAATTTTATTTATGAAGAATCCCATAAAATCATCACTGCTAAGAGCTCGGGGAATAGTTGCCTCAACAGAGCTATGACTCTGTGTAAGTTTGGCAACTGTACTAAAAAGAAACCTATGATTGTTTTTATTTGCCTGTATTAATGATGAACAATATGCTGTTCTAGCTTGTCGAAGGGTCTTTTTATACAGCAGTAGACTGTTTTTCCAGGTTAAATAGGAATCCTCTAAATGTAGAGCGCCATTTTCTCTCCAACTTCCTAGTACTCTGCTTTAAAGTACGCAACTCTGCATTAAACCAAGGAGTCAGCCTCCTATGGCTAGCCACTTTCTTTTTTAAGGGGGCTACACTATCTAATGCCAAACGCAATGAGGAAGTAACGCTGTGAACCAGACCATCAATTTCTGAAGGGTTAGAGATGGAATTGCCGCCATCCACTATGTTACTCTGAGACACTGAGGAAATAGAATGGAACAGATTCTTTAAAAATTGTTACAGCATTGTCTGATAAAGCTCTACTATAATGAAATTTTCAGATTTAAGGTGGTCAGTTAAAGTAAATTCAAAAGTTATCAAGAAGTGGTCAGACAGGACCGGGTTATGTGGGTGGACTGTTATTTCCTCACACTCAATACCGTATGTCAGTACAAGGTCCAAAGTGTGTTTACCCGAGTGGGTCGATCCCTGTACTTTTTGAGTAAAGCCAACTGAGTCTAAAATAGCATTAAAGGCTGCATTTAGGCTATCACTTTCAGTATCCACATGAATATTGAAGTTCCCCACTATAATGGCCCTATCAGTATTTAATACAAAATTAGATAAAAAATGTAAGATCTGATCCAAGAATTGAGAGTAAGGGCCTGGTGGACGATACAAAACCACAAACAAAAATGGTCTTAATGTTTTGCAACTTGGATGAGAAAATTAAGGGTTAGATATTCAAAAGAACTGTAGCTATCAATTGGTCTGGGATTAATTAGTAAATCAGAATGAAAAATGGTTGCAACTCCTTCTCCTCGCCCAGTATTTCTAGGAATGTTAAAATTTTAATGACGGGAAGGAGTTGATTCATTTATACTGACATAATCCTCCTGCTGCAACCAGGTTTTGGTGAGACAAAGCAAATCAATGTGATTATCACAAATCAAGTCATTTACTAACAAAGTCTTTGAGGAGAGAGATCTTATGTTTAATAAACCACATTTAATAGATTTATTTTTCTGTTCAGTCAAAGTCGTATTTATCTTTATAGGAGACGTGGATGCAGAGCAGGAGCAAAAAGGAGACAGAGAAAGAGGAAGTTCAAGCCATCTCTTCCATCGATCATAATGGACAACGTAAGATCACTGGCTAACAAGATGGATGAACTCCAAGCCCTTACAAGGACTCAGCCAGAGTACAGTGAATGCAGTGTTATGTGTTTTACTGAGACGTGGCTGCTGGATCATATCCCCGACTCCAACGTCTGTCTGCCAGGCTTCCTGACTGTACGAGCAGACAGAGATCTGAAGACGAGCAGAAAAAGAAAAGGTGGTGGAGTAGCAGTGCTTGTCAACAACAGATGGTGTCATCCAGGACATGTTACTGTGAAGTGTCGTCTCTGCAGCCCAGATGTCGAACTCTTGGCAGTGAGTTTTCGTCCATATAATTTACCAAGAGAGTTCCCCCATGTAATTTTGGCAGTTGTTTACATTCCACCTTCAGCCGTTGCCGACACTGCATGTGATGTCATCAGATCCGTTGTTGCTAAGCTACAGACACAGCACCCCAATGCATTTGTGGCAATATCTGGTGATTTTAATCGTGCCTCGCTCTCTACTACACTTCCAACATTTCAACAGTTTGTCAGCTGCTCTACAAAAGAAAACAGGACCTTGGATTTGTTTTATGCAAATGTAAAGGATTCATACATGTCCAAACCAAGACCTCCTCTGGGACAATCAGATCACAATCTTGTTTTTCTCTGTTCAGAATATAAACCCCTTGTTCAGAGGCAACATGTGACAAAACGAACTGTGAGAAAATGGTCACAGGAAGCTGAAGAAGCCCTGCAGGGTTGTTTTGCAACCACAGACTGGATGACTCTTTGCCAAGCACATGGAGAGGACATCAATGCCATGACTGAGTGTGTGACTGATTATATAAACTTCTGTGTGGACAACATCATCCCCACCAGAACAGTGAGATGCTTCCCTAATAACAAACCCTGGATCACCAGTGACCTGAAGGAACTGCTAAACAAGAAAAAAATAGCCTTCAGGGAGGGAGACAGGGAATTACTGAGGAGTATACAGAAGCAACTTAAAGTCAAGATCAGAGACAGCAAGGAGGCATACAGGAAGAAGCTGGAGAACAAACTACAGAGGAACAATACCAGAGATGTCTGGTCAGGAATGAGAAAGATCACAGGTTTTAAGGACAGGAAGGATTGGATAGATGGACGTCTGGAGAGAGCCAATGAACTGAGCATATTCTTCAACAGGTTCAGTTCAGGAACTAGCTCAGCATCCCCCTCTCCTGTTCCCAGCCAAACAGACATCCCACTCTCCTCTGATCAACAGCTTTCCTGTTACACCTCGGATGTTTTATCCTTCAACTCAGCCATGGACTCTTCTGCTTCCACAAGTTTGACTTCAACCAAGTCAGGAGATGCTGCTACCCCCTTTGCCTCCCCCTCCCACTTGTCTGTCTCCAAAAGTCAGGTGAAGAGGCAGCTGGAGAAACTGAACCGGAACAAGGCTGCAGGTCCAGATGGTGTCAGCCCCAGAGTCCTGAAGGCCTGTGCAGAGCAGCTCTGTGGGATTCTGCAGCACATCTTCAACCTTAGCCTAACTCAGGAGAAGGTGGAAGTGGAAGAAGAAGTGGATGTGGAAGACATCCTGCCTTGTTCCAGTACCCAAAAGAACTCACCCATCAGTCATCAATGACTATAGACCCGTTGCCCTGACATCCCACATCATGAAGGTCCTGGAGAGACTCCTGTTGGCACCCCTGAGTAAGCAAACAAGAACGTATCAAGACCCACTGCAGTTTGCTTATCGCTGTGGAGTTGGAGTTGAAGATGCCATCATCCACCTACTTCAACCAACCCACTGTCATCTGGACAAAGCAGGCAGCACTGTGAGGATCATGTTCTTTGATTTCTCCAGTGCATTTAACACAATTCAGCCTGATTTGCTTTGTCAGAAACTCCTGAAGACACAGGTGGAGCCCTCAACAATCGCCTGGATCAATGACTACCTGACCAACAGACCACAATTTGTGAGACTGAAGAATTGTGTGTCAAACCAGGTGGTCAGCAGCACAGGAGCACCACAGGGGACCGTACTCTCACCATTCCTTTTCCCTCTGTACACCTCAGACTTCCAGTACAAATCAGAGACCTGTCATCTGCAGAAATACTCAGATGACTCTGCAATTGTCAGGTGTATCAGAGATGGACAAGAAGCTGAATACAGAGAGCTGGTGGACCGCTTTGTGACATGGTGTGGAAACAATCGTCTCACCTTGAATGTGAAAAAAACAAAGGAGATGATTGTAGATTTCAGAAGAAACAGGGATAAGTCAAAAACTGTTTCCATCATGGGAGAAGAAGTGGAGGTGGTTGAGGAGTATAAATACCTCGGAGTTCACCTTGACAACAGACTGGACTGGAGGCGCAACAGTGAAACCGTCTACAAGAAGGGACAGAGCAGACTGTACTTCTTGAGGAAGCTTATGTCCTTCAAGGTTTGCAGCAAGATGCTGGAGATCTTCTACAAGTCTGTTGTGGAGAGTGTAATCTCTTCAGCCGTCATCTGTTGGGGTAGCAGCATCAGAGCCAGGGACTTAAAAAGGCTAAACAACCTGATAAAGAAGGTTGGTTCTGTTCTTGGGACAACTGTGGAAAATCTGGAGATGATAATGCAAAGAAGGATTCTTCATTAAATCAAGAAAATTACGGACAACCCTGAGCATCCTCTTCATGAGACTGTCATACAACAACAGAGGATATTCAGTCAGAGGCTTCTTCAGTTTCGCTGCAATACAAGGCAAGGCAAGGCAAGGCAATTTTATTTGTATAGCACACTTTCAACAGCAGGGTAATTCAAGGTGCTTTACATGATTTGGTGATTTAAAAGAAACACATAAAAGAAACACACATTACACATGATACACAATAGAAAAAATAAAAAAAAGCAAGAGAGCATGAACACATTTCATACATATAACATCAAGCATTTACTCAAAGGCAATTCTAAACAGATGGGTTTTAAGTCTCGATTTAAAGCAGTTCAGAGTTTCAGCAGCTCTACACTCGTCAGGAAATCTGTTCCAGATAAGGGGAGCATAGAAACTGAAAGCTGCTTCTCCATGTTTAGTTCTGAGTCTAGGGATGTTTAGTAGGCTAGAGTTGGAGGACCTGAGTGGTCTTGGTGGTTGGTACCATGACAACAGGTCTTCAACATATTTTGGTGCTAAGCCATGTAATGATTTATAAACTAGTAAAAGTATTTTAAAGTCTATTCTCTGAGCTACAGGGAGCCAGTGTAAGGACTTTAGAACTGGGGTGATGTGCTCTACTTTCCTGGTTCTAGTGAGTACGCGAGCGGCAGCGTTCTGGATCAGCTGCAGCTGTCTGATTGACTTTTTAGGCAGACCTGTGAAGATGCTGTTGCAGTAATCAATCCGACTAAAGATAAACGCATGGATGAGTTTTTCTAGGTCGTGTTGCAAAATCAGTCCTTTAATCCTAGAGATGTTCTTCAGGTGATAGAACGCTGACCTTGTTATTGCCTTTATGTGACCCTGGAGGTTCAGGTCTGAGTCCATTACTACACCTAGGTTACGAACCTGATCAGTAGTTTCTAGCTGTATTAATTGAAGCTGTGTGCTGACTCTTGATCGTTCCTCCTTGGGTCCAAAAATAATCACTTCAGTTTTGTTTCTATTCAGCTGGAGAAAGTTATGGCACATCCATCCATTTATTTGGTCAATGCATTGATTTAGGGTTTGAATGGGTTCAGAGTCACCTGGTGACATTGTAATGTAGAGCTGAGTGTCATCTGCGTAGTTATGGTAGCTAATGTTGGTCGCTATATAATACAGACCGCTACAGGAAATCCTTCCTGCCCACAGCCATCATCATCTACAACAAATCCTTAAAGAATTAATTATATGAGCTATACCAACACTTAATTTCCCTCTGGAATCAATAAAGTATTTTTGAGTTGGAATTGAATTTGAATTATGAGATTTCCATAATTATCTTTTGTTGGCTTAACTTTTAGTCCATTTAATTTTGGCCGTGGACAAGACATTGTTTCTATAGGGTAATGGGTGGGTAACAGTACAGAAGCAGCAGAGAGGTGGGTTAAACTACGACTCTGCTTCCTGGTCTGGACCCTGGGTTTTCAGTGTTTTGGAGGACTAATAAATTCGGCCATATTCCTAGAAAGAAGAGCTTCTCCATCCAAAGTGGGATGGATGCCGTCTCTCCGGATCAGACCAGGTTTTCCCCAAAAAGTTCTCCAGTTATCAATGTAGCCCACATCGTTTGCAGGACACCATCTAGACAACCATTGATGGAATGACAGCATGGGGTTAAATATGTTGTCACTGGTCCGATCAGGCATCGGACCAGAAAAGATTACTGAGTCTGACATTGTTTTGGCAAACTTACACACCCGAAGCAACACTAATTTTTGCGACCTCCGATTGGCGTAACCGGGTGTCATTACCGCCAGCGTGAATAACAATCTTACTGTTTTTACGCTTATCTTTAGCCAGTAGTTTCAGGTAGGATTTGATGTCGCCTGTTCTGGCCCCTGGCAAGCATTTGACTATGGTCAATGGTGTCTCTAATGCCACGTTTCTGACTATGGAGCTGCCAATTACCAGGGTCGGCTTCTCAGTGGGTGTGTCGCTAAGCGGGGAAAATCTGTTAGAAACGTGGACCGGTTGGTGGTGGCCCGTGGGCTGGGTCGTAGAACTATGCTTCCTACGTACAGTCACCCAGCCGGCCTGAGGTCCCGGCTGCGCGGGCTCTACCAGAGGTCAGCTAGGGGGTTCTGTCCTTGTTGGCTCCGCACTGGCTAATGGGCTTTGGCTATCTGCTGGTTTTTCAACAGCGCGGAGCCGTGCTTCTAATTCTGATACCCTCGCCTCCAAAGCTACAAAGATATTATATTTCTTACAGTTACCATTATCACTAAAAGAAGCAGGGAAGTAACTAAACATCTGACAGAGAGAGCAAGAGAGAAGAGAAGAGTTAGAGAAAGGAGAGCAAAGAGTAGCCATAGCCGCAATGAAGCTAAGCTAACTGAGCTAGCGAGACCTTACCACCCCAAAAAAACTGTGTGAAACACAAGGAGTTCCCAAAACGTAAAGTCCACCACCACAAAACGTGTGTTTTAGTGTGCTTGTGTGTTAAAATAACTTAGAGAGGCCGTCAGCACAGAGAAAACAAGAAAACAGGGAGTCCAACAGCGACAACAGGAAATGACGCAATACGGCTTACCCTGTCACAGAGTCACGTACAGGAGGAATGAGGCTGTCCTTCGTTGTGCCTGAGCACACCAACATACAAACATAAAACCACAGAGTATGGCTTTGGATGAAGGATTTAATTACTATTCTGCCACAGATGACGATTTAGAATCTATCAGTAAAGTTAGCAGGAAATATGAGCTTTGGACCATGTTCCTCCACAAACATACTACAACACCCCCCCCCCCCTCTCTCTCTGCAATGTTCTGGTGTAAATTAGGACTTAAAAGAAACTACACTGGAGGAAGCTCCTCCTGTGAAAACGAGACTTAAGATAGAATGGAACCTGTAGATTGTTCTTCCCATGGCGTGTTCTCTCACCCCCTCCCGAAATTGCAATATTTGTTCAGAATTCCGATGTTTAATAAGTAAAGCGACTCTTTTACCTCATAGAGCATCATTTGAGCTGGCAAATATACAACATTTGAAATATAACCCAAATTTAAAAGGTTTAACCAAATTTCTTGCACCACATAAAAACGTACCTGATAGTTATACAAAATAATTTTTCTAATCTTCTAAGAGGACAAACATTTTATGAAGTAATTAAAAGATCCTTTCTGTAAAATAAAAAGCCTTCAGAAATAAAATTAAAATTCACATGGCATTTCATCTATAATATATGGGCTGAAATGGTTTTCTAACGTTTATCGCTCCAACACTGAGTTAACTGCATTAAAAAGGTCCTATAGAATTTTAACAATGCTTCCCTCAAAGGAATCCCTGAGCTGGCAAACAAAACAAGAAAAAATCTTGAGTAAATGTGCATCTTGCTCTGAGGAGGATCTTTGGAAAGGTTAGGTCTTTTCCCACCTCTGTTCCTATGCCTGGTTGATCATTCGGCTCATACTATGTTCTCTTTGTGGTTCTAATTCCTAAAGGAAGCAGAGTGTCCTGCTGTGTTCAGCCTGTCGTTCTCAGAGACAGACAGAGTGCCAGACAGCAGTTTTAATTAATAAAGGCTCTCGTTTACCACTAGTTCATTGTGAACATCAGTGCAAAGGGTACACTGGCACATTGTACCAGTTTCTTTACACCACTATATTCCTTTTTTTTTTAAATCAACTCAAGTTCTTCTTATTTGTGAATTTTACCAACATAGAACCAAGATAGAACTAGACTTTAGGAAACCTAAATGTTAAAGTCTGTAGTCTGAATGTTCTTTGGCAAGTTGCAGTCTTTGAGGAGAAATGTACCTGTTATACTATGGATCCAATCAGGAAAGGGCAGCACAGCATCAAAAACAATATATTAATCTAGGGCTGCACTGATGTTCTTGGATTCAGAGAAAGTGGGAAAGCAAAGGATCTGGAGGAGAAGATAGATGAACTTTATGAAGAAGAAAAAGGTAGAGAGAATTCAGAGCAGCAGAGTTTAAACTCTAAGAAGTGGAAAAGGTTTCTGTTGAACCGAAACCATAAATGATGGCATCACCAGAAGAAAGTAGACACTGTTCCACTGCCTCAAAGCAGTCTACTTACAGTATGTCAAACAGCACAGAGTTATATGGAAAGATGAGACCAACACTGAGCTTTATGGCTGCAACCATCAACGCTTCATGTTGACAGGAGTCAAAAAGCCCAATAATGAAAAGTGCCTCATTTCTACTGTGAAACACAGAGGTAGAAAGCTGATGCTTTGGTGACGTGAGCTACAAACACTGAGGAGAGTTGGTCAAAGCTGAATGTTCCATGTCATCAGTAAGCACAGGAGAAACATTTGCCCATGTCTGTCCAGAAGCTGCATACGGGACATTACAACATGACAATGATCCAAAAGATAAGGCCACCTCCACTGGCTATAGCAGGAGAAAGAGAAGGTTCTGGGGGGCCCAGCTCAGTCTCCTGACCCTCGACCAGACCTGGGGCATCTGCTAAAAGTAAACAAAAAGAGGTTTAAGCCAAAAACAAGAGATATTTCTCCACCTGGAATCCCGCTGAAAAACAGATTCGCAGCCTTGAGTTCCCCGAAAGATGACGCAGCCCCTGGGACCAGTCAAAGCCACCAGGAGAAACCCAGCCGCATCAAACGGACACATAAAGTAAGAGCGCCCCCAGCAAAGATTGTTATCATACAAGACGGATCAATTAATGGAATTGAGGCTTTTTGTAGCAAGAACACCAAAGTTTATTGCTGCTACAAAAATACAGTGAGAGAAATATCAGAAAAAATCCAGAACATCTTGGACCAACATCCTACTTTGGAAAAGCTCGTCATTCACGCTAGATCAGCAGATATTGCGATGAGACAATCAGAGTTTCTGAAGAGAGACTTTTCTGATCTCCTACAGAGACTTGATGGACTTAACGTAAACATCCCCATCAGCGGACCAGTCCCTGAAAGGAATGATGAAAGATTTAGCAGACTCCGCATGCTCCATAAATGGTTGAAGAAACAATCAGCTGAGAAGTTTAAAGCAGGCCAACATTATCTTAACAAGGCCGGAGTAAGGCTCTTAGCAGCAAACATTTTTTCTTATCAAAATTAAGAAAGCAAAACACTTGCTCCCAAAAGGTGACCTTGAGGCGCCCATGGAAATCAGAGAACAAAAACACCAAGTCATGATGACACCACAGGACCGGACAGATAAACAACCATCAGAGATTAAGTCTTCATCTTCCTGTGACTCAGCCACATCAAATGAGTCTCCATTTAGAAACTTTACAGACAGACTGAATGAGCAAATCAAATTTGGGACACAATTAACACCCAAACTTAGACTACACCAAACGCCTGGGACTAGTGTCAATAAGCCTGGGAGCTTCCCCCCACTGATTATTACACATATTTGATATTTGAGGGAACCGGGCAGTAAATCTACCCCTACTGTCCCCCAGAACCCACCCGCCCCCCCCCTGAACTTAGCATACCAGTGATTATTAGCAGCAGGAAACATAAACCGTTAACCACACGCTCTCATATTAAACAAAATCTCAAATTGATAACCTGTCAGAAGGTTCAGCTGCCCATCATCACAATACTTAAGTTAGCTTTATTAAACATTAGATCTCTATCCGGGAAGTCTTTTCTTATCAATGACTTCATCACTGAGCATAATTTACACGCCCCTTTTTTATCAGAAACTTGGCTAGATGAAAATAACGAAACAACTGCATTGATAGAATCTACTCCTCCAAATTACAATTTCTTAAGCAAGAGCAGGAAACACAGACGAGGTGGAGGTGTAGGCACCATTTTTCAGAACTCAATGAACTTTAAAAAGGTAACTCTGGGCACGTTTGATTCTTTTGAATACCTAGCCACCCAGATAAACGAGCCTAAGAAAGCTTTATTTCTAAGTTTATATAAACCACCAAAACTTAACTCTAACTTCTGTAATGATTTCAATGACCTTCTTTCTGTAATATGTATCGACTATGACCAACTAATCATTGTGGGGGATTTTAACATCCATACCGAAAACCCCCAAGATAGACAAGCAAAAACATTAGATGATACTCTCCACAACTTCGGCCTGACCCAGCATGTCAAACAACCAACACACAATAAAGGACACACTCGGGACTTAATTATCAGCAAAGGTTTAAATATTTCCAACATCTCTGTAATTAATATTGCATTATCTGACCATTTCTGTATTTTCGTTGAAAGTACCATCTCTGCTAAATTATCCAGCCACAGTAAGACCACTATAAAAAGCATTTTCTAGGGGACAGTTCAGTAGAAACCTTTAAACGTATTTACCCTTCCACCACATCCCCCTCATCTCCCAACTCAAACTCAGTAAATAAGCTGGTAGATAATTTCCTTGTGAAAATCTCAGACATCATGGATTCCATTGCTCCAACTAAAGTGAAAGTAGTCTCAGGTAGAAAGAAGTCATCCACTGGTACGTAGTGAAAAAAGAGAGTGTCGAAGAGCCGAGAGAAAATGGCAGAAATCTCGACTCCAGGTTCACTGTGAGATCTACAAAGAGAGACTGAATAGATATCAGCTAACTATAAAAGATGCTAGGGAATCGTTCTTTCTGAAATCATTAACAGAAACATTAATAATAATTCACGGACTCTATTTGCAGCAGTGGAAAGACTAACTAATCCTTTAGTGACAGTAGCCCCTGAACTAAACTCTACCAAGGCCTGCAATGAATTTGCCAGCTTTTTGACTGAAAAGATTCTAACAATTAGACGGTCAATCTGTACCTCAATATTGAACCCACAACCAGTGCCATCCCCAATCAACAACAATGTAGAGAAAATGTCTGAATTCCACGAATTAAACCAGAACAGCCTTGAAAAAATCATTATCCAATTAAGCTCCTCCTCCTGCTGTCTTGATATCCTACCCACAGCTTTTCTAAAGAAAGTTCTTCCTGTTATTGGGTCTGATCTTGTTCAAAGAGTGAACTCACCCCTGCTATCAGGTGTCTTCCCTCAGGCTTTAAAAACAGCAGTTATTAAACCACTGCTAAAGAAGAAAAATCTGGACAACTAGCAGAACTAGCAGAACTACAAGCCAATCTCTAATCTTCCATTCATCAGTAAGATTATTGAAAAAGCTGTGTTTCAGCAGTTAAATAGCTTCCTAACAATGACAAACCGTTTTGATGTTTTTCAGTCTGGTTTCCTTGCTCACCACAGCACCGAGACTGCCCTCGTCAAAGTATTCAATGACATCTGCATAAATACAGACTGTGGTAGAACCACAGTGCTGGTTCTGTTGGACCTCTGTGTTGATCATGATATTTTATTGGAACGACTGGAGAGCTGGGTCGGACTCTCTGTACACTACTTGGCTGGTTCGAGTCTTACCTAAAGAACAGGGACTGCTATGTTTCAATAGGAAACTTTTCATCAGAACGAACAGAAATCACATGTGGGGTGCCCCAGGGCTCCATCCTGGGGCCCCTCTTATTTAATATCTACATTCTCCCACTAGGCAAGATTATAGCAACCAATAACATTAGCTACCATAACTACGCGGATGACACTCAGCTCTACATTACAATGTCACCAGGTGACTCTGAAACCATTCAAACCTTAAATCAATGCATTGCAATGCAATGATGAATCTATCCTTAGTAAACGGATACGTACAACAAGAATTTAATATAGCTGTAATTAAACCTTTACTCAAGAAACCTTCCCTTGATCAAGATGACTTAGTGAATTACAGACCTATATCTAACCTTCCTTTCTTATCCAAAGTCCTTGAGAAAATTGTTGCTAATCAAGTCTGTGAGCATTTAAACAGTAACGAGCTGTTTGAAGAGTTTCAGTCAGGTTTTAGAGCTCATCATAGCACTGAAACAGCACTGGTGAAGGTTACTAATGATATTCTCATGGCCTCAGATAATGGACTTGTGTCTGTTCTGGTTTTGTTAGATCTCAGTGCTGCTTTTGACACAGTCGATCATAATATTCTCCTAGAAAGGCTTGAACATGTTGCAGGGATCAAAGGAACAGCACTAGGCTGGTTTAAATCATATTTGTCTGATAGATTCCAGTTTGTTCATCTAAATGATAAATCTTCTTCACTCTCAAGGGTTACTTGTGGAGTTCCACAGGGTTCTGTGCTTGGACCAATTCTGTTCACCATGTATATGCTCCCAATTGGTAGAATCATTAGACAGCAGGGGATAAATTTCCACAGCTATGCCGATGATACACAACTATATTTATCCATAAATCCTGATGAACCCGGTCAGTTAGGTAGATTACAGGCATGTCTGGAAGACATAAAAACATGGATGACCCTAAACTTTTTGCTTTTAAATTCTGACAAAACAGAAGTTGCTGTCTTTGGACCTGAAGTTCTTAAACAGAAACTGATTAGTCAATCACTTCATCTGGATGGCATTAAATTGGCCCCCAGTAATAACGTAAAGAACCTCGGCGTTATTTTTGACCGAGACTTGACATTTAAATCCCATATTAAACAGGTTTCTAGGATTTCTTTCTTTCACCTCCGGAATATTGCTAAAATTAGAAACATCCTGTCCAGGAGTGATGCTGAGAAACTAGTCCATGCATTTGTTACCTCAAGGCTGGACTACTGTAATTCTTTACTATCAGGTAGTCCACAAAATGCCATTAAAAGCCTTCAGTTGATCCAAAATGCGGCAGCAAGAGTTCTGATGAATATTAAAAAGAGAGATCACATTTCTCCTGTTTTAGCTTCCCTTCATTGGGTCCCTGTTAAATCCAGAATAGAATTTAAGATCCTTCTTCTTACATACAAAGCCCTTAATAATCAAGCTCCATCATACATCAGAGATCTAATTGTTCCTTATGTTCCTAACAGAGCCCTTCGCTCTCAGACTGCAGGTTTACTTGTAATTCCTAGGATTTCTAAAAGTAGAATGGGAGGCAGATCTTTTAGTTATCAGGCTCCTCTCCTGTGGAACCAGCTCCCAGCTTTAGTCCGTGAGGCAGACACTCTGTTTACTTTTAAGGCCAGGCTTAAAACTTTCCTTTTTGATAAAGCTTATAGTTAGAGTGGCTAAGGTCATCCTGAGCTATCTCTGTAGTTATGCTGCTATAGGCTTAGACTGCTGGAGGACAGACTTACCAATTTTCTTCACTCTGCTACTTCGTTTTCTCCTACAACTCTCCAGTTGTATTACAGTACATTCTGTTATCTCGACTGTTAACTTTGTTTTCTCTCAGTGTTTTTCTCTCCATAGAAGATATACCTGGTCTGGTATCCTGCTTGGCTGCAATGCCCTGTTGGAAGGGGGCATCGGCTGGGATGATCATCCCAGTAACTGAACATCCACTGTGTCCTGTTATTAACTTTTTACTTTCTGTAACATAGAAAGTTCTCTTATATCAGATCTTCTGTTCCTTCTGTGTTTCTGCTCTGTCTTCTCAAACCCCCAGACGGTCGTGGCAGATGGCCGCTCCTACTGAGCCTGGTTCTGTTGGAGGTTTCTTCCTGTTAAAGGGGAGTTTTTCCTCTCCACCGTCGCTACATGCTTGTTCAGTATGAGGGATTGCTGAAGGATTGCTGTGGTTGGAAAGTCTGCATCAACGGGGCCCAACCTCACGCCAATGACTGACGCAATCTGCTGGGATTCCTTAAATAGGAAACTTTTTAACTGATTGGAATGTTTGTATAAATGTATTGAAATGCCTTCTTGTTAAGTGCCTTGAGATGACATCTGTTGTGAATTGGCGCTATATTACCTGACCTGTCTTTGTGCAGTGGCTGGTGGGTTTCGCAGGCTTCCTCTTGCCCTGCTCTCCCGTGTCGCTCCGTAAACTCCTGAAACCCGCCCATGTCTGGCTGGGTGGCAGCATCCTGCTGCTCAGCACCGCCGCCTGCATCTCAGGCATCAACCAGAAACTCTTCTTTGTCCTGTGAGTCCTCTTAGTGTTACTTCTATGACTTTATCCCTTCAAGATAAAACCCTGATGTTCATTCCAACATCTGTTTGTGTGGACAGAAAAGCAGGTGTCAGTGGAGCAGAGGCGTACTCCAGCCTCCCAGCAGAGGCTGTGTTTGGAAATTCATTAGGGGTCCTAATTGTAGCCTTCAGCTTGGTTGTCCTCATGATCTTGGCTAACAAGAAATGGCAGAGACCCGACTCCAGGCCTGAGGACATGGCGTACACGGTGAGAGCATCTGTGAAGCTGATATGGAATAGAAAAGCTGATTTGATTTAGTCAGCTATTCATAATATTAACCCTGATCTTCTTCATTTTACAGCCGTTACTTCAAGAAGAAAATGACTGAAAGTCGAGGAACTTCAGCCGGTTTACTTTAAATTCCGATTACACAACGCCTTAACGTTTGTTTTTTTGATGAAGATTAAGGTTGAAAACTAATCAGCTAGTTATTGATGTAAATATTAGGAGTTACATTTAAGGTTGCTTTCCCCACCCAAAGAATAAAAGTTATTTCATCTGATTCCTTCCTGTTTGTTTCTTACTTTAATCTTTCCCATGATGCACTGCAGCCCTTGCCCTTACATCTTAGAGATAACTTCTCTCCTTAATGTTGAACATAGTTTTTGAAATCCTTATTGTTGTTAGTCCTTTCATAGGTCCATATAGTGAAT
Organism: Valencia hispanica; assembly: GCA_963556495.2. Classification (NCBI taxonomy): domain Eukaryota; kingdom Metazoa; phylum Chordata; class Actinopteri; order Cyprinodontiformes; family Valenciidae; genus Valencia; species Valencia hispanica. Next base: position 798,916 of record OY747704.1, read on the forward strand.
TCACCCACATAGAGTGGAGCAAAAAAGTATTTGGCCACTTCACCGCTTGTGTAAGTTGTCCCACCTAAAAAGATGAGGTCTGTAATATTCATCATAAGTACACTTCAACTATAAAAGATAAAATGTTAAATAAAAAATAGAAATCCAGGAAATTACGCTGTTTGATTAAAAAAAATTTTTTTGTATAATTGTGCAGAAAATAAGTATTTAGCAGCTACAACCAAGAATTTTCAATCAATCAAACTTTATTTATAAAGCACCTTTCATATAAAAGATGCAGCTCAAAGTGCTTTACAGATTAAAATGACCCCACATTTCCATCCCTTCCCCACAATTATAAAAACGAAAAGACAGTTATTCCCCCTTCGCAAACCCTTTTCCCAGACACACACTGGCACACATCCACACACAAACACACACAGACATCTTCCCAAAAGGTGTAAGCTCATTGGTAGACACTGGGCTGAGCTCAGATGAGTCGGGTACGTAAGGAAAACGCCATCAGGAGAACCGTCTGCCCCGACAGCAGCAGGTCCACTGCAACAGCCAGGGCACAGACACAGGGCGCCCAGAGGAGGGAGGGTGGAGACCCCCACCTCCACTACCTGGTGAGCACCCAGGCCACAGCAGCCAAACACCGCCCCGAGGCAGAGGGCTCCCACAGAGGAAACACTGGAAGAAGGATTACTAAGTAAAAGTGTAAAATAAACAGAGCTAATATAAGTAAAATAAGCAGTAATAAATATAATGGTAAAAACAGTTAACCATATAGTAGCAAATATATCTAATGAAAAAATCTGTTAAAATACAAGCAAATAAAACATACAAAGCAATGAAACGCACTATAATAAATAATAATCAATTAAAAGGTGAGTCTTGAGCCTGCTCTTAAAAACATGAACGTTCTCTGCTGCCCTGAGGTCCTCTGGCAGCCTGTTCCAGAGGTGAGGGCCATAATAATGAAAGGACGTCTCACCATGAGTGTGTGTCCTGACTTTTGGAATCACAAGGAGACGGCTGCCAGAGGAGCGCAGAGGCCGCGAGGGTTCATACGGTAAAAGCAGCTCTGAGAGATAAGAAGGCCCAAGACCATTAAGACACTTAAAACCTATTAAAATAACCTTAAAATCAATCCTGAAATATACTGGGAGCCAATTCAATGATTCTAAAACCGGAGTAATGTGCTCCCGCCTCCTGGTCTTCGTCAGGACGCGTGCAGCTGAATTCTGTAATTGTAGACCTGAAATAGTCTTTTTGGGAAGACCAGAAAGTAGGTCATTACAATAATCAATTCTACAGGTGATATAAGCATGCATATATATGCTCCCAATTGGTAGAATCATTAGACAGCATGGGATAAATTTAATACATTTTAATAGAAATTCTGTAAATGTTGTATGAGGTTTAATTCTGTAGTGCATGTGGCAACACTTAGAAACAGTGATCAAGAAGAATGTGGTACATCATGTGTGCATTGTGTGAAGAAGCTGTGACCATTCTGTGAACGAAGATCTATGTGGGAGGAGTTTCCTGCAAACTCTTGCTTCAATAAAAACCTTATGCTGACATAAAGCTGGGCTCAGTTACTAGAACTGAGTCCAGCGAACGATGTCTCGCTGTTAAAATATATAATTGTTGTTTGTTGTTCTTATTGCTCCTTTTTACAGAAATGAACGAGCATGCAGGAAGGTGAAATGAGAGCTCAGAGAGAGCCCAGGGTCATAAATTGAATGTGTGTCTGTTCCTTTAAGAGAGGCTTTAAATTAGAGTGAAAACACCTTTCCAACCATGGCTTAGCACCAAAATATGTTTAAGACCTGTTGTCACAGTACCAACCACCAAGACCACTCAGATCCTCCAACTCTACCCTACTAAACATCCCTAGACTCAGAACTAAACATGGAGAAGCAGCTTTCAGTTTCTGTGCTCCCCTTATCTGGAACAGACTTACTGACGAGTGCAGAGCTGCTGAAACTCTGAACTGCTTTAAATCGAGACTAAAACCCATCTGTTTAGAATTACCTTCAATTAAATGATTGATGTCATATGTATGAAATGTGTTCATGCTCTCTTGTTTTTTTTATCTTTCTCTTGCTTTATTGTGTATCATGTGTAATGTGTGTTTCTTTTACTTTTAATTTCCAATGTTATATTCCATGTGTTTTTTTCTAAATCACCAAATCATTCAAAGCACCTTGAATTACCCTGCTGTTGAAAGTGTGCTATACAAATAAAATTGCCTTGCCTTGCCATTGAACCACTTTGGGAAGATCTAAAACATGCAGCTGATGTATGACAACCAGAATTTACAGGAGCTGCTGGCTTTCTGCCATGAAGAAGAGGCAACGTTACAATGTTAGAAAATACGGTAGGTTCTTCATCTGCAGCGACCTCAAAACACTTCAAGCTGTCATCGATGTCAAAGGGGCAATAGATAGTAGTAAGAACCAGACCATCAGAGTCATTTGGATGGTTTTGGAAGCTGTTATGATTAGAAACTGTTATTTAAACAACAAATAATTCACCCAACCGTGAATGAAAAAATCCTTTTCTTTCAGAGAATATGAAGTTTACATACTGTGACAGTATGTAAACTTATGAGCACGATTTATCTTTATTAATTATGTTCTTCTTCTAACCTTGGACCTGAGCTCAGCATAACAGGAGTTTTAAATGAGAGTGGCATGCAAGTGGAAGAGCTTGATACCTACACTAACTATATATGAAAACTAGAATGCAATGACAAAAAACAATGCTTGTCCACAGAACTTTCACCACTTTAAGTACATTAAGTACAAATCCAAAATTACAAAAAAAAAAACATATGGATCCTTAAGCGCTGCCTTGCTTGACTTTAAAAGCTAGTTTCAATCTTTGAGTCTTAAAGCTGTAAACACAACCATTTGTTTTCACAGCGGTCTATAACAAAAGGCTCTGACCTTTTAAGAAAATAAGAACATAAGTAAGAATAAATTAACAACCCAAGTCACAAGTATTGGAAAGCAGCTAAAGTTTGACTTGCTTAGGAAGAACTGAGAGCCAGTTGCCATGCCAATACTGTGCAATGATTTATTGTACTATTTTCCATGTGTCCAGCAGGGGGCAGTGCATGACTGCAGCTGCCTAGCCCCATCCTAGAGTCATGTCCTCATGAGAGGAACTGCAACTGTTGGTCTCTTTGGGCTCAAGTCAGATCTGCCCAGGTTGCAGAGGAGAGCTGATGTGTATGATTTGATATCCTGAAGGACTCTTTTAATACCTGGTTCCACTAAAATGAAACTAGCAGAGAGAAGTGCTTACCTCAACTTTTCCTCATCATCAATGCACATCTTGTTAGAGAAATGATCAGGAAACATGGTAATTATCACACTAAAATAAGGTGCCTCTGATATTGCACTATATCTTAATATTTAACTTCATTGCCTTCATCAACAGAGTCAACCAGTTCAGATGTAGCACTCCAGTTTCTGGCCTCAGGGGTTCCTTGGAGAACAGCCAGCACCATGGAGACCAAGGAACCCAGGAGACAGGTCAGGGAGAATACATAGATGTGTGCCACGCTTAAGGTTTTTTTTGTACAACATTTTGAAGTATATCCATTACCTTCTACTTCAGAATTATGCTCTACTTCTTACATAAAAGGTTTGTGATGAGGAGCACTCATAAACTCACCGGTCTAAGTGGAGTTTCTGGGCTAAGAGTTGCCAGTCCTTGCCCTTGGCGTTGGCAGTGTCAAAGGTGGCGCAGATCCTCTGGCGGATGGACAGAGGGATTTTGAAGGCCCTGGGACCCGTTTGGGACGTGACAGTGCAGTCCGTCTGCATAAAAAATGGAACCGGCTCTTTTTCACCCTAGCAGGCGACACAGAAGAAACATACATCAGATATGAATTGCAGCAGCTGCTTTGAGGTTTTCGTAAGGACTAACATGGTGGAGATCATTCAGACAGCATGTTAAATGTTTTAAAGAACCTACAAACCCACCATAAACCGATGAAACAAACATTCAAAGATCAAATATCCTTTACTAAGGTCTCTGGCACTATTATATCTCTCTCATATTTTTGACCACACTAAATTGAGGAACTTCTCAACTTGTTCAAACTTGTAAATAGTAGAATAAAGGAAGAGTAACATTTCTTTATGCTATTCTGGAGGAATTCATTTTGCCATCTTGGTCTCATTCCACACATTACAACACCCTTCTTATTGGCATACATGTCACATTCATTTCATCTGGATATTTGTGAAGGTGGAATCATTACACAGCATACAACTTTATGGAGTTTTGAAAATAAGAATTGGGTGCAGAAGTTGGAATGTGTCATGGATTTTCACCTAGCCAAAGAAGGTTGTAATAATACACACAGCCTTTCAAATATTTGGTTAAATATCCTATAACCACATTCTGAAGCCATTAACAAGCTTCTGGCATATTTCTGGATGAATATTTGACCACGCCCGAGCGTGGGAGGAGTTTGGAGAGACCATGGAAAACGACTTCCGTACGGCTTCGAAGCGATTCTGGTCCACCATCCGGCGTCTCAGGGGGGGAAAGCGGTCTGCCACCAACAGTGTTTACAGTGGGGCTGGTGTGCTGCTGACCTCGATGCGGGACGTTTTGGGTCGGTGGATGGAATACTTCGAAGACCTCTTCAATCCCACCAGCACGCCTTCCAATCTGGAAGCAGGGTTTGGGGACTTGGGGTCGGGCTCTCCAATCTCTGGTGTTGAGGTCACCGAGGTCGTTAAAAAGCTCCTCGGTGGCAAGGCTCCGGGGGTGGATGAGATTCGACCGGAGTTCCTCAAGGCTCTGGATGTTGTGGGGCTGTGTTGGTTAACGCGGCTCTGCAATATTGCGTGGACATCGGGGGCAGTTCCCTTGGATTGGCAGACCGGGGTGGTGGTCCCCCTGTTTAAAAAGGGGAACCACAGGGTGTGTTCCAACTACAGGGGGATCACACTTCTGAGCCTCCCTGGTAAGGTCTATTCAGGGGTTCTGGAGAGGAGGGTCCGACGGATAGTCGAACCTCGGATCCAGGAGGAACAATGCGGTTTTCGTCCTGGCCGTGGAACACTGGACCAGCTCTACACCCTCAGCAGGGTCCTGGAGGGTGCGTGGGAGTTCGCCCAACCGGTCTACATGTGTTTTGTGGACTTGGAGAGGGCGTTCGACCGTGTCCCTCGGGGGGCCCTGTGGGGGGTGCTCCGGGAGTATGGGGTACCGGGCCCCTTGATACGGGCTGTTAGGTCCCTGTACGACCGGTGTCAGAGTTTGGTTCGCATTGCCGGCAGTAAGTCGGGCTTGTTTCCAGTGAGAGTTGGACTCCGCCAAGGTTGCCCTTTGTCACCGATCCTGTTCCTAACTTTTATGGACAGGATCTCTAGGCGCAGCCGAGGCGTTGAGGGGATCCGTTTTGGTGGCCTCAGGATCGGGTCTCTGCTTTTTGCAGATGATGTGGTCCTGTTGGCTTCATCGGAGCGTGATCTACAGCTTTCGCTGGAGCTGTTCGCAGCCGAGTGTGAAGCGGCTGGGATGAGAATCAGCACCTCCAAATCCGAGGCCATGGTCTTGAGCCGGAAAAGGGTGGGGTGCCTCCTCCGGGTCGGGGATGGGGTCCTTCCCCAAGTGGAGGAGTTTAAGTATCTGGGGGTCTTGTTCACGAGTGAGGGAAAAATGGAGCGGGAGATCGATAGACGGATTGGTGGGGCATCTGCAGTTATGCGGGCGCTCTACCGGTCTGTCGTGGTGAAGAGAGAGCTGAGCCAAAAGGCGAAGCTCTCGATTTACCGGTCGATCTACGTTCCTACCCTCATCTATGGTCACGAACTCTGGGTGGTGACCGAAAGAACGAGATCACGGATACAAGCGGGTGAAATGAGTTTCCTCCGCAGAGTGTCTGGGCTCTCCCTTAGAGATAGGGTGAGAAGCTCAGTCATCCGGAGGGGGCTCAGAGTAGAGCCGCTGCTTCTCCACATCGAGAGGAGTCAGTTGAGGTGGCTCGGGCATCTGGTCAGGATGCCTCCTGGACGCCTCCCTGGTGAGGTGTTTCAGGCACGTCTCACCGGGAGGAGGCCCAGGGGAAGGCCCAGGACACGCTGGAGGGACTATGTTTCTCGGCTGGCCTGGGAGCGCCTTGGGGTTCCTCCCGAGGAGCTGGAACAAGTGGCTGGGGAGAGGGAAGTCTGGGTCTCTTTGCTTAGGCTGCTGCCCCCGCGACCCGACCCCGGATAAGCGGAAGAAAATGGATGGATGGATGGAATATTTGACCAATTTCCTTACACATATGAGATCTAATTTAAACTGGTTGGTTACTTGGCAGTATCTAGCTCTAAATTATAGTGTATAAAATTTCTGTATCATTATATTATATCTGCACAACATACTGAATGAGAATCATCATTCTAATATCAGCATGTGCAATAATTGGTTGAATATTATGTTTGGAAGGTCATGCGTTCACAATGACATATCAATCCTGTATTTGGCTGGTTGGGTGAACTACTGTTACCCTCTTTATTTCCCACTCTTCACCGGTAGGGTTGCAACAACGAATCGATAAAATTCAATGATAAAATGCGTTGGCAACGAATTTCGTCATCGATTCGTTGTGTAGCGTGCGACGCCATATGTGGTCGCCAGTCGCGCAACTTTTTTTTATTTTCACGCAACTTCTATGTAACAGACAATGCGCGCAAATAGGCTGTAGGCGTAGGGGAGCAGTGCAAGGCAGACATATGAAACATGGCAGAAGCAGGTAGACAGAATAAGCTAAAAACTTAAAAAGTTTGGGAGCACTTTACCGTAAACGAATCAGACAATTGTTACCTGAAACATTTGAAAGTCAGACCTTTTTTTTTTCTTTTTCTCTTGTGTCTGTGAGACCATTTTTTTAATTTATTACTCAAATGTAAACATCAGTATACAGAATATACAAAGCATAAAACATAATATTGCATTTGCCAGGGGGATAAAGATCACATACATTCAAAAAAATTGTAATATATACAAATTTTTCTAGTTTTCATAGCCTTTTTGTTCAATGAACCACTAATTAATTTTGTATACGATAACGTATCACAATTAAAATGTTTAAAGGACGATTTTTGTTTTATATATTTGCATTTGCGGATATACAATTTAGCTTGCACAATTAATAAGTTTATAATAAAGACCATATCTTCTTTACTTTGTTTTCTAAAAAAACAAAACACAACATTTTCCCACTTCAAAGTAAAGTCCTTGTAAAGTTCCGTCATAATAAAATTGCAGAAGTCCTTCCAGAAGGTTGTGGAGTGAGTACAGATCCAAAAAAGGTGCTGGGTGGTCTCAGGGTGATTTCCGCGAAAAGAACAATTCACATCAATGTCCCTTTTGAATTTTGTCATATAGTGATTAGCAGGGTAGTACTTATGAATAATTTTAAAAGAAATTTCTTTGACCTTCTTTGTAACAAAAAACTTATTGGAAATTGTCCATACTTTCTTCCAGTTAATATCATTTACAAAAGAATTCAAGTATGAAACAACATGTGGAACAGATATCACTTCTTTCTGAAACAAAGACCGTACATATTTATTGTTAGTTCTAGAAGAGGTCAGACAAATTTTACCTATATCTGAATTGATTGGATTGGAGAAAGGAACAGAAGACAAATTAAAATCAACACTTCTAAATAGCATTTTGACACCAGACGGTATAGCATCATATACTATTGCATATTCTTTCGGTGTGGCTGGAAACTTATAGGTGTTTAAAGTAGTCATAACCTAGTATTACCTTGGATAACCACGCTCTAATATAGTCTTTCAGGCCCTTCTAAAAAAGAAAAGTTGAAAAAAATAAACACAGAGCTCCTCTGACCCTTATCTCTGAAGGCATTATTGTCTCGTGAGCTCTGATGCGATACTTTGGCTGTCGTGGACGGTCATTGTAATAATGCAAATGAGGGAAGCGTTGATTGGTGGCAGGAAGGAGGGGGGTTGACACCCCCCATGTAACGCTTCAGCATATCTAACCCATATCTACTACTCCCGCTAGCATACAATAGCCACATTAGCAGTTAGCTGCTGTTTGTTACACACAGCAGAGCAATAAAAACACAGCCTTACCGTTTCAATTGCAGGCAAGACTCTGATTGTTGGAATGGCCCCGTTTTCCAAACGGAGCTTCGATGCCAACGTTTCTGCATCTTTCACGGTGGAGTTCGTACTTCGTATCAGTGATGTCTCGGTCGCGAACGAACCGGCTCTAAGAGCTAACTCTTTGAAGTGAACGATGGGAGCCGGCTTGTCATTGGGAGCCGTTTTTTTATTTTTTCATTTCCCCCTGCTTGTTTTGGTACATTTGGTACACATCGTTTTGCATTAATTTTGGTAATAAATACACTTTAAGCAACAGAAAATCTGAGGAGCCGAAAGAGCCGGCTCTTTATGGTGAGCCAAGCCAAATCAACTGGCTTCCTGCAGAATAGGTAGGTCTGCGATGTCTATATTTGGTATATCCTGCACCGACTAGACGTCAAGTCGGCCAGAAATTAAAATCACATATTTGAGTGGGCGTGCACGTGGGCTGATTGATGAACCCAGAGGTAAACAAACAATTCACTTTTTTTTTTTTTTTTTTTACGTGTCCTGTTTGGCAGTGTGGATCTCAGAATTGGTGTCTGAGTACCAAGTAGAAGCCCAACAGATTTACTTTCAAAGGGGAGCAGTACAGCTTTTGCTATAGTCCTCCACTTGATATATGTGTGAAAAATCTTTATTATGAATTGTTGGGGTTTTTATTTCCTGATGTTATGGACACGGAGTCGGAATATTAAGGAGAAGAAAGAAGGAAGATGAAGAAGAGAGGTAGGAAACAAAAAGTCAAGAGAGAGGGTGAGTTGAAAATACAAGAGAGGAAGGGGAACAAAGAAAACACAGGAAGACATTGAAGTCTGCCTCCATACCCACAGGACGGCAGAGAGAGGGGGAAAAACAAAACAAAACACGAAAAAGGAACATCGACAAAACCAACCAAACATTGTGAACTAAGAATTACACAATCACATCACACAAAAATAGATATAAAAATACAACAACGTCCCAGAAAAACTCATGGTACCGATTAATCAAGCTCTAGTAATGATAACCTCAGCCCAAGAATATATCCTTAAACACCAGAGACCCCACATCTATGTGTGTGTGTTAGCATGCTGGTGCGTATAAGGTTTCTCCATAAGAGTGTTCGATAGCTGGTGTGAGCAGGCATCAATCTGTATCCCAGGAATCGATGCAGACATGAAGGAGATCGGAGCAAAGACGTCCAAAGGACCCCCAGAGCCCCAGGCGGACCCGGGCGGGGCCGACCGCATCCCCCAAGAGTGGAGCAAAGGAGAACCCCAGGGGAACATCCAGCGGCCACTATCCAGGGGCCCGGGGGGCAGCAGTGACGAGCCCATGGGCCCCGCCGTCAATGGACCGGGAGAGCCGGGGCCCAGGGGCACCCCACCCCCCAGCAGGGACCCGACAAGGGACCGGCTGACGAGGGGCCCCCGGCACTGCAGGGGCCGCGGCCGGCCGCCACGCGCCACCTCCACCCTAGGCCAATCCCCACCGCCAACATCCCAGCGCCCCACTGATAGCCCCAGGGGACGACAGCATCCCCAGGCCGGGCTCAGCCAGCATCTGGACACCAAGTTGTACCAGCTCCCGGGTCCTGATCCCGCACAACGCAGGGCGCCGAGACCAGGGATCCAACGAGGGCCAGGGCCGGTCCAACCCGCCAATGAACCGGCCACGCACGGTGCGCACAGAACAGGTGATCAAACGAGCAGAGACGCCGGATCCGCATCCCGCAGAGCCACCGAGCAGGCACCACCAAACAATCCCAGACCTGGCACCTCTAAAAGAGGTGCCCCAACCAACCAAAGGAAGATATCGGCCCAGCGCATCGGCCAACCGACACACCGGCCCCCCTAGGCCCGGCCAGGCACGCACCAGGTCCGAACCGGATTGACCACCGATGCACCAGCAGGCAGGGGCCCCCGTCACCGGCGGGGAGTGACGGAGGGGAAATAGAACCCCATTAAGTGTAAGCCCTGAGGTGCGCCAGGCGAGGGGGAAAACCAAGATCCAACCTGACAGGTAGACAAAGACATACAGACACAGTCATACGTTCCCTCCCTCTTAAACCCAAAACATTCTCACTGACTCACCAAGACACCCAAAAAATGACACTGTACCCTCACTCACACACCCCATACACACTTTATGCTCCCAGGTCCAGGTACCGATGCCCCAGTAGAGCCACCAGCCCCCGGACCCGGGAGATGGACCCCCTACCTTCTAGGATGGAGACAAGCAGACCGCCAAGGGCCCCACAGTGGCAAAGCAGCCCGACAGCCCAAGTCCCCGACCAGACCGCCTGTTCCTCCTCCGGACCCCAACCCCTGATGGCCCGTAGCGAACAGGGGTGTGAAAAGACCCCTAGCCTCCATCCTCCCGCTCGAGTATGGTGTTGATGCGTGTTGTGCATTTACAACACACTTCTTATGTGCATTTAAAACAGAGGGGTGGGATGTGGGAAAGGCAGCCACACATCCCCCAACCCCCACCCCGAGCCCTCAGTGTCTATATGTGGTTTAACAGTGGGCACCGGCACCAGAGGTGAAGCTGATTGAACCGCTCCCCCTCTGGATGCCGAAAAGTGTGCCCACCCCAAAGTCCCTACATATGTGTCGCGTGAGAATGTTATAAGTGGGAGTGTCTAAGTTGTATATTAAAATTGGGACCCAGGACACCACGGGATAGCGAGAAGGGAAGCCCCTCCTCGCACCCAGTGATGTGCCCATGCCCCAAGACTCTATATAAGTGGTAAATTGATGGAGCGGGTGGACAGAGGTGTCCAGGGATGGGGAGGGAACGACTGGGAGACAAAATGTCTTCCCAGGGAGCCAGCTCCCCCACTGACCCCAATAGGCACCGCTGTTCACCGGGATCCACCAGGGGAGGGAGGCCATGGCACGTTCGACCCGGGGCCCATGGCCACAGCACCACAAAGCCCCACGGACCCCAAGGCAGTCCCCCCAGCCCCATCCCAGAAGGGGAACTAAACCCACCCTGACATTTGCTCTACTCTCAAAACACAAAACACACTAGACACCCAGGTTGAGTTCGCGCACCCTACGCACCTGCCCAGACCAGGAGCAAACCGATGAGCCGGGCGGCTGACCCACCAGCCTCATTCCTTGTGGAACGACCACTGTTGCTTAACGGCCCGGCAGGAGACCAAACCCAGCGCCCCACCCACCTGCCCTGCACGCCCACCACCCGGCCAGTCCACCCGCAAGTCCGACCGAACCCGGCCAAATGCCCAACCCCAGCGCCCCGCACAAAGACCAAGACCCAGGAGCCAAGTCCAGTGCAAAAAAGGACTGAAACGCCACCCAGCCGCCGCGACCAGCAGCCAGGCACCCCAACCAGCTAAAACAAGGCGAGACGCCATACAGGGACCGGGGATGACAATCGGCCCAGAGAAAAAGAGAGAGGCGGCTGCACATGCCGGCCGCTGGCCGGCCCCGACCCCCACAGCCAACAGAGACCCCACGCCTGCCGACCCCCAACTAGGACCACAGCTAGGGGGCGCGGCGCCCCGAGCCCCGAATCCCCAGGCCCACCCCAGACCCTACCCAGGCGCAGCACGGCCACCAGGCCAGTAACCCATGTCCGCCAGTGCAACCCCCCCAAGGCACCGTATGCAGCCATCAGGAGTTACCACCAAAAGCCCAACCCCAGGCCGGCCACGACGTCCAGCGCCCCATCCGCCTAGTGATCCCCCCCCCGGGGTCCCCCCCAGACGCCTCCAACCCCAAAACCCCCACATCAGCAACAGTGTCCCAAACGACAAAACCAAGTGCCCCCCACTAGGTGATGGAGCCGATCAAAGGAGCCCAGAGAGATTGATCAGATATGGAGCCAGAGGCCGTCTCAAGACCAATGGTCCAACAAGAGATTTCTATACTGATTAATATTAAGAGCTTTTTTATTTTTCCAGTTCAGGAGAATAGTTTTCTTAGCGATGCATAAGGCAATGTGAACCATTAGAACTGACTTTGTGTCCATGGTGACATCATTAAAATTTCCTAACAGGCAAACTGAGGGAGATGGTGGGATGTTACATTTCAGACACTTTGATAAATCCTCACATATCTGGCACCAAAATTTCTTAACAGGTGGACAGAACCAAAGCGCATGAACATAAGTATCTGGTATATTGCTTGTGCATTGTAAGCAGGTATTAGACGATGTAAAACCCATCCTAAACATTCGTTGACCTGTATAGTGTACTCCATGAAGGATTTTGTATTGTATTAATTGCAAATGAGGATTTTTTGTTTTTTTAAAGGTTCTTAAACATATCTGAGACCAGACGTTTTGGTCAAAGCTGGCTGATAAATCCACCTCCCATTTTGAAATAGGGATGGCTATTGATTCATCTAATGTAGATAAAGTTTTGTATATTTTAGACATCAATTTGGGGGGGTTGAGATTAAGAAAATCTAAAACTCTTGCTGGAATTTGTAATTCAGCTGTATTGAGCCTAAATTTACCTTTAATAATAGATTGAATTTGTTGATATTCTAAGAATTTGTTTTTATCAATTCCATATTGTGTAATTTATGTATTAAATGGGGTAAAGTCTGTTCCTTCAAATATATGTTCCAGGTATTAAATTCCATTGCACCTCCAGACTGGGAAACTTATCATACATTTGTTTTGCAAGATGTCGGGGTTATTCCAGATGGGTGTACGTCTGCATGGGATTATTGTGGACTCTGTCATTTTTAGAAACTCCCACCATGCTGTCAGAGAGGAGCTGATATTTATGCTTTTAAAGCATTCATATTGTTTTATATTTGAGCTAATAAATGGTAGGTTTGAAAGTTTTATCTTATTACATAGTGTCTGTTCTACGTCTATCCAGGGCTCATCTAGGTAGCTATGTTTTAACCATCTTGTGATGTTTTGGAGCCTGTTGGCTAAGAAATAATGATGGAAGTTTTGTAGATCTAGACCTCCTTTTTCTTTGGTCTTCTGCAGTGTTTTTAAGCTGATACGTGGGGGTTTATCTTTCCAAAGAAATTTAGAGATAGAGGAGTCCAGAGATCTAAACCAGTCTAGTGATGGTTTACTTGGGATCATTGAGAATAAGTAGTTGATTCTGGGCAAAACCATAATTTTTATTGAAGCAACCCTTCCCATAAGTGATATCGGTAGGGATTTCCATCTAGCAAGATCATCTTCCACTTTTTTTAAAAGTGGGATGTAGTTTAGCGTTATTAAATCTGCCAGTCTTGGTGAGACATTTATACCTAAATAGGTAATATTCCCTGACTGCAGTTGTGTATTAGTTGGATTCTGGACAGAATAATTGAATGAAAGAACTGTAGATTTTAACCAATTTATAGAATAATCTGAAACATTTGAGTAAGAGTTTATCAACCCGATTACCTGAGAGAAAGAGGTTTGTGAATGCTGGAGAAAAAGTAATACATCATCTGCATAAAGACTGATTTTATGTTCTATGTTATTGCATTTTATGCCTTTAATATTCTGAGTTTGCCTGATTGCTGCAGCTAGTGGTTCAATAAAAATAGCGAACAGGGAGGGAGAGAGAGGACATCCCTGCCTGGTACCTCTCTGAAGATTAAACCTAGATGATGTTTGGTTATTTGTCCTGATACATGCTGTTGGTTGAACTGTATAATATTTTCAACCAGTTTATAAAAGAATTTCCAAAGCCAAATTTATGTAAGGTTACAAATAAGAATTTCCAGTTAACTCTATCAAATGCTTTTTCTGCATCTAAAGATAATATATTAGTTTTAATGTTTTTACAGTAAGAAAAATCTATTAAATCTATTAATCTACGTGAATTTGTGGATGAATGTCTCCCTTTAATAAAACCAGTCTGATCAGGATTTATTATAAGAGGGGTTACTTTCTCTATCCTTATTGCAAGGACTTTGCAGATTATTTTAAGATCAACATTAATAAGGGATATGGGACGATAGCTGGTAGGAAACAAAGGGTCTTTACCTGATGTTAGTAGAAGACTAATGTAGGCAGAATTCATATTTGGTGGGAGTCTGCCATTTTCCTTGGTTTCCTGCAGCATTCTGTGGAATGTTGGTGCCAGAATATTCCAGAATTCTTTATAGAACTCTGCTGGAAATCCATCTGGGCCTGGAGCCTTTTTATTGGGCATGCCTTGGAGGGCCTCTTGGAGTTCAGCCGCTGTTACTGGTGAATCCAGGGCCATCGCTTGACTTTCAGATAATTTAGGTAGTGTTATGTTATCAAAAAATTGATCAATTTCATGATCCGATGGATTTATCTCTGGTGAGTATAAAGCCTTGTACAATTCTTTAAATGTGTTGTTTATTCTTCCAGGATCACATACTGTATTCCCGGTCTGATCTTTAATAGCAGATATAGTTGTTTTTTCTTTATTAATTTTAAGCTGGTTAGCCAAAAATCTACCTGTTTTTTTACCTTGTTCAAAGTTATCTATCCTAAGTCTTTGAATTAAGAACTGGGTCTGTTTATTAATAATTTGATTTAATTCTAGCTTTGCTTTACGGATTTTGCCTAGTCTCTCCTCATCTAGAGAAGCTTCTAATGAATTAATAGTTTCTTCTAATTCCTGAATACATTTTTTTTCCATTTTGTTTTTATTTGATGAGAATGAGATTATTTGACCTCTAATCACAGCTTTTCCTGCCTCCCAAAGAATGGATGGCGACGTACCAGGGAGGTCGTTATATTCCAAATTTGAGGCCCACTCTTTTTCGAAATATTTAATAAATTATTTATCCTTAAGTAAGGATATATTAAATCTCCAATTTTTGCTTTGAGGTGTTTCTGTTTTATTTACTAAAGTTAGAGAAACAGGAGCATGATCGCTAACAGCTATAGGGTGTATCTCAGTGTCTGAAATGTCAGTCAACAGTGAGCTGCTGACTAACAAATAATCCAGTCGAGAATATGAATGGTGGACATTTGAGAAGAAAGTATATTTTTTGTCATTGGGGTGAAGAGATCGCCATGCATCACAAAGTCCATAATCGCTCATGTACTGTTTGACTATATCTATAGATTTCCAGCTGCGCTGAGTCCCTGCTGTGCTGAGCCTGTCTATTTCTTCATTTAAACCAAAGTTGAGGTCGCCCCCAAGAAGAAGTGAGCAATCCATGTGTTCAAGGAGCACCGAGAAGAAGGAATGAAAGAATGAGGGGTCATCAACATTTGGACCATATATACTGACAATACATCACTTTTGGTTATGTATATATAGTTTTACTATAATAAATCTACCCTCTGGATCTGTAACTGTATCTATTACTGTAAAATTTACATTTGTATTTATTAATATTGCTACTCCCCTTTGTCTGGAGTTATAGCATGCAGAAAACACATTAGGAAACTCAGGGGATTTAAGATCATCTGCAGCTGAGGTAGATTTATGGGTTTCTTGTAATAAGACGACATCTGCCTTCAATCTTTAAAGCTGGTTAAAAATCTTAACTCTTTTCTCTCTGGTGCCAGCTCCATGAACATTCCACTTGACAAACCTTAGAGTAGTCATAGTTTTGAGATAAAAGTTGTAAAGTCCATATCACCATAGAAACTGATAAACACAGGTGTATTATTAGTTTGTGCTTGGGGTTGCCTGATTGAAAATCCAAAAGCCGAGATATAAGAAAGAGAGAAATAGAAGAAAGTTGTGAAGGTGTGAAGGGTGAGAGAGAAAGAAATAGTTATGTTATGAAAAAATTATATGTGTGTGTGAGTGATAAAAGAAGGAAAGATGAGTGACAAAGAGATTTGGTGATAGACATGTGAAGATGAGAAAAGAAAAAAGAGCCAGTATCCCAGTGATTAGCCCTGGCCCCGCCCATATTGAGTAATGTAAACAACTTTACAGAGCTGTGCTAACATTAGATTATAGTTGACTGATAAAACAACTCTTATCTGACCAGTGTTATATGACTAATAAAGCCAAGGAGTAAGCTGGGGGTCCCTGAACATCTGCCCATTAACATACAGTTTATCTACCGCTACTGTAGCTCTGGTGCCTTCAATGATATATTTCTTCCTGATTGGGAACAAAACGCGCCTTCTATCCAGGATTTCCTTCGGATATTGATTGTTAACGCTGTAATTCGTTCCCCGCAGCTCTCTGCCCCGGCCTCTGACCTGCTCTTTTTGCTTGTAATACTCGAATTTAGCAACAATTGGTCGCGTCCGGCTGTTGTTGGGCTTCTTACCTCCTAGGCGGTGAACGCGGTGAAAAGTTATGTTTTTTACCGTGTCGCTTGGGAGCTTTAACTGATGTTGGAGAAAATCTCGGACGGTGGATTCAGCGTCGTCCTCAGCCTGTTCTGGGATCCCGGAAAAAACAAGATTGTCCCGCATTCCCCTGGCCTGTATATCCAAGATAGTTCATCCTCTTACTTTCTCCGGACAGCTGCGTCATCCCCTCGGTGAGGTTCTTTACACTCTCTGTTTACACTGTTGGCTGAACTCCAGGGATTCCCTTAGAGCCGGGCTATTCAATTAGTGGCCCTGGGGCCAGGTCCGGCCCCTGAATAATTTTAAGCCGGCCCTCAAGTGTGCCTGTGCATGCCTATGACTAATTGTCTATTCTCTCCTGCATAAAAACATGCGGGATAAAATATCTGTTTTTACCTGACATATATTTTGGGGGACCACAAATGACCAATCAGAAGTCTCCTTTTGTGGCGGTTTTAAAGTTTGACTGAGAAGAAGCAGGATGTCGCTCTCGACCTTAAAGAAAAGAAAAGTTGACTCGGAGAACAGACAATTCAATAAGGAGTGGACGGAGAAGTATGCGTTTATTTCCTTTGATGGGAATCCTGTGTGCTTAATATGCAACGAGCGTCTTTCTGTGTGCAAAGAGTATAATCTGAGAAGACATTTCACAACAGCGCATGCTAACTTTAATGCAGAAGATATCGGCGCTTACACTGTGTTATCAGCAAAGACGTCGGATATTGTTCCGGGCTTGTTCAGATCAAGAAAGAGCAACGGCTGTATCATTACGAGTGGCGTGGATATTGGGAAAAAAGAAAAAGCCATTTACAGACTCAG
Organism: Valencia hispanica; assembly: GCA_963556495.2. Classification (NCBI taxonomy): domain Eukaryota; kingdom Metazoa; phylum Chordata; class Actinopteri; order Cyprinodontiformes; family Valenciidae; genus Valencia; species Valencia hispanica. Next base: position 816,072 of record OY747704.1, read on the forward strand.
AGACAGTCAAGGAGTGTATGCTGGCCGCAATAGATGAGGTGGTAACAGATGAAAAAGAACGAAAAGGTGTCATTGATTCCATCAAGCAAATTCCAATCTCAGACACGTCAAATATCAGGAGAGTGGAGTCCCTCGCATCGGATGTGTTCGAGACACTTTTGGACAAGCTGAGGAAGGCCGAGGTGATGTCTCTGGCCGTGGATGAGTCGACGGATAACAGCGACGTCGCGCAGCTGTGTCTTTATGTGCGATTTTTTGACGGGGAATGTTTCCGCGAGGATCTGCTTGGACTGATTCCACTCGAGGGGCAGACGACCGGTGAGATTTTATTCAGCAAAATTAGTGCATTCTTTAAAAAGCACAACTTGGACTTGAGGCGCGTCAACATGCTGGTGACGGACGGTGCGCCCTCGATGGTCGGCAGGGAGCAGGGGCTCGCTGCGAGGATGGCAGGTGCAGCTCCGCAGATGAAATCACTACACTGCCTCATCCACCAAAGCCTCCTGTGTGCCAAACTCAGTGGTGAATTAAAAGAGACCATAGACTCTGTCATGGCAATTATAAACTTTATTCGTTGCTCTTCCAGTTTACAGCACCGTCTTTTTCGTAAGCTGTTAATTGACATGTCTGCTGAGTACAATGATTTGCTTATTCATAATGACATTAGATGGCTTAGTAAAGGAAATGCATTGAAACGATTCTGGGAACTAAGAGAGGAGATTCTGGTGTTTCTCCAGTCATCAAAACTGAAAAAAGCTGACAGGTTTCTGTCTTTGATGAGAAATGATGAGTTTAATGCGAGTGTTTGCTTTTTGAGTGATGTTTTCCATCATTTGAACCACCTCAACATGGATTTGCAGGGCAGAGATAAAACGGTTTCGGAACTGGTGGAGAAACTTCATGCTTTTGTAAGAAAACTTTCACTCTTCTCTGTTGATCTTTGTAAAGGGAAGATGCTCCACTTCCCCACGTTAAGGAACTCTGGCCTGCAAATTACTGAGGTGATGTCAGGCTTTATTGACTCACAAAAAAAAAAACTTTGCCACCAGGTTCAGTGATTTTAGCATCTCAAATGAAGTCATGAGATTTGTTAAGGACCCTTTTTGTGTCAGTGTTGAGGAAAACGTTGCAATGAAAGGAAAGGAGTTAATACCATAATTGGATGAGGGTTTGTTACAACTGGAGCTTATTGACATTCAGTCGTCAGATGACTTAAGACAGTCATTCCAGCAGGCAGGTCATGAAAAATTCTGGACCAATGTTGTCAGCCCTGAGAAATTTCCACACTCAAGGGGTCTTGCCATTTTTCTTTTGACAATGTTTGGCTCAACATACACTTGTGAGTCGTCATTCTAACATATGAATTCTATTAAAACACACAACCGCATCTCCCTCACTGACCAGCATCTGCAACACTGCTTGCGCATTGCCCTGACAACATACACACCCGACTTCACTGCTCTGGCTAAGTCAAAAAAATGTCACTTCTCACATTAGACGCCAAACAAGTAAGTGAGGATTTTTGAACAGAGTGGCCTGTTATTCACCTCGTATTTTCTTTCTTTCTTTATTGATTGACTGAGTGGGATATAGAGGTGTCTGATGCTATTTCAGTTTAAATAACAATTGATTGTTATGAAGTGATTTTTTTTAAGTTAGAAGGGCTAAAATGGGCAAGGTTATTGTTGTTGAAAGCATTTTGCCCTGATAAAGTACCCTGCACTGTTGCATTGTTATAATTAGAATCTTTGCAGTTTGGTATTTGTTGATTCACTTGGATGTCTAGTTGTCAGTTGTAAAAAGTAAACCACTGATTTTGCTCACCTAAACTAGTTGCAATTTGAAATACATTCCCTTGATAAAATACTATGCACTGTTATACTATACTATACTATACTATACACTGTTCACTCTGCTACTTCCTTTTCTCCTACTACTCTCCAGTTGTATTACAGTACATTCTGTTATTTCGACTGTTAACTTTGTTTTCTCTCAGTGTTTTTCTCTCCATAGAAGATATACCTGGTCTGGTATCCTGCTTGGCTGCAATGCCCTGTTGGACGGGGGCATCGACTGGGATGATCCTCCCAGTAACTGAACATCCACTGTGTCCTGTTATTAACTTTTTACTTTCTGTAACATAGAAAGTTCTCTTATATCAGATCTTCTGTTCCTTCTGTGTTTCTGCTCTGTCTTCTCAAACCCCCAGACGGTCGTGGCAGATGGCCGCTCCTACTGAGCCTGGTTCTGTTGGAGGTTTCTTCCTGTTAAAGGGGAGTTTTTCCTCTCCCCCGTCGCTACATGCTTGCTCAGTATGAGGGATTGCTGAAGGATTGCTGTGGTTGGAAAGTCTGCATCAACGGGGCCCAACCTCACGCCAATGACTGACGCAATCTGCTGGGATTCCTTAAATAGGAAACTTTTTAACTGATTGGAATCTTTGTATAAATGTATTGAAATTAATTCTTGTTAAGTGCCTTGAGATGACATCTGTTGTGAATTGGCGCTATATAAATAAACTGAATTGAATTGAATTGAATACAGGGTGTTGGGGACACACAGCCATTGTGTGGCGCTAACCCACATTCTAGCTCTGACAGGAGGAGAAGAAGACCAGAGGTTATATAAGGCACCGCCACAGATGTTCACATTCTCTCCAGTTCTGGCCTTCCGCCAAACAGCGCCAGGAGAGATCCAATCCTTCCTTCGCTGGCGAGGGAAAAGACGCGAGTTCTGAGAGGAACTCACTCCGAGGACGACAATACTGCTGACCAATCAGGTGAATCAAACCCAGTGTTTTGAGATAAACCCCACTGTTCCGCCCTGAGCCCTGCTGTCTGAACAGATGCTGCCGTGTGAAGCGAGCCGCTAACAGCAACCGAATGCCACAAAACTGGGTCGAGACTGGGGCGTTACCCCACCGCGACAAAGCCTGGGACAATGTTATCTTGAACCTACAGAGAAGGTACTGTGTCGGTGAACTGAGGTGCAGCTGATCGCTGTTTAGCAAGCCGAAGAGGACGACACGACGTTCCGAGCTAATGCTACCCACGATTCAACAGGTATAATCCTCCCACTGCTAACGGACCGTAGCTGTGGCTAGCCTGCGGGCTAACGTTGTTTTGGCTTCGCCCATCATCCACGGAGCAATTTGGAGAACTTTAACCATCTGTCTGGGCAGAGGCGAGATTAGGTTAGTTTAAACAAGATTTAAGGGTTGTTTATTTTCACTGTGATTTGTTACTTTGTGTAAGATTTCATTTATTGTTCGGGTACAAACAGGCCGGTTGGCCTGGAGGTTTAAACAGTGATTTTCGAGGTATCAGATGGAAAATCGTTTTATATCCTGCAACCTGAGTTACTCAATCTGACAGTTTTTCTTGGTTTGATGTTAAATAAATGATCCAGAGTGACTTTAAGCAGCACCACGTGAGTTAGCTGTAAGCTACATGCTCTAGTGAACCACGTGGGGCCGCCATTGATGGTATTTTACTCATGAACAATATAGACTGCCGTTAATGCTATTCAAAATAGAGATTGACTTTAAAACGGATAGTTTAAACACTAAACTAATCTTTTAAGTCATCTTTGAGACCGCCTTCTTGGTAAGTCAAAATACTAAATTAGATCGACATAATTGGTACAGCCTTTAACGTCAACATAAAGTCAAAATAATAAATTAGATCAATCACTGCGGTGACCGATCCATTAAATAGAATCAATTATCTAAAGGTTATTGATTTCTAATTCAGCAAATGGTTTAATGAAACATTGCTTCTTCCAAACAATGTTTTTCTTCACTTCTTCTTTGCATTGTGAATTGGTGGTTTGAAAACAAACCAGAATGTGCTGATTAGTCTTAAACTAATCACAATTAGTTTAAAACTAACTTAGCTTTATTCCCAACACTGTTCAATACAAGCCTTGGTCTTTGTGCAAACATATTCATTCTGAACTGTGACATCATTATCAATTTATTGTTTGTTTCTATTTCTTTGCATTTTTATCACTTTTACTGTTTTACTTCTGAGTGTGAGTTTTATTATTGTTATTCTTTTCTTAGTAGTTTAGTTGTGTGTCACTAGTTTGGTGAGTTTGTTGATTAAAGTATGTTAACTGAAAGTGAATTCTTTTTGTAATAAACTCTTGTATTTTGGAAAACCGTTGTTGTTATTTCACCTGCATGTGTAGTAACTCGCTGGTCAGGTACGCCAAGAACTTATTCCTTCATATATTGTTTAATTATCTCAGCCTTATCAGGCAGGTCATCATAAACATAAACTGAGACTGAACAATTTGGCCATTGTATTCCTGGAATCCAGGTGGTGCCCTAAACGAGGTAATTTTTACATAAAATTATTAATCTGATTAATACTTGCCCTAAGCAATTATTCATAATTATTCATAGCCAAAACCTACCTATATGTGGCACAACAAGGGCCAAGACAGCATTACAGAACATATCACCAAAGCCACATTTTTTAAGAGAGAAATATGAATTCATGCTCAATAGAATCAAATGCTTTGTAGAAGTCTAAGAGGAGGATAAATGAGTCATCCTGTATCAGATCTGAATAATCCAAAATGTCAAAAACAAGTCTGAGATTATTAATGATATGCCTATTATTCATAAAACCAGATTGAGTCTCGTCTATAATATCATCTAATACATCTTTTATTCTCCTGGCCAACACTAAAGCCATAATCTTATCGTAATTGTTTAAAAGACATATTGGTCTCCAATTGTCAATTAAAAGCGGATCCTTATTAGGCTTTGGGATTAGAGTGATGAGGCCTTGTGTGAGACTCGTTGGAAGAGTACTCCTTTCAATACTTTCGACAAATACTTGTAACATGAAAGGTGCTAGTAAATCAGAAAATGACTTATAGAATTCTGATATCAGCCCATCTTTGCCAGGTGATTTATTATTTTTAAAAAGAGCAATAGCTTTAATAATCTCTTCTACCGTAAATTGACTGTCACAATAATCCTTATCAGCGTATTCTATCATTCTTACATTATTTATAGAGTTGATAAATTTAGTCGCTGTATCTGCATTGTACTTAGACTCATATAGCTTTGAATAAAAGTCACAACAGAATTAGGAGATGCTTTGGGCATCATCAGTGACAGTGCCGTTTATATTCAACTGATAAATAGTATTTGTCTTGGATCTGTGCTTTTCTAAGCGGAAGAAATATGCAGAGTTTTGCTCTCCTTCCTCTATCCATCTTTTTCTCGACCTAACAAAAGCTCCTTCAGCTTTTCCACGATATAATTCATCGAGTTGACAATGAAGTTCTCTTAGATGTAATTTATCCTCCTCTGATACTCTATCTGGTGGTAGTTGATATGTTGAAGAGATTTGAATAATTAGTTTTTCTTCTGCTGCTGCCTTAAGTTTAGCCATTTTAGCTCCATATTGCCTTAGAAATTCACCTGCCTGTGGGGTCTCTGGTGTTTAAGTATATATTCTTGGGCTGAGGTTATCATTACTAGAGCTTGATTAATCGGTACCATGAGTTTTTCTGTGACATTGTTGTTGTATTTTTATATCTATTTTTGTGTGATGTGGTTGTGTAGTTCTTACTTCACGATGTTGGGTTTGTTTTGTCTTTGTCTATGTCTTTTTCGTGTTTTGTTTTGTTTTTCCCCCTCTCTCTGCCGTCCTGTGGGTATGGAGGCAGACCTCGATGTTTTCCTGTGTTTTCTTTGTTCCCCTTCCTCTCTTGTATTTTCAACTCACCCTCTCTCTTGACTTTTTGTTTCCTACCTCTCTTCTTCATCTTCTTTCTTTCTTCCCCTTAATTTTCAGTCTCCGTGTCCATAACATTAGGAAATAAAACCCACAGCAATTCATAATAAAGATTTTTCACATATATATCAAGTGGAGTATAGCAAAAGCTGTACTGCTCCGCTTGTGAAAGTAAATCTGTTGGGCTTCTACTTGGTACTCAGACACCAATTCTGAGATCCACACCGCCAGACAGGACACGTAAAAAAAAAAAAAAAAAAAATAGAAATTTGCCTGCCTCAAATTAAAAAAGTTCCCATTTAACAGAATACAGGTTATTTTTCCTACCCTTATCCCAATGTAGCTTTATCAACTGCTTAATTTCTGATTTTACTGCGCTATGTTCTAAGAGCGAGCTGTTCAATTTCATATATGAAGATCTATTGTTAGGTGCAGAGAGTTGGAACTTTATATAAATAGCCTGATGATCAGTAAGTGGTGTTGTAAGGATATTGACTGTTACACTGTCTTTCGATATATTATTAGATATTAAGTAAAAGTCTATGTGAGATTTCTATGAACCTGAACTGTTACTACAAGTAAAGGATATGTTATCAGGAAACTTTTCTCGCCAAATGTCAACTACATTAAATTTTTCCATAAAAGTTTTCATTTTTAAATTATATCTGGAATTTGGGACGTTTGGCCACCTATCAATTGAATTATTTAAGGTAATATTAAAATTACCTCCAATTAAGATAAATGAGCTAGGGTATTTGGAGAGCCAAAAAGTTAACCTTACATCTATAGAATCAATTAGTGTATCATTTTCAGGCTTGGTATTGTAACCATAAATATTAATAACAATAAAGATAGAGTGGTTATGTTCAATTAGTAGACAAATATAGAGGCCTAAAGAATCACAATCTGAATGGAGAATAGTGCCATTAAAAGAACCTTTCAAAGTTGTGACCCCAGCTGACCTCTCTGACCCATGTGAATACCATGCATCATTACCCCATTGGGACTTCCAGAAGTTTACATCAGCAGCTACTGAATGGCTTTCTTGAAAAAAAGAGAAATCAGATTTAAATTCTTTTGCATACAAAAATAAGGCTTTACGTTTAAAAATTTGTCTCAACCCTCTGGCATTAAGGGAAACAACGGAAAGTGACATAACAACGTATAACAAATATGAACTAACTTGTTTTATGTATAAGGCAAGGAAAGTATTTAAATGATCTACCTCAGAAAGGGATCTAGCTTTGCAGCATGAAATAACAATTTGGCAATTTCAGCTTCTGTAGGCTACAGAATAGTGCTAGATAGGAAGCAATGTTATGAGCACTAAAGAAAGATAAAAAATAATTAGTTCCTATTTTAAATTTCACAGTAACATCATGATAATTGTAGCTTAACATTATAATGATTTAGAGCAATTTAGGGCGAACATAGCCTATGTAAACTACCACCTTTGGTTATCCTGAAGATGGAAAGATTTCTGTCCTGTTGACGAATCCACGACATCCAACGTAGTAAGCTTTCTTGCCCTCGTTGCGAGCCTTTTCAATGATGGGCCATAACTTGTTCCGATGTTCTCCATCTTCTTGTGAGAGATCCTCTGCAAACTTCCAGTGGTTATCTTTGAGAAATTGTGACGTCTTTGCAGGTTTCCATTGGCTATCTCTGGTCACCCTTGAGATGAATTGAATGACAATCGGTCTGGGCTTGCTGCTGTTAGGGAGCTTGGCGCCAATGCGATGAACAGTGTCAACGGTGTCACGGATGCGGTTATTGCATTCAGGTAAAACGGCTTGACAGATCTCGATGGCAATCTGGCGGACATCGTTTTTTTCATTTTCTTTGACACCAAGGAGCCTCAGATTCCACCTCCGAGAGTACCGTTCCAGGTCGGAGATCTGTTGCTGGTGTGTGACCATGCGACTCTCCTCTAGTCATCCTGGTTTCTAGAGTGCCCACTCGTTTTTTCACATCTTTTATCTCCTCACACGCAAAGTCCACTGTTTTTTTAACACCAGCTAGCTGCAACGCTAGCTCATCCATTCTTTCATTTATTACTTTCGACAGGGAAGCAACGACATCTATGTCCTCTATCTTAGAAGAAAGCATCGTTTTTTTTAGGAGCTGGAGATTGTCTGGGTGACAGGGGCAGAGGAGGAAATTCTTCCATGAGATCCTCCATTACTGGCAAAGTCACCAAGCCAGTCTTGTAGTCATCGATGTTATCGATTAGATGGTTTCCTCCTGAGGCGGCGTGGCTAGCATCACTGTTGGCATTGTCAACTTTGCTTTTGGGTTTTTCAGCTGTCTTTTATTGTCGCGGGTCGACATCTCAAAGGTAAAATCCTTCCCACAAAGTTCCTTTAGCGTTAAGCACTATAAATGATTATAAGGTCCGATCATAAAGGTTGTTTTCACCGTGTTCTAAGTTTTCGGTTGCACAGCTCGACAGTAAGTGTCTAACTACTCGGCCATCTTTGCGCGCCCCCTTGCAAGTCAGACCTTGCCTGGCATGGAAGTACGACGGTGATGCTGTAGTATCTGAAAAGGAAGCACGTCGGAGTCATCATCGAGGAAGAAGAGAGCGCAGGGTCCGGGTAAGTTGTGAAAAACTATGTTAATTTTTAATCAAAGTCTCCTGTTTGGGAAGACTTCGGCTTACCGATGAAGTATGAAAAAGGGGAAAAAATAAGATAAGACAGATGACACCAGTGTGCCGGTGTTACATTGATATGATTCCCCCATCCAGAGCTGTTTCGGCTCCAGCCGCACTCGCTTAAAGGGAACTGTAAACACTGTTAATCACAGGGGAAACGCTGTCTGACGGTCCTCTCAGAGTCAGGATCTGTTTCCCCTAGGCTAAATTGGTAAAATAAAATGTTGATTTGTTGAAACTGCACAGAATGACTTTTTTTTATGTTTAACAAGTTATGAAAATAATTTCCAAAAGGAAAATCTTAATTTTTTATTTTTTTACATTTTTGTTTTCTGAGAATATGGTTTTGGATGTTTTAATGCAAGTAAAGTTTATTTTTAGATGCAATTAAAGGCTTACCTGTTTGCACAACAAAGAAACGTTTTTTCAGTATTTTACTGTACCGAAAATGAACTGAACCGTGGCATTAAACCAAGACACACCCCTTATATATATATATATATATATATATATATATATATATATATATATATATATATATATATATATATATATATATATATATATATATATATATATATATATATATTCATATATATATATATATATATATATATATATATATATATATATATTCATATATATATATATGAATAAAAGTTCATGTTATGTACATTGTAGTATTATGCTGACTCTTTCATTCTTCATGTTTTCCAGGGCAAAACAACAAACAATGAAAAGCTTCTTATTGGCAAAAAAATCATGCACACCTCAACAAGCAGCTGTCTTCACAGATAGCATCTTGAATATACTGGTGACGGACATGAGGCCACTATCAATGGTGGAGGATGATGGCTTTGCTGCCATGGTCCATACCCTGCATCCCTCCCATCAAGGACCAATTTAATCAAACTCATGGTGAGAAAATATGTGGACACATTTCAAAAGGTTAAGACTGCAATTAAATCAACAAACAGGAAGCTTGCTCTTACAGCCGATGTCTGGACCAGTGTTGCCACCGAAGCCTACCTTGGAATTACATGCCACTGTATCACAGAAGACTGGGAGATGCAGTCGATTTTCCTCACCACCAAACCACTGCAGGACAGACACACTGCATCTAACATTGTGAGTGGTTAGAGGAGGCAGTAACCAAATCCCTCTCAGCAAAGTCATTGCTCTAGTGCATGATAATGGTGCCAATGTTGTGGCTGCAGCAAACATCCTGGAGGAGAAACATGGGTGGTCCTCTGTCTGTTGTACTGGCCATACCTTACAACTTGTGAGTAATTCTGCTTTGAAGCATTCAGCCATTGATAAAGCTGTAAGGGCTGCAAGATGTCTAGTTGAACACTTGAAGAGAAGTGAGCTTGCCACCACTAAGCTTAAAGAAAAACAGAAACAAATGGCCACACCTGAGCACAACCTTGTTCAGGATGTAAGGTGGAACAGCACATTTTATATGATCACCAGACTGCTTGAACAAAGGTGGCCCATGACAGCAATGCTGTCTGACAGCTCTGTCACACACAAAGATAAAAAGTATCTGGACCTGAAACCAGACACGTAGACCTTGCTGGAGGAGCTTTCGGAGGCCTTTAAGCCTTTTGAATGTGCCACTGTCTTTATGAGTGGGCAGACATACACCACAATATCTGCTATACCTCCATTGGTGAAGTCCACTCAGGGGACAGATTTTGAGTTGGCTGCACTGCAGGCTTTCAAGCTCACGGCTGTGGAGCAGCTGCAAGATCGATGGAAGATTGAGACATCTTTTTCAGACACTGCACCTAACACAGTGGTATTTGCAGAAGCCCTTGACCCAAGGTTCAGGAGACTGAAGTATCTATCACAACAGGAAATCTTGGATGTCGAGGGCAAAATGCAAGAAATGGCACTTGGGGAGAAAAGTACGGTGGCCGGGAAGTGCAAAACAAAATTACATTAACCTGAAACACTTTTACATTTTACCGAAACAAAATTATAAGTTTACCAAAACACTTTTACAAGTAAAAAAAAAAACACTTGTACAAGTTTAACAAAACATTTTCACAAATTTACTGAAACACTTTTACAAAGACATGACCCAGAAGTGATACTGCGGGGAACGGGACACTGTATGAGTGGCCTTCAAATACTTGAAATACTTTATGAGGCAGTCCATAAAACCGACCTCTTCTCCCTCTGCATCAGCGAGAAAGTCCAAACTGTGTCCACAATCACCACAAAATGTCCCTAAAACTTGAATATAGATTCCGCAAATCGGGCAAAACATCTCTGCAGATTGAGCTGCTGGCAGGATCGTTTCCATTACCGTTACCACTTTGGTCTTGTCCCGACCCTAACCTCATCCCTGCAGTATCACGTCCGTGTCATGTCTTTGTGAAAGTGTTTTGTTAAACTGGTAAAAGTGTTTCGGTAAGATTGTAAATGTGTTTTGGTAAATTTGTAAAAGTGTTTTTTTTAACTTCAGGGTTCCTGCGGGGTCTTAAAAAGCCTTAAAAGCATTGAATTTATAAATTTTGAAATAATACCTTAAAAAGACTTAAAAGTACAGAATTTTGATGTCTGGGTCTTAAAAATTGTGCTGTATGTAACTTCTCCGTATTGTATTTTTCTTCAAAAGATTTATTTGTCAACCACCAATTATTTTGATTAAATAACATAGTATAAATAAAGAGTGGCGGAACCAATAATTGAGAACGGAACGCAGCCCCAGGTCACTTTCTTGTGACCTACTGAAATGTTTTTATTTTTCACACCTGCTTGGGTTATCCAGGGCTTAAAAGTATTCCGGCACTGTGCCGGATCTCCAGCATTTGACTATGATTCAGAGAAAAAAAAACACACAAAACCCCCCCCCCCCCCAAAAAACCAGCCCTCTTGAATGCAGCATCACACGCGAGCCGACGGTTGTTTCTCCCGAAATCAGAAGAATGGACGCTAAATTCATGGAGCCAGGGGAAGACGTCGTTGTTGACAAGGGTCTTAAAAACAAGTGGCGCTGGGCATGGGTAGATGAAAAGGGCGTAGACGGCAAGCCGTTTGGGAGCTGGTGCCATGCGACTAGCGGGAGAAAAGCTCTTCACCGTCACGGACGAGACGCCGGGCATAAAGCAGCTGTCCGTCCGCTCCAACACACAAGCCGTTTGCCGGGAGCAACAGACGCAGCGGACGCAGCGGCCCCGATGACCGATCGTGTTTGTGACTTGAAAATACGTGTGTGCTCGGTCATCGCAGAACATGATTTATCATTTACGATCGCTCAACCGCTCGTAGATCTGTGTAAGAAAGTAGCAGTTGATAAAATGCTTTAACAAAACTGTCTGTTTCCAATCAGCATGCCAGTTATATGAACTAGGGTTGCCAACTGTCCCGTAAAAAATGGAATCGTCCCGTATTTAGAGAAAATATTATGCGTTCCGTATTAAGGTGAGAAGGAACGCAGTTCGTCCCGTACTTCAGCTACAATGAAAAAAATACACAAAGGTGGAGTTAATCTGTCTTTAAGCTGTGCAGATGCCTCGTCTTCTCTCATTCTCTCCCCTCTCCTCTCCTGTTGCTCATTCAATCATGAAACTGATCAATGATCAGCTGATCGGCTTTTCTGTCGGAAGTCCCATCTCTCTCTCTCTCTCTCTCTCTCTCGTTTGTTTATCGCCCACTTTGCGCAGAAAGAGGAAACCAGCGGATGTCGCGCTAAACAACAGCAGCACGTTTAATAACCTGTTAGAACTGATTTAATATGACTTTCTACTATTAGCTGATGTTTGCTGGAGCCACAGACATAAAAGCTGCTGGTCATGATATCAGTTTGGAAATGAGGTGAGATGGAAACATGAAGATGAAACCAGGAGATGTTCTTACTGAATCATCAGAGCTGAACAGGTGATGGAGAAACACGTTTACCTTTTAGGTGACATGAATGAGTTGAAGGGACGTTATAAACTGTTTCTGAGAGACAAATAACACCAGGATCCTTTTTGAGCTGACAGCTGGTAGCTGTGCAGGGGCGGCTCTAGCAAAGTTTTGCGAGGGAGCCAGTTAGGGCATTAACAGGGAAAGGGGGGAACAGATAAATACTTTTCTTTCTTATTCTCATTTAATATGTCTAGCTTTTATTTAAAAAAAAATCAGAATCTTACAACTAAAGTGGTCATCTGTTAAATGTATAGAAATCCATTATCTTATATAGTAAATATTATTGAGTATAATATATACCCTAGTAAGCTATAGTACTTTTTCCTTTGGGAAGGTACCATCTGTGAAGTGCAATTCTGTGATTTCTGTGTATTTGTTTTACACGTGCATTAAATTGAAGTCGATTAAGCATCATGCGGGTGGGGGTGGTTCCTTATTTTATTTGGGAGTTGGCAACCCTAATATGAACACACATGGCATAGCCCTGGAGTTCAAGAAACGTATGTCTCATCACCTCAAAGGATGTACGTTTTCTCTGAATGTTGATGAAGCAATCACCCAAAACATGGAAAAAATACTGAATGTAATACTGAATACTGAATGTAATGGTAATGGTAATAACACATCATCTTGCAAGCAAGAAAGTAAACATTAGCAATAGCAATGCTTCAGACCTGATCATTGCACTGGAAGCTTCAGTTTAGCAATTCTGTATTTAATTGTATTTGTTTCATATTATTCAGTTTACCACTTCTTGGAGCACTTCACTCTTTTTTGTTGTTAAAATGAACTGCCTCTGCAAATATGTTAAAAAGGAGGAGTCAAGACCCAATGTAGTGTATTTCCTATAACTTAATTTGCCCTTGTTTTGAACAAAAATTATATGAAAAGTTACAATTTATGTTTTTTGTATAAATTGGCCTTTACTAAATTAAATTGTTCCTAAATAAATCAGATTAATTGGCTTGACTGAGTTTCACATGTTTTCATTTATAACTTAATAACCTTTACTTCTAAAAATCACATTTGAATTGTAGGTCATCTTGTACATTACCAAGCACAATGCTAAAAGTCGTTTGCCAAATTGCCTATACTGTATATGCATTTGATTCACTGCAACCCACTCCTTGGAAAAAAGTTCAGGCTCAGGATTTTTTTTCACTTTAAGCCCTGGTTATCTTTTACCCATTCTACATTTGACTAATAAATGAACACAAGTTCAAGGATTTTGTTTTTCTTTGCTGGTAGGGGCATGAAATAGGTATTATTTTTTTATATTAATGGTCTTAAAAAGGTCTTAAAAAGACTTGAATTTAACTTGAAGAAACCTGTAGGAACCCTGAACTTGTAAAAGTGTTTTGTTAAACTTGTAAAAGTGTTTTGTTTTTTTTTACTTGTAAAAGTGTTTCGGGAAACTTGTAAAAGTGTTTTGGGAAATTTGTAAATGTGTTTCGGTAAAATGTAAAAGTGTTTCAGGTTAATGCAATTTTGTTTTGGTAAAATGTAAAAGTGTTTCAGGTTAATGTAATTTTGTTTTGCACTTCCCGGCCACTGTAGAAAAGGGAGGTGGATATGCAGCAGCAAGGCAGTAGCAGTACTACATCTACCAGTGATGCAGCTCCTAAATCAACATCTTCAGGAACTCTTCTCGATTCACTTCTCGACTCTGAAGGTGATGAAGATAGTGCAGTGGAAGCGGAAGCTATTGATGAGAATGTCCAAGTGAGGAATGAGGTCCACAGTTACTTTGGAGAAAAGAACGTTGCAAAGGAAGAAAGTCCATTGAAGTGCTGGAAGGCGAACAAAGCCAGATATCCCATGTTGGCCAGACTAGCAAGGTCCTACTTGTACATCCCTGGTACCTCAACTCCAGCTGAGTGGCTGTTCTCTGCTGCTGGCAATATAGCCTCAAAGAAAAGAGCCAGCCTGAGCCAGGAGCATGTTGACAAGCTAACATTTTTGCATTGCAATGCAACTTTTCTAAGGTTATTTAGTAAGGGAGAGTAAAAATGCATGGGATGACTCACATATGTGTCATGGTGTTTTGCACTGATGTTCATAGTTTACACTGCTTGAGTACAGAGAATGTTGAATGTAAACTGAGTTTTGATTTCGATTTCTTGTTGATTTGTTGTTTATAATTGCTCGGGTCACTTTAAGCAACAAATATACCTCTTTTTATGTTGGTAATATGGCACATTTGTCCTACAGCACTTTGATGAAGCAAATCCATTAAAAAATAATTAGTATTGTTATTTAATTTTTGAACAGCTGTAAGACATTTGAGGTGATAGCACGTTGTTTTGCGTGCTATTGAACTGTTTTCTAATAATGTTCTGTTGGTAAATAAAGTGAAAGTTTCCGTAGCACTTTTTAAAAATGTTTCCGCTAATCCGATTAATGGAGTTGGAACCCCATTCAATTCATCAATGATCCAAATAATCGTTTGTGACAGCCCTATTCACCAGTGAACCGCCTTATTTCTGACATGCTTGGCGGGAAATAAATCCCCTTTTAAAATCTTCGAAGTGCAACTGTCTACTCAACGTCTGTCCGTGCATCCAGCCTGGGTGATGGCAGAAATGTTCCAACACAGTTCTCTAAGATGGCCCCAGTCATATAGGACATCAATCCGCAGCCTGTCGGCCTGCAACTGGAACCGTGGTTCAGACAGAACCGTAGCGCAGGTTCTGTTCTCCTCTTTCGCCCAACTACGGACACATTGCTCCCCTCTTTGTGGACTGGTCCTCCCTCAACACAAAGTAGGACTGAACCAGTTCATTTATTCTAATGTTGTGTCTGGACAGATATATAGGGAAACATAGGTCATAACGAGTTAGACCTTGTTCATTTTTGGTTGAAGTGTTTTTAGGTGCTAAAACTGTTTGCTAGGAGGAGCAGCCTCTCCCAACCTCTCCTGATCTCCTGATTTCTAGGCTTATTTCTAGCCTTATTCTCTTTTCTTATTTACACCCAGCCTCTGAAGTCACTTTATTAGACCGGATCTCTTTTTTGCATTACTTTCTGAAGGACTGTGGATTACCAAAATAGTCTTTTTGCTCAGCTGAGGAATTATGAGAAACTGCTCCAGAGAATTGAAACAATCGAGAGGAAGTTACACCATCTTCAGATTAATTTTGATCTAAACACTGGATATGGAAATGAGACAACTTTACCAATTACTACATGCAGGGAGGAAGAACCTGGCAGCCCGGTGTTATCCCGGTCCAACAGTCTCGCACAGAAGCCACAGAACAACGCTACTCCTCCAGCCGAAAGGCGTTTAACGGGTAGAACACCCCATTCCCAATTCAATGTAGACTGGCCGGCTTTAAAGCGCACTGAATCTACACCTGCTTTCTCTGCTCCCAGGAAGAAGAAACAAAAGAACCCCCAGATATCACCCCCTCTGGAATCCCGCTGAGAAACAGATTTGCAGCCCTCAGTTCCCCAAAAGACAACACAGCCCCTGGGACCAGTCACCAAGTGAATATTACTTCATCACCAACACAGACAGCTGTACAGACTGACAGAGAACAAATACTTCCAGCAAGTATGTCATCAGACTCGACACCTAATGACTCTCTGTTAAGAGATTTCTCAGAAAGACTGAAAGCACAAATTAGAATTGGAGCACAACAATGACCGAAACTTGGACTACATCAGCCTTCTGGGACTAACACTGGATGTACTCTGCCCATGCCTGAACTAGTAATCACGGACATCTGATGTGCAAGGGAACTGGACAGTAATTTCACTCCGACCGTCTTCCAGAAGTCGTCCGGCAACCCCCAAAAAACCATAAAAGCAATTTTTGTAATTTGGAGGAGTAGATTCCATCAATACAAATGTCTTATTATTTCTATCTAGCCATGTTTCTGAAAATATTTTAACAATTAGACGGTCGGTCTGTAATGCAGCACCAAACCGACCACCAATGTTATATCGAAATAACACCAATGTGGAAAAAATTTCCAAATTTCCTTAATTAAACCAAAAGAACCTAGAAGAAATCATTAACCCATTAAGCTCCTCCTCTTGCTGTCTTGATATCCTACCCACAGCTTTCCTTAAGAAAGTTTTCCCTGTCATTGTGCCTGATCTGATTCAAATAGTTAACTCGTCCCTCCTGTCAGGTCTCTTCCCCCAGGCTTTAAAAACAGCAGTTATTAAACCACTGCTAAAAAAGAATAATCTGGACATGTTAATGCAGAACTACAGGTCAATTTCTAATCTTCCATTCATCAGTAAAATTATTGAAAAAGCTGATTCAGCAGTTAAATAGCTTCATAACAACGACCAACCGCTTTGATGTTTTTCAGTCTGGTGTCTGTGCTCACCACAGCACTGAGACTGCCCTCGTCAAAGTTTTCAATGACATCCGCATAATACAGACTGTGATAGAACCACAGTGCTGGTTCTGTTGGACCTCAGTGCAGCATTTGATACTGTTGATCATGATATATTACTGGAACGACTGGAGAGCTGGGTCGGACTCTCTGGTACAGTACTTGGCTGGTTCGAGTCTTACCTAAAGAACAGGGACTTCTTTGTTTCAATAGGAAACTTTTCATCAGAACGAACAGAAATCACATGTGGGGTGCCCCAGGGCTCCATCCTGGGGCCCCTCTTATTTAATATCTACATGCTCCCCCTAGGCCAGATTATGACA
This sequence comes from Valencia hispanica, assembly GCA_963556495.2. Lineage (NCBI taxonomy): Eukaryota > Metazoa > Chordata > Actinopteri > Cyprinodontiformes > Valenciidae > Valencia > Valencia hispanica. The sequence continues at coordinate 833,077 of OY747704.1, forward strand.
ACCATTAACATTAGCTACCATAATTATGCAGATGATGCTCAGCTCTACATTACGATGTCACCAGGTGACTTTGAACCCAGCCAAACGCTAAGCACATGCATCAAGCAAATCAATGGATTGATGTGTCATAACTTCTTCCAATTGAACAGAAACAAAACTGAAGTAACTACTTTTGGACCTAAAGAGGAAAGATCAACAGTTAGCACACAGCTCCAGTTAATACAGATAGAAACTACTGATCAGGCCAGAAATCTAGGTAATGGACTCAGACCTGAACTTCCAGGGTCACATAAAGGCAATAACAAGGTCAGCCTTCTATCACCTGAAGAACATTTCTAGGATTAAAGGACTGATGTCGCAACAGGACCTAGAAAAACTCATCTATTCGTTTATCTTTAGTTGGATTGATTACTGCAAAAGCGTCTTCACAGGTCTGCCTAAAAAGTCAATTAGACAGCTGCAGCTGATCCAGAACGCTGCTGCTTGTGCTTCCTCACTAGAATCAGGAAAGTAGAGCACATCACCCCAGTTCTAAAGTCCTTACACTGGCTCCCTGTAGCTCAGAGAATATACTTCAAAATAGTTCTACTAGTTTATAAATCATTGAATGGCTTAGCACCAAAATAAGTTGAAGACCTGCTGTTACTATACCATGTTTGTTCCGTCCACATATTATTCATTTCATAAGATCGGTAGTAGTTAGTTTGCATGCTTTAGAATAGATGCATATTATTGACTAAACGCTTTGACTGTAAGGTTAATCTGTTTTCTTAATAAATCCCCCTTAGCTTAAAGAGAAGTTGTCTGGGATTAATTGGTGTATGCATACAGTTATTGTCCACGCCGTTTTTGAATTTATGGCCTTCAGAAGAGACTGGGTGTCTGAGATTACAAGCACTTCTCGTGGTGGAGCTGGTGCCCCGGACATTAATTAATCCATTACAGTTTTTCTCAATTGCTAATACACTAAACCCTATTGTCTGAACCAAATGCTCAGTTGCCTGAACACACTGATTGAATCAATCACTCCTTTGGCAAAACCATAAGCACGTTTCACCAGTTTAGACACAACTTGTCAACACATTTTCATTGTGATGCACCTGTGCTGCAGAATGGTGAGCACAAGTGACAAAAGTCAAACACAATGAAAGCACAGGTGTCACCAGTTGAACACAACAACTCAAAATTGATCACACTTGTGGCTAATGATGTGAGGGAACATATAAGCCAGTTCAGAGAGCACTGGTTTGTGAGGTCTTACAATGGATAGAAATCTGAGTGGAAGAGTCCGTGTGAGATGTGGTCAAGGTGGTCGAGGTGGTCAAGGTGGTCAGCAAAGACATACAGTAATATCTGATGAAATCAGAGCTACTGTGATTGACCATGTTCTTGTCCATGGTATGAGCATGAGGAAGGTTGGACAAAGGGTACAACCAAACCTCAGTAGATTCACTGTGTCCACCATAATCCAAAGATTTAGAGAAGAGAACAGGTAATTACCTTTTTTTTAAATTATAGTCTAGTATGTAAATGCTGACAGCAATTACCGTAAGACATACTATATACTGCATCACAGTATACTGTAAGTAAATACATGTTCCAGTACACCACTGTACCAATGTACTGTAGTATTGTAATGGAGGGTTGGTCTAACTGTTTGTAGGCCTAGTATTCCATGTATATTTTTTGTAACTCCATGTTCTCTTTTTGTAGAATTGAAAGACTGCCACATGGGGGTGGCAGGACAGGTATGTTCTCCCCACACCAAGAGACCCTAATTGTTGATATGGTCCGTGAGAACAATGCCATTAAACTGCGTGAAATTCAGCAGAAGATCATTGAGGACCATGTAAATTTTGAGGGTATGAACACTGTCAGCCTCTCTACTGTTGATCGTGTCCTCAAGCGCAACAGACTGCGCATGAAACAGCTATACAGAGTGCCTTTTGACCGCAACTCAGACAGAGTAAAAGAGCAAAGATTCCAGTATGTACAGGTTGGCATACATCCAAACACATTCAATGCTGATTACTGTAGTGATTTACTGTAGTGGCCTAAATCACTGTCCGTATCACTTACAGAACTATATCTATTTCTACAGAGGGTTTTTGAACTGGATGCAATGGAAAGACCCCATGAATACATCTATATGGATGAAGCTGGGTTTAATCTCACCAAAAGGAGAAGGAGAGGCCGTAATGTGATTGGCCATCGGGCCATTGTTGGTGTTCCTGGGCAGCGTGGTGGCAATGTCACATTATGTGCAGCCATCAGCAATCATGGGGTTGTCCACCATCATGCCAACCTGGGGCCCTACAACACTCACCAGCTCCTCATTTTCCACAATAACATGCGAGATGCTCTGTTGGGGCAGCAGGATGAGCATCCCATCTATGTTGTTGTTTGGGATAATGTGAATTTTCACAGAGCCCTCCAGGTTAGAGAGTGGTTCAATATGAACCAACATTTTATCAATCTTTGCCTTCCACCGTACTCCCCTTTCCTAAACCCAATTGAGGAATTCTTCTCCTCATGGCGGTGGAAGGTATATGAACGCCAACCTTACACCAGGGTAAATCTCCTGCAAGCCATGGGACTTGCCTGTGGTGACATAGGTGTGGAGGCATGCCAAGCCTGGATACGGCATGCCAGTTTTTTTTTCCCCGTTTCCTGGCCAGACAAAATGTGGCCTGTGATGTGGATGAAGTCCTGTGGCCTGACCCAGTACGGCGACATGATGCTGTGGCTGAATAATTCACTTATTTGTATTTTTTGTACTTTATTTACAGTATACATAGGCTTACTGTACACAAGTGGCAAGAACATATGATTTCTGTTTGTTTTTAAAAGTGATACAGTACATGTAAATGCACTAGATTTCTGTTTTGTCTTTTTGTACAAGTGCTAAATGCACTTTTCTTTTCTTTTTTGCAACTTGCATTTAGCCTACAGTGAACAATAAACATTTATTTATCCAGCTTCATGTCCTGAGTATTGTGTTTTCTATTTTTCTACGTAGTGTTTAGTCACTGTTCAGTAGTGTTTTTAATTTTGATTGACTCGGGGCACGATTTGACAACATAGTTCAGTTTTGAGCACAGATTGAACTGTTTTGAGGTGAAAGTTTGGTTTTGCAAGAAGAGTCTGAGGTTTTGTGAATGTAGCTTGAAAATTGGGTTTTGTGTTCACAGTTTAGAGAAAAGGTGAGCTGCTTTCAAGAAATGTGTTTTAGCAATCGAGAAAAACTGTAAAAGCCTAAAATGAGTAGGGAGGAGGATATAAACCTCTGTAAAGGAACTGCAAGTCAGCTGAACTCCCTGATGAAAAGTTTCATCTCCATGTAAGCCACTAATTAAAATATAGAACAGAATTTCTTTGCTGTTAAACATTTAACAGGTACATCTACTTTGGAGAAACACAGTCTTATGAGACACACTAATGGTACCATTTTGTTTTCTTCTTTAATGAAGGAGGAAACACTCCAACTAGAACAACAAGACTGCTTTGCTCACTTGCCAGCAACTCTTAAAAGCAGTTTGACTTCTTCTTATCCATGAGAAAACCAAACTTTCTCTCACTGTAAAATATATAAAGTATGTGCTAAAAATGGCTGGAAGCCAAGTGAATACTGTGCTGCTGTTTTCTTTGTTGCATTATTGGAATGTCCTCCCCGCATGGCCTGCAGGAGTAGAGTTACCTGTGGTGGTATTAATGTGAATAGAGTTGTGATGGACTTGGACCTTGTTGATGTGAACTGCTGGAGACACTGACAGGCTGGCGAGTTATTACATTCATTGCATCCCAACAGCCACTGGAGTTACTGCACAGCACCAGTCGTCAGGGCTGAGGGCTGAAGGAAACGCTCTAAATGGAGGGCAAACGGGACTGCAGCCTGTTTGCTGACAATGTAAAAGACATTTCTGCCTCCACGGCACCATTAAAATGTTACTCAGGTGAGCTGGTGGAAGTTCAGTTTCCATCTATCCCAGGCTCAGGACAGGTTCTGTGGTTCTGACGAGTCCGAAAAGCCTTTACTCTTAGGGAGCTAAAGAGTTAAGAACATGTTTGGAACTTTATCTATTACCATGTGTTAAAGGTTTTTGGAGTGACAGTGGCTCAGGGTGTAGAGGTTTGTCCTATAACTGGTGGGTTGCCAGTTCAATCCCTGCTCCATCTGTCTCAGTTGTTTTGTCCTTGAGCAAGGCACAAAGAGGGTTCCTTGCTTGCTGGTGAAGGTCAGAGCGTCCGATGGTGCAGATTGCCCCAGGGCAGCTGTGGCTACAATGTAGCTCACTACCACCAGCGCTTATCACTACATTCAGTAGTGATAAGCGCTCTTGAGTCCTCAGAGTTGTTAGGCTCTATACAAATGTAGGCCATTAGATAAAAAATAAAGATGAATCATTACTTCTTCAGACATCCAGGTAATAGGTTGCTCTTAGGCCATTACTGGATTAAACCAATCCTAATAAACTGAGTCAAGCTTACGGTCCAACCCTGTAGTGTTAGATCAACCTGGCTTTTAAAATAACCCACATTGATTCAGTCCAGGAGATTTTAAAGGCCTGGAAGATTTTCAACGGGCTAGAAACTGTAGTTTATAGTTCAACTAATACTCTCCTAAAGCTGGAAACATGAAGAAGATCAAAACAATGACTGTACGAGATTTGGGACTGCTCCAGAACATGAACTAGAGTGAACACCTGCCTATTCACAGAGCAACATATTCATGAATTCCTCTATGGAACATAACTCTAAAATATTCAAAAGATAATGCAGTTGGGTCATCTGGAATAGCCAGGCATTATGCTACTTTACACACTATTGGCTGACATATGCAAAGCAGCCAATCCAGGAGCACTATTAATTTTCTTTGGTGCTGATTGGCTGGACCCCCAAGAGCGGAAATAAGAAAGAGTGTAGTTGTTAGCTTCTGTGGTAGAGCTGAGGCAGTTTCCACCGTTGGTGTTTTTGGTGTTTGAAGTTATGAGGGTTTTAAGAGGGGATCTCAAGTGTTCAAAGATTTCAGCTACTTTCAGGCGGTTGTGGTCCATAACACATACTGGGTGTCCACTGTATCAGGATTTTGATTTAGGAGACTTGGGCAAGTGGTGTGTTCAAGTCAGTCCTCAAAGGCCAGTATACTATATGTTTTTGTCTGGTTCAACACAGCTGAATCCGATGCTGGTTCATTATCAGGCCTAATAGAACATCATTTGATGGAGCATTTGAATCCGCTGAGCTGGAGCAGAGACCCATCTTAAGGACTGGTGCTGCACAGCCATGCTCTAAGCTACTAAACGTGGAGCAGTCTGAAAACAGATGGGCTCCTGCATTTCTAACAACATTTCATTAATTCCTGTTTTCATTGGTCTATTTTAGTTTTTGCATGACATTTTCAACAACTACTGTAAAATATATAGCCTGCTTTTTTAACTGGGAAAATGTATTTCTTCAGTTTGGGGTCATTGACTAAAAGGTGAACATATGCAATCTAAAAAATACATTCGTGTTTTTTGTAAAACAAAATGCTCAGATGTTTTTTCTGAGTACCGAAAATATTTATAATGTTTCTTTAAAATGCTGACTTTTTCTTTTTTTTTGTTAAGGCTGCTCTAACTGGTTACCAAAAGGACACCTTCTGGTGGTTCTGGGAGGTAATGATTTTGGCGGTTCTGGTAGTAACTATGTAGCATTCATGTGTTGGTCATTATTACAACATCAGGAAACAAGAAGCCACTCTCCATGATGTTTTTCATACGCTTCAGTTTGACTGGAGTTCTGTTAATTATGCAGGCTCATTGCATCCTCTGCTTCCAGTTGGGTTTAATTGAACCTGACTGGATAATTACTGCCACCACCTGTTGATCTTCATGCACCTAACTCCCAATATTTGCATAAGAGTGGTGGACAAAAACACACATTAATTTGTTTTTTTTTCTCTCCTTGGCTGGGTGGAGGTTTGGTGGCAGGCTGAGGTAAATCAGGACAGGACTGATCCACAGATGTAGACCTCTGATCAACACAGCGCCTGTAAACTCCACTTTTACAATGCTAAGCTTATCATCAGGGAGGAATGAAATCAAACTATAAACAGTAATTGTAAATAACATTTCTCCTGTGCATGGGCTTGTGTTTTATTACTGTTGGCGACCTTGAGGGAGGACGAGCTTTTTTGTGACTGCCTCAACAACCGCTGTCAAGGTGCTCTTGAGTGAGGAGCTGGAACTCTTCGCCGCTCCACTGGAGCTCCTCACTCGCTGACAGAAGATTGTAAAGGTGGGCTGCAGCCGGGTGTTGGTGTGTGTGAATGTACAGCAGGCTATTTACAGTAACACAAGTCTCCCTGGGCAAATAAAGGTTACAAAACACACGTTTACTTTGTGTGTACAGGGGGAGAACAGCTGAGGCTCTGCAGCCGCGTTCAACATAAATCTGCAGAGAGAGACAGGAATGACCTCGTTGCTCTATTAATACACAGTGCATGCTCAGGAGAGCTACTCCACCCCCCACCACCACAGGACTCTCTTCTGGAAGGTTACACAAAGGTCGAGCAAGAGAGCCAAACACCACCCCGCCCGCGCCTCCCACCGCTGGGCTGCCTCACCTCGGCCACGGCCGTGTAGACCTGCAGAATCTGCTCGTGGCCTTTGACCTGTCGCACGCTGATTTTGCAGGAGAGCTGGGCGGTGGCAGGGCTGTATCTCTCCAGTGAAAAGGCACAGTGCAGGGGCTGCTGGTTGCTGCACCACACTTGGGGGAAGGAGAATTCCTGAGTAGGCATAGCGAGAGACAAAACAGAGGGACATCAGAACCAGTTCGTAGTACACAGCAAGGTTATCATATGCTCCAAATGAAATGATTAAGTTTATTCTAAGTAGCTTCCAGTCTGTAGATAAAGTGTTGGCTTTGAAGTCTCTCCCCTCCCACAGTTTGGTCTCCTGTTGAGATGAAATAACTGAAGAGATAACGAGGAAGTCTGTGATACCAGACAGAGCTTCTAGGCACAGTGCAGAAAGATGAAGTGCCTTGCAAACAAATTCATAGGTAGGGTGACCAACTGTCCTTTTTCCTGTACATGTTCACCTTTCACCTTCTGTCCAGAACATCCAGGGCGCGTTCATAGATTAATCAAAATATCTGGGTTTTCATGGTTTTTCAGGGAACCAACAGGGATACTTAGACTGAGTGGTGCGATGTATGGAATACCAATTCAATTCAATTCAGTTTATTTATATAACGCCAATTCACAACAGATGTCATCTCAAGGCACTTAACAAGAAATCAAGAATACCACAGCCTTTTTCTCATCTGATGTCCTCCTTGAGTTGTTGCCGAGTGGCTAGTTCTGATCCGTTCATAGACAGAACAGAGAGCACAGTACTGCTGCTGTTTACCAGATCTCAGAGCTCAGGTGTAACTTTACATATAAACCACAAAAGAAATTTCCTTCACACTGTCCCAGTTGCAACAAATTTGTGTCGGAGTGCACCGTGCTCATAGCTGCCATGTTAGTTTCTGTGTATGACTGGTGCCATAGATACTGTAGGTCACCTGGACACAAAACATAGGAAAACAGTGTGCAATGTGAGAGATCCTCTATTGGATGAAAAACTGAAGACTGATTATACATTTCCTACATGTTTTTGTGAAACTGCTGTTTTTTATTTTTATTCTTACATTGAAAAAACGTGTTATCTCAGAATATAATTTTTAGATTGGCTTTTTAGAGTTTTGATGACTGTGGGCAGAAAGGATTTACCGTAGCAGTCTGTATTACAGCAGATTTGAAAAAGCTTCTGGCTGAAGATACTGTTGCTGCATCACTAGTATTGATAGGCGGTGGCAGGGCCGCTCCTACTGAGCCTGGTTCTGTTGGAGGTTTCTTCCTGTTAAAGGGGAGTTTTTCCTCTCCACCGTCGCTCCATGCTTGATCAGTATGAGGGATTGCTGAAGGATTGCTGTGGTTGGAAAGTCTGCATCAACGGGGCCCAACCTCACGCCAATGACTGACGCAATCTGCTGGGATTCCTTAAATAGGAAACTTTGAACTGACTGGAATGTTTGTATAAATGTATTGAAATGACTTCTTGTTAAGTGCCTTGAGATGACATCTGTTGTGAATTGGCGCTATATAAATAAACTGAATTGAATTGAATAGCTGTAACATTAACAGTAGTGATGGTGATTTCATGACCCGTACCACACATAAGTCATGTGTTTGCGCTAACGTTACAAACACTAATGTTTTATTTTATAATTAGTTCATTAAATGTTGATCTGGGCTTCCTGCTGCAGCCAGCAGCTAATAATGCAGCCGGAGATCAGAGACAAGGGAGGACGAAAGGTTGCAGATGTGGAAACCTCGGACGCTCCTTGGCACTAAAAGCTGAATTGATCTATGTCAGCTATTATTCTGCACCTGCTCCATATAAACTGGCTCTCGCAGCCTGCCTGCCGTTTCCCGAGCATTCATAAATAAGGTGGTGGCGAAGGCGAGTGTTTTCTGAAACCCTTTCCTTCTGTTTTCAGCTTTTAAAGTAACAGAAACATGCAGGAGGGAACATCTGAGCCATAAAAAAAGCACAACAAAGCTTTCACTGATTGAACTCCTATGATGGTTTGCATCTTAATGCTCCTGCAGGCACACCAAATATAGACCTATTAATCCGCGCTCACACCTTATGTTCACAGTTTCTGCAGTAGAAGAAAACCCAGAACAATGAGAGGCTGCGCTAGCTGCTTTCAGGTGAACCACATGCTTTTAGACTCCAGACAGCAAGAACTTTAACAGAACAGGAGATGTTTCCAGGAGCTACGAGTCTTTTACATTTGTTACATCTACAAGAAGGTTTAAGATGCAGGGTGGATGATGCATATCAAGTCCCTTGATACAGTATGTGTCACTGCTATTGAACCCAGCATTTCTGACCTGTCAGGACATTTTTGTTCATGGAACAATAAATCCTGGTTTGTCTTTCCATATATCTGAAACAATTTATCCACTGTCAAAATGAAACCAAGGTGTTATTAGTCGATCCTGATCCCGTACCTCTTTAGCTCACTACTTGTGATGATGTGGAGCAGTGGCAAATTTATTCCCCCATTTAGGACCTACTGGCGGCCATTTTATCCCCTCCTTTTTGTAAACAAATCCTTTTGGACCATTTCACTCAAACCAATTTATTTATTTTTTCATATGTGTTTTACTGAATGTAATCATGATATACTGGACACAGCTTTTCTGATGTTGCTGCTGGTTGGTGGCAGCAGTTGTATCTATGCGGTGCCTAGTCAGACCACCTGACCTCATTCAAAGCTGAAATTAAACTACCAAGTGTTGTTAATGCTGTCATTGGTGTCTGATCAGCTTCAGTCACTGTTCTGCCTGACTGTGGGATGCTCCAGCAACAGACTGCAGCAAATTACTTAATTTATGATGACAGCATATATGTCCCCTGGTGCACCTTCAGGACATGCCAGCTATTAATATATCCAATTATTCATGTTTTCATCACTGGTTTGTATGTGAAACAAATTATGTTGGAACTAGACCATCTTCTGGGAGCTCAACTTGATGCCTCACTCTTTTTGTCAGTCTGTTGGCCTAATTCTAACTGACATGACAGACCTCTGGCTGGTATAATATCAAAATGTCCAAACCAAGAAAACAGCACTACACAGCAGAAGCAGTATAAGTAGGATATATGTACATAACATTTCATGTATAAACGATGCAGCGCTGTGCTATGAAGGCTCAGAGAACTACTCAGATATGAGAGGTTCTGAGTTCATTGGAATCTCCAACTTCATTAATGGAAAGACTAGCACTGCTCCAACTGTTTGATGGATAAGTGAACCCAGGAGGAGTGCTACAGAAACTATATGCAAATCAGTGTTTGCCTTCAGTGCCTGCTCTGTCTTCACCCTGATGCATTTGCAGTTGCTGCTCTGGTTGGTTACCTGACATGTGGTAAAGGGTTTGATGCTCCACAGGAACTGGGGAATATCCTGGATCGACACCTGGAGGTTAAAGGTGTTCGCTCTGAAAGGCAACATCTTTGGCTCCTCTAGGAGCTGACCCCCTCTGGACCTCTCTGCTGCCACCACTCCCTGGGGATGAGAGGACGGAATGCAGCATGTGATAAAAGAGGAAGAGAAGAAAACAGAAACAGAGGAAGAAGAAACATGAAGTCGAGGAAAAGGAGGTGAGCAGGGTGAGCAATTACACAGACAGGAAACAGATGGAAACAAAGCTGAGATAGGAAAGCAAACGTGTTAGCATAAATCTAATTTCTGTAGTCTTTCCTGAGTAGATCAGAACATCAAGAATCCTCTTTCCCTTTGAAGGCACACTACCTTTCCTTATCTTCACTGACACCTGTTGCTAATCCTTTCTTCTGTCACACCCACTAATTGACTCATGGCAAATATTAACACAGAAGCAGTCTGCCATGAAGTGACACCCAGTCTCTGCTGAACAAATCCTCCAAGTTGCACTCCCTCATTAGCATCCCATTTACAGCTGTGACATGACAGACTGGAGCTTGATGGTAATGCCAGGGTGATTGGTGTGTCGGTTGGGAGTTGAGGGCAAGGAGTGGAAGCATGATTGAAGGCATCCATCACCCAAATTGAATCTGAGATGATGAAAGAGCACTTTGATTGTGGCTCACAGGTATTCATCTGTCATCAGTGCTCAGTGTCCCCATAAAAGGTTCAGCATCAGGCTGCCTTCACAACTGCCTTAGTTGCCAAAGGAATCCAGTGAGAGCACAGCTGTGGCTTTCTGCTTTTCATTGGCTATTGCTACCAAGCTGGAGCTTCTCGTGATATTTCATTGTGTTAAAACCAACAAGGCCTTTGAAAGGTTTTCTGTGGACATAGGCTGCTTTTTCTGTCAGTTGTAGTCTAATCGTAAATATAAAATCTTAAAAACACTGAAGCAATGTCTGCCATTTGCATATCTGCCTTAGGTTTAAATCATGAATGAGATATATGGCTTTAGAAAGTAAAATGCTACATTGTTTTTTTACTAAAGGTTTAACTTTCTATTCAGCTCACAAGGTGAGATAGCACTTGATACAAACATGACATTTTAAACTGCAGGGGTTCTCCAAATTCCTTAAAATGTGTTCGAAAGCCTTTTCATTTGTAATTGGAAGCTGTGAAGAAGATGCTAACTTTAGCTTCGTTAGTCAACAATGGTGTTTTGTAGTGCTTACTTTTCACTCTGTCAGAGTTTCTTTTTCTTCACTGGATATCCCCAAAGCTGCCGCATGAAGAATCTAAAAGTGGTGTGGACTTGGAAAATGCATGGTATCCCAGGATTATTAACTAGTATGACATGCAATCTTATACAATCAGACAAAAAAATCAGAAATTACCAAAAACATGTCATATCAAAAGTAAATACACCCTTAGAGTGGTGGAAGGATTGACAGCCTGGTTGGACATTTGCAGTCTGTACATCTTAATGCACCCTGGATTTTACTTTGGTTTACTTTGGTGCTGTCTTGTCCAGCTGAACAAGACAAATGTTTGTATGTGAAGTTATGCTTGTTCAGTCCCAGACCAACCTGAAACCTCCAAATCCAGTCAGATCCAAATTCAGACTTCCAAGGCAGAAGTCAGACTGCCCTGGATCCAGGTTAGAGCCACTCTTCCTTCTCTTTTCATGTAGTTTGGCATATGTAAACAAGCATATTATAAAGGGAAGAAATTGAAAATTATCTCCTTTCCTGGGGCACACAATTTCAATGCTCTGAGATGGTCCCAGCTGAATTATTACGAATTATTATTTAAATGAAATTATCTTAATTAATCAGAATGTAAGTTGAAGCCACTTGAACCATTCAGCCGACAGAGGTTAGGGAATCTTCAGTAATGCAGACAGAGCATCTGCATTGCGTAACATCAGATTCAAGCTAACTTAGCTAAATCAGCAAATCCTGTTTCATTATGTTGTCAACTATTAAGTATGACCAAACAGTGACATGTCAACAAGTCACTTATTCTCTAAGGACTAGATGTTTTCAAAATGTATGCTCCGATTCCTCACATTTAGAGCAACATAAAAGTTATTTTTAGATTTGGCAATATACATGATAAGATAAGAAACTGTGTGACAGTAGTTTTACTTTGGATCTTTGCTAAATTGTTAATGAGTAGACACATCTGTCTAACTTATTAATTTAACTTAAGTTTAAACAAGCAACAGAATGTTTTATTTTTATTTTAATATGGTACTGGTCTGGAAATACAGTAAGTAAAGCAGCAACAACTTTCAAGGCTGATTGCAAGTCAGCACAGCATGTTTCATTACTCCGCCCCCCTATCCACACAGTATAAGGCCATGTATACACGTAGCTGATTTAAAAAAAACCAAATATCTTTTCCACCACGTTTAAAAAACAAAACAAAAACAAAACATCCACACCTAACGGCAGAAGTGCATTGTTAAGCACATTCATGACATGACAAACCTGTAGGTGGCAGTAGTTCCCCAAATCCTATTTACTAAGAATAACCTTCTACTTTCTAAATTCTATCATAGAACAGTAATTGAGCTTGTAAAAACAAGCAAGCAAAACGCGCTTGGACAATCAATAATGCCAACACATCTCTGAGGGCATCTATGCCGTTTCTGACTGGAAACACAGGTTGCACATGTGATGTCGGAGCATTTTTGTCACAGGCAGTGACGTTGTGAAACCTAAAACCTGGGCTATGTATGTCCGCAAGCAAATGCTTACAAAGAAGGATTTGCAAATCTTCACTTTGGTCTGAGTTTTCAGGAAGAATAATTTTTATTTATCATTCCTTTACTTCACCAGGTAAAAACTCATTAAGATATCAAATCTCATTTCCTAGAGTGACCTGGTCCAAGACGGCAACACAAGAACTATACAGAGAATTACACATACATGTTACAATGAGAGCACAATGACAGACAAAGAAAAATAAAACAGTTACAAAATCTTTAAAACATACTAAGTCAGAATAATTCAGTGTGTAAAGCAGTTACATTTACCCAATGAGTCACTTTCTCGATCTTTTAAAAGTGTTTTAAATTGACTTACAGAAATCAAATTTGTAATCTTTAATTCCTTTTGAAGGTTATTCCAAGAAGACGGAGCAAAAACATTGACAGCTCTTTTACCCAATTGATTCCAGGGATTGACATTTGGAGGGCAGCACTAGAACACAGACCAGGACGGTTTTCACCATTTCGTAGATACTGAAGAGATAAAAATTCTGTAAATGTTGAGTGTGTATGAGGGTTTAATTCTGTAGTGCATGTGGAAACACTTAGAAACAGTGATCAATCAAGAAGAATGTAGTACATCATGCGTTCCTTATGTGAAGAGGCTTTGATCCTTATTCTGTGAACAAAGATGTGGGAGGGGTTTCATGCAACTTGTGTTGCAGTAAAAACTCTGTCCTGACGTAGAGCTGCGCTCAGTTAAGAGAACTGAGTCCAGTGAACGACGTCTCGCTGTTAAAATCTATAATTGTTGTTCTTATTGCTCCTTTTTACAGAAATGAACGAGCATGCTGGAAGGTGAAACAAGAGCCAGAGAGAGCAAAATTGACTAATCTAAAATTAGGTTCTGTCTGTAGTTCTCCAGTAAATGTTGATTTTTGTGTTTCTACTGAGGTAAATAGACCCCGACCGGGTCGGTAAACTCAGGGTGTGGCCTGGCATAGGTAAGCTAGGACGCTTCTTACTGAAAGCCTGCGTGTTCGGAACAAGCAGGAATGCTGAGTGGGATAAGCTCGTGGGTGAGATCCACAAAGTATCTAAAAAAACAAACAAAAAACCCAGAGATCAGAGAGCGATTTCAACCCTGGCATTTCTTGTTCCTTCGAGCAGGATCCCAAATCTGACTGGATCTCTGGGATGAACTGCAGGCTGCTGAGAGCCCGCGCACGGCCTGGTCTAGGACCAGCTGGATCCCGGAGCCCTCCAGCTCAACGTTAGATAGGAGGCCGTCAGATCCACGGGGCTCCTCCCGGACAGTGCTTAATTTGTAAATCATTAGGTGCCGGAACGCAAAGTACATGACAGCGCAGGCATGACCAGAGACGCGCACAGGTACCGGAACACAGTAAATGGTAGCGGAATAAAACGTGTAAAAACATGATGTGGGCCTTACAGGCCTGAATGTTTTAAATTTTGTAATCTTCTCCAATAGACCCAGACAATGGTTGTAATCGAAAGCTTTAATCCAGACTGCTGTTGGCCCCAATCACGCCGTACAAAACAGTAATCAAAAGAACTCTCACATAAACCAGTTGTCTGTCTAGTTCCATTTACAGACACACACCAGTTCCTCGGCACTCAACTGCGCACTCCTCCGCATGCGCTCCCGTTGCAACAGTTGGTGACGTAGTCTTCCTTCACAAGGACACCAGCCAGTAAGTACAAAATTTGATGCGTGAAAGAATAAAAATTAAGAGAAAAGATAAATAACTAGGTCCGGGGCCTTTTTAATGCAAGTTTGGGATTTTGCAAATAAAGATATAAGATCGGGGATCTTTCCGTGATGATCCGGGCTCTCACAATGAAAATCCATGGTAAAACAAAATATGACTGGGGTTGGACTCCAAAGTGTGCAGAGGTCTGTGATCAAAATTAGAAATAATAATAGATAATATATAATACAAATAATAATAATATTACTAGTAATGAAAAAAACATGATAATAAATACATAATGATATTAATGTGTGATAAACCGGTTGTGTGACTGTGTGTGTGTGAATAGAGATTTCTTCCTTTTGAAGCAGCTGAAGTAGGCTGAGAAGAGTCTCATGGTTAGAAAATTAAGTAAATAACACTGCGATAAGATAAATAGATCAGATAAAAGAGAAATAAAAGCTGCATTTAATTCATTAACACGGGAATGATAAATATTTAAAAATGAAAAATAAAAATTCTGCTTAGAGGAGCAAAGCAAAAAGGAGAGAAAAAGGGGGGTCGTTGGGTCGTGACGGGTAATAAAGGACTGATAAAAAAGCAGATGTGTTTTTTAGCACCCGGGAGGCTGAAAAATGTTTTAAACTTTCTGTTTTCTCCTAAAGTTCCGCCGACAGAAAGCAAAAGAGAAAACTTTCCCTTCCATATTTAAAAGAAAATCCTATGAAGAGCAAGGTAAACCGCTTTACCCTGATCTTAATAAATTATCTCAAACAAGTGACCCCCTTCTCCCCTTTCCTTTCAAGGGCCGTTCTCATAATAAACAAAACCCCCTCCCTCTATCCCTCAACAATGGGTCGTCAGTCGTTCTTTTAATAAACAAACCAACTGTGGTAGGGTGCGTCAGCAACCGATAAATGCGCTTCCTGAGAGAAAAGACTTGTGTTTGAATTTTTATTGCTTTCCTAGCATTCCTGCATTAAAACCAGATCCACCATGCGTTTCAAAATTGTTCAAGGTTATCCAAACTTGCCAGTAAACGGCAGGAAGGCAGAAGGGAAGGAACACACCTCCCCCGTTAACTGATAATGAGAGGGGGATGTTTTATGAGCTGCGTGCAGCTCTGTATCCAAAAGGTTGGGATTTCTTAAGTACAGTGGCAACTGTTACTCTATAATAATAATAAAAAATAACTTAGCTAATATTTTGAATGATATTCATGGGATGTCTGGGAGATCTCGTATAGTAGAAAAGAAATGATTTAACAATGACGGATTATGAGCAGAGTGATTTTATTTTGAAATTCAGGCGGACGTCTACAGGTCTAGTGGGGAAGCGACAGTGGATTTACTCTTTGTAACAAGCGGCAGCTGCTTCTAACATTTTAATGACAGATAAGATACCTGTTGAAAGGAAACAATCTCACAATTCGCTGGGTTAGAGATTGCAAAAAAGAGAAGAATTCTTCGTTACGGGATTGCCGTAGGACAGAATTTAGTAACGCACTCCAAAATTCAACTTTAGTTACCGTAACCCACTGGGTATAAGCGCACTTCAATATATACACTCAATGGAATTGTTGCTAATGGGATAAAATTAAGGGTCTGATTAAGCAGGAAAGAGGTCTGGACCTACACCTGAGATTGGGAGAGGTTGCTGGCCCTGGCCCAATCTGAGTTGAATAATGGGACCACATCTAGCAACAGACGCTTCCACAAATGAGCTATTGTGGTAACGGAACACATTTTGTGAATGAAATAATTGATAAAATAGGACAAAGATTATAGATTATTTTTAAGAGACAATGGGATTGTAAAAGCAGACTAAGAAAGGCCATGGATAAGACTAAACAGAATTGGATTTACTGTTTGGTTAGGGTTAAGCTATATATGAATATAACACCAAGTAATGGAACAGGATTGACACAATTTGAAATAATCTATGGGCGTAGATATAGAATTCCTTAGTTTGGTATACTCTCTTCTGAAAAACGATGTGATTAAGATCTGGTGGTTTTCATGATCAAAATACTGAAAAATTAATAAGTTATAAATGCAAACTAATCATATGCCAGATGATCCTATATTCCTACAGGAAGAAGTGAGATAAAAGTAGGAGACTGGATGCTGATTAAAGCTGTAAACAGAAAACTGGTCATTACCCAGGTGCGAGGAGCCATTCCAGGTATTTTTGACCACACCAACGGCTGTAGAGACTGAGTTGGATACACTTAACCCATTGTGAAAAGCAGAGACCATCACTAGATATAAGGAAAGCAGTCAGAAAAGTGGTGTTTCAGACTGATTACAAGGGAAGGTGAATACAATAGGGTTCACTTGTCTCAACTTCAGTGAAGAGAACCAGGAGATCCACTTTTCTATAGAGACTGCTTGAAGGGAGAGATAGTAACTATGAAGGTTTTCCTGCTACCTAGTACTTTTATTTTTACAGCTTTTTGGTGGTGTTATTCCATAGGAACGTTAAGACTCACAGAAGAACGATATATAGCACATGAGAATGCTGAATTGTTGACTTGAATCAATCAGAGAAGGACACATAGAAACCCATTTGAAACTAGCGTATGGTACCAATATGCAAGATATCTAGCAAATTAATCAAGCATTATTAACTGTTTTGTTTGTTGTCAAATGCCATACTCTGTAGGACATTTACCCATATATGTAGAAGCTTTTACTAATCTTAATGATGGGTTTCCAGATGTTACACTCCTCTCCAGGATTTGGACAAATTCTGAGCGTGAAGTACATGAGAGAACGGGAAGTTATATGGGTAAAAATGTATATACTTCCATGACAAAAGTAAGGGTAAATGGGAGACTGGGATGACATGGGATTAATCTAAATAGTTAAAGCAGGACCTGTACACTTAGGACCTGACCAAAGATTTATTTATTTAAAAAAATGATACAAATCTGACCACACTTTCATACCAATCTGGGTACTAATGTAAATAAAAACTTTTAAACAAGCATTGAATGAATACACAGGCCAAAAAGTGAAGGGGTTGTGTGCTAAAATAATTAACTAAATGCAGAAAAGTGTTAGCACAGGATGTGACCCACGGGTCAGAAGGGAACGTTCACGATTAAATGAACAAAGCTGTTAAGAACAGGATACGAGTTAGACAATGGGTCACGATTCTCTGAAAAAAACAGGAAAAATCTGTTTGTTTGATCGTGCAAATGGTCTGTTGGGAGAAGGAAGGTTTTCTGCTTAGTAACCAAAAGGAATATATTAAAAAGGGGCTTAAACTATTAGGGACAGGACTACAGGCACACTTTGCATATATATGAATATGTATTATTGAGCTGATTGGATCCTGTAAGAGAGGCTGTCTCTCAGAATGTGTTTTAATAACTTTGTAAAGTAATAAAATGCATTTATGAGGAAGAGTTCTTTGGAGATGATCTGGTAAGAATCTCTCCCCATGCATGCCCAAACATATATATTGTGTGAATGTGTAATTCTTTTTTATACTCTGCCACAGGATAAACAAACTGGGAGAGAGGAGTTAGCAGACAGCAGGCTGGTCAGGGACTGGTACCATAGCAGCCCGAGGCACAGACTTTCACTTAAAAATCTCCTCTCATCAGTACATTGTATGTAAAAAATTATACCATATGTGCTCCATACTTTGAGACTGTGAATGTGATGGGAACTTTTCTATGGACGACCTGCTGATTCTCAGCAAATTTTGGCTCTAACTCCTATGACCCTCAAAATGGGAAGGGTGGATGTGCTTCTGTTGAGAACTAGAGAGCATTCTTTCCTTGAATTTGCAGTGGAGATCTGACACAGCAGAAGGAGGAGGCGTGATATTTCAGCCCCTCATGATCCCATATATATACCGATATACCCCCTGAAAACAAATTATGGAGTGATGGAAATAAGGTTCTATTATCTTTTTTCCCATGGACCGGGGTGGGTAAGGTCATGTTATGATTGGACACATTAAATTATAGATTCAGTGGTTTTGTTAATTCTTCCCTGGCAGGTCTAAAATGTATAGCAGCTGAGATGCAGGAATTGAGCCTAACAACTATAAATATACATGGAAATTAATTTAAAATACAGGTGCTTATTGAACTAAAACAAATCTCTCCATAACAGGCTGCAAATCTAGTCACAACTGATTAACAGGATTTATAATTGGATGTTTCTGAAACAGACTGGCTGGTACTAAAGTTTTGTTTCAGAAAAAGGGGGAGATCCTTAGGCACAAGGGGAACTTAGATTTCAATTATTTTTTACCGAACAAAGCCTTTCAATTGGTTGCTTTAAAAGCATTTCAGATTTTTAAAAAACAGCATTTGTTTAGGGTTCAACAGTCTTTTGGTTAAATAGGTTGAAATTATAGTTTTCTTTTATAAAGTATTAGGCTTCATCAGCTCAGAAAATGATGTGGTAAAATCTTATGAAACTATAGGTTTAATGAACTTAGGCTGGTAGCAGTGTCAATGAATAAAATTAGACTGTGGTCCTTCTGTGGGGGGTTGAGCTTTAAGCAGCAAAGCATTTTTCTTTTGAGCGGTCTCACATGCTCACTATACCAGTTGTACAATCCAAAAACCAGATGTTTCCTGTTTTCCATCCTGTTTTGGCACCTTTGTGTGGTTGGTTGTTTTAGCACACAACCCATTCATCTTACCTTGTGGCCATATATTTTTGAAGAAAAATTCTTTATGATCTAGGCTATTCCAGTGTTGATCATTTTTGATACAAGATTTTTAGAGCGCGCTTTGCGTCAATGATGATTTCTGTGATTTCAACATACAGCAAAAGTAATAGCTTTTTCTACAGATAGACCTAATGTTTGTAGCAATCTGGATAATAGGGAGGGATAAAAAAAAGGGACAAATGTATAAGAAATTAATCTCAAATTAGATACAATTATGGATAAAGCAAACAGGAAGAAGCAAATTAGTTGCGAGCTGTTCTTTTAGGCTTTGTTGACCAGGTGAGAGAACAGCAGCCAACCAGACCAGGGTCTCTCAGGTCGTCAGACTAAAGAAAAGGGCTGGAGCCAATGCACTTCCACTGAGGAGCCAGGATGCACCTGAGAGGACAAGCCAGTAAGCCAGAGCGGGTGCAGAACAGTGACGAGGAGACTACACAACCTACTTGAACCCTCTGCTGAGAGGTTTCCAACTTCAGCACACCTGCACCATCAGGTGGCAGGGCAGCTTGAAGCGCAGAGCCACCCAGCTGGGGCAGCAGGGTTCGAAGGAAAAGAAGCTGAAACCCCTGCCAAAAGGGGCAGAACAATCCTCTGGTCTGCGTGCAGAGTCCTGAGAGTTGTCAAACTCAAGACTACTGAAAAGATATACTGTTAGCTGCATTTGGGTGATGTGCTGGTAACTTCTCACCTTAGGTCATAGAAGAGCGAGCCGGACGAGCACAATTCCCGGCCAGAACAAGATGACTTGACTACTGATCCAAAAAGTTCCAGAGAAGAAGGACTCAAAATTGATATGATTCTATAAGTGTGATGCCTGACGTTTTCCTTATATATGATGACCTCTTATTATTATAAGAGGTCAAAAGAGGGAGATGAAGAGATAAAAATTCAGAAAATGTTGAGAGTACATTTATTTTGTGTGAATGAGGGTTTAATTCTTTAGTGCATGTGGAAACACTTAAGCCGTTTTCAGACAGAAGTTCTGGAATATTTGCAGACAATTCCATCCGGTCTTTAACCGGAGTTGTGTTTTCAAACACACCACTTTTGTCCGGAACATTGCCCTTCAGCTGCTTTCACACAGCAAGAAATGTACCTGAGGATCCTGATGAATGTCTGTGGGGTGGGGGGTGCGGGGGAGTGGGGAGTTGAATGTGGACGTTACGTGAACTTAGTGCGGCAGGCGTACATGTCATTTCCCCAAACAAATGCATTATTGCAAAGATGGTAGAAGAAACAGCAGTCTTTGTGATGTGTGCAATTTTGCGCACATGGAAACTCTTAACAGACATAGACGAACAAGCTGAAAGGAAAATAGTGACACTTATACGTCATCAATGTGTGCGCTCACAGCGTTCCCTGCCCCTCTCCCCTTTTCCCCACCGCACCACACCCCAGCTTTCACGGAACATTACCTGACTGTCTGAACTTAAACGCCATACTGCGAAAAGTCAGCTCTTGTTACTAGGTCTTCATCCGCAAAATAACCAGTAAAGGGTATCCGGACAAAGTCCGCAAAATTGCTTTCAGACTCAAAAGCGAAACAGACAAAGTCCGGAAAATTACAGTTTATCATGGCCTGTTTGAAAGGAGCTTTAGAAACAGTGAACGATAAAGAAGAATCTAGTACATCATGCGTTCCTTATGTAAAGAGGCTTTGATCCTTATTCTGTGAACAAAGATCGATGTGGGAGGGGTTTCATGCAACTCGTGTTTCAATAAAAACTCTATGCTGATGTAGAACTGTGCTCAGTTAAGAGAACTGAGTCCAGTGAACGACGTCTCGCTGTTAAAATCTATAATGGTTGTTTGTTGTTCTTATTGCTCTTTTTTACAGAAATGAACGAGCACGCAAGAAGGTGAAACAAGAGCCCGAGAGAGCTCAGGGGTCATAAGATGAAATGGGTGTCTGTTCCTTTAAGAGAGACTTTAAATTAGAGTAAAAACACCTTTCCAACGATACACACCCAGATACGAAGGAGTCAGACCAAGAAGACACTTATAAACAAAAGACATCCAGTGAGTACATATGTGAGTATACAGAGAAGGCAGAGAAGCAGCAGCATACATAGAGCAGTGATGTACAGTCGTGGCCAAAAGTTTTGAGAATTACATAAATATTGGAAATTGGAAAAGTTGCTGCTTAAGTTTTTCTAATAGCAATTTGCATATACTCCAGAATGTTATGAACAGTGATCAGATGAATTGCATAGTCCTTCTTTGCCATGAAAGTTCCACTGCATTTCATTGCTGTCATTAAAGGACCTGCTGAGATCATTTCAGTAATCGTCTTGTTAACTCAGGTGAGAATCTTGATGAGCACAAGGCTGGAGATCATTATGTCAGGCTAATTGGGTTAGAATGGCAGACTTGACATGTTAAAAGGAGTGTGATGCTTGAAATCATTGTTCTTCCATTGTTAATCATTGTGACCTACAAAGAAACGCATGCAGCCATCATTGCGCTGCATAAAAATGGCTTCACAGGCAGGATATTGTGGCTACTAAAATTGCACCTAAATAAACAATTTATAGGATTATCAAGAACTTCAAGGAAAGAGGTTCAACTCTTGTTAAGAAGGCTTCAGGGCGTCCAAGAAAGTCCAGCAAGCGCCAGGATCGTCTCCTAAAGAGGATTCAGCTGCGGGATCGGAGTGGCACCAGTGCAGAGCTTGCTCAGGAATGGCAGCAGGCAGGTGTGAGCGCATCTGCATGCACAGTGAGGCGAAGACTTTTGGAAGATGGCCTGGTGTTAAGAAGTGCAGCAAAGAAACCACTTCTCTCCAAAAAAAACATCAGGGACAGATTGATCTTCTGCAGAAAGTATGGTGAATGGACTGCTGAGGACTGGGGCAAAGTCATATTCTCCGATGAAGCCTCTTTCCGATTGTTTGGGGCATCTGGAAAAAGGCTTGTCCGGAGAAGAAAAGGTGAATGCTACCATCAGTCCTGTGTCATGCCAACAGTAAAGCATCCTGAGACCATTCATGTGTGGGGGTTGCTTCTCATCCAAAGGAGTGGGCCCACTTACAATTTTGCCCAAAAACACAGCCATGAATGGTACCAAAACACCCTCCTACAGCAACGTCTTCCAACAATCCAACAACAATTTGGTGAAGAACAATGCAATTTCCGGCACGATGCCATAAGGCAAAAGTGATAACTAAGTGGCTCAGGGACCAAAACGTTGAAATTTTGGGTCCATGGCCTGGAAACTCCCCAGATCTTAATCCCATTGAGATCTTGTGGTCAGTCCTCAAGAGGCGGGTGGACAAACTAAAACCCACTAATTCTGACAAACTCCAAGAAGTGATTATGAAAGAATGGGTTGCTATCAGTCAGGATTTGGCCCAGAAGTTGATTGAGAGCATGCCATGTCGAATTGCAGAGGTCCTGAAAAAGAAGGGCCAACAATGCAAATACTGACTCTTTGCATAAACGTCATGTAATTGTCAATAAAAGCCTTTGAAACGTATAAAGTGCTTGTAATTATATTTCAGTACATCACAGGAACAACTGAAACAAAGATATAAAAGTAGTTTTGCAGCAAACTTTGTGAAAACTAATATTTGTGTCATTCTCAAAACTTTTGGCCAAAACTGTACATGGTGACCAGAACCAGTGATAAAACGTAGTGCACTGTGATACAATGGGTCCAGTTTATATAGGTTTTCTGTACAGTATGGTGCAAAAGTTTCAGGCAGGTGTGTAAAAATGCTGTAAACAAAAATGCTTTCAAAAATAGAAGTGTTAATCATTATTTTTCATCAAACAACAAAAAGCATTGAATGAACCAAAGGGAAATCTAAATCAAATCAATATTTGGTGTGATCACCCTTTGCCTTCAGAACAGCATCAATTCTTCTAGGTACACTTACACACAGTCTTTGAAGGAATTCGGGTGGCAGGTTGTTCCAAATATCTTGGAGAACTAACCACAGATCTTCTGTAGATGTAGGCTTCCTCACATCCTTCTGTCTCTTCATGTAATCCCAGACACACTCCATGATGTTGTGATCAGGGCTCTGTGGGGGCCATACCATCACTTCCAGGACTTCTTTTTTACTTCTTTACACTGAAGATAGTTCTTAATGACTTTGGATGTATGATTGGGGTTGTTGTCCTGCAGCAGATTAAATTCTGGCCAATCATATGCCTCTCTGATGGTATTGCATGATGGAGAAGTATCTGCCTGTATTTCTCAGCATTGAGAACACCATTAATCCTGACCAAATCTCCAACTCTATTTGCAGAAATGCAGCACCAAACATTCAAGAAACCTCCACCATGCTTCACTGTTGCCTACAGACACTCATTATTGTACCTCTCTCCAGCCCTTCAGCGAATAAACTGCCTTCTGCTACAGCCAAATATTTCACATTTTGACTCATCAGTCCAGAGCTCCTGCTGCCATTGTTCTGCTCCCCAGTTCCTATGTTTTCATGCATACTTGAGTCGCTTGGCCTTGTTTCCACGTCAGAGGTATGGCTTTGTGGCTGCAACTCTTCCATGAAGACCACTTCTGGCCAGACTTCTCCAGATAGTAGATGGGTATACCTGGGTTCCACTGGTTTCTGCCAGTTCTGAGCTGATGGCACTGCTGGACATCTTCTGAATTCGAAGGGTAATAAGCTTGATGTGTCTTTTATCTGCTGCACTAAGTTTCCTTGGCCGACCACTGCGTCTACGATCCTCGACGTTGCCCGTTTCTTTTTGCTTCTTCAAAAGAGCTTGAAGAGCACATGTTGAAACCCCAGTCTGCTTAGAAATCTTTGTCTGGGAGAGGCATTGCTGATGCTCTATAACTACCTTGTGTCTTGTTGCTGTACTCAATCTTGCCATGACATGAATCTATCTTCCACAACCTTACCTAGCAGAGTTTGGCTGTTCCTCACCCAGTTTTAAGCCTCCTACACAGATGTTTCTGTTTCAGTTAATGACTGTGTTTCAACCTACGTGTGACATTGATGATCATTAGCACCTGTTTGGTATAAGTGGTTGATCATACAACTGACTATAATCCAACAAAATCCCTGACTTTGTGCAAGTGTACCTATAAGAATTGATCCTGGTTTGAAGGCAAAAATGTAGCAACACCAAATATTGATTTAATTTCAATTTTTCTTGTTTGCTCACTTAGCATTTGGTAAATTGATGAAAATAAATAATTATTTATATTTCTGAAAGCATTCTTTGTTTACAGCATTTTTTCACACCTGACTAAACCTTTTGCACAGTACTGTATGTAATTTAAATGAAAGGTTCTGATCAATCATGAAACCTAAGTTTTTATAACATGCCACCATTTCAATAGGAATCCGATGAACATTGGAGATTTTTGGAAGCTTGGGTGTGATTTTCATGGCATTTGAGAATAAAATGCATTTATATATTTTTTAGCACTCAGTAC
Source organism: Valencia hispanica (assembly GCA_963556495.2). Lineage (NCBI taxonomy): Eukaryota > Metazoa > Chordata > Actinopteri > Cyprinodontiformes > Valenciidae > Valencia > Valencia hispanica. The sequence continues at coordinate 857,605 of OY747704.1, forward strand.
CAGTTTTAGATCAGTTAAGCCTAGGCCTATTTGGAAGCCTGTTTCTCGAAAAATGCTTACCCATGAAAAATGTGTATATTTCAGCAACCAAAAGGAACCATTTTGGTGTCATTGTAAAGGTAACATTGAGTAGAATTGATAGATGTATCATTATGCATGTTATCTGTTACTGGTTAGGAGAAACTGAAGATGGAACACAGCAGAAATGTATTTTTTTTGCTCCGCCTAAAAAAACTAAACATGTTTACTAATGAAAAACTCTATGCGTATTGCTTGAATGGCAGTGGTTACTCAATAAAATGTAGATACAACATGTGGACATTATCTCTGTAAAATTTGATACTGATTATGTGAAGCAGGAAAAAACTAGAGAGGTTTTATTACAGGCAAGTCAGGCAAGGTGTCCAGTTTGGCACTGTTTGGCACAAATAGTGCCATTTCTATTTTTGTCATGCAAAAGTTATATATATATATATATATATATATATATATATATATATATATGTATATGTATATATATATATATATATATTTTTTTTTACGTGTCCTGCTTGGCAATGTGGAGCTCAGAATTGGTGTCTGAGTACCAAGTGGAAGCCCAACAGATTTACTTTCACAAGCGGAGCAGTACAGCTTTTGCTATAGTCCTCCACTTGATATATGTGTGAAAAAATCTTTATTATGAATTGTTGGGGTTTTTATTTCCTGTTATAGACACTGAGACGGAAAATTAAGGAGAAGAAAGAAGGAAGATGGAGAAGAGAGGTGGGAAACAAAAAGTCAAGAGAGAGGGTGAGTTGAAAATACAAGAGAGGAAGGGGAACAAAGAAAACACAGGAAGACATTGAAGTCTGCCTCCATACCCACAGGACGGCAGAGAGAGGGGGAAAAACAAAACAAAACAAAACACGAAAAAGGAACATCGCAAAAACACACCAAACATTGTGAACTAAGAATTACACTACCACATCACACAAAAATAGATATAAAAATACAACAACAATGTCACAGAAAAACTCATGGTACCGATTAATCAAGCTCTAGTAATGATAACCTCAGCCCAATAATATTTCCTTAAACACCAGAGACCCCACATCTGTGTGTGTGTGTTAGCATGCTGGTGCATATAAGGTTTCTCCATAAGAGTGTTCAATAGTTGGTGTGAGCAGACATCAATCCGTCTCCCAGGAATCGATGCAGACATGAAGGAGATCGGAGCAAAGACGTCCAAAGGACTGCCAGAGCCCCAGGCAGACCCGGGCGGGGCCGACCGCATCCCCCAAGAGAGGAGCAAAGGAGAACCCCAGGGGAACATCCAGCGGCCACAATGCAGGGGCCCGGGGGGCAGCAGTGACGAGCCCACGGGCCCCGCTGGCAACCGGCCGCGTCGGGGCGGGGCGGTCAACGGACCGGGGGAGCCGGGGCCCAGGGGCACCCCACCCCCAGCAGGGACCCGACAAGGGACCGGCCGACGAGGGGCCCCCGGCACTGCAGGGGCCGCGGCCGGCCACCGAACGCCACGCGCCGCCTCCACCCTAGGCCAATCCCCACCGCCAACATCCCAGCGCCCCACCGACAGCCGCAGGGGACGGACAGCATCCCCAGGCCGGGCTCAGCCAGCATCTGGACGCCAAGTTGTACCAGCTCTATATTTTTTATTTTAATGTCACAGTGTTCAGTAGTCCTAAAATAAACACTTTTGGGCATTTTTGTGAAAAAAAATATTTTTGTATTGTGCATCATGCGCCCTCGTGCATCCTGCGCCTGTCTTGCCAGCAGGTGGTATTATTTTACGCAAAGACCGACCCTCGAGGCGGATTGGTCAATTTGCATGAACGATACCTTGTTGGATTCTTAGAAGCCAGTAGAATAACGCCAAAACTTGCCAAACAAGATTGACAACACAGTCAGCCAACCAGGGAGCCGAGAACAGAGCCTTGGGAATGCCAGGCTACTCAACGAGTAGACTAAAAACACTTCCTAGGAACCAAAGATCGTAATAGAAACGCCCAGAAAGTTTTGAATTGTGCATAAGAGATGGAAGTATCAGAAAATAGCGTTTATTTTCCAAAGAAATCATCTTTACAAGGCAAAACAGCAAAGGTAAGGGAAATTTTACTACTATGATTCTGAAAAGCGATCTCTTGTTGTGTTATGCTTTGGCTTATATCTCCGCGGTGCTTTGGTGTAACGTCTTGGCAGTTGGATCTTTGGAATCGGCAGATTCTCTGCTTTCATTCAAGGGGTTGATTGTGTATTTAGCACAAAGGATTGCTGCGGTAGAGCCAGAAATATGGCGGCTGGGTTGACAAAACTATGATGTTACGAGTTTGTTCGCAAATATTTACGTGGCATCTGAGTTATGTTTGTGGTTAGTAAAAATAGTTTAGATAGCCTTGTAGCGCGTGGTCTTCTGTTTAATTTGATGCGCACTATTACTATTTTTTTCTGTCAAGTGTTGTCTCAAGCCTGTTAAAAAAATCATTCCCTGGGTCCCCCAATTGGACCTCGGGTTTAACAGGTTAAACGGAACTGTCTGTAGAAATTCCAGAGTTTGAGTAATGGTAGAGGATGAACAATAAATAATGGTGTTATCTGCATACAAATGAAGAGCAGCATTCAATACCTGATCAATGATATTGATATAAATTGTGAAAAGAAGAGGTCCAAGTATGGAGCACTGAGGCTCACCTTTCGTCAGCAGTAGGAAGGAGGAGAAAGAGCCATCAAGCTGAACACATTGTGTTTTAGTTGATAAATAATTCATGAACCAGTTAACAGCACCGTTAGACAGGTCAATATCATGAAGTCTATCTACTAAAATGATGTGATCCATGGAGTCAAAGGCCTTTGACAGATCAATAAATAAAGCGGCACAGTTTTTGATGCCGTAAATCTGCGTTTTTGTGTGGATGACAAGCCAAATCATAGAAAAATATTTTTGTTTTGTGAGATTCCCTGCTACGTGTGGACAAGGCCTAAAACTGATGTGGCCGTGAGTTCATGTTCTGTATGTGTGATGTGAAGTAATGGTTGTATGAGATGAGTCTACTACATAGAATGAAGAAAAAGAAAAAAGAAACTGGAGCTGTCCTTGTCTTTCAACAGTCACCTATGATCTGGGACCAATTCATAGATGTCTGTGTCATAATAAGCCCATTTACTGTACAGTAAAGGATTTCAGTTAAACCATAATAGATTAGCTTTTTCTGCAGTGGACCAAAGGAAGCCCATGCTGGGAGCTCCATACATTATTCATTCAAGAAAATGTGTAAAATGTAGCCCAACAAACATGTTTCTATAACAGAAAATCAGCAGAACATTAATAATAGCTTTTTCCTTTAAAAGATTTTAGCAATGTTGCTGGTTCAGGCTTCATGGATTGTCTTTTTCTTTGCTCTTCTGTGGTAGTAATTTAAATATATCTGGGCTGTAGAGTGTTTTTTGGATAAAATTAGACCTCACAATAGGCATGAATATGACTTGATAATTAATTTATTTTGCAGCTTGGCTCTTAAATGTCAACACAATTACTGAGGGTGCTTTGGGCTTCTCTTTGGAGGATATCAGCCCCATAAATAGAGGAGAATATCCTACATTATTAATCCAGAAGTTAAAACTGGTTATGGGAATTGGCAAAGGTTGCAGTAAACTGGTGTGTGCTGGTAGTTTATTGCATATAGCAAGCTGTATTTTTAAAGTAATAGATTTGTTTTTTAGCTTAAGCTGATCCTTTTTAACTTTTCTGATAATCACATGTATATGGACATACATCTGAAGTGTGTAAAAGTTGATATATCCACAGAAGTTTTCCAAATAATTAATAATGGCCAAACGGTAGATAGTAATCATTTCTTTAACACAGATGCTAGGTTTTATGCTGTTGAGACAGAGTTTGGCTAGTTTTATCTAATCACTGCTCTTGTTAACATGGCCTGGTGCCGCTAAATGTTAGAAAAGAGAAAAGGAGCGTCATCCTTCAGTACAAGCTTGTCCCAGCTTTGTTCAATATTCATATTTTGACAAAAGATTTGGGTATAAAGTCAGCATAGACAGGCTAAAAGAGATTAGTATTTCTAATGTATGTTTTCTTCCTTTTGGGAATTTAACTGTAATAATTTAGTAAATATTTCATTTTGTAGAGAACAAAAATTTAATTTATTTTACACACTGTTATATATTGAACATTGTTGTATTCTACTTTTTTGGGGCTATTTTTTATTATGCAGTACATATGTTTTAACTATATCTTTTTTAAGCGTTTAGAAGTAATAGGCCTGTTTATATTATTCAGGGTAGTAAAACATGACTCTTTACCAGTATTTTATGGGGTTAAGGTTTTAAGTAAACTCTTGGGTAAAGATATGAACTGAAAGCAGGGAGGATCGGTTATAACTCTAGTTCATGGTACGGTCAGGGGACCTGGAGAAAATATATGACCTGTCAAGATGTAGAAGGAGGAGAGAGGAGTCATGTGATATGTTCTTTGTTCTTCTGTAATAAAAATGGTACACCCTTGTAGAGAAGCGAGTCAGATCTTTTCTGGCTCCCATCTGCAGGTGCGTCCACTGTGAAACAGATATCTGTTTGTGTGTGTTGTTTTACTCTCTGTCTCTCAGTTCTGGGTCTTATTTTGAAACAGTACCCGCTGGGGTTTTGGAGTTCGGCGCCCCCACCTCTCTGAGTAGAAAGTGAGTTGCAGAGCATATTATGGTACGAAGCCGACAAAATGGTGGAGGATGCGGGCATTGATTTGGTTTTGAGTTTTCTCAGGGCTGGGAGAGATTGAGTGTGAGTAATGAGTGTGGCATAACTGATTGATACATGTGTTTGTGGCATTATAGTAATTTTGTGTTTTTTCTTTGAGTTCAACAGAGAATCGGAGAGCGACTGGATTGATCCTTGCTAATCAACACCCGGGTGGTTTTGTATCAATCTGGAAAAGAGCTAACACCAAATTAATAGGTATTGATCAATTTAAACGTTCTCCATTTAATGTTGACGTGTTGTTCTTTCGGTTGAGGGCCGACCAAAGTGTGGACCAGAGTTTGAGGGTTGGCCGCCTCGCCTCCGGTAGGACGCTGCCGGAATTCTCCAAGGCTGGCAAACGGGAAAAGTAGACAGCAGCAGAGCCTGTGTGCTCTCTGTGTCGAGACAGATTCCCTTGGAGAGGCCGGCGTATCTTCCAAACGCACGTTTGAGCCACATGAATTGGATTGTCTTTAAAGGTCCGGCTTTAGGTGGCTCCGGTAGAGGTTAGTGTTTGATGAAATTGTAAAATTGTTGTTCTTTTTTTCTTTCTAGTGTGACTGTGTGTGTGATTGGAGAAAGTGGAGGTAACAGAAAAAAGAGCTACCAGGTAGCTCTTTGCACACCGGCCTCATATAAACTTCTCATTTAGGGGAACTAACCGACTGAATCTAAAACCATAATTCCTCTGCGAATCTTAAACGCCTAGACAATGCCCGCGCTTCTTGTATAGACAATAAGCGTAGAAGCTTGACATTGTAGAGGAATAAGGGAATATCATTTTCAGTCAGCTAAAGTACCACCATAAGCTATCTTACGGCTAACACACAGTGTGGATGAGTCTCGCCTGGAATAAAGGCGTTCAACCTTGTGCAACTACGTAAACACGTCTAAAGCATTGTCTAACACACATATATAGGACTGTTATTATGGATAACTGGTAGTAAACTCTTTAGAATATATATAAAATAACTTTTTCATGGTAACGGAGCGGTCACGTTTGGCTTCCGGTTGAGCTAGGTTGCTCATGATGACAGCTAATCTCTGGTACCTTAGCTTCCGAACTGTATTTATTTGGCTCGGTTAAACAGTCATTCGAGTATTGATGGCGAAGTGTGGTTTTGTTGGAGGCATTTTGTTCTTGTCTTTGGTTGGTTTACTTATGAGTACGGTTTGTTAAGTTTAGCATCGTAGTGAAGAATTAGCCATCTGTGGACCGGCGTATTCATTCCGCGGTGTGACCCGGAAGTTTTATTGGGCCGGACTTTGATCTGTCAGTCCGGCTGAGTTTTTTTTTTTTTTTTTTGAGCAAACTGTTGACGATTTTGTGTTGCAAAGCGAGTTTTAAATGTATTTCTTTCGGTATATGTTTTAATGATAAATAAAAATTGCTTTATATTGGGAGAATTCTATTTCTTCGTGTGTTTCGCCGAAGTGCGCGTCCCGAGTTTTGGCGCAGGCCGCACTCTATTAGGAATTCTTTGATTTTTAGACGGAACGGCAATAATCTCCGTATATAAATAAATTAATGATAAGATAAACAGTGCGTTATAAACCTTTTTAGCTTTCCTTCGTTTCGGCTTTGCCTAAAACATTATTAAGGTTAATGTTGCATGACTAAATAATACATAAACCCCTTCACTATAAAAAGGAATAAATGAAAATTAAATAAATAAAAACTGTGCCTGCTTTTATTGTTAACTGCATTAATATTGGGATAAATTTGGGCCTATCAATTTTATAATTTTATCAATTAAAATAAATAATTTATAGAGTTAATACAAATAACCTACTTTGTTAAATTTTAATCCATTTTGGATTTTTGTTACGAATTTTCAATGGCAGCCGAATATAAATTACTCCCTGCTCCACAGGGACAAGAGTGGCGCACTTTAGATGCCCAATTGTTAGTATACATTTCTAAATTATATTCTGTTTTAGTTGATAAGCCCGGTAAAAAAGATAAAAACCAGTTCCAGGGCCTTATGACGGCCATGTGGGCTCGTCATGGTGCCCGAGGGGAGGATGAAACGGAGTCTCTCACAGAATGTGTTCTGGGGAGGAAAAGCGACAGCTACTAAAATTAGTTAGCAACAAAGTAGAACAGGACACCGATAAATTGTTCTTGGCGTATAATGCTAAATTGATGGACGAGATGGAGCAGCACGAACACAGGTTAACTAAAGTTCAGCGACAGATGGATGAGGTGCTGCAGGATCAGGAAAGATTAGCATCTGTGGTAAGGGGGCAAGCTGCAGACCTTTCAGGGAGTGCCAGCCCCAGTCAACGTGATGAATGTGCAGCAGTTGTACAGGTCGACAATATGCAGATGTTGGTGGACAAGGAGAGTGATGGACCATTTAAGAATACCAGATCTAAGTTGCCACTGGGGGCATGTGGGGGCCCTGATTTAATGCTTCCTTTAGTGGGAGCATCAGATGGTTCAGTAATTTACAAACCATGGAAGATGGCTGACATATCTGCCATCATTCTGCAACTCCCTGCTTTGACTGGTGGAGGAAACTGTTGGATAAATAAATTAAATCAGCTGACTTCAGGGCAAACCCTAGCGGTGGGAGATTGGAAAGCCATTATGGGTAGAATGTTGACACTGACTCCTGATTTAAAATGGTTTACCTGCATAGATTTGGCTAATGCATTTTTCTGTTTACCGCTCCATCCTTCTGTCAGGGATATTTTTTCATTTACATTCAGGGGCAGGAAGCTACGTTATAGTAGGCTTCCGCAGGGCTTTGCTTTATCTCCAGGTATTTTTAATCAGGTGTTGAAGCAGTCATTAAGCATTGTACAGCTCCCTCCAGGCTGTGTACTGACCCAATATGTGGACGATTTACTTTTAGCATCCCCTACTGTTGAAACGTGCATAGCAGCGACTCTAGTTGTGTTGCAACATTTGGGAAAAGAGGGATTCAAAGTCTCCCGCGATAAGCTTCAGTTGGTCAGGCAGGAAGTCCAGTTCCTGGGGCGAAGGGTGACCGCTCAAGGCGCTGGACTGACGGACACCCACAAGAATGCTATTTTGGCCCATTCTAAACCTCTCACTGTTAAATCAATGCTGTCATTTCTGGGACTGACAAATTTTTCCAGACATTATGTGCCTAATTACACAAACCTTACCACACCACTCAGGGCTCTTGTAAATGCTCATGGTATGAAAAATCTGCATGCTAAATTAGAATGGGACATACCAGCTGAGGAGGCATTTATTAAGTTGAAACAGGCTCTAGCACAAACAGCTGATTTAGCCACTCCTGACTATACATGTCCATTTTTTCTTAACACATCAGAAACAGATGGGGTGGTTAATGGGATTTTGTTTCAGAAAAAAGGTGGTCAGAGACACATTCTTATGTATCTTAGCATAAAGCTGCAAGCTATTGAAATGAGACAGCCGCCTTGCACGAGACATGCAGCAGGAATTGCACATCTAGTGGAAAAAACATCACACATTGTCACGGGTTATCCACTTCATATTTTGACATCTCATGGAGTCATGGCATTGGTTAATTCTGAGACGTTTACTCTTTCTACTTTGCGTCAGCAGCGGATTAGCAGAGTTTTGGAGGCACCAAACATTATTTTTACGCATGAAGGAATAAACATGGCTGACCAAATCACCGCCTCTGGGGAGCAGCGTGACTGTGTCAGGCTGAATTCTGTTGCTCAAAAAATACGTCCTGATTTACGGTCTGATCCCTTACCTACAGGTTTTGTGCTCTATACGGATGGTTGTTGTTTTAGAGATGGACAGGGCCAGTTGAGATCAGGTTTTGCAGTTGTTGAGCAAAATGGGGATTCACTACAGACTGTCGTTTCAGGGAAGCTGGACGGCAAGCAGAGCGCACAGCATGCTGAGATAAGGGCTCTTATTGAAGCATGCAAATGGGGAAGAGATAAAGACGTCACGATTTACACTGATTCGAACTACGGGTTTTCTGTTATACATTATGAATTACCACAGTGGAAAAGGGCAGGTTTTGTTACTGCTACTGGTAAGCCTGTACACCATCATGCAGATATTATGGAGCTTTTGGATGTTGTACAGTTACCAGCTAACCTCGCTGTTCTTAAGTGTAAGGGTCACAGCAAGGCTGACACTGTTGACGCGTGGGGAAATAGGGCAGCAGATTTGGCGGCGAAAGGAGCAGCAGGTTACCTGTCACATGTCCACACGCAGCTGATTGTCACGTCAGCACAGGAAATGTCAGACAGTTTTGCTGAGGAAGTAAAGTTGGCACAGCAGGCTGCTGCGTCGCAGGAGATAACTGTGTGGAAGGATAGAGGTGCGATTTTTTCTGATGGCTTTTGGCGTGGGCCTGATGGCCGTTTGGTTTTACCTGCTGCGTTAAAACCCACCCTTTTTCAGGAGGCTCATGGTGCGGCACATGTGTCATACACTCAGATGAAACGTAATCTTTGTTTTTGGTGGCATCCCTTCCTGCCACATTTAATTAAGCGTTTTTTGAGTGAATGTGTGGTGTGTGGTCAATTTAATCCTAAGCCTACTATCAAGCCAGAAATGGGCGCCTTCCAGGACTTGTGCAGGCCTGGCGAGGAGGTCGTTATCGATTATAAAGATATGGTGACCCCTGTTAGAGGTTTCCGTTACCTGTTAGTGATGATTGATCCACTGACCTCGTGGGTTTCAGCTTTTCCTGCTAGACGGGAGGATGCTCAGACAGTGGTGAAATCTTTGATTAACCACTGGATTCCGTGCCATGGCTTTCCGACTAGGATCAGGTCTGACAATGGCACACATTTTAAAAATAAACATCTCCGACAGGTTGAGGAACAGATGGGAATAACCCACAAGTTCGGCACTGTTTACCATCCGCAATCCCAGGGCGTCATCGAGCGGTCTAATTCAACTTTAAAGTTAAAGCTGGCAGAGAACCACAGGTTTCACCGCACCCTGACCCGGACCCTCGCAGTGATCATCAGCATCTGAAGGGCCTGGTCTCCTCCTTCCTTCCGACCCCCTCCTGTCCCTCTCGCTGCAGCAGCTCTCTGCTGACCTGGGAGAATCTCTTTGCAGTGGGTGGTGTCAGTTCTGACTAGGCGGTGTCGACTGCCGAAGCCAGGAGGCGGGGCCTGGCCCACCCAGAAGATTGGTTGAAGTTGCTGTAATCATCCAGTGTAATCTATATGTGCAAAAAATTGGGCGAGATAAGCAATTTGGACTTGCTTTTCTCGAAGAGGGATTATACCGAAGAAAAAAGATCGCAAGAAATCAAACAAATTTCACAGCAGGTTTTGACCACCTCACAATCGGTGGGGGAAGCTATTGGAGGCGGGACCTGTCTGTGCATTTGTGTTTATTGGGGGAAATGTTCAGTTAATGAAGTAACTGTCATTTCAGTGAGGGCGATCTGCATAAAAGACAGTAACATTGGGAAAAATAAAGAGTCCACTGTACTGAATCATTTCATCACTCTGGTAGCCGCCTGCTGCCAGAGAAATAAACAAGAGCGAAGACTAGAGAACAAAATAATAAAGACTGAACACTTATTAATCATTTTTCTTGTATTTTACAGGTTGTTTAACCAATTTTTGTTTACAGGTGCAGATTGTTAGACACTGCCTAAGAGGGTGTCAAAGAATTTTTAAGTAGTTAATTTGTAGGATTTTTTCTTAATATTCAGTTTTTACGGTTTCATAAAACTTTTTAGTAATAAGCTAAAATATTTTAAGGGGTGTTTAAAGTATAATTAGGTTGACTGACTACTAATTTTTGTTTTACTTATTCTTTTTTCATTATGATGTGGTTTTTGTAGGATGCTTTTGGGGTTGGTGACAATTGCTAGAGTTTGCTTTTTTCTAAAAGAATATTGAGAATTAGGTTAAAACATAAAAAACAATAATAATAAATTAGAAAAATATATATATATATTGCTTAAAGGTAAAGATAAAAAAAAAAAAACAGACACTCTTCTCATTTTGAATAATCATGTTAGAAAGAGGGACGATTTGTTAAATAATATGTTTGGTAAATGGAAGACTCTGGCAATGTCTATAATGGTTTCTTTAGCAGCATTTGTGTCAACTATGGTGTTATGTGGATGTTGCTGTATTCCTTGTATACGTTCATTGCTCACAAAGTGTATTGAAAAAGCTGTTGGTGATAATGTGCAAGGTCAATATCTGTTACTCCCTCACATGGAGCCTGAAGGAGAAGTACAGAGGAGTGATCAATCTATTTGAAAAATAGATTGAAAGAGGGATTTGTTGTATTCTACTTTTTTGGGGCTATTTTTTATTATGCAGTACATTTGTTTTAACTATATCTTTTTTAAGCGTTTAGAAGTAATAGGCCTGTTTATATTATTCAGGGTAGTAAAACATGACTCTTTACCAGTATTTTATGGGGTTAAGGTTTTAAGTAAACTCTTGGGTAAAGATATGAACTGAAAGCAGGGAGGATCAGTTATAACTCTAGTTCATGGTACGGTCAGGGGACCTGGAGAAAATATATGACCTGTCAAGATGTAGAAGGAGGAGAGAGGAGTCATGTGATATGTTCTTTGTTCTTCTGTAATAAAAATGGTACACCCTTGTAGAGAAGCGAGTCAGATCTTTTCTGGCTCCCATCTGCAGGTGCGTCCTTTGTGAAACAGATATCTGTTTGTGTGTGTTGTTTTACTCTCTGTCTCTCAGTTCTGGGTCTTATTTTGCAACAGTTCCCGCCGGGGTTTTGGAGTTCGGCGCCCCCACCTCTCTGAGTAGAAAGTGAGTTGCAGAGCATATTATGGTACGAAGCCGACAACATCCAACTGGCTGCAGGCAGAGAGTCGGTAGCACGGTTGCCTTGCACCAAGACGGTTCTGGGTTTGAATCCCGCCCTGGGATCTTTCTGCATGGAGTTTGCATGTTCTCCCTGTGCATGTGTAAGTTTTCACCAGGTACTCTTGCTTCCTCCTAAAGTCTAGAAACATGATTGTTGGTTACTCTAAATTTAAACTCATTATGTGTGTTTGCCCTGTGTGTCACTGTGTTGCCCTGTGATGGACTGCCATCCAGGGCAGTAACTTACTGTTAATTAGTGTTAATGTTAGAAATGTCACCAGAAGACCAAGGGCCTGTAAAGGCTCTTGGCAAATGCATTGAGGAAATTAATGACTGGATGTGCCACAATTTTCTGCTGTTGAACAAAAACAAAACGGAGGTAATTGTCTTCAGAGCTAAAGAGAAAAGATTGAAGGTCACCACAGGGCTTCAGCCACAGGGCTTTTATCTCAAGTATGAAAGATCTGGTATATCAGCAGGACCTGGAAAAACTAGTCCATGCATTCATCTTTAGTCAGCTTGATTATTGTAAAAGCGTCTTTACAGGTGTACCTAAAAAATCAATTAGGAAACTGCAGCATATTCCAGAACTCTGCTGCTCAAGTTCTCACTAAGATAACTAAGACATAATAGAGGACAAACTTGTGCTCTGTTCATGAGTGTAGAGGAAGGACAGTGGAAGGTTTACTGCAAAACGCCAGTTTAAATCATTTGGGAAATGGTTTGCTGGCGCTTTTGGCAATTTGCATCAAAGTAGTTCATAAATCAGTTTTGTGCAAAGGGGCCCTTGAAGACGTGCTGTCTTGTTTCCAACAGTTGGGATGTCATTTGTTAAGATATCAAACGCTTTTGAGTAATGCTGTTTGATAAATAAAAAACTGAGGTGTGTTGTGCCATTCACCATGATGACAGTACTAGACTACTACTAGACAAACCTTCTGCTGTCCTGCTGTTGAAGAAGAGAACTGCTTGGCCGAGCTGAGAGAACAACTCGACATTCTGAGCTGACGTGGGCTAGCTGCAACCACCACTAGCCACACACCTACGGGGCCTAGCTGCTAGCCGGATCAGCTAACCACAACTGATTCTTCCTCTTTGACGCCAATTTCTCCCAGACAACAGATTCACCCTTCTACAGAGATATACATTAGCTTAGGATAAACAATTTAAATGTTGTTTTGATTATCTATTTCACTGTATTTTGCTGCATTTTTAAGATTTCATTCTTCAGATTGGTTGGGTACAAACAGGCCGTCCGGCCTGTGGTATAAACAGCGTTTTTAAAAGGTGATTAACCAATAGTCATTTTAAATATGTAAAGTGAGTTACTTCACCCCACCAGAGTCTTTCTTTGTTCTGTGGTGATAAGCTACACAGAATGATCCATTAGCTTGTGCTAGATGCTACAAATAGCTCCGTGCACCATCTATGCTGATAAACGCCGTTTATCTGTTTGTTTCTGGTGCTCATAAACTTATTAAGGTTGTTATTTACAGTATTCAAAATACAGATCGGCTTTAAAATGGCTCAAAAACTAGTCTCATGAGTTGTTTTGAAACTGCCTTCTTAGTTTGCCAAAATGCTAATATTCGATCTATCACTGTGATAACCGATCCATAAAATCAAATCAGTTTCCCAAAGGTTTTTGATTTCTAACTCAGCAAATTATTTAATAAAATATTACTTCCTCCAAATAATGTATTGTCTTCACTTTTGCTTTGCATTGTGAATTGGTTGGTTGAACACAAACCAAACTGTGCTAATTAGTCCTAAACCAATCGTAATTGGGAGTGATGGTAAGTTAGTTTTAAACCAAACTCTTCAATACAAGCCTTGGTCTTTAAGCGTATATATTGATACTGGACTGTGACATCACCATCAATTTACTGGTTATTGTTTATAGTTATATGCCCATTGGTACATTTTTACAGTTTTTACTTTTGGTAGTTAGTTTTATTATTCAGTTTTCTTTTACTTTGTAGTTTAGTTGTGTGTTACTTGTTTAGAGAGCTTGTTAATTAAAGCATTTTAACAGGAAAATGTAATTCTTTTTTTAATAAGCTCTTGTATTTTGGAAAGTTGTCGTTTGCTATTAGTCCATATACATGTGTAGTAACTTGCTGTTCAAAGAAAACCAGGGCAGAATTTGCTCCATCAATTATTATTTTAATCTATCAGCCTTATCAGACAGATATTAATAAAAATAACTGAGATTGAACTAATTGGCTATTATCATTATTTCCTGGATTCCAGGATGGTGCACCAACTTGGTTATTTTAAATGACTAATTTCATTAATAATTGCCCTAGGCAATTATTCATAGTTATTCATAGCCAACACAAACCTATTGTTCCATGACAGGTGTTTAGTTTGAATTCACTTGTATGTAAAAAACAACAAAAACCCCATCATTCTAATACACATCTGATCGTTTTTGAAAATGTAAACTGAAGCTTTATCTGCTTAGTTCAGGAGAAATCAGTGACATGCTGAACTATTATGCTTTTGCGTCCTTTCCACAAATGTTTTCAGCCTCCTGCTGATTATGAATCCGCTCTGTAATCGACTTGGTCCTGGAGCTCTGGAAAACACACAACAGAGACATGCTGCTAACAGGAAGGAGCTCAAGGGATTCACAAATTTCTGGCATCTGCTCGGCAAGCTGTGAACTCCTAAAGCAAACCAAGAGTGCATCTTAAAGCCAGCTCCAGCTGACTTCTGCAACATGACAGAGGAGCGGTCGGGAGTTAATCACCGGGTCCTCCGTGCTCAGTTCAAAGCCTCTCTGGGGAGGAAGGGGAGCTTGATTTCCCTGATGTTCACAGCCCGCCAAGACCGACTCCCTATCAAGCATGTTTTTTAACTGCTTTTAAACCTTTTCAAAGACTGGTGTTAACGGATTTTTAAACACCACTGACTTATTAATAACCAGGACGTTTTTTACCGGATCGTTTTAATCGGTGGGAAGCGCGGATTACTTCTCCCCCACCATGCCTCCACTCACCTGCAGTCCTGGGTGTGATGGCTGCGCAAAACTTAGCCAGAGGGTTCTGGAGCTGGAGCAGAGGATCTCAACACTCCACCAAATCCAGGACCATGAGCGCGACGTGGACATCATCTTCGGCCGGACTTTTGTCGCCACCATTCCCTCCATCGCTGGGCCTCCAGGCGGACTCGGGGTGCCAAACGCCCGCGTAACATCTGCAGCAGAGGAGGACCGCTGGTTCCAGCAGGGGGCTAAACCAAAAGCCCCCATCAGCTCCACTCCGGTGCTCCAGGGTGCCCGGTTAACGTTTGGGCCAGGTCTCCTCCAACCTGCCTGCCTCTATCAAACCGTTTCAGCGCCCTGGATGCGGATTTCTCTCCTCTGACATCCCATGGTCGCCGTAGCTCCGTAGGAGCGCCGCCTAATCCCTCCCAGCAGCAGGAGCAACAGCCGGACTCCCACAGCCCCCCATGTCGCGCCAAACCCCAGGCTGCAGCCAGAACTCCCCGAGGAGTGCTCCACATCACCCCGAACCCACGGAACGAGCCCTCGGCGCCGATTAAACATCGCTGCAGTCCTGGGGAAGCTTCTACACCTGGCATACAGCAAGTCCTGGATGGTGAACGATCCTCTGCCCAGCGCAAACATCCGCCTGCAGACCCGCTGCCCACCACACTCATCATCGGGGACTCTATCATCAGAAACGTGAGGATGAGAGGAGCCCTTACACTGTGTTTCCCTGGAGCCACTGTCACGGACATTACCGAACAGATCCTGCAGCTCATTGATCATCACAAATCTGTGAGCAAAGTTGTGATTCATGCTGGCACCAATGACATTTATGAACAGCAGTCTGAGCTCCTGAAGCGTGATTTTACTCACCTTTTTAATCTTCTAGAAAACACACGTCAATGTTTTTATTTCTGGCCCCACTCCCACTATCGGCAGAGGAATTGGCCGTTTTAGCAGACTTTTATCCCTTAATACTTGGCTCTCCTCCATCACCGCCGTTCACAATATTGGTTTTATAGACAATTTTAACATTTTTTGGGGCAGAAAGCACCTGTTTGGACCAGATGGGCTCCATCTAAATAGACAAGGCACTCATACACTGACATTGAGCCTGGCATGTCCACGCCCCCCCCCCCCCTGTCAACTACACTGGCCACAGCTGCCCCTGCCCTCTCTGATTCCTCTGCCACATCCTGATGTGCAAATGGTCCCTGCTCCTATGAACTCACCCCGGATTTTAACAGTAACTCACACACTGGACTTGGACCTTGCTCTACCTCATTCATACCTGTTATTATCAGCAGAGAGCGGACTAAAAATCATAAACCGAACAAATGCAATCCAAATAATCTCAAAAAGTTGCCAAAAGCCCCACTTTCAGTAAATCATACAGTCCCTTCATCTCCAATCACTATTAATATGGCACGTTTTTTAATGTTCGCTCTCTGCTGAACAAAACTTTTATAATAAATGATCTGATTTTAGATCATAATATTCATTGTTTATTTTTAACAGAAACTTGGCTGAGTGCAGATGCCCCTGTTGTTCTTACAGAGGCCTCCCCACCTAGTTTTAACTTCACTTATTCTACGAGGAGTAGCAAAAGGGGAGACGGAACTGCTTTTATAAGTTCATCAACACTTTCCGCCAAACCTGTTTTATTTGATAACTATTTTACTTTTGAATATAATGCAAATGTTTTTAGCACTCCTCAGATTTTATGCATCACAATTTATAGGGCTCCTAAAAAGAGTGCACTTTTTATTCAAGAATTTTCAGAGTTTTTATCAATTTTGCACATCTCCTTTGAAAGGATCATTTTAGCTGGTGATTTTAATCTACATATAGATAACCTTTTAGATCCTTTATCAACACATTTTTTAAACATCCTGACTTATATGGATTTTAGCCAACATATCATGCAGCCGACTCACAACAAAGGACACACCCTGGACTTGGTCATCACGCATGGCCTGTCCACCCGTGTGTCCTCTGTTGTTGACTTGGCTGTCTCTGACCACTACTGTGTGTTTTTTAACATCACCAGTTTCATTCAGCAGGAGACCTCTGTGAGAACTGTCAGTAAGCGCCATCTAACCCCTGAAGTGGCTGCAGGTTTTCTGGAAATTTTTAAAAAGAATCCTCCTATTGTTTTACCTGCCACCTGTGATTTTATTGTCAAGGATTTTAACAGAAGGCTTCAGTCCACTCTTGACCGGCTTGCTCCACTACAAGTTAAAAGTTTAAAATCTAAAGCTGCAACGCCGTGGAAAAATGAAAACCTCAGAAAAATGAAGAGAAATTGTAGGGCGGCAGAGAGAAAATGGAGGAAAAGTAAAACCACAATAAACCATCAAATATACACAGATCTTCTCAAATTATACAACAATGCAGTAAGAAATTCATACTTCTCCAAAATCATCTGGGAACATAAAAATAATTCAAAAATCCTTTTTTCCACCATTGATAGACTTTTTAACAGAGCTGCTAATGCATTTCCTAAAACCCCCTCAAACACTCTTTGTGAGGAGTTCGCAGACCACTTCAGAGGGAAGGTAGACACCATCAGATGTAAGATTTTATCTTCTCAGAGTAACATGGTTTTAGACAAGTGTGTGTCTTTACCAGAGGAAACGCTGGACAGTTTTGTCCTGGTAGAAGCTGGGACTCTTGATAAAGTTTTCTCCTCAGTGAGGCCCACTACATGTGTTTTGGACCTGATTCCCACTTCCTTTTTTAGGCAATTTTATGGATCTTTTAGAGATGAGATTTTAACCATGATGAATTGCTCCCTTCAGACGGGGGTCTTTCCTGCCGCCTTTAAAGGGGCGGTAGTGAGGCCCCTGTTGAAGAAGAGCAATTTAGATTTGAATGATTTTAACAATTTTAGACCGGTATCTAACTTACCTTTTTTAAGCAAAATTTAGAAAAAATTGTTTTAATTCAACTTAATGATTTTATTAATGAGCACAATGTCCTGGAGAAATTTCAGTCTGGTTTTAGGGTGAACCACAGCACAGAGACGGCCCTTCTAATGATTTTGAATGATTTTAGATTAAACTATGATTAACAGAGGGTGACAGTGTTGGTTCTACTGGATCTAAGCGCTGCCTTTGATACAGTAGACCACACTATTCTTTTAACCCGTTTAAAACAGATTGGCCTCTCTGGTGCTGTTCACAAATGGTTCACATCCTATCTCACAGACAGGACTTTTATGGTAAGTTTAGATACCTGCTCTTCTAGGGTCCACAGGATTACATGTGGTGTGCCCCAGGGTTCAATTTTAGGCCCAGTGCTTTTTAACCTGTATATGCTCCCTCTTGGCAGCGTCATCAGAAGACATAGAGTTAACTTTCACAGTTAGGCTGATGATACACAGCTGTACATCTCCATGTCTCCCGATGACACACGGCCAATGGATGCACTTTTTAACTGCATTTTAGACATTAAATCCTGGATGGCAGAAAACTTTCTCCAGCTCAACCAGGACAAAACTGAAGTTTTTGTCATCGGTCCTGAGGCTCAGAGAGAGAAACTTTTACCAAAACTACAATCACTGTCTTTTAATCCTTCTTTACAAGTGAAGAACATGGGCGTGATTTTTGACTCTGAGCTGACTTTTATTCCTCACATAAAAAATATTACTAAAATAGGTTTTTATCAACTAAAGAACATCGCCAGAGTCCGCCCCATTCTCTCTCGGGCCAATACGGAGACACTGATGCATGCTTTTATCTCCAGTAGAATTGATTACTGTAATGCCCTGCTTTCTGGTCTTCCCAAAAAGACTATATCAGGTTTACAACTACTACAAAATTCAGCAGCACGTGTCCTGATGAAAACCAGGAGGCAGGAGCACATTACACCGGTCTGAAAATCATTGCATTGGCTCCCCGTACATTTCAGGATCAACTTCAAGGTTCTTTTAATGGTTTTTAAGTGTCTTAATGGTCTTGGGCCTTCTTATCTCTCTGAACTGCTTTTACCATATAAACCTTCGCGGTCTCTGCGCTCCTCTGCACTCCTCTGGCAGCTGTCTCCTTGTCACCCCAAAAGTCAGGACACACACGCATGGCGAGGCGTCTTTCCAGTTTTATGGCCCTCACTTCTGGAACAGGCTGCCAGAGGACCTCAGGGCTGCAGAGAACGTTCATGTTTTTAAGAGCAGGCTCAAGACTCACCTTTTTAGCCTAGCTTTTAACTGAATATTATTTATTACCATCTGTTTAATTGCTCTGCATGTTTTATATGATTATATTTTTATCAGTTTTACTATTTAATCTTAGCACATTAATTTACTGTTTCTTTTTATAATTGAATTTATCTTAATCCCCGTTCCAGTGTTTCCTTTGTGGGAGCCCTCTGCCCCGGGAGCGGTGGTCGGCTGTGGCTGCCTGGGTGCTCTCCAGGTAGAGCTTGGGTGGAGGTGAGGGTCTTGGCCTTGCCTCCACTGGGTGCCCTGTGTCGGTGCCTCGGCTGCTGCTGTTGGTCTACCGCTGCCGAGGCAGATGGCTCCTCTGACGGCGTTTCCTTGCATGGTTCATCTACACTCGGCCCAATGACCTTTTTTACTTTTTCTGTGTGTGTGCATGGGAGGTGGGTTGGGGGGAGGGGGGTATAACTGTGACCATGCTTTTAAATCTGTGGGGGAGGGAAGGGAAGGTGGATTTATGTGGGGTCATTTTAATCTGTAAAGCACTTTGTGATGCTACTTCTTGTATGAAAAGCGCTTTATAAATAAAGTTTGATTTGATTTGATTTGATTTGACAACACTCATTGCTCAAAAAACCTTTACAGTGGCTTGCTAAAGACTGATCATGGGAATCAAGGTAAAAAATTATTAACATTTGAAAGACTGTGTAACACTATGATGCTCTATGCCTCAGTCTATTAAAAGCACACAGACAGCATTCGTCAGGGCTATCTCAGAGTCCCCACAACATCGTCGTTTTGTCTCACTGTGGTAATGAATGTGCCATCACTCACATGGTGTCACTCTCTGTGGTCCCTGCTGCCTTCCAGAAACAAGGCAACAACCACACACAAGATGTGCATTCTGAATCTAGGCCATGCTCCTCCTAATCACTGAAGTGCATCTGTGCATCCTTCTGTTTTTGACAAAGACTCCAGAAATAAGTTCAAGCTTTGATGGTTATTTCAAGAAGGGCTGTGGTTTCTCATTTCATGCAAATAAGCAAACCATTCTTGGTGTTTCAGCTTCTTTTTAGATAGATAAACACACAAAAACAACTTCCAGTGAAGGTCCTAGAATGACAATACCTAAGTAATTAATTATAATGCCATAACTTTGGCAGTTATTATTTCCTTTAGCAGATCCTCAATACCATTCTGATTAGTTTCTCCCTACTAGAGATGCACAGATTAGAATTTATGGCTGGCTTCCAATCTCTGATTGCCTAATGTTCTCTGCTTCAAGCTGTAATATAATAAAAAGTCAGCCTGAAAGTCTTAAATTCCTTGCCTTCCTGCTGTGAGCAAGCAACCACTGTAAAACATCCATCCATTGTCTAAAACCACTCCCCACGGGGGAGCTGGGGCCCATCTCCATCTTCATTGGTCAAGAGCATAAACAGTATATATGAGATGGACGGAGCCTCCGTGACGTCACCTGCAGGTTTCTGAACTAAATTGAAGCCCAGTGGGGGGTTCCTACCACCGCCATCTTGTCAGCGTCACAACCTTTGTCACGCGTGGAAAATAAAAAAAAATGGGGAAAGAGGTGTAGCTGAGAGGTACTTGGGGGCGGATGACTGACACTCTGACCCGATGTAGCTACAAGCTAACTGAGCTAATCTGGAGCTAACCAAAGCTAACGGAGGATAGCGGGCACTTTGAGCCAGGAAACCGCAATTGAGCAACTGCTACCCCTCTCCCTTCTGGGCAGATTCAATAATTTTAACAAATAAAATCATGAAGCCTTGTCGGTCCATTGCTTTTAGTAAAACTATGTGAAATTTAATTAAAACAAGTTTTAATAATCAATATGTAAAGAAGAAATGAGATCATTTCAACCAATTTTCTGACCAAGCAGGGTTATCTTAAATGAACAGCAGAAACATAATTTTACTGAGCAGCAGCTGTTGTGGAGTGGAGTTGTTTTTGGTTGGGAGGAGAAGTCTTGCGGTCGTTGCTTGAGAACCACGTCAGAAACTGGGCGGTTTGTTTGGAAATTTTCTTTTTTCTTTTTGGTGGTTGGCAAAAACTGGTTTGTGACTGGATCAGGATGTTAGATCAGAATGGAGATGAGGACGATGGTATGAACTTTGACAAATGGATTCCAGTGTCTAGTAAAAAAGGGGCGTCGATCCAACAATCCTCAATCTTGTCAGAATAGTAAAAGAAGCTGGGATGAAGTTACTTCAGATGAAGGAAGCAGAGTTGATCGTAGGAAAGTTGGGAAGGAAGAGATAAAAGTTATTCTGAAATTCAGGAAGGAAGATGAAAATAGTTGAAAATAAAGATAGAAGAGGTGGAAATTGCAATAACACTGAGGGATGAAAGTTTGTTGCTAATATGTAAAACAGAAGAACAGAAGAATAAAACCATGCATATTGATATTATAAGTAAAAAAGTTGTTTGTGAGGAAAGGGTTCTTGGTGAAAACAGATTTACTCGAGAGGTGATAACAGGTATTCCAGTAGACGAGGACTTGGAAAAACTCAGACGAAATATTCACAGAGGGGAAGTACATAACAGAAAATGACTGATGAGAACAGAAAATGGCCAAAGAATAGAGAGCAAGTCAGTACTCTTATGTTTTCTGTACACCTAGAGACTTTGAAAAGATTTAGAAAAGACTCTTAAAGATTATCAGCTCACATCTAAAGACTTGGGTAAACAGTTTTTTAGTCTCAGACTAAAGATTTTATAAACACTGAATCTTGTAGGGACACTATTTAAAAGACTACACCTAGGCTATTTTCGCTTCCCGCAAAATTCCTTCCATTATGCTCAGCATTATACAGTTTCTTTATGTACGAATGTTGTAGCATTCTTTGCCAAGATTGATGTGAAATGTCAAAAAAAGACTTGCATTCAAAGTGGGTACTGTATCAACAAGTAACTGGTTAACTCATATCTTTTTAATGCAAGGGGTTTATGCTGTACCACTTGCTCCATGCAGATGCACAGATAGCGCTGGTTTGTGCCTGTATTCCAGGGGGCAAGGTTGGCATACACTTTGTAATTTATGGCTCATTTCTAGGATTTCTTAGCCAGGCAACACAAATATTGTATTTGTTGTGTATGGACCCTACCAGGCTCCATAGGTGGCTACAAAACAGTTATTTATAAATATGACACCTATGTTTATAGCCTACTTTCCCGCAGGAACCCAAAAAGGTTGATGTGGGGCAAGGTGCAAGACAATATCATGAACAGGACTCAAACCCGCCATTATCGCAGATGTAAGCCTGCTCATTAACCATTGTGCCATACCAGAAAGGTAGAACCCCATCCAGCCAGGGTACAGTATGAAGTGGACAGGACCCCCACACGGTCACAAAGTTTAATAAAGGGAGCGAACAGATTACGACTCCGTGCGCACGGTTTAATAAACCAAGGGTACTGATTCTTACCCCTCAAAATTTATTACTGCACCTGACCCATGCCGGGCTCTGTAGCTTTGTGCTTCCGCTTGTGTGAGAACAGCTTTATTGGTTGTTGGTTATTTTACGTCACTACGATTACACTAGGACTTGTGATAGTATCAAACATGTTTGATTCTAAAGACTAGAGAAAGACTGGCATAAATCGGGTCGCCAACTGCAGATTATCACCTTACATTTACCGATCAAGACGGCGGGAGAGCGCCGAGACTTTAGCAAGATTTTTAAAGACCACCAGTCTTTAGTCTGAGACTGTGAAAATCCTTTGGTGTATCCCCGGCATTAGAATTTAAGGAATCGGTTCTACCGGTTCGGGTCATGGTTGGGTGTTTGAGTTTCCCGGTTAGGGCTTATGTTCGTCCGCCATTACGTTACTTCAAATGTCAAAGATATGGACACGTTGCTGCAGTTTGTAAGGGAAGACAACGGGGCCCAACCTCACGCCAATGACTGACGCAATCTGCTGGGATTCCTTAAATAGGAAACTTTTTAACTGATTGGAATGTTTGTATAAATGTATTGAAATGACTTCTTGTTAAGTGCCTTGAGATGACATCTGTTGTGAATTGGCGCTATATAAATAAACTGAATTGAAATTGAATTGAAGATGTCCTAAGTGTAGTGGAAATCATATTTCTGATGAATGTAAAGATAATGTACAGAAGTGTTGTAACTGTGGTGGTCAGCATAGAGTGACATACAGAGGTTATGCAGTCAGGAAACGAGCATTAGAAATCCAACATATTAAAACAGTCAACAATGTAAGCTACCCAGAGGCCAACATTTGGAACCAGTCAAAAATAAATAAATGATACAGGACTGACAGCAGACAAACTAATTTTGTTTATTGCATATGTCATCAACTGTACAGATCAGGTTAAACATAAGATGGAGAAAATAAAAATAATTGTAAGAGGAGCAGAAAAATGTCTTGCCATAAAAGATCTGTCCTGGGAACATGTTACTAAAAAACAGAAGGAAAGTCAGGTGGACCAAATAATAGGAAGAATGATTATTTTACAATGGAATGCCAGAAGTCTTAAAGCAAACGGACAGGAATGTAAAGCATTTATTAAAGATCTTAAAAGAAAACCAGATGTTAATATGTATTCAAGAAACATGGTTGAAGCCCAAATTAGATTTTGTTATTAAAGTTTATGTTAGTTTACGGAGAGACAGATGAGGGAAATGGAGGGGGGTGTATTACATTCATTAAAGAGGAAATACAATATAGATTGGTACAGACAGGTATTGATTTGGAATACATAATAGTTTAAATTTGGACTAATGATTGTAAGAGGCTTTTTTTGGAAACATTAATATGATTTATTCAGATTCAAATGAAAAGACTATTTGTTGTGGGGATTTTAATGCACATAGTACACTATGGGACACTAATAATGATGAAAAATCTTGTTTGTATTAATGGTGGACAAAGGTGTCAAGTAACTAAGTACAAATACGAAAGTAGAAATTTTGGGTATTTATACTTCACAGGAGTAATTATCTATCAGCGTTCTTTTTACTTCTACTCCTTACATTTTCACGCAATTATCTGTACTTTCTACTCCTTACATTTTAAAAATAGCCTCCTTACTCCTGTTTCATGTAGTCTTTTATTAAAAAGAAACACACAAAAACCTATCCAGAAAATGCGCCAACTGGATAGAATTTGACAGTGGTTTGATCATAATTTTAAACATCTACCATTCTGACACCCTGCTTGCATGCAATCCATTGCATACTGTGCACACAGGGGTCGCATTAATCGAATATTCTCCATATTTGTCAGTTTTTCTAGAACGGTGATGGAAAAACTGAAGGCCACTTGTTATTTTGACAGATTACAATTCACACCCCTGACCATTTGGTGCAGACTTCCTGACATTTTTAGCTTGGAGTTAAAGCACTGAGTACAAGTAACTGAATCAATAAATTGATGATAAAAAGATTCCCATGAAGCCATCTGAGCATCATCTCAGACCAGGAGGCTTTGGAGCGCAACTGTTACCGGTGTAGCTGGTTAAAGACACGTTTCAAAGAACCCGGTGTTAGGCCAAACACCCGTGCGAAAGAGCGCATGCTACGACATTTTCTGCTGCTGAAGCGATATGAAGCTGGGTTCAGAGAGTCTTTCCGACCTCTGATCACGTCAATCAGAAAAATGTTACATGTGTGTAACAGTGTGGCAGCGGAGCGCAGATTCGGCCTCTAGAACAGTGGTTCCCAACCTGAGGATCGTGAGCCCCAAGGGGGTCATTAGAGATTGCAGGGGTCTGCACAATTTTGTCTGTGCTGAGGTTGGAAGACTTTTGATATATAATGCTTCATATTTTATACACCTGGTGACACACAGAAGGAAACTGTATAGGTATTGATCTATCTTCAGTCATCATCTTTCTGTCTTAATGAGGTAAACTAATTAAAAAGAAAAAGAAAATATTTTTAAAAATCTAACTGTGTGCGTAGGTGACACCTGATGACTTAAAATGCATTTTTTTTGTGTAGCTGACCTCTGGCTGTGTATTACACAACGCACTTCACAGTCCAGCCAGGACAAAGCAGATGTATGTTGCTGAGTTCAAATATGGGGGGAGTTGGGTATAACTGTGATCATGCTTTTAAATCTGTGAGTGAGGGATGGGAGAATGGTTTATGTGGGGTCATTTTAATCTTTAAAGGCCTTTGAGTAACAACTCTTGTATGAAAAGTGCTTTATAAATAAAGATTGATTGATTGATACAAAAATTATAGGCAACTAGTCATCATATGCTCAATAGTCCACATATGGTTCTTTAATGTATTTGGGTTGCACTAAAATGGATACATTTTCATGGACATATATGCATCTGAAACAGGTAGCCTAGTGTATACCAAATGTTTTCAATATTAACATTTTTAAATAAAATTATAACCATTATGGCCTTAAGTAAAGGTTTTTTGGGGGGAGGTGTGGCTTAAGCTTTATTCTTGAACATCATTTTTTAAATTACATTACTTTTATACTTTAAGTAGTTTTGAATCCAGTACTTTTTTACTTTTACTTGAATAAAAACACTTGATACTTCAACTTCTACAGAAGTCTTTTTAAACCCTAGTATCTATACTTCTACAAGAGTATTGAATGTGAATACTTTTGACATCTCTGATGATGGACATGGAACAAGAATTATCATCAGAACAGGTGTAGAGTCGGCTATTGATATTACCTTCGTTTCTGATAAATTATCAGCCAAATGCACATGAGAGGTTGTTTTAGACACAACAGGTGGATGTGATCATTATCCAATTGTTACAACAATTAATTTAACTTTAAAAAGTTGCAAAAGATAAAGGATACAGAGATGGGTATTTAATAAGGCTAACTGGGATTTGTACACTCATATCAGCGATCATGAAATGAATAAAATCAATATTAACCAGGATGTTAATAATCTATCTAAACAGTTGCATTTGTTAAAGGTTGAATATGGAACATTTTCATAAAAAGCTATTTAAAAAAAAAAATAATAATACCTCCACTGGTGTTTCAAATGGTGCAAAATGAAATCATTTGAATTAAAATATAATAAAATAAAATTAAAATATAATAAAATATAAATTTTAACGGGCACGACAATGACGTAATGTTTATACCTACCGCCAGAAGCGGCCGCCGGGTGCCAGATACAGTCTCTATGATCCAACTATGTGGTCGGTACAACTCGGCTGGTATTGGAAAAAATGGCTGAGTCTGCAAGTCAAGCAGCAGCTTCAGAGCCCTGGAGGAGATATCTTTGTCCGTCTCAGGAGAGGAGTGACCGGAGAAGAACAGAGACTAGAGTAGTTTTAGGAGAAGCCTACACTAGATGGACCCACATAAAACATGTCCACGGCATCAAACACACGCGGGAACGGCGACTTTCCTTCTGGATCGGTAAGCTAACTCACTCGCTAACTTTAGCTGTCAGTTAAACTGCTCTAAAATACATTCCTCACTGGACACGGCGTATCAGCAGCGAACCAGGCAACCCACCAACGGGAATTATTTATTTTTTGTTGTAGCTACAACTTAGACCCACTAGATGTCGCTATAGTGTTCATGTTCCATATTCAACCTTTAAGCAAATATAGAAACAGCAAAAAAGGCTATTCCAAGATCACATGGAGGAAATAGAAAAAAGATTTTACCATGGTGGACTCAAGAATGTAACAAACTTATTAAGTCTTGAAACAAAGCTTTTAAATTGCTCAAAAATAATCATAAATTTCAGAATTTAATTAAACACAAGAAATTGCAGGCTGAAGTACGGAGGACGATTAAAAGAACCAACAAACGATTTTTGGAGATCTTTCTGTAATTCAAGGGGAAGGGAAACTGATATTAATAATGTATGGGGAATGATAAAAACGATGAATGGGATCAAACGATAGTATGGAATTTCAGTATTGTACGAAAATGATATAGTAGCAGTGTTAGACAAGGAAAAAGCAGAAATGTTACCAAGAAACTTCTGTAAAATACATAGTTCAGAAACTTTAGTAAAGAAAGGCAAAATAGGAGACAAATTACATTAATGGCAAATGAGCACTTTTTACCTCAATACGATGGGACTTCAAATTTACTAAACATAGCATTTACAAAATCAGAATTGAATCGGGCATTAAATAAATCAAAGGAATCTACACCAGGTAAGAATCAAGTCTGCTATTGAAGGCTACATCATCTTGGTGATTTATCTAAAGATGTATTGCTCGAGCTCTAAAATAAAGTATGGGAGAAAGGAGAAATGCCTCAGAAAAGGAAAGAAGTCATAATACTGTAGTCCCTACATGCAAACCAGGAAAAGATCATTCTAAACCAGATAGTTATAGGCCGATTGCATTAACTTCTAACATCTGTAAAGATTAATGGGAACATGATTAATAGCAGGTTAAGTTATTATATGGAAACTAAAGGATACATAGCTAAATACCAAAGTGGCTTTAGAAGGGGAAGAAACACTATGGATTCAGTTTTATCTTTAGAACATGAAATATGGAAAGCACAAGTGAATAAAGAAAGTATCATAGCTGTCTTTTTTGACATTGAAAATGCATATGATATGATGTGGAAAGGAGGGATTGTTAATCAAACTTTGTAAATTAGGAATTTCAGGTAGAATGTTCCGATGGATCAGGGATTTGTTGTTAAATAGATCCATTCAAATCAGAGTAGGAAATAATTTTTTAGGAAAATATTTTGTTGAGAATGGTACTCCTCAAGGATGTATGATAAGTCCATTATTTTTTTTCAATTATGATTAATGATGTGTTCAGTGAAATTGGGAGTGAAATGGGATTTTCACAGATGATGGGGCTATTTGGAAACGAGGAAAGAACTTGAAGTTTATGGTAAAGAAATTACAAGAAGCTATTTCAAAAGTTGAAGACTGGACATATAAATGAGGTGTAAAGGTTTATGTCAACAAAACAAAGGTAATGCTTTTTACAAGGAAAATAAGTAATATTAATTTAAACCCCAAATTGTATAAAAAGGACTTGGAAAGAGTAAAATGTTTCAAATTTTTGGGAATGTGGTTGGATGAAAACGGAAAGTCTTTTTTGATAGATGCAAAAAAGGTATAAATATAATGAGATGATTAACTGGGAATTCAAATTCAATTCAAATTCAAAAATACTTTATTGATCCCAGAGGGAAATTAAGTGTTGGTATAGCTCATATAAGTAATTCTTTAAGGAGTTGTTATAGATGATGATGGCTGTGGGCAGGAAGGATTTCCTGTAGCGGTCTGTATTGCAGCGAAACTGAAGAAGCCTCCGACTGAAGACGCTCTGTTGTTGTATGACTGTCTCATGAAGGGAATGCTCAGGGTTGTCCATAATGTTTTTGATTTTATGAAGAATCCTTCTTTGCATTATCATCTCCAGATGTTCCACAGTTGTCCCAAGAACAGAACCAGCCTTCTTTATCAGGTTGTTTAGCCTATTTAAATCCCTGGATGGAATGGGGTTCAGATAGAATAGCATTAAAGGCTATCTATATTGGATTAATAAGGTCAGTAATGGATTATGGGTGTGTGGCGTTTGGATCAGCAGCAGATACAATTCTCAAAAAACTTGATTGTATTCAGTTTCAGGCGTTACGTCTTTGTTCATGAGCATTCAAAACCACTGTACCTGTAAAACCACTTTACAGGTACAGCTTTACAGGTAAAAATGGGAGAAATGCCATTATAATTAAGAAGAATTCAAGTATTAGTAGTATACTGGGCAAGTTTGCAGGGCCATAATTGGAATCATATAGTGCCAGTAATGACCGGAATCAATAAAGATGTCAAAAGACAGAAAATGTAGAGTTTCAGATTATTCTATAAATCGGTTAAAATCTACAGTTCTTCCAATCAATTGTTCTTTCCAGAATCCAATTAATACACAACTGCAGTCAGGGAATATTACATATTTAGGTATCATTGTCTCACCAAGACTGGCAGATTTAACAAAGGTAAAATACATCCCACTTGAAAAAATGGAAGATGATCTTGCTAGATAGAAATCCCTACTCATAACACTTATGGGAAGGGTTGTTTCAATAAAAATGAGGGTTTTGCCAATAATCAATTACTTATTCTCAATGATCCCAAGCAAACCATCACTGGATTTGTTTAGATCACTGGACTCATCTGTCTCTAAATTTCTTTGGAAAGATATTGTCATGCTGCCCTAATCACCATCTCATAATTGTCCTCACCTGTGTCTCTCCCATCAACCACACCTGATTCTCCTTACCTTCTGCCCTTATAACCCGTCACTTCCCCTCACTCAGCGCCGGATCATTGTATTGTAGATGCCTCCTTGGTGTGTTGTCCTGCTCTGCACACAGCATACCCCTGACAGATATACCCCCACGTACTGGCATAAAAAACACTACAGGGGAGCAAAGACGAAGGAGGTCTAGATCTACCAAACTTTTATCATTATTTCTTAGCCAACAGGCTCCAATATATCTCAAGATGGTTAAAACATAGCTACCTAGATGAGTCTTTCATAGACATAGAACAGCCATTATGCAATAAGATAACAATTTCAGACCTACCATTTCTTAGCTCAAATATAAAATGACACGAATGCTTTAAAAGCATAAATATCAGCTCCTCAATGAAAGCATGGTAGGAGTTTCTAAAAATTGTAGAGTCCTCACTAATCCCATGCAGACGTACACCCATCTGGAATAACCCCAATATCTTGCAAAAATAAAGTATGATCAATTTTCCAGACTGGAGGTGTAAAGGAATTGAATACCTGAAACATATGTTTGAAGGAATAGACTTCATCCCATTTAATACCCTAGTTACACAAAGTATGAGATTGACAAATCTTTAGTTTGAATATCAACAAATTAAAACTATTATAAAAGGTAAATTTAGGCTCAATACAGTTGAGTTACAAATACCAGCAAAGAGTTTTAGATTTTTTTTTTTATCAAGCCCCCAAATTTGCTGTCTGAAATATACAGGACATTATCTACATTAGATGAATCAATAGCCCTTCCTATTTCAAAATGGGAGGTGGATCCAGAATGTGGATCCAGTCAGTTTGGACCAAAACTTCTGGTCTCAAATACAATGAGGAACATAAGTATTTGAACACCCTGCGATCTTGCAAGTTCCCCCACTTAGAAATTATTGAGGGGTCTGAAATTCACATTGTAGGTGCATTTCCACTGTAATGCCGTGTTCACACTGCCCAAATGTCAATGCGTTGAACGGCAAGATTACATGTTACATATCTATGATTGAGGCCATCAGAGGGCCGTTGGAGTCTCTGCAGGACTTTGTGTGCTTTGGCCGTGGCAGTTTTTGAAGCTTTTGCTCCTCTCCAAGCTTTAAAATGGCAACAGCCAGCAACGCAGAACTTCAGCTTGCTGAACTTTCAGTGTCATCCCGAGCATCAACCAATCAGAGCATCTCACTGATTCTTTTGAGAAATTATTCCTCTAAATTGGATCTGCTGGATTAACTAGAGGTGAACGAAGTTCATGCAACTCAGACTCTTGACTTAGCATGTTGTTACTAGCTCTACAGCAGGCTAATCACAGTGAGAGAGAATGGCTATCCAGGAAGATTGATGTTTAAGCACCAGCCAATGAGCGTTCAGGTCCCGCCCACTAACCCTGATTGGACAATGAAGTTATTCTGCTGAAAAGTGACATTCCAAAATAAATAAGACACTGTGAAAAACAGCAATATGAATTAAAAGCTGACTTTGGGAAAATGACATTTTGGAATGAAAACTGATTAAAAATGGCTAAAAACGAATTCCTATTATTAGGGGAAAATTTATAGTAAAATTATGTTTCATATTAATAAATACATCTTTAAAGGAAAATGAAAAATAATTCATACTAATGAGCTTAGAAGTTTATATGCATTCCGTTTTCACAATTTTAATGTCACATTATATATGGTAAATGGCTTGCATTTTATATAGCGCTTTTTCAGTCAGAGGACCACAAAGCGCTTTACACTACATTCAGTCACCCATTCACACGCTGATGGAGGCAAGCTACTACATTGTAGCCACAGCTGCCCTGGGACACACTGACAGAGGCGAGGCTGCCGGACACAGGCGCCACCGGGCCCTCTGACCACCACCAGCAGGCAACAAGGTTAAGTGTCTTTCCCAAGGACCCAAAGACCAAGACGAACCAGGGGATTCGAACCAGCAACCCACCGATTACGGGACGAATTCCTAACATCTGAGCCACAGTTGTCCGTATTTATATATTTGATCATTATTTATTCATGTAGATATTTATTTCATAATGTTTTATTTATTTAATTAATTTTGAGCAGTTTGGTGTTCAAAATTAAATGAATGGTGCAGGTGAGAATGTATGTGTGCAAGAGGGAGGGAACGTATGACTGTCTGTGTGTTCCTGTGTATCTGGTGCCTGCCTGGCCGGGTCCGGGGAAGCCGTCCGTCCGCTGGGGCTATTGGCATGGGGCAGAGGGGCGATTGGGATGTCGGCTGTGGGGATTGGCCTGGGGTGGCGGTGGCGCATGTCGGCCATCGACTGGCTGTGGCCCCCGCGGCCTGGTGGCGGGGGGGACCCCCATCAGCTGGTCCCTGTTGGGGGGTGCGGCGCCCTCCTGCCCCGAGCTTCCGGGCCCATGGCTGGATCCGCCCTGGCATAGCCGGTTGCTGGCTGAGCCTGTGGGCTCGTTGCTCCAGCCCCCCCGGCCCCCGCATTGTAGCTTCTGGATGTTCCCCCGGGGCTCTCTGTTGCTTCTCTCTTGTGGGTGCGGTCAGCCCTGCGTTGGTCTGCCTGGGGCTCCTGTGCTCTGAGGATGCATTCTTTGGCTGAGGTTACCATTACTAAATCTTGTAATAATCGGTACCATGAGCTTTTCAGTGATGCTGTTATTTTATTCATATACCTATTTGTGGGTTGTGGTTGTGTAGTTCTCAGTTTGCATTGTTTGAATTGTTTTGTTGTTGTTTCTTCCCTGTCCCTGCCTTCCTGCTGGTGTGGAGGGAGATACTGATGTTTTCTTTTGTTTTCTTTGTTCCCCTTCCTTTCTTGTATCTTGAATTCACCCTTTCCTTCTTAACCTTTTTTCCCTACCTCTCTTCATCTTCTTTCTTCCCCTTTATTTTCCGTCTCCGTGTCCCTGACGCATTGAAAAAAAAACCCCAGCAGTTTCTAATAAAGATTTCTTAGACATATATATCAAGCGGAGTACTATAGCAAAAGCTGTACTGCTCCACTTGTGAAAGTAAATCTGTCGGGCTTCTACTTGGTACTCAGACACCAATTCTAAGCTCCACACTGCCAGACAGGACACGTGTAAAAAAAGATGACTGTGCTTTGAAAGTAAATGAGCCAACTGATGACTAAGTTAACTGATCCAAGGTTAGATGTCACCAAACATCTGTCTCACTCAATTCAGCTGTCGATGGGATTACTCTCCACCAAGCACACCCAACAATAAATACATACACTTACGACACCCACAATATAATGGAGTCACAATTCCATATCTCATTAGATTCTGTTTCTATGCTCCTCTAATCTGGAACAACCTTCCAGAAAACCGCAAAGCTGCTGAAACACTCCTTTAAATCAAGGCTAAAATCTATCTGTTTAGATCATTACTTCTAGTCTGGATTGCAGCTTTTCAGTACTTCTCTCGATTTTGCCCCTGTAATGTATGGTTTCCTTTTTCATTGTATGTTTATTGTTTTATGTTTTTATCATGTAAAGCATCGTTGAACTTACTTGTAGCTGAAATATGCCATACAGATAAACATGCCATGACTTGACTCATTAAGTGGGTTTTCAGTGACCCGATGTCCAAATCTGCTGCCCCGTTAGTTTTTAACAAGTAGGAAACAACGAGGCTGTTTGCTTCTACAGTAAGATTTAACGGGTGTCCTGCCCCCACCTGAAAGGCGTGTGGCGTGTCGTCCACACAGTACACCCGCAGGCTGTAGTTCCCAGAGCCCGGCTCCACGCTCCCGAACACAGCCAGCTTCAGCCTCTTCACTGCAGCCTGCGTCAGGGGGTCGCCCACCAGGGCGTAGGAGCCTGGCCGGTCCAGCAGCAGGTGGAAGCTGGTTGAATCCATCAGGCAGTAACAGCCAGTTGACTCGTCTTCCACTGACATCACTTCCTGCAAAGACACCACACATGAAGAGTTGAACATGTGAAGATAAATACTAAAAATGTGGAACACACCTTATTTCTAAATGCTCAGTTAAATGAAGAAAAATCTAAATTAAATGACAGCAAAAACCATTAATGTTTCCAGGAACCTGAGAACATTCTCTCTGGAACGAAGCACTCCCACTTAACAGCATGATCAATCTGAGGAAATTCTTCATGGAAAATGAACAGAGATGATAAACAATTTCTTCCTTCATCTCTTTTGTTAAAACAGATCGAGTCAAAAGTTTGCATAGAATCATTCTGATTTAGCAAGTCATTTCTACCTTGGTCATTTCATTTTTATTTGACCATTTTTGCACTGTTACATTATTATAATATACAACAAGAAAGAAATGGGTTCACAAGAATTTCTCTAACATATACACGGTCATCACTATGCATACAGGCTAAAATATATGCAAATTTATACATTTAGAACAATATATGTATATTTTCAAATATAAACAGCTCAAATAAAATAACACTTCCTAGATCTGAATGAATGAAATAATCTTATTAAATACTTTGTTCTTTACATAGCTGAATGTGCTGACAACAGAATCACACAAATATTATCAATGGAAATCAAATGTATCAACCCATGGAGGTCTGGATCTGGAGTCACTCTCAAAGTTAAAGTGGAAAAACAGACTACAGGCTGATCCAACTTTGATATAATTAATGTCCTTAAAACAAGTCAAAATGAGGCTCAGTAGTGTGTGTGCCCTCCATGTGCCCGTATGACCTCCCTACAAGCCCTGGGCATGCTGCTGATGAGGTGGTGGATGGTCTCCAGAGGGATCTCCTCCCAGACCTGGACTAAAGCATCCGCCAACTCCTGGACAGTCTGTGGTGGATCGTGGAGTTGGTGGATGGAGCGAGACATGATGTCCCAGATCTGCTCCATTGGATTCAGGTCTGAGGAATGGGCGGGTCGATCCACAGCATCAATGCCTTCCTCTTACAGGAACAGCTGACACACTCCAGCCACATGAGGTCTAGCATTGTCTGGAGTTAGGAGGAACCCAAGGCCAACTGCACCAGCAGGTCCCACAAGGAGTCTGAGGATCTCATCTGGGTACCTGATGGCAGTCAGGCTAACTCTGGTGATCACATGGAGGGCTGTGCAGCCCCCCACACCATTACTGACCCACTGCCAAACCGGTCATGCTGGAGGATGGAAGATTTCTTACACACAGATATCAAGCAGAGTACTGTAACAAAGTCATAGTGCTCCACTTGTGATAGTAAATCTGTGGGGCTTCTACTTGGTACTCAGACACCAATTCTGAGCTCCACACTGCCAGACGGGACATGTGTAAAAAAAACTTTAAGCACACTAAGGAACTTGCTGCTGACACACATTCTGGACACGGAGGACACTGGCAGCACAGCCGGTGAGATGGAAACAT
This sequence comes from Valencia hispanica, assembly GCA_963556495.2. Taxonomy (NCBI): domain Eukaryota; kingdom Metazoa; phylum Chordata; class Actinopteri; order Cyprinodontiformes; family Valenciidae; genus Valencia; species Valencia hispanica. The sequence continues at coordinate 891,890 of OY747704.1, forward strand.
GGAGAATTTAAGACACCAACAGTCAGACCCCGGTCTCTGAACTGAGAATTAAAATGAGCATCTGACTTAAAATATGTTACATATAAGAATTATATCACAGTATGGTCATATGTATGTCTTCAGATTATACAGCAGTTCCACTTATTGATGCATTCATTGTGATGAGTAAAAATCTAAATCCTGCAGGGACTCTCCTGCATAATGCTGCATCAATGGATGCTCTGGTGCTGAAGATCAGCCAGTGGCAGCATCAGGATGGGGGGAGCTGATGAAGATTCCCTGAAGCAGTTCTATTCTATCTATTAGCTGAACTGGACCCGCTGTTATATCTATCGAGGCAACAGAACCATTCACCTCCTTCTTTTTTATGTCAACAGGCTGCTGCATCGACGCTGTGACACCCGCAACTCTTCCGTTTATTTGCGACCCCCAATTAATATTTAGCACAGATGTATATTTTTAAAAGCAGACTTAAAACAAACCTTTTTGTCAGGCTTTAAAGATCTAGAAGTACTGAAACTTATTATGTTCTGCTGTAATTTAGTTTGATTTGTTTGATTTTTTCTTTTATTCCAATCTTATTGTTGCTACAAGAAGTAATCATATAATTTAAACTTTATATTTATTTTTCTTATTTGTTTTATTGCCTGTGCTGCTGCTTTTATTTTTATTTTAATCTCTTTACTCTTGTTGTGTTGTTACACATTTTGTTATTGCTAACGATATTTTTGTCTTTTATTGCGAAGCACTGTGGTCACCTTGTGGCTGAGTAAAGCTCTATATAGATAAACGTTGACTGATTGATTGAAATATAATGGTTTTCTGTGCCTTCTTCATTCTCTGTGGGATTGCTCCTTCTCCACCTCTAGGTTGCCATGGTTACCTGCCATGGTTAACCGCCCCAAATCAGCTGGCTTAATTCGATGCACAATATTCAGTAGGCACTTTGTATTGACAGTTTATGGCAAAACATGGGCGTGAAGGGCGTTGCGTGGCAAAGTGGTTAGAGCAGGCGCCCCATGTACAGAGGCCTCGGTCCTCGTCACGGCCGTCCCCAGTTCGAGACCCTGGTTCGAGTCCCGTCCCAGGCAACCTTTGCCGCATGTCTTCCCTCACCTCTCCCCCTTCAAAAACTCTGTCCACTGTCAATAAAGGCCACTCAGGCCCAAAAAAACTTTAAAAAAGAAAAAAAATATGGCTTTGTAGGAGGCAGATATGATCCAAAATCACCTGAGCACATTTCTAGGGAGAATGGGATTTAGAAAGAGGGAATTACGTAGAGCTGTGCGTACTCAGTTTTATAGATCTGAAACTTACTAGGCATAAGTATACTTATTTTGCTGATATTATGTATGGTTTTAGTAAGGATTCTATATAAAGTTTTATAAATGAGACCCCAGTACAGTAAAATGGTAAATGGCCTGTACTTGTATAGCGTTTTATTTAGTCCTTGAGGACCCCAAAGCGCTTCACACTACATTCAGTCATTCACACATTCACACACTGGTGATGGTGAGCTACATTGTAGCCACAGCTGCCCTGAGGCACACTGACAGAAGCCAGGCTGCCGAACACTGGCGCCACCGGGCCCTCTGACCACCACCAGTAGGTTACGAGACGAACTCCTAACTCCCGAGTTACAGTTGCCCTAGCACCGTACAGTACACATGCACATGTTTTATCAAGTTCATTGGTGAAGATGTTGCTGACTTTCCTTTATGTACATGGACCTCCAGCAGGGCTCACTTTATGGCCAATTTCAAATAGCATATAGCATATGCATGTACACAGTCCAGTCATCTTGTGTATTAGCTTGGATTGAAAACCTTCCATGCCCTGCTAGGAGAACACCCCCAGTAATCAGAAGTAACACAGCTACAGCTTTCAACACAGCAGACAACGCTTCTATTCGCTAATAGAGAGAAATATTCATCTCAGGAGCTGCATCAATATCATGACAAACAAACAGTGACAATTATCTTTAGCACAATGTGAATTTGCTCTCAAATAATAAGGTGGATGACATATGGTAGGTTTAATCACAGCATGAACTTAGGGAGGTTGGAAGTTAGAACATAGAAAGCCATTTCCTACATGAGTGATGCTGTTACTACAGAGCTGAAGAAAATGTAGTCATTACAAACAACACAGTGTTTTATTTATGAGACAAGTCGAGCTGCTGGAAAGCACTTCATTATTTCCAAATAGAATGAAGGAATCAGTGTTTTCTTCCCTCTTCCATTCCTCTAAATCACACCTCAAGGGAACACATTGTCAAACAATAGCTGATAATGATAGGGAATGCATGTAAATTGTTAAAGGAATTAAATTTAAAAAACAGTAAAACAGTCCAGGAAAGAAACAAATGGGATTCTGATTCAGATTCTCCGTCAGGTATGTTCAGATGGTTTTTCAAGAACCCTCTCAGAGTGTTGTCACACAGTTGTGATCCGTTCCCTGGCAAGGAGACAGAATCTATCAAATTCATGTGAAGGTACAATTTAATGAGGAGCTGTGAGACCAAACAGCGTGTTAAAACCCAGATGGAGGAGCCGTCTCTCTGCTCACTCCCAAATAATCAAGTTAACTGGCTAAGCGCCAATTAAAAGTCATGGTAGCAGCAGTCATGTCAGCATATTGGTCTGCATTTCATGAAATCAAACAAACACAAATTCCATTGTTGAAGTGCAAAAACATAACCCACCACAATCAAACTAGTTAGTAAATAACTACTGGATAGCACAACAAGAAGATAGCAGGAAAGGAAAAAGAGGCAGACAAATTCTAATGTTGGTTTTAAGCTTTGCTGGAACAGTGAGACAGCGGTCGGTACGGCCGCCTCACAGCAACAAGGTCCTGGATTCAAATCCCCACTGAGCTCTTTCTTTGTGCAACTAACATGTTCTCCCAGTGTGTGTGTGTGTTCTTGTGTTGCTATCCTATTTAGGACCTTTTCTGGCATATTTGCTAACCTTCTGAACCTTCTGGACCTTGTAGGGACCAAAGCCCGGTCCTAATATGGTGGACCCCCTTTTTTTGGGTTAGGGGTTAGGTTTAGAGGTATGGTGTGAATTATGTTTTGGTTAAGGTTAGGGTTAGGAATAAACTGGTAATGGTTAGGGTTAGGGTAAGGGTTTGGGTTAGGCATAAATGTAGCTATTAAAATGAATGGAAGTCCATATAAAGTCCTAATATGGGTAGCAATACGGACGTGTGTGTGTGTGTGTGTGTGGGTGGGTGGGTGTGTGTGTGTGTGTGTGTGTGTGCGTGTGTGTGTGTGTGTGTGTGTGTGTGTGTGTGTGTGTGTAACTGGCTTTTTGTCCTGTGTCTCTTGGTTGCACAGGGTGTGCCTCGAAGGTTGCCTGCTGACACATTCTCATCCGTGATTCTAAGTGGAATAAATTGGATCCAGACAGTGAGTGGATGGTTCTAGACTTGTAAGAACTGAGAGAACACAGATTACTGTAGGCTGAAACAATAAACCAATAAACAAGAAACCTCCTCCATAACTAGAATATCTGATTATACTTCAGTGAACTTCTATCTTGGTGTCTAACTGCAGCTGGATCAGATCAGGATGAAAGTAACCAAACTGCATCATACTGGACCACAATAAGGCTTAGGGCTGGACGATATAGAAAAAGAGCTTATCGATAAAAAGTAGTCTTATTGATCGATATCAATAATTATCATCCATCCATCCATCCATTTTCTTCAGCTTAAGCAAAGAGACCCAGACTTCCCACTCCCCAGCCACTTGTTCCAGCTCCTCAGGAGGAATCCCAAGACGTTCCCAGGCCAGCCGAGAAACATAGTCCCTCCAGTGTGTCCTGGGTCTTCCCCTGGGCCTCCTCCTGGTGGGACGTGCCTGAAACACCTCACCAGAGAGGCGTCCAGGAGGCATCCTGACCAGATGCCCGAGCCACCTCAACTGACTCCTTTGATGTGGAAGAGCAGCAGCTCTACTCTAAGCCCCCTCTGGATGACTGAGCTTCTCACCCGATCTCTAAGGGAGAGCCCAGACACTCTACGAAGGAAACTCATTTCAGCCGCTTGTATCTGTGATCTCGTTCTTTCGGTCACCACCCAGAGTTTGTGACCATAGAGGAGGGTAGGAACGTAGATCGACCAGCAAAATCGAGAGCCTCGCCTTTCGGCTCAGCTCTCTCTTCACCACGACAGACCGGTACAGCGCCCGCATAACTGCAGATGCCCTACCAATCCGTCTATCGATCTCCCGCTCCATTTTTCCCTCATTCTTGAACAAGATCCCCAAATTCTTAAACTCCTCAACTTGGGGAAGGACCTCATCCACGACCCGGAGAAGGCACCCCACCCTTTTCCGGCTCAAGACCATGGCCTGGGATTTGGAGATGCTGATTCTTATCCCAGCCGCTTCACACTTGGCTGCGAACCGCCCCAGCGAAAGCTGTAGATCACGTTCCAATTAAGCCAACAGGACCACGTCATCTGCAAAAAGCAGAGACCCGATCCTGAGGCCACCAAAACGGATCCCCTCAACTCCTTGGCTGCGCCTAGAAATCCTGTCTATAAAAGTTATGAAGAGAATCGGTGACAAAGGGCAACCATGGCGGAGTCCAACTCTCACCGGAAACAAGCCCGACTTACTGCCGGCAATGCGAACCAAACTCTGGCACGGGTCGTACAGGGACCTAACAGCCCGTATCAAGGGGCCCGGTACCCCATACTCCCGCAGTACCCCCCACAGGGTCCCCCGAGGGACACGGTCGAACGCCTTCTCCAAGTCCACAAAACACATGTAGACTGGTTGGGCGAACTCCCACGCACCCTCCAGGACCCTGCTGAGCACGTAGAGCTGGTCCAGTGTTCCACGGCCAGGAACCGCATTGTTCCTCCTGGATCCGAGGTTCGACTATCCGTCGGACCCTCCTCTCCAGAACCACTGAATAGACCTTACCAGGGAGGCTCAGAAGTGTGAGCCCAATAATTATCAATAACTATCAAAAATGTAGAAAATATATTTTAAGTGCAGCCCTGGCCCTTTTATGCTTTTCTTTAAAAAATAATTATAATAAACAACACAAAAACTAAATTAAATTCTGCCCTTTATTCAAAAACCTTTTTTTAAATCATAACTGAAAGTTTGTAAGAGACAAAAACAAATCAAGCTAAGAGACCTGAGTGACATCAGTAAATACTAACAGATTGTTATTAACTATTATGTTATTGGTTAAACAATATTTGAATTACATTACTAATTTAAGTTGTGAGCTTTTCTTGATGCTTTCTTATTAATTTTAAGTTTAATAAGACGTTATTATATTATTAGCTCAGCCCTTTGGTTTAGTTTGTGTGCTAAACCCAGGCCAATCAGCGGATTCTAAATCAGTTAAACTAAAGCTAAGCAGCTACTCACCGACAGCTGAGTGGAGACAGCGCCTGAAACAGTGACTGGGAACTGAGGCCACCAGGTCTTCAAATTCAAATTCAATTAAAATTCAAAAATACTTTATTGATCCCAGAGGGAAATTAAGTGTTGGTATAGCTCATATAATTAATTCTTTAAGGAGTTGTTGTAGATGATGATGGCTGTGGGCAGGAAGGATTTCCTGTAGCGGTCTGTATTGCAGCGAAACTGAAGAAGCCTCCGACTGAAGACGCTCTGTTGTTGTATGACTGTCTCATGAAGAGGATGCTCAGGGTTGTCCATAATTTTTTTGATTTTGTGAAGAATCCTTCTTTGCATTATCATCTCCAGATTTTCCACAGTTGTCCCAAGAACAGAACCAGAACCTTCTTTATCAGGTTGTTTAGCCTTTTTAAATCCCTGGCTCTGATGCTGCTACCCCAACAGATGACGCATGAAGAGATTACACTCTCCACAACAGACTTGTAGAAGATCTGCAGCATCTTGCTGCAAACCTTGAAGGACCTAAGCTTCCTCAAGAAGTACAGTCTGCTCTGTCCCTTCTTGTAGACAGCTTCACTGTTGCGCCTCCAGTCCAGTCTGTTGTCAAGGTGAACTCCGAGGTATTTATATTCCTCAACCACCTCCACTTCTTCTCCCATGATGGAAACAGTGTTTGACTTATCCCTGTTTCTTCTGAAATCTACAATCATCTCCTTTGTTTTGTTCACATTCAACGTGAAACGATTGTTTCCACACCATGTCACAAAGCGGTCCACCAGCTCTCTGTATTCAGCTTCTTGTCCATCTCTGATACACCCGACAATTGCAGAGTCATCTGAGTATTTCTGCAGATGACAGGTCTCTGATTTGTACTGGAAGTCTGAGGTGTACAGAGGGAAAAGGAATGGTGAGAGTACGGTCCCTTGTGGTGCTCCTGTGCTGCTGACCACCTGGTTTGACACACAATTCTTCAGTCTCACAAATTGTGGTCTGTTGGTCAGGTAGTCATTGATCCAGGCGATTGTTGAGGGCTCCACCTGTGTCTTCAGGAGTTTCTGACAAAGCAAATCAGGCTGAATTGTGTTAAATGCACTAGAGAAATCAAAGAACATGATCCTCACAGTGCTGCCTGCTTTGTCCAGATGACAGTGGGTTGGTTGAAGTAGGTGGATGATGGCATCTTCAACTCCAACTCCACAGCGATAAGCAAACTGCAGTGGGTCCTGATACGTTCTTGTTTGCTTACTCAGGGGTGCCAACAGGAGTCTCTCCAGGACCTTCATGATGTGGGATGTCAGGGCAACGGGTCTATAGTCATTGATGACTGATGGGTGAGTTGTTTTGGGTACTGGAACAAGGCAGGATGTCTTCCACAACACTGGAACCTTCTCCTGAGTTAAGCTAAGGTTGAAGAGGTGCTGCAGAATCCCACAGAGCTGCTCTGCACAGGCCTTCAGGACTCTGGGGCTGACACCATCTGGACCTGCAGCCTTGTTCCGGTTCAGTTTCTCCAGCTGCCTCTTCACCTGACTTTTGGAGACTGACAAGTGGCAGGGGGAGGCAAAGGGGGTAGCAGCATTTCCTGACTTGGTTGAAGTCAAACTTGTGGAATTAGAAGAGTCCATGGCTGAGGTGAAGGATAAAACATCCGAGGTGTAACAGGAAAGCTGTTGATCAGAGGATAGTGGGATGTCTGTTTGGCTGGGAACAGGAGAGGAGGATGCTGAGCTAGTTCCTGAACTGAACCTGTTGAAGAATGTGTTCAGTTCATTGGCTCTGTCCAGACTTCCATCTATCCAATCCTTCCTGTCCTTAAAACCTGTGATCTTTCTCATTCCTGACCAGACATCTCGGATATTGTTCCTCTGTAGTTTGTTCTCCAGCTTCTTCCTGTATGCCTCCTTGCTGTCTCTGATCTTGACCTTAAGTTGCTTCTGTCTACTCCTCAGTAATTCCCTGTCTCCCTCCCTGAAGGCTCTTTTTTTCTTGTTTAGCAGTTCCTTCAGGTCACTGGTGATCCAGGGTTTGTTATTAGGGAAGCATCTCACTGTTCTGGTGGGGATGATGTTGTCCACACAGAAGTTTATATAGTCAGTCACACACTCAGTCATGGCATTGATGTCCTCTCCATGTGCTTGGCAAAGAGTCATCCAGTCTGTGGTTGCAAAACAACCCTGCAGGGGTTCTTCAGCTTCCTGTGACCATTTTCTCACAGTTCGTTTTGTCACAGGTTGCCTCTGAACAAGTGGTTTATATTCTGAACAGAGAAAAACAAGATTGTGATCTGATTGTCCCAGAGGAGGTCTTGGTTTGGACGTGTATGAATCCTTTACATTTGCATAAAACAAATCCAATGTCCTGTTTTCTCTTGTAGAGCAGCTGACAAACTGTTGAAATGTTGGAAGTGTAGTAGAGAGCGAGGCATGATTAAAATCACCAGATATTGCCACAAATGCATTGGGGTGCTGTGTCTGTAGCTTAGCAACAATGGAACTGATGACATCACATGCATTGTCGGCAACGGCTGAAGGTGGAATGTAAACAACTGCCAAAATTACACTGGTGAACTCTCTTGCTAAATAATATGGACGAAAACTCACTGCCAAGAGTTCGACATCTGGGCTGCAGAGATGACACTTCACAGTAACATGTCCTGGATGACACCATCTGTTGTTTACAAGCACTGTTACTCCACCACCTTTCCTTTTTCTACTCGTCTTCAGATCTCTGTCTGCTCGTACAGTAAGGAAGCCTGGCAGACAGACGTTGGAGTCGGGGATATGATCCAGCAGCCACGTCTCCGTAAAACACATAACACTGCATTCACGGTACTCTAGCTGAGTCCTTGTAAGGGCTTGGAGTTCATCCATCTTGTTAGCCAGTGATCTTACGTTGCTCTGCATCCACATCTCCTCCTTATCAACTCATCAGGGATTTGTGGTTTCAGTTGAGGTATTATTTCAGCTTTTGCGATGTTAATCAGCTGTTCCCGGCTGTAAACCACATTGTTGCCATGGTTACGCATCATAACAAATTGTCAAAAAGGGAAGAATTTACAGCAAAAATCTTTCCAGCTTCACAGCACCAAAAACTAGAAAGTATACAGGTAAAAAAAATGCACATTTCTTTAAGAAAAAAGAGGAACCAATGTACAAAAAAACAAAACTTAATATGTAGCCAACAGAGCCACTCCAACATGCAGCCACCCAGAGCAGCGCAATTCCTCCTCCGTCTTTATTTTTGAAAGTGTTTTTGCTTCTGAGGACGTGGTGGAGTACAGGGTGGACATTTTTAAGGCTAGGTGTTAGCAGCAGGTGTGTTGTGGCTGTCTCTGCTCAGACGTGACAACAGAACCGGTCGGCAGCGGCCTGCGGGGGCCCTGCTTGGGTCCCAACATTGCTGACCATAGTATTCGCTGTGTTTTATTTTGTGCATTATTGTCACATTCAGTGTTTAGGTGCGTCCCGAATCTGTTCAAAATAGCTGTAAGTAATGACTTGGCCAAACGCTATCTGATAGGCTACGATGAAAAAGGAAGTGAAACTTCTTTGTTATTTCACTTTTCATTAACCCTGCTCATGCTGCTCTGCTTTACTGCTAAGACCTTCACTGTTAATGAGGTGTTAGGACTTCTGTAAATACTTTATGTTTATGCATTTTGTATTTATGCCTTCTGCATGCTTATAAGCACAGCTTAACACACTGCGTTATGGTGTTGAATAATAACACGCTGTAGCCAGGAGTGTTGAGGACTCGTTTATGAGTCATATGAATTCTAATAACAGCTCAAATGAGGGTATTTTAATGGTGTTGTGCATTTGCAGGTATTATGCATCTTCAAACCCCTCTCCCTCTGTCTCTTTAGGTTAAACCTCAACAGTAAGTCATTATTTCCCACCAAGAAGCTCTAAGGAGCTCTGTGCCCTTTCAATATTAGAATGAAATCTCAAAGTGACATGTATCTTGACTCCGTTCTTACTTCCTCTGTTCTTTTCTTTCTCCTCTCACTCAGAGCTCTGGCACATCTCGAGAAATTGCCTAATTTTTGTCACACAAAGGCAAACAGAAAATACTTGTAAATGCTAATGTTAGGTAAACATGAATCTGAACTCAAAGGAGAAGCAAACAAGATTTTTTCTGGTGCAAACAGGCTGTTGTTCCTTATTACATCTTTCTTCTTCATAATTTGTTCTTTATTATTGTATTTACTGATGCTACCTACCATTTCAGGATCTTATCTAACAGTCATAGAAAATCTGGTTTGATGACAAGCCACCATTTAACACCTTCCAAACCAAGAGTCCAAATGCAAAGCAGTCTTCACATGTGTGTAAAATATTAATCTAAAACATATTTTAATTATTTTTTTAGAAATGACCTGAGCACACATTCTAAGTCTTAAAAAAAAAAAAAAAAACGTAGACTCTAGAATTTAGCAGACATGAATATCACTTATTTAACCTATGGAGAACGTATTGTTTCTTGCAAGGAAATACATTTACATAGCTACCAACCACATTTTGCCCTATTAGTAATTAACTTCATGGTGTTACATTGGGATTTTATGTGAAAGACCAACACAAAGCAGCACTTAATAGTGAAAGGGGAAGGCATTTACAAAGATTGTAACAAATTAAAATTGGGGTGCACGTTTCTGTTCTGCTCAGACATTCTGCAAAGATCCATAACCCAGGTAAGACAGTATCTGTTAACAGGTAAATATATTAGTCATGCCCTCCAAAAAAATCTTGTTTTAATGGAGGAATGCAAAGAAGAAAGTAATTTTTTTATAAGAAAACCAGAAGAAATCCTGTCTGAAATCTTCAACAAACGATGTAGGGAACATAGCCAAAATGTGGAAGATGGAGCCATGGTCAGATAGAACCAAAATGGAAATTTCTGAAGTAAGTGTACAGTGCGATGTATGGTATAGGACCAGCGTTGTTCCCTGAACACACCATCCTCACAGTAAAACATGGAGGTGGTAGTGTCATCCTGTGGAGGATGGGAACGTTCTGGAGCTAAATACAGGGCGATCCTAGAAGAAAATGTGTCTGAGGCTGCAGAACATTTTAGATTAGGGAAGAGGTTCACTTTCCAACACGTCAACAACCCTACTCATAAAGCCACAGCTGCAATTTACTGATCAGGATTAAAGTTTGTGCATGTGTTTAAATGCCCCAATTAAAGTTTAGACTCACATGCTGTTGCAAGACTTGAACATTGATGATTTACAGATGCTCTCCCTCCAGTCTGAGCTATTTTGGAAGTAATAGGCTGTCAGAACCTCAACACTCAGTCCTTTCACTCCCTTTCCTAATTATTGCCTACACCTGTCTCTAATCTGTCACACCTGATCCTCCTTCTCTCAGGTCTATTTAAACCCTTCACTTCCTCTCACTCCTGCTCGGATGGCAGCGCGAGTACATCGCGAGGCTCATGGTCTCTCTAGATTCTGCAATTTTGCGGTATTTTTCTTGCTCATTTTGGGGCTGTTCATGCAGAACAGTCGTGCCTTAACATCATACACCCGATGTGAGCTTTTGGATATTGGTTCGCAAATTTCCGAAAGTTTTATGGACAACTTCCGAGTCCTTCCTGAGATCGCCAGAACACCTGAGGCTTTGCACTCTGCCCGGCCGGGCGGAAGTGCTCGCAGGCGGCGACGAGATTGTAAAAAAAGGCGGGGGAAGCGTGGAGGAATAAGAGCTAAGCTAAAGCTAACACCACACCAGCTCTCTTTACCCAGCATCTTCCTTGCCAATGTACGTCGTTATTGAACAAAATGGATGAGATTCGACTTAACATCACATATAGCAAGAGACTTTGAACTGTAATGTCCTAATTTTCACGGAAACATGGTTAAACAGCGTAATACCGGACAATGCTATTGAGCTACCGGGATGCCATACACTGCGGGCGGATAGAACATTAGAAGGCTCCGGTAAGACCAGGGGTGGTGGATTGTGCATTTACATTAACAAAGCTTGGTGCACTAACTCTGCTATTCTTGGGAGACAACCTTGAGTCTCTCATGGTTAAATGTAGACCGTTTTATCTACCGCGGGAGTTCACTTCCACTATTTTAACTGCAGCCTATATTCCTCCGGATGCTGATGCCAAGCTTGCTATGAAAGAACTTTATGTAGCTATTAGTAAACAACAGACTGTTCACCCAGAAGCTGCGTTTATTGTTGCGGGTGATTTTAATCATTCAAACCTAAAGTCAGTGCTACCGAAATTTCACCAGTAAGTTTCCTGTCACACCAGAGGAAACAAAACCTTAGACCATGTTTACACAAACATGGCTGGAGCTTACGTCGCGGCACCCCTCCCCCACCTGGGACAGTCAGATCACCTTTCCTTGCTCCTCACCCCCAAATATGCACCTCTTATCAATCGCGTGAAACCTTCAGTGAAGACCATCAAGGTGTGGCCAGCGGGGGCAGATTGTTTACTCCAGGAAAGGTTTCTACACACAGACTGGAGTATGTTTGCTTTTCAAGCTACCAGCGGCTCTCACACGGACATTGACTGCTACACCTCCTCTGTACTGGATTATATTAAAACCACCATTGACAGTGTTACAACCCAGAAGCAGATCACCACATACGCAAATCAGAAGCCATGGATGAACAGGGAAGTGCGACTCCTATCTGAAGGCAGTATTGCCTTCAGATCAGGAGATGCACAAGCCTATAGCACATCCAGAGCAAATCTGAAAAGGGGCATCAAAGAGGCCAAGCACTGCTACAAGCTTAAGACAGAGGGACATTTTTCCAACGCTGATCCTCGACGCATGTGGCAGGGCATTCAGGCCATCAGTGACTACAAACCCACTCACTTCACCCCCGCAGCTACTGATGTCAACTTCCTGAACGAGCTGAATGACTTTTATGCTCATTTTGAAAGAGACAACAAAGAAACTGCCACCAAGCTCAAATCCTCAGCTGACCACCCGCCAATCACACTATCCTCCATAGATGTCTGCAATGCACTTAGCAGGATCAGCGCACACAAGGCTGCGGGACCAGGCAACATCCCTGGACGCGTACTCAGGGCATGTGCGGAGCAGCTCGCTGGGGTTTTTACAGACATTTTCAATCTGTCTCTTGCCCAAGCAGCTGTACCAACATGCTTTATGTGCACTTCCATTGTGCCAGTGCCAAAACACTCCAGGCCGAAGTGCCATAACGACTACCGTCCTGTAGCACTCACACCCATCGTAATGAAGTGCTTTGAGCGGCTGGTTCTGGCACACCTAAAAGACTTTCTACCATCTACTTTGGACCCACACCAGTTTGCCTACAGTAGCAATAGGAGCACAGAGGACACAGTCTCCATAGCACTGCACTCTGTGCTCACACATCTGGATAATAAGAGCACTTATGCACGCATGCTGTTTGTTGACTTCAGCTCAGCATTCAACACTGTCATCCCAACTAAGCTAATAGCCAAACTTGGAGACCTGGGTATCAACACCTCCATGTGCAACTGGATTTTGGACTTTTTGACCAACAGACCCCAGAATGTCCGATCAGGCTCCAACTGCTCCATGTCCATCACACTTAACACTGGTGTACCACAGGGCTATGTAATAAGCCCTTTTCTCTACGCCTTCTTTTCCTCCGACTGCAAGCCTGTGATCTAATTCCATAGTCAAGTTTGAGGGCGACACTACTGTGATTGGTCTCATCAGCAACAACGATGAGACATCATATAGGGAGGAGATCAAGCACCTAGCCACATGGTGCACTGAAAATAACCTGGGGTTTCATTTAGGAAGCTTGCTTACGCACAAAACGGGGTCTGAAAACTACGTAAACAACTTTCTACGCAAAGTTTGGGATTTAAAAAAAAAAAGCTGACGGAAAAATGTTCGCAACTTAAAGCACACTAAGGATCTTGCTTACGCACTTTGTGGACACAGAGGACACTGACAGCGCAGCAGGAGTGATGGCAAACATGAAAATGAAAGCTACAATTTCAAACTTGTAGAGCTTTGCGCACACAGACACACAACCAGCAGTCACACCCCCATCTCTGAACTGAGAATAAAAATGAGAATCTGAATGAAAATATGTTGCACATAAGAATTATATCACAGTTTGTTCATATGTATTTATGTCTTCAGATTATATAGAAATTGCACTTATTGGTAAATTAATTGTGTGAAGTAGGAATACTGCAGCGTCCCCTGCATAATGCTGCACAATGGATGCTGGCGCTCATTGAAGATCACACCACTGGAAGCATCTGGATGGGGGACCCGGTGTAGATTTCTTAAAGCAGAACTGGACCCGGTGTTAGATCTACTGACCTGCTGGAACCGTGCATCCTGTCCCCCGCTCTTCTTATTTATATCAGGAACGCTGCTGCATCAAGGCTGCGTCACTTGCAGCTCTTCCGTTTGTTTGTGACCCCAAATCAATATTTTGCAAGGATGATACTTTATAAAAGTAGACTTAAAACGCACCTTTTCTGTCAGGCTTTAAATATAAGTTTTATTTGGTTTAATAAATCCCAGTCTTAGTGTTGCTACAAGAAGTAATCATATAGGCCTAATTGAAACTTTATTGTTCTTATCTTTTTTATTGCTTGTGCTGCTTTTATTATTACATTTTTTAATCTTTTTACTCTCTTCTTGTCACACATTTTCTTTTTGCAACTGTATTTTTGTATTTTAATTTGAAGCACTTTGGCTGCCTTTGGCTGAGTAAAGCGCTGATTGAGTGATTGATTGAAATAAAACAGTTTACCGTGCCTCTATGAGCCTACAGGTGTCTCTGTGGAATTACTTTCTCCGCCTCTCAGTTGCCATGGTTACCTGTGAAACGCAGCATATTAGCTGGCTTGAGTAGATGCAGAATATTCACTAGACACTTTGCATGGACCATTTATGGCAGAAAATGGGTGTGTAGGAGGCGGATATGATCCAAAAACACCTGGGCACATTTCTAGGGAGAGTGGGATTTATAAAACGGAAAGTGCGTGCAGCTGTACGTACTCCAAGTTTGATAAATCGGAGACTTACTAGGCGTAAGTAAAAAAAAGTGGCTGAGCTTAAGTACGGTTTTGGTAATGATTCCACGCAAAGTTTTCTAAATGAGACCCCAGCTTCTCAACACCACCAAAACGAAGGAGCTTATCGTGGACTTCAGGAAAGTGTCAAGAGGCTCACACGACTCCATCCACATCAATGGAAAGGCTGTTGAGCATGTCTCCAGTTTCAAGTTCCTAGGGATCAACATCTCAGCGGATATGACCTGGACAACTAACACCTCCTGTTTGGTCAAGAAAGCTCATCAGCGTCTTTTCTTCCTGAGAACACTGAGGAAGAATCAGCTTTCCTCGACTATTCTAGTGAACTTCTATCACTGTACAATAAAAAGCACCCTGACCAACTGTGCTACAGTGTGGTATGGGAGCTGTTCTGTTGCAGAGCGCAAGGCACTGCAGCGGGTGGTGAAAACCGCCCAGTGCATCACTGGGACTTCACTATCTGACATCGAGCACATTCAGAGGAAACGCTGTCTGCACCGAGCTCGCAGCATCCTCAAAGACTCATCTCACCCAGCCCACAGACTGTTTTCTCTCCTGCCCTCCGGCAGGCTTTTCAGGTGCCTCCAGACCAGGACCAGTAGACTTAAGAACAGTTTTTTCCCCAGAGCTGTCTCTCTTTTACACTCTAACCCTCATTGATCCCAGTCCCCTCATATACTGATTGACTCTCCTCTCCCTCCTCACATCTGTTTTTAGTAATAACCATATGTACATATCTATCTGTAAAAAAAACAAAAAAAACAAAATCTGTTTATAGTAATAGCCATTTGTATATTATATTCAGTACATATCTAGTGGCAAATTATGTTCACAGTAATAGTTAACAGTATATCATATTCATAAATATCTGTTAAATTCTGTTTAGAATAGTATACAACTCTATATTTATTCAGTATATATCCACGTTCTGCATTTATGGAACCACTGTATATTCTGCACTTGCTGCTATGGCACTTCTGGTTAACCTAAACTGCATCTCGTTGCCTTGTACTTGTACTTGTGTAATGACAAAAAAGTTGAATCTAATCTAATCTAATCATTGATGTCGCTCCACATGGTGCTTCACCCTGATGTCTCCTTCCTGCTTGTTCATGATAGCTTGGTGTCCTGTCTCATCGTTCCAACTATCATCTTCATCACTTCAATAAACATCCTTGCACCATTACTATGTCTGGGTCTTTCCTTCATCCAGAGACACGTCCTGACATAGGTTCCCTTTTGGAGATTTACAAAGCTGGAGAAACAATAGACTTAGAACATGTCACAATGACACTGGCTCTAAAAAGGACAGACGAAGGTGGGGCAGATGGACACAAATTCTTACTACAGATTTTTATTGCAAGAGACTGTTAATTGTGTTTGTTCCACCTCCGAATGAGGTCCTACTTTGTGTTGGTCTAATAATTAAATGAACTGAGGTTTGTGGATGCAATGCACAAAAAGTGTTCAAGGTATTAGAATAGTGCACTGTGGCACTGTGCAGGGGCTGTAGGGGTGACTCTAAGTTTTATTATGAGTGCTATTTACTAGTTAGAAAATATACTTTGAAGGAGCAGCAATGCAGATCAGTGACCCCAATATCCCCAATCTTCCTTCAACCTGTGAGGTTCAGCCTACAATGAGTTTGGAGGGTAGATACAGCCGAAATGCCCACAGTCATCAGCATGAACAAAAACTCTTTGAAGAAAACTGTATGAGTTTCAGCAGAATGTAACTTCTCCCTGGGATTAATACAAAGTTTCTTGAACTGAATTGAATTATGTTGCATCTTTGTCTGGGGCTTGTTTAAAGGAACAGCTACAACTCTTAAATATTCTCCATGACAGAAGACAAAAGTAGACAATGCAGACTGTAGGCAGCAGCGACCCAAATAACATAAGAAGTGACAAGCACCATAACAGCCAGGGGCAAACCTGCACTATTAATTATTCTGATCTATTCTGGGTTTGCCAATGGTTTACATCATCTTTACATTCCCATTAGTCCCTGATGCGCTGTTCTCTTCATTATAATCCAATCCCAACACGGCAATCTTCTTCTCCCACTTGCCTTGTAATCATTTTGCCAGTTGCTGCCCCAAAACATGAGCAAGTAATGCGAGGTGACAATCCAACCAGACAAGTGGAACAATCAGCCTCAGTGGGGAAAAGGATGGAAAAAACAAAAGAAGGGACAAATTCAGAGAAATACATTGTGTCCTGTTGAACGGCAGCACATTTAAGTTAACCAGAATTATGACATAACAAGTGAAAGCAATACCAGTATGTCCTGTTTGAAATCAATGCTTGATCAACTGTGTATTTGGCCAGAGGTCACTGGAGGAACAATGCTCATGGTTTTGCTCATGATTGCCCCACGCCTAGATTCACTGTGTTGTGCCTTTCCTGGTCTAATAATCAATAATTTCTGTTTCTAACTCCCCCACCAGCCGGCCTGCCATTCTCCGCTCACAGACTGACAGCAGCCATGCCTCTCCCTGGCCATTACAAGCTGTAATTGTTTCTTTATTTCCCTCCTGACAGACCGTGAGTGTTCCATTCACATGGCCTTATGTCACACCCTGGAGACACACGGAACAGGAGGTCACATCAATCAGCTCACCCAAGAAGGCCCAACAGTCTTTCATGAGTGACACTTAACTCACCAGCCATACTGACTAAGTGACTTTTGTCACATAAAGTACAAATTTACAGAGAACAGCAGAGAGTGGTTACCAGTAGTTTGAATGATATTCATTGGGGGCAATAATTATCTAATTTTTGATTTAGTAAGTTTGTTCACTATCAAGATGAGCAGGAGTCTCTCATTTTTATTGACTTAGTTTGATTTTGTTGTGGAGAGACCAAAGGTGTCAAGTAACAAAGTACAAATACTTTGTTACCTTACTTAAGTAGACATTTTGGATATTTACAGTTCACAGGAGTAATTATGTATGGGCCTACTTTTTACTTCTACTCCTTACATTTTAAAAATAGCCTCCTTACTCCTGTTTTATTTAGTCTTTCATTAAAAAGAAACACACAAAAACCTATCCAAAAAATGCGCCAACTGGATAGAATTTGACAGTGGTTTGATCATAATTTTAAACATCTACGATTCTGGCACCCTGCTTGTATGCAATCCATTGCATACTGTGCACACAGGGGTTGCGTTAATCGAATATTCTCCATATTCGTCAGGTTTTTTAGAACGGTGATGGAAAATCTGTAGGCCACTTGTCATTTCGACAGATTACAATTCACACCCCTGACCATTTGGTGGGTTTGGGGTTAGTGTCTGTGGTTTATTTTGTATAAATCTACAGTTGAAACCAGATATTTGCATACACGTCAGGACAAAAAACAGATAGAGAGAACTGTGTGAAGAATTGTGTATATATATATATATAAACAATTTTTTTATCATATTATCCACAGTGTAGCTGTGAATTAATTGCGATTAATCAGGATTCCTAAATATAACTGAAAAAGTACCAATTTTGTTGTATATAAAGGACAAAACTGGATGATGTTGCTCTTTTTTTAAAAAGAAATACAGGTGAGAACTTTTGTTTTGAACTCCAATATCACATTTACACATGGTCATTTTAACCTATTTATCTTTTAGCCAGTTGCTAAGGCAAGCTAACTGGTTAAAATATTCTGAATGTAAAGATGACCATTTTTGGGATTATTTGTTTATCAACACAGCAGATGTTCCAATTGGTTTTCCTGATAGTTTGCAAGCAAAAATATTTTGTTTACCTTGAAAGGGGCCAGTCGATGGAATTCTATAGAACTTACGCGTTTTGTTGTTTTTATCAAAGCGATTGGTGCAACCCACAATACAGCAAGACATGATTGCAGACGACACGCACAGTAGAGCAGGGAGTGACGCAGACCGACGATCCGTTTATACAGCCTGCGACTGAGAAGAGATGTTCACATGGAACAGATGCAGTCTGGGTCTGCCATGCTAGTTACGTGACGAGTGAGCACTGAAAGCAGTGTGGGTTGAATTGTGGGTTAAATAGGGCGGGTCATTCTGTGCATGCGTAAAAAAACGAAGACATTTTTATATCAAGGACCTTTCTAAAACCCAAATTCACCTTACAGACAAGAAAAAACAGAGGAGTAATACATCATGGGGCCCCTCCTAGTTAAAGGAGTCATGACCTGTAATTTTCACTTTTCCATGAGAAAAAAGGTATGTTATGATTGCCTAACGATTATAAACTGTCCGGGAAGCCGATATTTAAAAGTGAAGCGTTTGTTTACCCCTGGGTTCGTCAACCAGCCCACGCCCACTCAAATACGTGGTTTTAATTTCTGGCCGACTTGACGTCAAGTCGGCGCAGGATATACCATATATAGACATCGCAGACCTACCTATGCTGCAGGAAGCTCTCCCTCACTCCTCTCCCCCTCGCTCCTCTCCCCCTCATATTCAGTCGAGCGCCCCCATTACTGAATTCTAGTGATGGGAATTCCAGCTCTTTTTGGAGAGCCAGTTCTTTTGGCTCAGCTCACCATAAAGAGGCGGCTCTTTCAGCTCCTCAGATTTTCTGTTGCTTTAAGTGTATTTATTACCAAAATTAATGCAAAACAATGTGTACCAAATGCACCAAAACAAGCAGGGGGGAATGAAAAAATAAAAAAACCGGCTCCCAATGACGAGCCGGCTCCCATCGTTCACTTCAAAGAGTTACCTCTTAGAGCCAGTTCGTTCGCGACCGACACATCACCGATTCAAAGCACAGAACTCTACCGTGAAAGATGCAGAGAGTTTCTTCACGCAATGATGCATGAAGAAGACATATTCGTTTCAGCCTTTTATTTTAATCAGCTAAATCAGCTAAAACCATTTCTACCAGAAACGTAGTGCAGAAGTGAGTTGCTCTATTGTTGACTGCCAGAATCAACATGGAAATATTTTTTCTTTTTTTTTTTACGCCGGAATCCTTTACGAATTTGGGACAATATCAGGCGAAGTTGGCATCGAAGCTCCGTTTGGAAAAAGGGGCCATTCCAACAATCAGAGACTTGCCTGCAATTGAAACGGTAAGACTGTGTTTTTATTGCTCTGCTGTGTGTAACAAACAGCAGCTAACTGCTAATGTGGCTATTGTATGCTAGCGGGAGTAGTAGATATGGGTTAGATATGCTGAAGCGTTACCTGGGGGGTGTCAACCCCCCTCCTTCCTGCCACCAATCAACGCGCCCCTCATTTGCATTATCACAATGACCGTCCACGACAGCCAAAGTATCGCATCAGATCTCACGAGACAATAATGCCTTCAGAAATAAGGGTCAGAGGAGCTCTATGATTATTTTTTTCACTTTTTTTCAACTTTATTTTTTAGAAGGGCCTTAAAGACTATAATAGAGCGTGGGTATCTAAGATAATACTAGGTTATGACTCCTTTAAATATCTACATGCTCGCACTTGCCCAGATTATAACAACGAATAAGATTAGTTACCATAATTATGTAGATGATACTCAGCTCTACATTACGATGTCACCAGGTGACTTTGAACATCCAAACCCTAATTTAATGCTTTAAGCAAAAAATGGATGGATGTGTCATAACCTTCTCCAGCTGAACAGAAACAAAACAGAAGTAATTACTTTTGGACCTAAAGAAGAATGATCAACAGTCAGCACACAGCTTCAGTTAATACAGCTAGAAACTACTGATCAGGCCTGAACTCTAGGTGTAGTAATGGACTCAGACCTGAACCTCCAGGGTCACATAAAGACAATAACAAGGTCAGCCTTCTATCACCTGAAAAACATTTCTAGAATTAAAGGACTGATGTCGCAACAGGACCTCAAAAATCTCATCCATGCGTTTATCTTTAGTCGGATTGATTACTGCAACAGCGTCTTCACAGGTCTGCCTATTAAAGTCAATAAGACAGCTGCAGCTGATCCAGAACGCTGCTGTTCGTGTTCCTCACTAGAACCAGGAAAGTAGAGCACATCACCCCAGTTCTAATGTCCTTACACTGGCTCCCTGTAGCTCAGAGAATAGACTTCAAAACACTCCTACTAGTTTATAAACCATTGAATGGCTTAGCACCAAAGTTTGTTGAAGATCTACTGTTACTATAGCAATCCACCAAAACACTCAGGTCTTCCAACTCTAGTCTGCTAATCATCCCAGACGACTGTTCCACAAAGCAAACCTATCTCAAAAGCCAGGCTTACTTTGACAATCCCGGTTTAGTTTCCCAAAATATCAGTTCCATGAACAAGGCTAACACGAGGCCCTCTTACTCACTATGGGAACATATGCTCTTGGACAAGCCTGCTCCATGGCAGGCTAGTTATCAGGTTTATTTTCACTTGATGAATATGATTGGACATGCAATGTGATGTCACACTGCAGGATTGGGATTATTCTGCTGCTGTTCTTTCCCCCCCCACACACACACCCTCCAATATCAAGTTATTACAGCAGTTGCAGCAGCTACAGTTTCCCGCTTGGTGGCTAAAATGTGCAATCCAATGTGGGGTTTTGTCTTTGTGGTTCTACCTAGATGGATTTTTAAAAAAACATTTTGAAGAATATTACTGTATTTGATCTTTACTTGCTGCCAGAAAGTTTTTGTTCCACATATGTCACGAGACTATCCTACAACAACAGAGTGTCTTCAGTCGGAGGCTTCTTCAGTTTCGCTGCAACACAGACCGCTACAGGAAATCCTTCTTGCCCACAGCTATCATCTACAACAACTCCTTAAAGAATTAATTATATGAGCTATACCAACACTTAATTTCCCTCTCGGATCAATAAAGTTTTTTTGAATTTGAATTGAATTTGAATGTTGCTCCTGACACCAAGCATTATTAATAATTACAAATATATCACTTTTTGTCTAAGATGGACCCATAAAATCAACATGCTGTCCTATCTAAATGTGTTCAAATATCCTTAAAGCACTGGTAACAAAATAAATATGTATTTTGAAGGCTTGAAACTGTTCTTATTTAGTTAAATATTTTTACATCTGTACTTAAATCACGTTCTAACACATTTAACATGTCAGCTATTTTCTGTCATGTGTTATATTCTGATTTTAATAATTCACAACATACTCAGCTTATCTTGCCCTACCCAACAAGGTAATAGGATTTATGAACATAAATTTAGAAGTTTATAGTAAGAAGAATAATTCACATTATTACACCATGCAGCCTCACAAGCTTTTTTATGCAGCTGGTGTTCCCCTTATTGCTTATGATGTATTTGGGATGCTCATAGGCTTGCATTAATAATTATTGCTCCGCCTGGGAGAAGAACGGAGCTCTTTCCGTTCCTTCCATTCCATTCTCATTTATTGAGCTTTGATTGAGCCTCGATTTTTTGAGCTCGCTTCGTGGAAACCAAATATGGAGAAGCAGTTTTCAGTTCCTATGCTCCCCTTAACTGGAACAAACTTCCAGACAACTGCAAAGATGCTGAAACACAGATTTCCTTTAAATAAAAGCTAAAATCTGTTTACGGCTGTCTTTGAGTAACTGATAACTACTAAAAGCTGGAATGTCATAACAGTAGAATGTCTTAATGTTGTTTATGCTTTTGATGTTGTGTTTTCTGTTTTTATTATTGTTTTTTTGCTACTTTTATTTTTATCTGGGTGCCATACAGATAAAGTTGCCTTGCCTTGCCTATAGCAGACCGATGTAAATAACTTTCCCAAATTCAATGATGGTGATAAACGTCTTCAATAACTCCACAATCTCTTCCTTTATACCTGGATAATGTCTAGCTGTAGTCCCAAAGGACTCCAGAGTGATGTCTGTTTCACCCTACAATTATGTATGTTTTTCAGAAATTCTCAAAAATAGGCTTTAGCCTGGAGTAAAACAGTTATGTTTGCAATTTTACCTCAATGAATGTGTGCCTACATTCTGATATGAATAGAAAAAAAAATATTGTCTCTGGATGCAACTTAATCTTCAGTCAGATATAACATTTTATTTTTGCTTTAACAATAATCCTTTGTACAGTTTTATTATAAACTTCGCAACACCCATGAAAAATTGACAATTGCCTTGACCTGGCATACCTGGGAGATCATACTGTATGTGCAAACAAGAGGAGGACAATACATTCAGCCACAGCAAACAAAGTGAGCTGACAGATCTGTCTGCTTTCTGAGCTACCAAACCTCAATTATGCTGACATTTAGCTTCAAGGAAAATAGGAACTACAGAAGAAAAGATAAGCAATGCGGACCAAATGGTATTTGTTGAGTCAGCTTCAGATTTGATGCACTGTAATGTAGTTGACAGGTGTTCGACCTGTGGCTTACCTCCCATTTACTGTCCTGGGTTTTCCTCTTGAGCTGAATGTTCCAGTTCTCAGGATCCACTTCTGCACAGTGGGAGATGGTCATGGCAACAGGGCAAAAAAGATCCAGGCCTGATGGGCCGTATGTCACCTCTGGGCCCAGAAGGATTTCACAGCCTTCCAGTGTCTTGCCACTAAACGTTAAAGACACATAAACACACAAAATGTTTCTGGTGCGATTGCAGAGAAATAATAAAAACACAAAGATGTAGTCTGTCTTGGTAAATGCTGAAGTGAATGACTGAAAGGAGATGTGTTAAACATAGTTGCAGTAAATGTCTGTTTTAGCTCAGTTAGGAATAACTTAATTATTTATATTTGCTAAATGCCAGAATAATGAGAAAGATATTTTTCAGATTATTATTTTTTTATTTCTTCAAATTGTGAAATGTTAATCTTCTCAGCTTTAGGACTTATTTGAATAGTTTTGGATTTCCTTCCATAAGCTTCTCACAGTAGGTTGGTGGGATTTTGGTCTATTCCTACTGAAAGAACTGGTGAAACTGGGTCAGGTTGGTAGCCAGCCTTCCTTGCTCTCTGTAGGTGCTGAAGGAAGAGTAGCCACTCCTAATCTCTCATCTTATCTCTCCCTCCTTTCTTATTTTCTCATTTTTTTCTTTTATTAGTTACTTTATACACCCAGTCTCTGGAGTTACTGTATTAGTTTTTTTTCTGGATTACTTTACTAAGAACTGTCAATGAACAAAATGGTGTTTTGCTCAGCTGAGGACTTTGAGAAACTGCCTCAGAGAATGCAAGCAATGGAGACAAAGATATGTCGTCTTGAGGTTAACATGGAATTAAACACTGGATATGGAAATGAGACAACTTTACCGATGACTACACGCAGGGAGGAAGAACCTGGTAGCCCGGTGTTAACTCGGCCCAACAGTCTCACACTGAAGCCACAGAACGACGCTACTCCCTCAGCCAAAAGGCGCTTAATGTGTGGAACACCCCATTCACAGTTTGAACACTGGCTGGCTTCTGAATCTACACCTGCTTTTTCTGTTCTGAGGAAGAAAAAACAAAAGATATTCCAATGCAAAACAAGAGATATCACTCCCCCAGGAATCCCACTGAAAAACAGATTTGCAGCCCTCAGTTCCCTGAAAGTCGACACATCCCCCGGGACCAGTCAAGGTCACCAGGAGAAATCCAGCCACATGAAGCGGACACATAAGAAAGTAAGAACCCCCGCAGCAAAAGTTCTCATCATACATGACGGATCAATTAATGGTATTGAAGACTTCTATAACCAGAACACTAGTTAATAGCAACTCCAAAAAAATACTGTGAGATTAATATTAGAAAAAATACTGAAAAAATAGATCAACACCCTAAACTGGAAAAGCTTGTTATCCACACAGGATCAACTGATATAGCCAAAAAAACTGTCAGAGATTGCGAAGAGAGACTTCTCTGATCTGCTACAGAGACTTGATGGACTTAACATGGACATCTTTATCATTGGACCAGTTCCTGAAGGGAATGATGAAAGGTACAGTAGACTTTGCATGCTCTAAAGATGGTTAAAGAGAAAATCTGTTGAAAAATCAATCTCATTAATTAATCATTTTAAAATATTTGGATGTGCCAAGCATCTGTTTAAGGAGAACCAACGTTATTTCAACAAGGCCGAAGTGAGACTGCTGACCTCAAACATGTTTTGTTATCCAAACTAGAACGCTCAACACTAAGCACCTGACAGCTGACCTCGAAGCACTGCCCGTGGATACTATCAGAGAGCAAACACTTCCTCACACACAGCAAGTTAAAATTCAATTCAATTCAGTTTATTCATATAGCACCACTTCACAACAGATGTCATCTCAAGGCACTTAACAAGAAGTGATTTCAATACATTTATACAAACATTCCAATCAGTTAAAAATTTTCCTATTTAAGGAATCCCAGCAGATTGCGTCAGTCATTGGCATGAGGTTGGGCAGACTTTCAACCACAGAAATCCTCATACAGAAACCCTCATACTGAGCAACCATGTAGCGACGGTGGAGAGGAAAAACTCCCCTTCAACAGGAAGAAACCTCCAACAGAACCAGGCTCAGTAGGATCTGCCACGACCGTCTGGGGGTTTGAGAAGACAGAGCAGAGACACAGAAGGATCAGAAGATCCGATGTAAGAGTACTCTCTATGTTACAGAAAGTAAAAAGTTGATAACAGGACACAGTGGATGTTCAGCCACTGGGAGCACCATCCCAGTCGATGCCCCCCGTCCAACAGGGCATTGCAGCCAAGCAGGATACCAGACCAGGTATATCTTTCTATGGAGAGAAAAACACTGAGAGAACACAAAGTTAACAGTCGAAATAGCAGAATTTACTGTAATACAACTGGAGAGTAGTAGTAGAAAAGGAAGTAGCAAAGTGAGGAAAATTGGTAAGTCTGTCCTCCAGCAGTCTAAGCCTATAGCAGCATAACTACAGAGCTAGCTCAGGATTACCTAAGCCACACTAACTATAAGCTTTATCAAAAAGGAAAGTTTTAAGCCTGGCCTTAAAAGTAAACAGAGTGTCTGCCTCACGGACTAAAGCTGGGAGCTGGTTCCACAGGAGAGGAGCCTGATAACTAAAAGATCTGCCTCCCATTCTACTTTTAGAGATCCTAGGAACTACAAGTAAACCTGAAGTCTGAGAGCGAAGTGCTCTGTTGGGAACATATGAAACAATTAGATCTCTGATGTATGATGGAGCTTGATTATTAAGGGCTTTGTATGTAAGAAGAAGGATCTTAAATTCTATTCTGGATTTAACAGGGAGCCAATGAAGGGAAGCTAAAGCAGGAGAAATGTGATCTCTCTTTTTAATATTCATCAGAACTCTTGCTGCCGCATTTTGGATCAACAAAAGGCTTTTAATGGCATTTTGTGGACTACCTGATAGTAAAGAATTACAGTAGTCCAGCCTTGAGGTAACAAATGCATGGACTAGTTTCTCAGCATCACTCCTGGACAGGATGTTTCTAATTTTAGCAATATTTCGAAGGTAAAACAAGGAAATCCTAGAAACCTGTTTAATATGGGATTTAAATGTCAAGTCTTGGTCAAAAATAACGCCGAGGTTCTTTACGTTATTACTGGGGGCCAATTTAATGCCATCCAGATGAAGTGATTGACTAATCAGTTTCTTTTTTAGAGCTTTTGGTCCAAAGACAGCAACTTCTGTCTTGTCAGAATTTAAAAGCAAAAAGTTTAGATTCATCCATTAGATTCATCTTCCATACATGCCTGTAATCTACCTAACTGACTGGGTTCATCAGGATTTATGGATAAATATAGTTGTGTATCATCGGCATAGCTGTGGAAATGTATCCCATGCTGTCTAATGATTCTACCAATTGGAAGCATAATGACTGCACCAGCCCAGAAAGATGCAGGAGCCCTAGAAATCAACAGAGAACAAAACGTACAGCGCTCACCACAGCGTTATTCAAGTATTCCAACATCATCTGACTCTACACCAAATGACTCTCTGCTTTGAAGTCCGTTTAGAAATTTCTCAGATAAACTGAAGGCACAAATTTTAATTGGGGCAAAACTAACACCGAAACTTGGACTACAACAGCCCCCTGGGACTAACACTGGAAGTATTCTGCCCATGCCCCAACAGGTAATAACAGACATCTGATATAGAAGGGAACCGGACAGTGATTCTATTCCCATCTTCCCCCATAAGTTTTCCCTGGGCTCCCTGAGAGTAGTATTCCAGTGCTTATAAGCACCAGTAAACAAAAGCCTTTAACCAACTGCTTTCATATTAAACCAAATCTCAAATTGATCACCTGTCAGAAGGTTCAGCTATCCCTCATCAAACTACTTAAGTTAGCTTTATTAAACATCAGGTCTCTGTCAGGGAGGTCATTGCTAATCAATGAGTTCATCACTGAGCATAATGTACACGCCCTTTTTAATCAGAAACCTGGCTAGATGTAAATACTTGTTGTGCCACAGATAGATACACTTGAGCAAAGTCACAAAAGAAAAAAGACTGTACCACACATGTTAGAAGGAGTAATGACAGGGCTGTAGCTCGTCTCGGCACTGCCGTTAAATAATAAAGGAGGGCAAGGCAATTTTTTTTGTATAGCACACTTTCAACAACAAGGTAATTCAAGGTGCTTTACATTGTTGTGCCACAGATAGGTAGGTTTTGGCTATGAATAATTATGAATAAGTGCTTAGGGCAATTGTTTGATAAGATTAATATTTTCTGTAAAAATTACCAAGTTTGGGGCACCACCTGGAATCCAGGAATATCAATAGCCAAATTGTTCAGTCTCAGTTTATGGTTATGATTACCTGCCTGATAAGGCTGAGATAATTAAACAATAGATGAAGGAATAAGTTCTTGGGATTCTTTGAACAGCAAGTTACTATACATGTAGGTGAAATAACAAACAACGGTTTTCCAAAATACAAGAGTTTATTACAAAAAGAATTCAACTTTTAGTTAAAATGCTTTAATCAACAACCTCACTAAGCTAGTTACCCACAACTAAACCACTAAGAAAAATAATAATAAACAAGGTAACGAATCACAGTGAAAGCAAACAACCCTTAAATCTTCTTTATCCTAAACTAATCTTGTCTCTGCCCAGACAGACCTTATTGAATTGTTAAGGTTCTCCAGGTTGCTCCGTGGATGATGGGGGAAGCTAAAACAATGTTAGCCGGTTATGGCTGTTGTAGCACAGATAGCAGCCTTTAGCTGGGACGTTGTCCTCTTTTGCTTGACTAAACAGCGTACAGCTCCGACCTGTCTTCACTGACAGTACCTTTTTCCACAGCTTTCCAGCACAGCATTCATCCTACATAGGCTTTGTTGCGGTGGGTGGAAAGGGCTTCCATCTGGATGCGACTCTGCAGCATGCAGTAGCTTGTTAGCGGCTCCCTTACTCACGGCAGCGTCTGTACTTCAGGAAGCTTCTGCAAGGCTCAGGGCAGAACAGTGGGGTTTATTTCATCTGTGGTTTGTGATTCACAGCGCCTTCACAGGTCTGCCTAAAAAGTCAATCAGACAGCTGCAGCTGAACCAGAACACTGCTGCTCGTGTTCCTCACTAGAACCAGGAAAGTAGAGCACATCACCCCAGTTCTAAAGTCATTACACTGGCTCCCTGTAGCTCAGAGAATAGACTTTAAAATACTTTTACTAGTTTATAAATCATTAAATGGCTTAGCACTATACTATGATGAAGATCTACAGTCCTTTTACCACCCCCCCCCCCCCCCCCCCCCAGACCACTCAGGTCCTCTAAATACTGCTTCTCAACATCCCTAGAACTAGAACCAAACACTGAAGCAGCTTTCAGTTTCTATGCTCTAATCTGGAACAAACTTCCAGACAACTGCAAAGCTGCTAAAACACTGAATTCATTTTAAATCAAGGCTAAAACCCAGCAATCTTTTCGTGTATCTTATGTTTTGTGTGTGTTTCATGCTGTTTTTACCTTATGCTAAATTCATATCTGCTTTTGAGAAATGTTTTTACGTGTTATATTCTCTGTGTATGTTATTGGTGTTTTTACTTTATCCCCTACTCATGTAAAAAAAAACTTGAATTACGTGTGCTATACAAATAAAATTGTCTTGACTTGCCTTGCCTTATACACTTTTCCAGCCCTGCCCCTTTTCTCTGGGCCTGAGATCAATGGTTTGTGATGGCCACTCCAAAATGTTAACTCTGCTGTTTGAAACTAATTTGTTGGTGTATCTTCTATTTGGAAGACCCATTTGTGCCTAAGCTTGAACTTTCTGGATGATGTCTTAAGGTGCTGTTTCAACATTTTCACATGTTATTTCCTTGTGATCCTATCTATGTAGTGAAATGTACCAGTCCCTCCACACAATATGATTGGGGCGGCTGTAGTTCAGTGGTAGAGTTGTCAGCCTGGAACCCAGAAATCATGGGTTCGATTCCAGCTTCCACCTGCTACATGTCGTTGTGTCCTTGGGCAAGACACTCACCTACCCGCCTACTGGTGTTGGCCAGAGGGGCCAATGGTGCACTATGTTCTGTCAATCTGCCCCAGGACAGCCGTGGCTATAATCATAGCTTGCTTCCACCAGTGTATGCATGTGAGAATGAATAAATGAATAAGTGTTTCCCCTACCCTTCACATCTAATCATCAGACCACAGGACATGTCTTAGAAAAGTAAGTTATTTGTCTCTGAGGGAATTCGTAAACTTAAATCTGTTTTATATGGTGCTTTTGGGGTAATGGCTTCCTCTTCTCTGAGTGGCCTTTCAGCCCATGTCAGTACAAGACTTGTTTCACTGTGCATAATGACACTGTATTAGCAGCTTAAAGCACAAGGGTTCTGGGGATAATTCACACATTGTGCACCAGAACGAGTTCATCTCTGGGACACAGGACCCGCCTCCACCCTTAACCGTCCCATGCCGTTTCTGCTGATGTATCAGTGTTTGAATAGATGACCATAGGAACTTTCAGGCTTCTGGAAATTATACCCAAGGATAAAGCAGACTTGTGGAGCACTGCAGTTCTCTTCCTGATATCTTGCCTGATTCCTTTTGGTTTTGCCATGATGTTACATGAGGAAGCAATGCGTTTGCGGTGAAGTGAAAAAAATCTTTAAAAGTTCTGGTGCTGACTTAAAACAGGAAAAACTCACTCTCATTTGACATCAGACAGCCCCAAAGAGTTAAATGTCTTTTTCTCACAGTGTATGCAAAATATGTTTGCAACTATCATATTCAGGAATATGGGAGAGAAAAAGCTTGTATTTACAGAAGACACATAGTTTAGTCAAATTGCACTAGGGCTGTCAGACTTTCCATATTTAAAGTATTCTGTTTATCACCACAGACCTGTTGTGTTAATTTCTCTGTGAGCCTTTGTTCTTGCAGTGAGAAAAACAACAAACTAACGAAAGGAGCTTGAACACTGCTGAACTCCACATAGAGTGGCTTGCAAAAGTATTCGGCCCCCTTGAACTTTTCCACATTTTGTCACATTACAGCCACAAACATGAATCAATTTTATTGGAATTCCACATGAAAGACCAAAACAAAGTGGTGTACACGTGAGAAGTGGAACGAAAATCATACTTGATTCCAAACATTTTTTACTAATAAATAACTGAAAAGTGGGGTGTGCGTAATTATTCAGCCCCCTTTGGTCTGAGTGCAGTCAGTTGCCCATAGACATTGCCTGATGAGTGCTAATGACTAAATAGAGGCACCTGTGTGTAATCTAATGTCAGTACAAATACAGCTGCCCTGTGACGGCCTCAGAGGTTGTCTAAGAGAATGTTGGGAGCAACAACACCATGAAGTCCAAAGAAAACACCAGACAGGTCAGGGATAAAGTTATTGAGAAACTTAAAGCAGGCTTAGGCTACAAAAAGATTTCCCAAGCCTTGAACATCCCACGGAGCACTGTTCAAGCGATCATTCAGAAATGGAAGGAGTATGGCACAACTGTAAACCTACCAAGACAAGGCCGTCCACCTAAACTCACAGGCCGAACAAGGAGAGCGCTGATCAGAAATGCAGCCAAGAGGCCCATGGTGACTCTGGACGAGCTGCAGAGATCTACAGCTCAGGTGGGGGAATCTGTCCATAGGACAACTATTAGTCATGCACTGCACAAAGTTGGCCTTTATGGAAGAGTGGCAAGAACAAAGCCATTGTTAAAAGAAAACCATAAGAAGTCCCGTTTGCAGTTTGCCACAAGCCATGTGGGGGACACAGCAAACATGTGGAAGAAGGTGCTCTGGTCAGATGAGACCAAAATGCAAAACTAACACTGCACATCACTCTGAACACACCATCCCCACTGTCAAATATGGTGGTGGCAGCATCATGCTCTGGGGGTGCTTCTCTTTAGCAGGGACAGGGAAGCTGGTCAGAGTTGATGGGAAGATGGATGGAGCCAAATACAGGGCAATCTTGGAAGAAAACCTCTTGGAGTCTGCAAAAGACTTGAGACTGGGGCGGAGGTTCACCTTCCAGCAGGACAACGACCCTAAACATAAAGCCAGGGCAACAATGGAATGGTTTAAAACAAAACATATCCATGTGTTAGAATGGCCCAGTCAAAGTCCAGATCTAAATCCAATCGAGAATCTGTGGCAAGATCTGAAAGCTGCTGTTCACAAATGCTGTCCATCTAATCTGGAGCTGTTTTGCAAAGAAGAATGAGCAAGAATTTCAGTCTCTAGATGTGCAAAGCTGGTAGAGACATACGCTAAAAGACTGGCAGCTGGAATTGCAGCAAAAGGTGGTTCTACAAAGTATTGACTCAGGGGGCTGAATATTTACGCACACCCCACTTTTCAGTTATTTATTTGTAAAAAATGTTTGGAATCATGTATGATTTTCGTTCCACTTCTCACGTGTACACCACTTTGTATTGGTCTTTCACGTGGAATTCCCAAAAAATTGATTCATGTTTGTGGCTGTAATGTGACAAAATGTGGAAAAGTTCAAGGGGGCCGAATACTTTTCCAAGCCACTGTACATCCATTTGGGGTTGCACCTTTTCAAAGGCAGCGTGTCGCCCCCTTTTGGCTCCACAAGTTCAAGTGGTTCTCTATGCTGAAGGACAGCAGGAATTAGTTCCATCACAGGTGAAGATTCGCCGTGCTTTGACTTTGAGGTGGAGTGTGCTCATTAAAAAAATCCATGAATATTAAAAAGAGAGATCACATTTCTCCTGTTTTAGCTTCCCTTCATTGGCTCCCTGTTAAATCCAGAATAGAATTTAAGATCCTTCTTCTTACATACAAAGCCCTTAATAATCAAGCTCCATCATACATCAGAGATCTAATTGTTCCATATGTTCCTAAAAGAGCACTTCGCTCTCAGACTGCAGGTTTACTTGTAGTTCCTAGGATCTCTAAAAGTAGAATGGGAGGCAGATCTTTTAGTTATCAGGCTCCTCTCCTGTGGAACCAGCTCCCAGCTTTAGTCCGTGAGGCAGACACTCTGTTTACTTTTAAGGCCAGGCTTAAAACTTTCCTTTTTGATAAAGCTTATAGTTAGAGTGGCTTAGGTCATCCTGAGCTATCTCTGTAGTTATGCTGCTATAGGCTTAGACTGCTGGAGGACAGACTTACCAATTTTCTTCACTCTGCTACTTCCTTTTCTCCTACGACTCTCCAGTTGTATTACAGTACATTCTGTTATTTCGACTGTTAACTTTGTTTTCTCTCAGTGTTTTTCTCCCCATCGAAGATACACCTGGTCTGGTATCCTGCTTGGCTGCAATGCCCTGTTGGACGGGGGTCATCGACTGGGATGATCCTCTCAGTAACTGAACATCCACTGTGTCCTGTTATCAACTTTTTACTTTCTGTAACATAGAAAGTTCTCTTATATCGGATCTTCTGTTCCTTCTGTGTTCTGCTCTGTCTTCTCAAACCCCCAGACGGTCGTGGCAGATGGCCGCTCCTACTGAGCCTGGTTCTGTTGGAGGTTTCTTCCTGTTAAAGGGGAGTTTTTCCTCTCCACTGTCGCTACATGCTTGCTCAGTATGAGGGATTGCTGAAGGATTGCTGTGGTTGGAAATCTGCCCAACCTCACGCCAATGACTGACGCAATCTGCTGGGATTCCTTAAATAGGAAACTTTTTAACTGATTGGAATGTTTGTATAATTGTATTGAAATGACTTCTTGTTAAGTGCCTTGAGATGACATCTGTTGTGAATTGGCGCTATATAAATAAACTGAATTGAATTGAATTGAATTAAAAGCTGCTTACAACAAACAGGCCTTGTTGGAGTATGGTGGCACCAGCAGTCGGGTTATGTTTTAAGGATTATGAATAAGAACAACAACTTGTCAAAGGTCTGTATGCTGTATTTTTATGGTCATTTGTTAGCTATGCTCCCCTTCAGTGAAGCATTGTGGAAAGCTATATTCAATACACTCTTGGAAATCTGTGGAATGGAACTAAAGTTGTGCATAAGTTACAGTGCTGTGAAAAACAGTTGTCTCTTAACAGACTTCTTTCATTTTTTTGTGCCACCTAGCTGCAATACAATAACACAAAAATGCTGTCTTCAAATAGTGATAACATTAATAGATGAAAAAAGGCTTTTACAGAACAAGGGCCTTCACCGAATTTTTCCTGTCTATCACCAGTTGTTTAAAGCTGTGATGGAAAAATCCGATGGCCATCTGTTGTTTTGACCGATGACAATTCACACCCCTGACCACTTAGTGCAGACACGCACTAAGTGTGTTTTTTTTTACTTTATGGACAGAGTACATCCCGGAGGTAACTAAATCAATCAAAAAAGATTCCCGTCAGAGCCTCATCTGCTCTCTCTCTGTGCCAGCCCTGGGAGGGGCCCTTCACTGAAACCCAAGCCTCCTTCGTGCTTGGGGAGTGGGCAGGCCCTTCTTTTCATCCGACGGGGCGGGGTTTCTCCGGCTGGACGTAGCGCGTGGAAGGATCATGTTATTCCAGCCAGATCTTCCCCAACCCTGCGGGCTCCCCGGCCGGCCAGGAGGAGGCAGTATATAGCCCCAGGACTAGTGCATGTTTTTGTGGGAGTATCTCACATTAGCTGGTCAAGGGAACACGGGGAGAACATGCAAACTCCACACAGAAAGGCCCTTTTGCCAACCCCACCCAGGATGTGGGTGCTGATGATGTGGGGGAACAAACACACCCTCAGCACCCACAGCGTCCCCGGCGGTAATCGAAACTGGGACCTTCTAGCTGTAAGGTGAGCCAGGCTACCAGCTGCGCCACCGTGCCCCCCTTCTTCATTCTTATTTTGAGAATTGTTTAATTTAGCCACGCTGTAGGACTCTAGAGGATGAAACAGACTTTTGAAAGCTATACAACAGCCTCTCAATCTGATTTGACTCCAATGTTTAACTGGGCCAATCAAAAACCTTCATTTGGTCTTGTTTTGGTTTTTGATCCTCTCATATTGTCACGCTGCCCTATTCCTGCCTGATTGTCTTCACCTGTCTGTCTCATCATCCACACCTGATCCTACTCACCTCCTGCCTTTAAGACCCCTCACTTCCTTTCACTCCCGGCCGGATCATCCTTTCCTCCTTCCTCCTAGTAGTCGTAATTGTCAATCCCCATGGTGTGTCGTCTTCCTGCTGTCTTCCTTCCCTGCCCGATGTCCAGTGTTTCTGTTCCTGCCATCGTCATCATCATCATCATCATCATCACCACCTCCTCACTATAATAAACATCCTGCACCTTCCTTCAGCGAGTGCGTTTTGGTCCATTCTCCACACACCCACGTGACAGAATGATCCGGCCCTAAACATGGACCCAGCACTCGCCCGGGAGATCGCCGCCCTGCGCCAGGACGTCTGGGCTAACCTGGCCAGACTCGCTGCCTCTCCTCACCTCCCTGTGCGGGTCTCCGGAGCCGGGGAGATCCTCGGAGTGCTCCCTCACTTCCAGAGTGTCTTCTCGGCCCGGGAGCTCGCCGATCTGCGGCGCGAGGCGGAGAGGATTCGCCAGGTGGCGTTGGACCAGACGATCGGTCCGCCCTCTCCGCCTCCACCATCTGGCCGTAGGCGACGGACCCGCCGAACCGGCGTTTCAGCGAGCAAGGAGCAGGGCGGCGCGGCCACACGGACCACCAACGTCGGCTCCATCTCCGCGTGGCACCCACCGCCGGTTCTCTCCCCCGCCGTCTTTGTCCCTCCTCCAGCTGGCTCTTCGGGGGCTCCTCACATCAGGGGGGAGGACCTCTTCGAGTTTTTCTATGGGGACAAGACGGCCTACCTCTGCTCCAGGGGAGCGCCTCGCCGCAGACAGCGACGCCGCCGAGGTGGGGCCGCTCCCGGGGAAGTTCCGGCTCCGGTCCGTGAGCCCGTTCCGGCTCCGGTCCGTGAGCCCGTTCCAGATCCCGTTCCAGCTCCAGTCCATGAGCCCGTTCCAGTCCATGAGCCCGTTCCAGTCCATGAGCCTGTTCCAGCTCCAGAGCCCGCCGTTGTTGTGGCTGCCGTGTTTCTGGCGGTCACAGCGGTGGCTCTCCAGCGATGGACATTTCCCCATGCGTCGCTGGAGCTCCCGGGGAGGGTCAGGGAGGACCCGTCCCCGTCGCTGAAGCTCCCAGGGAGGGTCAGGGAGGACCCGTCCCCGTCACTGGAGCCTCCAGAACGGTCGTCTGAAGAGGCGTCCGAGCCTCCAGACTCTCCGTCTGAGGAGGCGTCCGAGCCTCCAGACTCTCCGTCTGAGGAGGCGTCCGAGCCTCCAGACTCTCCGTCTGAGGAGGCGTCCGAGCCTCCAGACTCTCCGTCTGAGGAGGCGTCCGAGCCTCCAGACTCTCCGTCTGAGGAGGCGTCCGAGCCTCCAGAACCTTCGTCTCAGCAGGCGTCCGAGCCTCCAGACTCTCCGTCTCAGGAGGCGTCCGAGCCTCCAGACTCTCCGTCTCAGGAGGCGTCCGAGCCTCCAGACTCTCTTTTTCTCGGCCGACCTTTACCGGCCAGGCATCTTTGGCACTACCTGACCCTCAGAAGAGGACGCCGCCGGGGCCGTCCGCCCGACCTCTGTCCAGCCAGAGGACGCCGATGGGGCCGTCCGCCCGACCTCCGTCCAGCCAGAGGACGCCGCCGAGGCCGTCCGCCCGACCTCCAGGTCCTCAGGGGCCGCCGCCGAGGCAGTCCGCCCGACCTCCGTCCAGCCAGAGGACGCCGTCCGCCCGACCTCCAGGTCCTCAGGGGCCGCCACCGGGGCCGTCCGCCGGACTTCCAGGGGCGTACCCAAAGAGACTCGGGGCCCTCCTTCCGTGGGCCCCCTCCACCCACCCTGGCAAGGGTGCTTGTTTTTTTTCTCTTCCCTTTCTTTTTCACTCTTTCCACGGTGTCTGGAATCCACCTTTAAAGGGGGGGTCCTGTCACGCTGCCCTATTCCTGCCTGATTGTCTTCACCTGTCTGTCTCATCATCCACACCTGATCCTACTCACCTCCTGCCTTTAAGACCCCTCACTTCCTTTCACTCCCGGCCGGATCATCCTTTCCTCCTTCCTCCTAATAGTCGTAATTGTCAATCCCCATGGTGTGTCGTCTTCCTGCTGTCTTCCTTCCCTGCCCGATGTCCAGTGTTTCTGTTCCTGCCATCGTCATCATCATCATCATCATCATCATCACCACCTCCTCACTATAATAAACATCCTGCACCTTCCTTCAGCGAGTGCGTTTGGGTCCATTCTCCACACACCCACGTGACAGAATGATCCGGCCCTAAACATGGACCCAGCACTCGCCCGGGAGATCGCCGCCCTGCGCCAGGACGTCTGGGCTAACCTGGCCAGACTCGCTGCCTCTCCTCACCTCCCTGTGCGGGTCTCCGGAGCCGGGGAGATCCTCGGAGTGCTCCCTCACTTCCAGAGTGTCTTCTCGGCCCGGGAGCTCGCCGATCTGCGGCGCGAGGCGGAGAGGATTCGCCAGGTGGCGTTGGACCAGACGATCGGTCCGCCCTCTCCGCCTCCACCATCTGGCCGTAGGCGACGGACCCGCCGAACCGGCGTTTCAGCGAGCAGGGAGCAGGGCGGCGCGGCCACACGGACCACCAACGTCGGCTCCATCTCCGCGTGGCACCCACCGCCGGTTCTCTCCCCCGCCGTCTTTGTCCCTCCTCCAGCTGGCTCTTCGGGGGCTCCTCACATCAGGGGGGAGGACCTCTTCGAGTTTTTCTATGGGGACAAGACGGCCTACCTCTGCTCCAGGGGAGCGCTTCGCCGCAGACAGCGACGCCGCCGAGGTGGGGCCGCTCCCGGGGAAGTTCCGGCTCCGGTCCGTGAGCCCGTTCCGGCTCCGGTCCGTGAGCCCGTTCCAGATCCCGTCCCAGCTCCAGTCCATGAGCCCGTTCCAGTCCATGAGCCCGTTCCAGCTCCAGAGCCCGCCGTTGTTGTGGCTGCCGTGTTTCTGGCGGTCACAGCGGTGGCTCTCCAGCGATGGACATTTCCCCATGCGTCGCTGGAGCTCCCGGGGAGGGTCAGGGAGGACCCGTCCCCGTCGCTGAAGCTCCCAGGGAGGGTCAGGGAGGACCCGTCCCCGTCACTGGAGCCTCCAGAACGGTCGTCTGAAGAGGCGTCCGAGCCTCCAGACTCTCCGTCTGAGGAGGCGTCCGAGCCTCCAGACTCTCCGTCTGAGGAGGCGTTCGAGCCTCCAGACTCTCCGTCTGAGGAGGCGTCCGAGCCTCCAGACTCTCCGTCTGAGGAGGCGTCCGAGCCTCCAGACTCTCCGTCTGAGGAGGCGTCCGAGCCTCCAGAACCTTCGTCTCAGCAGGCGTCCGAGCCTCCAGATTCTCCGTCTCAGGAGGCGTCCGAGCCTCCAGACTCTCCGTCTCAGGAGGCGTCCGAGCCTCCAGACTCTCTTTTTCTCGGCCGACCTTTACCGGCCAGGCATCTTTGGCACTACCTGACCCTCAGAAGAGGACGCCGCCGGGGCCGTCCGCCCGACCTCCGTCCAGCCAGAGGACGCCGCTGGGGCCGTCCGCCCGACCTCCGTCCAGCCAGAGGACGCCGCCGAGGCCGTCCGACCGACCTCCGTCCAGCCAGAGGACGCCGCCGAGGCCGTCCGCCCGACCTCCGTCCAGCCAGAGGACGCCGCCGAGGCCGTCCGCCCGACCTCCGTCCAGCCAGAGGACGCCGCCGAGGCCGTCCGCCCAACCTCCAGGTCCTCAGGGGCCGCCGCCGAGGCCGTCCGCCCGACCTCCGTCCAGCCAGAGGACGCCGTCCGCCCGACCTCCAGGTCCTCAGGGGCCGCCACCGGGGCCGTCCGCCGGACTTCCAGGGGCGTACCCAAAGAGACTCGGGGCCCTCCTTCCGTGGGCCCCCTCCACCCACCCTGGCAAGGGTGCTTGTTTTTTTTCTCTTCCCTTTCTTTTTCACTCTTTCCACGGTGTCTGGAATCCACCTTTAAAGGGGGGGTCCTGTCACGCTGCCCTATTCCTGCCTGATTGTCTTCACCTGTCTGTCTCATCATCCACACCTGATCCTACTCACCTCCTGCCTTTAAGACCCCTCACTTCCTTTCACTCCCGGCCGGATCATCCTTTCCTCCTTCCTCCTAATAGTCGTAATTGTCAATCCCCATGGTGTGTCGTCTTCCTGCTGTCTTCCTTCCCTGCCCGATGTCCAGTGTTTCTGTTCCTGCCATCGTCATCATCATCATCATCATCATCATCACCACCTCCTCACTATAATAAACATCCTGCACCTTCCTTCAGCGAGTGCGTTTGGGTCCATTCTCCACACACCCATGTGACACATATATGGATTGCTGGTGTGTTTGGGATCAGTGTCATGGACCCAAGTGTGTTTCAGCTTTCTTGCACCAATGTCAAAGATTCTCCTTCAGTATTTTCTGCTGCAGAGATCAGTGATTCTAAGTACTCAAGATGCTGTAGAACCCCAACCGTCCCAGACCATCACACCATCACCTCCATGTTTTATTGAGGACATGATGTATTTTTTTCTGAAATGCTGTGTCAGTTTTACATGGGAGGTAACTTCCTAAAGGTTTCATTCATCAGTCCAAATCCCCCCCCCCCCCCCCAGAAATCATGTTGATTGTTGATCATCAAGATGATTTGTGGAAAGGTGAGAAAATGTGTGTTGTACTGTTTGGAACGCTCCCATTTATGTAATTTTGCCCTGTCACTCTTTTTTGTTGTGGACTTTATTGAACGGGGGATTGACAGGAAAGAGAATGGAAAGACATCCAAACAAATGGCCTGAGACAGGGAATTGTACCCAGGACAAATGGAACAAGGACCAGGGGTCTCAATTATAAAGCTTGCTTATGCACAAAATGGGGTGTGGAAACTACGTAAGCAACTTTCTAAGCCAAGTTTAGGATTTATAGAAAAAAAACGTGACGGAAAAATGTTTGCAACATTAAGCACACTAAGGATCTTGCTTACGCACTTTTTGGACACTGACAGCGTAGCAGAAAAGATGGCAAAAATGTGAATCTAAGCCACAATTTCAAACTTGTAGAGCTTACAGACACACAACCAGCAGTCACCCCCCATCCCATCTCTGAACTGAGAATAAAAATGAGAATCTGAATGAAAATATGTTGCATTTAAGAATTATATCACAGTTTGTTCATATGTATGTATGTATGTACGTATGTATGTATGTATGTATGTATGTATGTATGTATGTATGTATGTATGTATGTATGTATGTATGTCTTCAGATTATATAGCTGCTTTCTGGTCTTCCCAAAAAGAGTATATCAGGTTTACAACTACTACAAAATTCAGCAGCACGTGTGCTGAGACCAGGAGGCGGGAGCACATTACACCTGTCTTAAAATCATTGCATTGGCTCCCCGTACATTTCAGGATCGACTTTAAGGTTATTTTAATGTTTTTTAAGTGTCTTAATGGTCTTGGGCCTTCTTATCTCTCTGAACTGCTTTTACCATATAAACCTTCGCGGTCTCTGGGCTCCTCTGGCAGCCGTCTACTTGTCATCTCTAAAGTCAGGACACACACTCATGGTGAGGCGTCTTTCCAGTTTTATGGCACTCACCTCTGGAACAGGCTGCCAGAGGACCTCAGGGCCGTGGAGAACTTTCATGTTTTTAAGAGCAGGCTCAAGACTCACCTTTTTAGCCTAGCTTTTAACTGATTATTATTTATTACTGTTTGTTTAATTGCTCTGCATGTTTTATATGATTAAATTTTTATCAGTTTCCTAATGATTTTACACTGGGCAGTAAGCCAATATTCAAAAGTGCAGCATTTGTTTACCATTGGCTTCTCTAACCACCCCACGTGCACTTCACGTGCATGCGCCTTCAAAAACTATTTTTTTGACTAGAATTTATCTTAAATGTGTGAAAAACTATGATAGGGAGTAGTTATTCCCTTTAGTAACAGGTGATGTCTCCTTTAATAAATTCCAGTCTTATTGTTGCTACAAGAAGTAAGTATAGGCCTAATTGAAACTTTATTGTTCTTATCTTTTTTATCGCTTGTGCTGCTTTTATTATTACATTTTGAAATCTTTTTACTCTCTTCTTGTTACACATTTTCTTTTTGCAACTGTATTTTTGTCTTTTAATGTGAAGCACTTTGGCTGCCTTTGGCTGAGTAAAGCGCTGATTGAGTGATTGATTGAAATAAAACAGTTTAGTGTGCCTCTACCAGCCTGCAGCTGTCTCTGTGGAATTACTTTCTCCGCCTCTCGGTTGCCATGGTTACCCATGAAACGCCCCACATTAGCTGTGTTGTGACACAGAGTGAGCGAGTATTTTTGTCTGGTTTACATAACCATCAATAATTATGATCAATAATTTCATAATAATATAATTATTGATGAGGTTCAAGTTTAATTTATTAATATTAGGGGCACCACTTTGCTTTGAAAGACCAGACATCCAGTCTCTTTTTGAAGGTGTAAATTAACACGCTGTGGACATTAATTGTACGCATTACTCCAAGTAATCCCAGACAACTTCTCTTTAAGCTAAGGGGAATTTATTAAGAAAATAGATCGACCTTACAGCCAAAACATTTCATCAATAATTCCCATCTATTTTAAAGCATGCAACTAATTACTACAGATAATATGTGAAAATTAGACACAATTAACATGAAATGGATCAGGGAGAACAGACAGCTCAGGCTTTGTTCATGGAGGGAGGTGGCCCTCACTCCAGTCAAAGATAGCCTAGGAGACAAAGGGTCAAACTAGTTCTGTGCCAAGATGGAGGACTGCACATGGCATGTAAGGAGACAAAAGCCATAAAACTTAGCTCTGGAGCACATGGAGTGTAAGGAGACAAAGGAACAATGAGGTTTACCTTTGAGCTAACACCAGCTAACGCAGGCTAGACCGAGTCAGACTCAGTCAACCAAGTGATCAAAAAGTGGAAGAGAGAGAGAGTGAGGAAAAGAGAGGAAGGAGAAAGAAAGAAAGAAAGAGGGGAATCCGCTCAGGATAAAAAAAAACTGTTTCAAACACAGCAAATACAGCTCAAACTTATGCGTGCGTCGACGTTAAATGAGCAAACCGGTTCAGCGCATAAAACAGTTTAAACCAACAATGAACAAGATCTAACTTGTTAAGAACTCTATTTTTCCTATTTATATCTGCCCAGACACCAGATTACCTTAAATTAACCGGTTCAGTCCTACTTTGCTTTGAGGGAAGTCCGGTCCACAAGGAGGAGGGCAAAATGTGTCTGTAGTTGAGCAAGAAAAGGAAGAGTTAGAAAACCTGCGCAGGATTTTTAGGACTGTGTCCCAACTGCAGGCCAGTGGCTTGCAGGTCAACGTAGTAACGAACTATCTTGAAACAGTCCTGATATAGCCCAAACTGGATACACCCACACGATAAAGACTTTGAAGCGTTGGAATGAGAGTTCTTCCCGGTCCACTGGGTGAGAACAAAAGAGAATCTTCACCGGTGAGATGTCCTCTGTATGGCAGGAGTTTCTGCTATGAACCTCTGCTGAGAACAGTTTGAAATGGCCGCCACTACCACTCTTATAACCCTTTGGCCATGATGTCATCATTGATGT
Source organism: Valencia hispanica (assembly GCA_963556495.2). Lineage (NCBI taxonomy): Eukaryota > Metazoa > Chordata > Actinopteri > Cyprinodontiformes > Valenciidae > Valencia > Valencia hispanica. The sequence continues at coordinate 933,198 of OY747704.1, forward strand.
CACCATTGGTGGCCACAGACCATTAGGAGTGTGTTGGTGGTCACTGCTAGGATTGCTGGGAAATGTGGTCTGCTTAGTCCATCTAGGAAAAATGGCTTCCAGCGGTCCAACAGTCTCTTTTGTTCATGTGACGAAAATTGGGGTCCCAACAGCTGGCTTAGGTTGATGCAGGATATTCACTAGACACTTTAAATGGACCGTTTATGGGAGAAAGTGGGCGTGTAGGAGGCGGGATATGATCCAAAAACACCTGCGCATATTTCTTGGGAGAGTGGGATTTATAAAGTGGTAAGTGCGTGCAGCTGTGAGTACTTCAACTTTGATAGATCGGAAACTTACTAGGTGTAAGTTAAAAAAAGTCGCTGAGCTTAAGTACGGTTTTAGTAAAGATTCTACACGAAGTTTTATTAATGAGACCCCAGAGCATCTGCATATGGTGCACCTTCTCTACCAACTGAGCCACCCAGCGACCCTTTCTCTCTTTCTTATTGTTGAATCGTGAATTGTGACCTGACCCAAATGAGGCCTGCAGAGCTTTAAATGCTGTTCTGGGTTCTTTGTGACCTTTGGAATGAGTTGTTGATGAGCTCTTGGAGTCATTTTGGTAGGCCCACCAAAGTTTCCTGTTTTCTCCATTTGTGGATAATGGCTCTCTGTGTTTCTCTGGGGTCCTAAAGCCTTAGAGATGGCTTTATAAGACTGTCCAGACTGATTAATGCCAATGACTTTGTTACTCATCATTTCTTGAATTTCTTAGATAGGGTTACAGGTAGGGTTGCAGTCTTTTGGCCTACTTCATGTTAGATAGGCTCTGTTTAAGGGAATTCTTCACGGAGTGACTAGTGAAACTGAGCTGTGGGGGGGGGGGGGGGGGGGGGGTATTATGCAAAATGGACTTTCTGAAGCTTAATATCCTGAGAACCTGTTTTTCACTCATTAAAAACATACCTGAAGTGTTGCTCTGACCCATTCACTCATGTTAGAGTAATCTTTGACTCTCTGCTGGTAGTTCTCGGGTTGCTGAAACGCCTGCTCCCAACTATCCCCGCCTTTTCCACCCATCTCCTCCTCCGACCTTACGTACTCAGCCGAGAGCCTCGCCCCTGCAGAGCTCCCCTATCCCTTTCCACCCCACACAACTCCGGCTGAGTCACAGGTGCAGTAACTATAACACACCAGCTGCAGCTGCGCGTCTTTTGTGGGATTTATTTTCCGACTCCGTGCATGCTGTGATGATGCACGGTATGTGACGAACTGAAGGGGGAGTGTCAGAAAGAGAAGGAGGGGCATAGAGAGGCACAGGCGAAAATCAAGGCTTCCAATACAGAAGTACATTTCTTTAAGGTTGATTTGGATATATGACAGACTTTTAAAAGACTTATGGTGACAATTTTATTGGAGTGTGCTATAGAAGGGTAATATGTGCCTGGAAGAAGCATAATACTCCCCCCCTTTAACAAATGTGATTTATCATAGTAAATTCACAAGGAGGGTGATTAAAGACTATTTTACCATTATTTGTTTAGATGTTGTTTACCCTTTAGTAAATGAAATCTTCATTTGCAAACTGCCTTTTGTTTTTACTCTGATATTTGTCTAATATTAGAATTAGTTTCATTATCTGAAACATTTGCGTGGGAAAAAGCAAAAACAGAATAAATCTGTAAGGGCAAATAATTCTTCATCTCACTATATTTTCTTCCATTTAAATATTCAATTATTCAGCAGCATAAAAGTCCTAGTAAAATACATTTCTGCTTTGGATGGATGGATGGATGGATGGATGAATGGATGGATGGATGGATGGATGAATGAATGAATGAATGAATGGATGGATGGACAAATGGATGGATGTTTTAGAGGGCAAAATGTAAATAAACAAATGAAGACCAATAACATTTAAGAATACAGTTGTAGTGATCATAATAATATTTATGTATATTAGTGATTCCAAGGCTGTCCTTTGTTTCTTGTAAAATGACTGAAAGACGGCTTGCTGAAGCTGTAGCATGTCACCAAAAACCCCAACAGTGAATGGTTTCCTTCCCGCTGACAACAGCCATGCAACAAACACCCACAGTGGGCTGCTCCAGATAAAAACACCCTTTCAAATCACATATTTATCCAGAACAACTGATTGTTTACTTGTTATGCTGTGATTCACACTGCCTTAATTGTCTTAAAAGCCTCTGAAATGATACTCTAACTTTTTTTTTTCTTCTTAATCTCGCCCACATCTTCTGGAACCCTTTTTTGTCCATTCTTTCTACAAAGAGCTGTTATGTAAGCTTCTCAGCTATTAGAACAGTTTTATCTGAATTAAAATCTGCCTCTGTCTCCTGGACACCTTCATGGTAAATGCTCTCTCTAGGTGATGACATCCACTCCAGACTTCCCAATTATTGCCTCAACATCTGACCTGTGATGGTGTGTGTGTGTGTGTGTGTGCGTTCGTGCGTGCGTGCGTGTGTGTGTGGAGGCAGCTTCAGTGGTAGTCAGGATTTTCTCCATCTGTCAGTACTTGCAGGTACCCTCTCACAGCTCTGAAACCTTATGGAACCAAGCTCACAGTCAGTTTCTACACTAAGACAACAGAAGCAAGTCTCTTGATCGCTTCTGAGAGAGCTCTTGATCCCTTGGCTATCAGCTCCAAGTCTCATCAAGTGTTTAATTCTAAGTGTAGAAAAGGAGCAGATTACCTGACTGCTTGTGTCCCATGGTGGTGAATTATTTTCTAAACCTCAACTGTCCTCACACTGAAGGACTCTTTATGGCTTCCTGAAGAGCTGGATTATTTAAGGTGAGCAATGTCTCACTCTTCGGGGAGCGTGAGAGCCGAGAAAAGTGGCAGATATGGTCACGAGCAGAGACGGTGGGCTTAATCAATGCACCCATTAGCACGCTCCATTACCTTCACCTTTATTTGCTTGTAGTCTCCCACCTGTTTGGCCCATGGTGCTTCTGTCAATTTTGAAGTTGACTCAGACACCTAATGTGTAGTGCAGAAACATTAACCAACCAGGTATCTAGAGGTGAAGTAGCAAAATATCCAAGAAATATGTGAAGTTTTACTTCTTCTATGGTTCCTTTTAACCAACTTGTCACTGCAGAGCACTGATCAAAACAGGCCTTGTTAATCAGGCTTCATCTGAGTAAACCTGAAACAGGAACAATAACTTCAATCAGCAGTCTGTTCAAGAAACACCCCAGAGCACAGTCTTGACTCAGAACACCAGTATAATGACTGTTCTAACAGTGACACCACTTCATCATCTGAACTCCTAAAGCCCCTTGAACGAGGAAATGAGTGGAAGCAACAAAGCTAATCCCTTGAAACAACTCACCATGCTATTTAGTCACTTAATACCAAGTGTTACTCTGACAGCTAAAAATACTAACAACTCCCTGAACAAGTTCAATAGGAGCTTTAGGCAGAGGAGCACAAACAATAGTTTGTTTTGCTTACTTGAAGCTTAACAATACATTTTTATTACTATTCAAACAGCAATCCACCAAGATGTTACAAACACTGAAGTGGAATGAAAAAAATGGGTTTCTTCTGACAGTTCCAGCTGGCTGTTATTGGGATACACAACAATTAGACATAACAATATGACCACTGTAAAGACAGTGCCATTGATAATCATATCTTATAGTAGGAGCATAAGGCAGCAAGAAAACATTTTGTCTTCATAGTTGTTGTGTTAGAAGTAGGGAAAATGGGCAGGCACAGATTTGAGTAAATTTCAAGATAAGTCTGATGGTGGTCTCTGGTTTGGTCATCATCCATCAGAACAGGTTCAAGGAAGGAACAGTGGTGGAGGAGTGGAAGCTGGCTTGTGTCCTCCAATCCAACAGATGAGTTGCTGAAGCTCAAATTATTAAAGAGACTAATGATGGTTGTGGTACAGATGTGTTACATTGCCTCACAGTTGAAAGCGTTTGGGGCTGCATAGTTGTAGACCAGTCAGCATACCCATGTTGACTTCTGTCCAGTGCCAAAAGCCCCAACAGTGGTCACATGAGCATAAGAACTGTACCATAGAACAATGGGTGATCAGATGAATCAAGGTGCATTTTAGAGTTACATCTGCTTCACATAGTTGGGGGAAAATGACACCAAAGTGCACCATGGGGATAAGACAAGCTGATGGAAGCAATAGGATGGCAGACACCACGGCACACCTTCTGGGCTCTAGTGAACGTTATGCCTTGAAGGGTCATTGATGTGTAGGCAGGTGGTCTTAATGTTATGATAAATCTGTATATTAGTTAGCAAGCAAACTAATAAGTGTGAAAATAAAAAAAGGAGAACAAACAGCAATGTGTAAGACGTTGAACCAATTTCACAAAACAGGAAGCAATCCATGAAAGAAAACTATTGATCATCATGAGCTTTCCATGCTTTACTGACTAACATAGCAAATAAAAGCTAACACTTGTCTGATTCAGGAAAACTACAATAGCTTCAAGTAGCTTGGGTATCTACTGTATGTTGATCCCTGGTTACATTCAGGCATCTTCCTCAACAAACTGACCACAGAGGCATTGGTTCACGAATACTTTATACGCAGTGCTTAATTTGTAAATCATTAGGTGCCGAAACGCAAAGTACATGACAGCGCAGGCATGACCAGAGACGCGCACAGGTCCCGGAACACAGTAAATGGTAGCGGGAAAAAAACGTGTAAAAACATGATGTGGGCCTTACAGGCCTGAATGTTTTAAATGTTGTAATGTTCTCCGATAGATGCAGACAATGGTTGTAATCGAATGTTTTAATGCTGACTGCTGTTGGCCACAATCACGCCGTACAAAACAGTAATCAAAAGAACTCTCACATAAACCGGTTGTCTGTCTAGCTCCATTTACAGACACACACCAGTTCCCCGGGACTCAACTGCGCACTCCCCCCGGCGCAGCCTGCAGAACAGTGTCCCACCCCCCTGAACAGTGCAACAACACTAACGCATAATCATGGCATAAACCATTACATATAAATCTGAGCTTACAAAAAATAAAACGCACATTCCACAGCATTACAATTTGATTTGGTCTATGAATGCCTACGCATATTATTATTTTATTTAATAAATTTAAAATAGTTTTTTTTAAAATATATATATAATATTTTATACATGAGAGGGATGCCGGATCGGCCAAAATAGGACCCGGAACGCAGGTAGGTCAGAATCAACAGGTGGGAGATCCTGTTCCGGCAGGATCCGGTTTAAATTAAGTAACTCAATATATATACATTTAAATATAACTCACAATTAAGTTTTCACAATTTCATCTTTTTTTTTACAATGCCGATCTTTTTTTCAGTAGTGCTGCTTTTCAGCTTCATTCTTTTGTCACTGTTCACGTCGTGCATGAGGGACGGAGCTTCAGAGCCACATGTCACTTGCTTTCACTTGTCAGTGAGTCGGGGTGTTTTCTAAACCAGCAAATAAAGGTCAATTTTAGTTCATTTAAATATCTTTAATTCTAAACTGTCCACATATTACAGCAAAAGCCACAGCTATAACTCTGTATAATGTTTGTTTTTATGTATTAGAATTAGTTACGGTTTGGTTCCTTTTTTCAGATTTACCTTTTAGGCAAGGCAAGGCTATTTAATTTGTATAGAACACTTTCAACAACAAGGTAATTCAAGTTGCTTTACATGATTAAGGGGTAAAATACGAATAATAGTAAAACACAGACAAGGCATTTAAAGTAAAAAACAGCCATAAAGCAGGAAGCATACAAAACATGTGATACATTAAAGCATTACTTAAAGGCAGCTCTAAACAGATACGTTTATAGTTGTGAATTAAAAGAACTCAGTGTTTCAACAGCTTTGCAGTCGTCTGGAAGTTTGCTCCAGATTAGAGGAGCATAGAAACTGAAAGCTGCTTCCCCATGTTTGGTTCTAATTCTAGGGATGTTGAGTAGACTGGAATTAGAAGACCTGAGTGGTCTGGGGGGTGGTATAGTAACAGTAGATCTTCAACATATTTTGGTGCTAAGCCATTCAATGATTTATTAAAGTATTTTGAAGTCTATTCTCTGAGCTACAGGGAGCCAGTGTAAGGACTTTAGAACTGGGGTGGTGTGCTCTACTGTCCTGGTTCTAGTGAGGAATACGAGCAGCAATGTTCTGGATCAGTGGTAGCTGTCTGACTTTTTAGGCAGACCTGTGAAGACGCTGTTGCAGTAATGATTTCCGACGAAAGATTAACGCATGGATGAGTTTTTCAAGGTCCTGTTGTGACATCAGTCCTTTAATCCTAGAAATGTTCTTCAGGTGATAGAAGGCTGACCTTCTTATTGCCTTTATGTGACCCTGGAGGTTCAGGTCTGAGTCCATTACTACACCTAGATTTCGGGCCTGGTCAGTAGTTTGTAGCTCTATTGACTAAAGCTGTGTGCTGACTCTGGATTGATCCTCTTTAGGTCCAAAAGAAATTGCTTCTGTTTTGTTTCTGCTCAGCTGGAGAAAGTTATGGCACATCCATCCATTAAATTGCTCGATGCATTTACTTAGGGTTTGGATGGGTTCAAAGTCACCGAGTGACAGCGTAATATAGAGCTGAGTGTCATCCGCGTAGTTATGGTAGCTAATGTTATTGGTTGCTATAATCTTGCCTAGTGGGAGCATGTAGATATTAAAATAAGAGGGGCCCCAGGATGGAGCCCTGTTGCACCCCACATGATCTCTGTTCGTTCTGATGAAAAGTTTACTTTTGAAACTAAGACGTTCCTGTTCTTTATCCCTTAATACTTGGCTCTCCTCCATCACCACCGTTCACAATATTGGTTTTATAGACAATTTTAAATTTTTTGGGGGCAGGAAGCACCTGTTTGGACCAGATGGGCTCCATCTAAATAGACAAGGCACTCATACACTGACATTGAGCCTGGCATGTCCACGCCCCCCCCCCCTGTCAACTACACTGGCCACAGCTGCCCCTGCCCTCTCTGATTCCTCTGCCACATCCTGATGTGCAAATGGTCCCTGCTCCTATGAACTCACCCCTGATTTTAACAGTAACTCACATACTGGACTTGGACCTTGCTCTACCTCATTCATACCTGTTATTATCAGCAGAGAGCGGACTAAAAATCATAAACTGAACAAATGCAATCCAAATAATCAAAAAAAGTTGCCAAAAGCCCCACTTTCAGTAAATCATACAGTCCCTTCATCTCCAATCACTATTAATATGGCACTTTTTTAATGTTCGCTCTCTGCTGAACAAAACTTTTATAATAAATGATCTGATTTTAGATCATAATATTCATTGTTTGTTTTTAACAGAAACTTGGCTGAGTGCAGATTCCCCTGTTGTTCTTACAGACGCCTCCCCACCTAGTTTTAACTTCACTTATTCTACGAGGAGTAGCAAAAGGGGAGGCGGAACTGCTTTTGTAAGTTCATCAACACTTTCCGCCAAACCTGTTTTATTTGATAACTATTTTACTTTTGAATATAATGCAAATGTTTTTAGCACTCCTCAGGTTTTATGTGTCACAATTTATAGGCCTCCTAAAAAGAGTGCACTTTTTATTCAAGAATTTTCAGTTTTTATCAATTTTGCACATCTCCTTTGAAAGGATCATTTTAGCTGGTGATTTTAATCTACATATAGATAACCTTTTAGATCCTTTATCAACAGATTTTTTAAACATCCTGACTTATATGGATTTTAGCCAACATGTCATGCAGGCGACTCACAACAAAGGACACACCCTGGACTTGGTCATCACGCATGGCCTGTCCACCCCTGTGTCCTCTGTTGTTGACTTGGCTGTCTCTGACCACTACTGTGTGTTTTTTAACATCACCAGTTTTATTCAGCAGGAGACCTCTGTGAGAACTGTCAGTAAGCGCCATCTAACACCTGAAGTGGCTGCAGGTTTTCTGGATTTTTTTAATAAGAATCCTCCTATTGTTTTACCTGCCACCTGTGATTTTATTGTCAAGAATTTTAACAGAAGGCTTCAGTCCACTCTTGACCGGCTTGCTCCACTACAAGTTAAAAGCTTAAAATCTAAAGCTGCAACGCCATGGAAAAATGAAAACCTCAGAAAAATGAAGAGAAATTGTAAGGCGGCAGTGAGAAAATGGAGGAAAAGTAAAACCACAATAAACCATCAAATATACACAGATCTTCTCAAATTATACAACAATGCAGTAAGAAATTCAAGAAATTCATACCTCTCCAAAATCATCTAGGAACATAAAAATAATTCAAAAATCCTTTTTTCCACTATTGATAGACTTTTTAACAGAGCTGCCAATGCATTTCCTAAAACCCCCTCAAACACTCTTTGTGAGGTGTTGGAGAATGTGATAAATGCAGTCTGTTCTTTTGTTTAACTTTGTGTGACAAGATTAGGGGAAGTAACTTTTAGTGTGGGGGTAAGAACATTCTTAAGGAAATGTGCTTATAAGAAGCTGACTTTGTATTTTATGCTGTCCAAACAGGATGCACCTACAAACAAACAAACAAACCTACAAAGTGCCATTGTGTTAGAAACAGTACTGCTGTGTGTTGTATGGTGATAAGATAAGATAACTGGACAATGGGGGTGTGGTGGAACGGTTCACATGTGTGAATAAATAGAAGCTGTAAGTCTCAACATCTTTGAGACTCTGCTGGATCAGAACAACGACTGGTGTGTCAGTTTCTTTTACTGCATGATTCTCCCTCAGCTGAGCAAACACATTTCACATTTTCTCTGTGCGTGCTTTTCTTTCTAGGTAAACCTGTGAGTTAAAATAACCTAACATTTTTGGTGCCGTGACTCGACGCTTGGTCCGCGCAGGGGAAGGTCTTCGCCGGAGGGCTGCACGGGGCCCCACCTGACCTACAAGTCCAGGCTGCTTTCTTGCTTCACTGGCCAGCTGATTAGCTCCGCCGGACACCTTCTCTGCCGGTCCCTTGCGATCGACTCGGTTTGAATCGCTCGCACAGGGGGGAGTTTGTGAGTACCATTTTGGTTTTGCACCCCTACATTTAAAATTATTTCTAACTAAGACAGAGAGGGTACAGTTCTGCTGTTCAGGTTTAAAAGACGTTTTAAACCTCTGACTAAGGGAGTCAGGTATTGAGCCTTCCCGGGATAAAATAGGGACAAAATAGGAATAATATAGGTATGAAACAGTTGATTATATGGGAAGGTTGTAACGGATTAGATCGGTGAAATCTAAAACCACCTCAGAGGGATATAAAGAACGCCACTGAAGGCAGTAAAAATACGAAACAGCAGAAGTAAAAAATAAAAGTACCGACCCTAGGTTGGTGTAAGTTAAGTAGGCACACGACATAATCCTTATGTATGCCATTTCCTCCTGAAACCTGACGGTGTTAACGTACGGAGAGAAGGGCATTCAAGGGACGTCCTGTGTAGATCCAGGATTTGTACCGTTCTTAGATTAAAGAAGTCTATTGACTTAAAAACAGGGGTTCACAAAACCGGAATATAAGACTATACAATCACTAACATTTTTCATTCCTCTAGATAAAAGATAAAATAAGATGAAATAGGAGAATAAACTAAGTCTGATTTTAAATTCCCAAAGGAACGTTCCTCATAATACTCCTTATTATTACTCTAATTTTAATAATTACAGTGATAAAATTGTTAAAACTTGATCAAGACTGGAAAAGAACTGTAGAACCTGCCCTTTCAACAGGGGATCTTCATTAGAAATAGGCCTAATGATAAATAATGTCTAAATAATAATACTAGTAATCAAAAAGCATGATAATAAATACATAATTATCTTAATGTGTGATAAACCGGTTGTGTGACTGTGTGTGTGTGTGAATGGAGATTTCTATGGTGAAACAGCTGTAGGCTGAACGGAGTCTCATGGTTTGAAAATTGAGTAAATAACACTGTGATAAGATAAATAGATCAGATAAAAGAGAAATAAAAGTTGAATTTACTTCCTTAACATGAGAATGATAAATATTTAAGAATGAAAAATGAAAACAGTAAAATGTAACTTGTTGAAATATGGGGAAAAATAGCAAAGAAAATTTTAAAGGAGATGTAAAAAATTTATGTAAGAGGAAGGACAATACATTTCTTTAAAATAAAGATTATGAATTTGAAGGACGATTGACTGAGTAATTTCGTGTACTTCTTGGTAGTTGCGATATAAAATAAAACTAAAAGATGAAAATTGAAGAATTAGACATTTGGCGTCTCAAACAAACAGGGAAAAAAGGGGGGTTAATGTATGAAACAGATGTGTTTTTTAGCACCCGGGAGGATAAAAAAAACACGTTTTAAACTTTGTTTTTTCCTAAAGTTCCGCTGAAAGAAAAATAAAATAAGAGAAAACTCACTGACATATTTTAAAAAATCCTATGAAGAGTAAGGTAAACTTTATTGTGATTTAAATGAATTATGTTAAACAACCGACCACCTTTCCCCTTCCCCTCAAGGAAGGGCTGTTCTGATAATAAACAACACCCTTCTGTCCCTCAACAATGGGTCGTTAGTTGTTCTCTTAATAAACAAACCAACTGTGATGGGTTGTGACAGAAATTGGTAAAATGGACTTCCTGAGGAAGACTTGTTGAAACCAGATTGATCATGCGTTTCAAAATTGTTAAAGGTTATCAACTGCCAAGGTAGAAGAGGAGGAAAACACCTCTCCTGCTAGCTGATAATGAGGGGGATGTTTTAGCTGAGTGCAGTTCAATACAAAAAGGTTGGGATTTCTTAAGTGCAGCAGTAACTGTTACTCTATTAAAATAATAATAATAAAAAACTTAGCTAATATTTTTAATGATATTCATGGGATGTCTGTGAGATCTCTCATATAGTAGAAAAGAAATGGTTTAAAATGACGGATAATGAGTAGAGTGATTTTATTTTGAAATTTAGACGGATGTCTACAGGTCCTGTGGGGAAGTGACAGCTGGTTGGCTACATGAATTTATTCTTTGTAACAAGTGGCAGTTTCAGATGTTTGCTTCTAACATTTTTATGACAGATAAGATACATGTTGAAAGGAAACAATCTTGTAATGTGCTGGGTTAGAGATTGCAAATGAGAGAAGGAATTTTCGTTATGGGATTACCCTAGTAAAGAACGTAGTAACGCACTCCGAAATTCAATTTTAGTTCCACATGTAATCATAATAATAGGCTAATTTGTAGAACCTGTATATATATATATATATATGTATATATAAAAAAGGTAATGAATAAGGATTAAAGATGTTTCATTATGGAACTATTAGTTGCTGATTAACTGAATAATAAAATTGGATGAAGTTATTGAAGTCCAATGGGAAAAAATTATGAATTTGGTGAAATTTTGTTTTCCATTTTAAAAATGAGGTTGAGTTGTTAGAAAAATGAAATTAAAATAATAGGTTTTGGCTACAGGGAAAACCTGTTGTGATAATCATAAAATCTAGAGATTATTTTCTAATTTGTTAGGAAGAGATTTCCTATTTCACTTGAAGTTGGGCATGTTCTCTGTAGGGGATAAATTAATAATCCAAATTGTAGATTTTCATAAAACTCTTGAAATGAGACACCTACCAAAGAATTGTTCTACTTGGAAAGAGATGAATAAAGTTTTAACTGAAGTTTGTAATCAGATGAAGATGAAATAATCATAACAGTAGATCCAAATTGAACTTTACATGTTTTCTTGGCATTTGGCAAACAATGGGGTAACAAGGGTATGGTGATCTTTAGTGACAAACTACTTGAAACATTAGAGCAATATTGACCCATGGCCGTGCAATGTGTCAACAGGGGGGATGGTTAGTATAATACAACAACACTTTACAACATACAATCTAGAAACTTACTTAAAAAATTTTTTTTGTAGATTATGTGTTATTTGTGTAAAACACAATCCTCAGGGAAACATGAGACCAAAACGTGGCCAGTTTCCCCAACCAAACCAGCCTTTCCAAACTATACACATGGACTTTATTGAACTAACACAGAGTGGTTCCTATAAATACTGCCTAGTAATGGGTTGAAATTATTCCAACAGCTAAAAATGATGCACTAACAGTGGCAAAAGCATTATGCAAAACAATCATTGCCAATCATGGCATACCAGAGACTATCTACTCAGATAATGGACCACATTTTGTTAATGAAGTTATTCAAAACATGGCAAAACATTTAGGAATAGTGTTAAAAAATCATTGTGCTTATCATCCTCAAAGTACAGGTCTGGTTGAAAGAAATAATGGGACAATAAAAAGCAGGCTAAGAAAATGTATGGAAGAAACAAAAAAAGGCCATGGTTAGAATGCTTAGATTTAGTTAAACTCTGTATGAGAATAACCCCAACAAATCAGGGATTAACTCCTTTTGAGATAATTTATGGTAGACAATATAAATTTCCCATTACTGCACCAGACCTACAGAAAGCAGATGAAGAATTAACCCTAGCTGATTACATGAGGAAAATTATTCAGACTAGAGAAGTACAAAGAGCACATAGTTTGCCTGTATCTCCTTCTGTGTTACAGGATCCTAAGAACCCCATAAAGCCTGGAGATTGGGTATTCATAAGAGTCATCAAGGAAAAGAATTGGACAAGTTCAAAGTGGGAAGGACCTTTCCAAGTTCTGTTAGCAACTCCCACAGCTGTGAAGATTGCTGAGAGACCTTCCTGGATTCACCTTTCACATTGCAAACTGCAGAGACAATTGGATTAATAGACGTGTGACAGGAGGAAGTCTGGGCTACAAAGGGCATTGGTACCACTAGGGCCTTTGGTCTCAAACCCCAGCAGAAAAGCAGTCCTGTCACCTAGTGGTCAAACTCTCTGTGAAAAGAGGGGCTATTCATCCAGTTGTTTTTCTCTGCCAACACCATGAAGATTATTACATTATCTGGTTTGACATTGCTAAGCTTTGCAGTGTTATGGCTTCTGATGAATTCGAACACCACCCCATCATGAGATAAAAGATTTTTAATTAACACCCACCACGTTTTTAAGAACGCCTGGTATCAAGTAGCTAATCTGACTGCTAAACGTTTCACAATTTGGAACAGGAACACCTGATGGCTACATTTGGAAGTGTGGATATACTTTCTACCTTTACCTGCCTAAAGACTGGTGTGGTACCTGCAGTTTGGCTCGACTGCAACCATCCTCATACAGAGAATGGTTTTGTATCATCATCATCAGAGCTGAAGAAGAGTGATTTCTCACCGGTACAGGAGTTCGTTCCTTTTACAGACAACGATGGGCGTAAACTGCTCTACAGTGATGCTAAAGGAATTTTCCACACCATGTTTCCATCTGTTGGAGTTGCAGGTCTGACAAATAGGATGAACGAAGTTTGGTGGTCCCTGGAAAACACCACTGTCATCCTTACGGAAATGTCTGATCTGATGGGAAACGATCCTGAAAAATTGGCTATGAGAACTATGCTAATGCAACACCAAATTGCCTTGGACACTTTATTTGCGTCAGAAAGGGGACTGTGTACAGTGATTGGAGAACATTATTGTACTTACATCCCATCTACACATGATAATTGGACTCTCATCCATGACAAGGTGCAAGGACTTGTTGATTTCCTGAAGTCACAAGAATTACAAAATGGTCCCTGGGACTTTATGTTATGGTTGACTACTGGACGTTGGTATCAGGTTCTTTTGAACTTTGCAATGCCTTTTATTGTCATTCTGATTCTATTTTGCTTATTTGTATCCTGTATTTTACCATGTAAGAAATACCTGATGAGAAGTAGGAGTATGTTTGTTAAGTTAACTTTAATGAATTCTACAATGTAAACTACTTTTAAGGTAGCCGTTGTATGAAGGATGTTTTTTGTTGTTTCTTTTACTGGAGTTATTAAGACTGCATTTCAGGGGGGAAATGTTGGAGAATGTGATAAATGCAGTCTGTTCTTTTGTTTAACTTTGTGTGACAAGATTAGGGGAAGTAACTTTTAGTGTGGGGGTAAGAACATTCTTAAGGAAATGTGCTTATAAGAAGCTGACTTTATATTTTATGCTGTCCAAACAGGATGCACCTACAAACAAACAAACAAACCTACAAAGTGCCATTGTGTTAGAAACAGTACTGCTGTGTGTTGTATGGTGATAAGATAAGATAACTGGACAATGGGGGTGTGGTGGAACGGTTCACATGTGTGAATAAATAGAAGCTGTAAGTCTCAACATCTTTGAGACTCTGCTGGATCAGAACAACGACTGGTGTGTCAGTTTCTTTTACTGCATGATTCTCCCTCAGCTGAGCAAACACATTTCACATTTTCTCTGTGCGTGCTTTTCTTTCTAGGTAAACCTGTGAGTTAAAATAACCTAACATGAGGAGTTCGCAGACCACTTCAGAGGGAAGGTAGACACCATCAGATGTAAGATTTTATCTTCTCAGAGTAACATGGTTTTAGACAAGTGTGTGTCTTTACCAGAGGAAACGCTGGACAGTTTTGTCCTGGTAGAAGCTGGGACTCTTGATCAAGTTTTCTCCTCAGTGAGGCCCACTACATGTGTTTTGGACCTGATTCTCACTTCCTTTTTTAAGCAATTTTATGGATCTTTTAGAGATGAGATTTTAACCATGATGAATTGCTCCCTTCAGACGGGGGTCTTTCCTGCCGCCTTTAAAGGGGCGGTAGTGAGGCCCCTGTTGAAGAAGAGCAATTTAGATTTGAATGATTTTAACAATTTTAGACCGGTATCTAACTTACCTTTTTTAAGCAAAATTTAGAAAAAATTGTTTTAATTCAACTTAATGATTTTATTAATGAGCACAATGTCCTGGAGAAATTTCAGTCTGGTTTTAGGGTGAACCACAGCACAGAGACGGCCCTTCTAAAGATTTTAAATGATTTTAGATTAAACTATGATTAACAGAGGGTGACAGTGTTGGTTCTACTGGATCTAAGCGCTGCCTTCGATACAGTAGACCACACTATTCTTTTAACCCGTTTAAAACAGATTGGCCTCTCTGGTGCTGTTCACAAATGGTTCACATCCTATCTCACAGACAGGACTTTTATGGTAAGTTTAGATACCTGCTCCTCTAGGGTCTATAGGATTACATGTGGTGTGCCCCAGGGTTCGATTTTAGGCCCAGTGCTTTTTAACCTGTATATGCTACCTCTTGGCAGCGTCATCAGAACACATGGAGTCAACTTTCACAGTTATGCTGATGATACACAGCTATACATCTCTATGTCTCCCGATGACACACGGCCAATGGATGCACTTTTTAACTGCATTTTAGACATTAAATCCTGGATGGCAGAAAACTTTCTCCAGCTCAACCAGGACAAAACTGAAGTTTTAGTCATCGGTCCTGAGGCTCAGGGAGAGAAACTTTTACCAAAACTACAATCAATGTCTTTTAATCCCTCTTTACAAGTGAAGAACCTGGGCGTGATTTTTGACTCTGAGCTAACTTTTATTCCTCACATAAAAAATATTACTAAAATAGGTTTTTATCAACTAAAGAACATCGCCAGAGTCCGTCCCATTCTCTCTCTTGCCAATACGGAGACACTGATGCATGCTTTTATCTCCAGTAGAATTGATTACTGTAATGCCCTGCTTTCTGGTCTTCCCAAAAAGAGTATATCAGGTTTACAACTACTACAAAATTCAGCAGCACGTGTCCTGAGGAAGACCAGGAGGAGCACATTACACCAGTCTTAAAAATCATTGCATTGACATTTCAGGATCGATTATAAGGTTCTTTTAATGGTTTTTAAGTGTCTTAATGGTCTTGGGCCTTCTTACCTCTCTGAACTGCTTTTACCATATAAACCTTCGCGGTCTCTGCGCTCCTCTGGCAGCCGTCTCCTTGTCAACCCAAAAGTCAGGACACACAAGCATGGGGAGGCGTCTTTCCAGTTTTATGGCACTCACCTCTGGAACAGGCTGCCAGAGGACCTCAGGGCTGCAGAGAACGTTCATGTTTTTAAGAGCAGGCTCAAGACTCACCTTTTTAGCCTAGCTTTTAACTGATTATTATTTATTACTGTTTGTTTAATTGCTCTGCATGTTTTATATGATTATATTTTTTATCAGTTTTACTATTTAATCTTAGCACATTAATTTACTGTTTATTTTTATACTTGAATTTATCTTAGTCCCCGTTCCAGTGTTTCCTCTGTGGGAGCCCTCTGCCCTGGGAGCGGTGGTCGGCTGTAGCTGCATGGGTGCTCTCCAGGTAGAGCTTGGGTGGAGGTGAGGGTCTTGGCCTTGCCTCCACTGGGTGCCCTGTGTCGGTGCCTCGGCTGCTGCTGTTGGTCTACCACTGCCGGGGCAGATGGCTCCTCTGATGGCGTTTCCTTGCATGGTTCATCTGCACTCGGCCCAATGTCCTTTTTACTTTTTCTTTTAACTGTGTGCATGGGAGTTGGGTTGGGGGGAGGGGGGTATAACTGTGACCATGCTTTTAAATCTGTGGGGGAGGGAAGGGAAGGTGGATTTATGTGGGGTCATTTTAATCTGTAAAGCACTTTATGATGCAACTTCTTGTATGAAAAGCGCTTTATAAATAAAGTTTGATTTGATTTGATTTAGATAAGACTCAAACTAGCCAAGTATTGTACCAGAGAGTCCGTCCCAACTCTCCAGTCGTTCCAATAATATATCATGATCAACAGCGTCAAATGCTGCACTGAGGTCCAACAGAACCAGAACTGTGGTTCTACCACAGTCTGTATTTACACGGATTTCATTGAAAACTTTGAAACTCACCACAAATGAAACTTTGTGGTGAGCACGGAAAACAGACTGAAAAACATCAAAGCAGTTGGTCATTGTTAAGGAGGTATTTAACTGCTGAAACAAAGCTTTATCAATAATTTTATTGATGAATGGAAAATTAGAAATTGGCCTGTAGTTTTGTGTTGGAACCCCATTTTCTACAACTCAACTGAACAGACTGTTGGACGGCTGGAAGCCATATTCCCTAGAAGGAATGAGCAGACCACATTTCCCAGCAATCTTAGCAGTGACCCCCAACACACTCCTATTGGTCTGTGGCCACCAATGATGACCTCAACGATGACATCACGGCCAAAGGGCTATAAGAGTGGTAGTGGCTGTCATTTCAAACTGTTCTCAGGAGAGGTTCTTAGCAGAAACTCCTCCCATACAGAGGACATCTCACCAGTGAATATTCTCTTTTGTTCTGACCCGCTGGACCGGGAAGAACTCTCATTTCAACGCTTCAAAGTGCTCCTCCTGTTGGTGTATCCAGTTTGGGTTATATCAGGACTGTTCCAAGACAGATTGTTACGACATCGACCTGCAAGCCATCCAGCCTGCAGTTGGGACACAGTCCTAAAATCCTGCACAGGTTTTCTAACTCTTCCATTTCTTGCTCAACTACGGACACATTGTGCTCTCCTTCTCATGGACCGAATCTTGTGTCTGGGCAGATATAAATAGGGAAAATAGAGTTCTTAACGAGTTCGATCTCATTCATTGTTGGTTTAAAGTGTTTTTATGCGCTGAACCTGTTGACTCATTTGGCGTCGCTGCACGCATAAGTTTGAGCTGTATTTGCTTTGTTTTAAACAGTTTTTCTTATCCTAAGCGGATTCCACTTTACTTCTTTCTTTCTTTCTTTCTTTCTTGGAAAGAGGAGAGTTGTGTATAAGAATGACTGGAGCCTCAGATTAGTTGCTGTGAAATGTATTGACAAAAATAGCAACAATTTACTGTACTCTCAAGAACAGAATTGACAGTATGGTACACAGGGAAAAAAATACAATAAATGTGGTTTTCAAAGGTCCTATCTGAGCTCAGATGTGTCAGTCTGCCGGCTTAATAGTTAATAGTCAGTATTCAGTTCCAGTCAATCCAAAAGGGTCAAGAGTCTGTAACCAGTGTAGTTTTGTCCTACCACACTGTCCCAACTGTTCGTAGGAGAAGGGCGACCTGCTCTTCTGGGCCAACTCGGGATGGCTATGGTTCGATCCAATGGAAAAGGCTCGCCATCTTCCTCGTCAGGAAGAATTCCAAGTTCCACAATCCCAAGAAAAAAAACCTAGCCAGCATGCTTCGGTTTGTCCGCTTCACCTGTGCCCATGCAATCCCAACAGCTCCAAAGCTCAAATTGCTCATAAAAAGGACAACTTCGCCTCTCCGATACCCATATGAACTCCGGCGTTTATATCCGTTCAATTTATCCAGCTCACAGTCACTTCTAAAAATTAGCTCACAATGAAAATTCACAATGGTTTCCTGCACCTCTGTCTCTCTGCGGCTCATCAGTGTCTCTGCACACAGCGCAGCTCATAGCAGAGGAAGGCGGGGCTTATTCTTCCTTAACCAAACGTGTTCCCATTTGATTCTTTGGACTTTCCTATTAATTTATTTTCATATTTACCCTTCAAATACTCCATTTTGGAGTGATTAATAAATCAATAAAGTATCAAATTAGTAATTCAGTATTTCAATGCATTACAGATCCTAGAACTGTCTGGGTTACATTCTTTTCTTTCTTTTTCTTCCTCGTTCTTCTCTCGCTTGCTCTCTGATCACCTGGTCAGCAGAGTCAGGCTCGGGCTGACCTGCTATAGCTGGTCTGTTAGATGAAAGGTTATCCTTATTGTTCCTTTATCTGTTAGTTAAAACTGAGGCCTTCCAAATGGCCAATTTACCCCATGTGCTCCAGAACTAAGTTTTATGACCCTTTGTCTCCTAGGCTATCTGTGACTTGAGCCCCCTGGAGTGAGGGCCACCCCCCTCCCTTTCTGAACCAAACCTCAGCTGTTCATCCCTGATCCACTTTGTGTTAATTATGTTAAATTTTCATGTATTATTGTTGTCTAAGATCTGTAGTAGTTAGTTGCATGCTTTAGAATAGATGGGAATTATTGCAAAAGGTTTTGGCTGTAAGGTTGATCTATTTTCTTAATAAATTCCCCTTAGCTTAAAGAGAAGTGGTCTGTGTTTAAATATGTATAGGTACAATTATTGTGTACAGCGTGTGAATTTACATTTTCAAAAAGAGACAGGATTTCTGGTCTTCTAAATAGAAGTATCTCTAGTTAGAGGTTGGTGCCCCGATTATCTTTAATAAACAAATTAAACTTGAACCTCATCAATAATTATATTAATATTAAATTATTGGTCATAATCATTGATGGTTATGTAAACCAGACAAAAACTCGCTCACTCTGTGTCACAACATTCTGCATTAACATATTGTCCAGGTTATTGATTTTTAGCAATTGGTTTAATAACTGCTGTTTTAATGCCTGGGGGTAGAGACCTGACAGGAGGTCTCTCCATTAATTTGAATCAGATCACACCCAATGACTGGAAAAAAATTTTCTTTTTTTTTTTAACGTGTCCTGTTTGGCAGTGTGGAGCTCAGAATTGGTGTCTGAGTACCAAGTAGAAGCCCAACAGATTTACTTTCACAAGCGGAGCAGTACAGCTTTTGCTATAGTACTCCACTTGATATATGTGTGAAAAACCTTTATTATGAATTGTTGGGGTTTTTATTTCCTGATGTTATGGATACGGAGACTGAAAATTAAGGAGAAGAAAGAAGGAAGATGAAGAAGAGAGGTAGGAAACAAAAAGTCAAGAGAGAGGGTGAGTTGAAAATACAAGAGAGGAAGGGGAACAAAGAAAACACAGGAAGACATTGAAGTCTGCCTCCATACCCACAGGACGGCAGAGAGAGGGGGAAAAACAAAACAAAACACGAAAAAGGAACATCGACAAAACTAACCAAACATTGTGAACTAAGAATTACTCAGCCCAAGAATATTTCCTTAAACACCAGAGACCCCACATCTATGTGTGTGTGTTAGCATGCTGGTGCATATAAGGTTTCTCCATAAGAGTGTTCAATAGTTGGTGTGAGCAGACATCAATCCGTCTCCCAGGAATCGATGAAGACATAACGCATCTTGTCAAAGTATGTGGTTGTGTAAATTTCTGAGCCGAACAGACTTGATTAGAGTTTTAAAAATATTAGCTTAACCGCGGCTTTAAAACTATGTATCCATGTGACGTCAGCGACAGAACTGCTCAGGCTGGACAGTCCGAAAACTCCACTGTCAGGCCTGATGGAGGCGCTCATATTTGAAGGCTCGGAAGATTCTTTCTCCAGTTTTAGCCTTGAGATGGTTTTAGAGGTGGAAAATGCAGCAGGTTCTGGTGCTTCTAGAGACATGGAACCATACAGGTACGAGCCGAACACAAGGACTGAGATGGATAGAAGAAAGCGGGTCAGAGAATGATGAAACTAACATAGCAGCGGAAGAAGTGACAGCAGAGAGACGTCAGGAAAACACAGATTGGATTAGAAATAACTTTTAATCGTGGCTTCTTTTCTTTTCAAATAATTAACAAAATGGTAGCCTATTGATGAGCATAATAATATTAAGGTGTAGTGATTTTAATAGTGACCTGAAAAATAAACATTAGCCTACATAATGTAAATATGGTAAATCAGTTTTAAAACTAAAAATAATAAACTAAACCAGACGTACTTATTTATAAGGTCTGATATCGGAAAAATAAAATCATATTGTAGGCAAACATTCGAGGCAAACAACAAAGCAAGTAGCCTAAGACTTACTTCATTACAATTCTTCTTTATGATTATTGTACCAATTTATTAGTTTCAGGTGAAACACGTTTGTTATTTAATTTATTTGTCAGACTCACTAAATAGAGTTTGAATTATTCATAATTATAGCAAAACTGCTTTGAATATGTACCTGTCTCTTCTGGACAAGGGCGTGAGTTTGTTTTTAAAACTGCTGGGAACAATAATTGATTATTCATATAGCCTATAATTATTCAGCCGTTGACTACATAGGCTAAATGCGCAATAATAAAACGCGTTTCCTTTACAACCCTTGTCGTTCTGTGTGGGGAAACTTTAACGGTTCAGAGTCCTGCAATGGGGCGGGTACCCGCGGGTGGAATATTCCAAAGCAATAAAAGAGAAATAATTTCCTTATTGCCTCAGCAGGAGGAAATAGCGTTGCATTGAGTACGGTGTCCAGGTCTGAGATGACGCTCAGATGCTCTCATAAGAATCTTTTTTGATTGATTCAGTTTCCTAAACTCTGTGCGTAAAGTTGAAAATGACTGTGCGTCTGCATCAAGTGGTCAGTGGCGTAAATTTTTGACTAAACTTTCAAAATGAAGGGCGGTTGTTAGTTTGGGTGTCTACAGGTCTTTCTGATTATTGTACTGACTGATGAATAGAGCTTGGATCATAATAAAGTGACGGCAAAAGCTCATCACATATACACTCGTTAGATGGTTGGCCTATTCCTTTTTGTGAACGCACTCACTACCTGATGGAGTAGTGGGGTGGTTGAGCCGCCCATCAGAAAGTGAACTTTTATGTGATGTCCTGCTTCATTTTCTCACTCAATTTTCCTGCCACACTTTAACAACGGCGATTACATTTTTTCATTACAGTTTTAAAAAACCGATCAAAGACAGAAAATAACACAATCCCCAATTGATTGTAAATTATATCGCATTGAATCATGTCCCTTTTATTTCTTTGAAACATTGTACATCAGCAATTACTTTGATGCAGAGATCGCTGTGCAGAAACAAAATATTGTCCACAGTCCCTGGCTCTATCAGGCTCTCCGTTCCTGAATCGCAAATTAAATTTATCTGGAAGCGCAGGATGCCTGGATAGCGGGAACATTCTGCTGCCAGCCCAAAGTTGGGGGAATATTCTGGCATGCTCTCTCCACAAACACAATATATCAATACCATTCTCTTTTGGAGCCGTAAACAAACAAAAGTTTTTAATTAATATTTTTTTAACCTGCAGTAAAGAAACTTCAGCCAGAGCCATGAAATTTAATTGATGTATTTTTCCATCTTGAAATGGGTACCAGCGGCACTGCAGCACTCTGCTCTGAGTGTGGTTGCATACGGACTAGTGCTTAAAAACCTTGATGTATCCACTGCAAAGAATGCTGCAGCATCTGCGCAGAAAGAAACCATGACTGTATAAGAAAGTACAATGGAGTAATTTAAATAATAGTCCTTTCAGATAATGATTATGTGGGAATTGTGCTGGGAGCACAAGTGGATGTTAGATCTGCACTGGTAAGAAATTCCGCATCAGGTTTAGAAAAGTGGTGGAGACATGTCCCCGTCGTCCCCGGCTAAAATGATGCCTATCCTTCTAGACACAAGATCTAACTGGGCAGTCAATGGAAGTCGAGCTTTTAGGTGTAGGGATGCTGACGCTGACGCATCGCAGTCCACAAGCACTCCTGCTAAACACTGTAGGAACAGCTGCCGGCAGCAACACACGCTTGTGTTGAACTAAACAACCCAGGGATTCCTTTATCATAGTAACGGAATCAAAACAATTCTGCTCAAAATGTTCCGAACAGAGGAGAGAGGAGGAGGGAGCCCACTTCTCACGGGTGTGTCTAACCTGTTTCACCCACTTAGACAGTAACTCTGGGTCTTTGGGAAACTTAAATAAACTGACACCGTCCTTGTGTGTATATGAGCAAAATCCCCCAACACAACACGAAGGCATTACGATCACTTTTCTTTGTCAAAAATAGAAAATAGTGGTCCCAGTCACAGCTGAAAAGTCGCTGTCAAATGTGTCAACAAACGTAGAATGCGTTCTCTCGCTAACCTCACTTCCAACTTTCTGCTCGTTCAGAGTGTGAAGATACAGTACGTAAAATGCTAGTCACCGCAACGGTATTTTGCTCTCAGTAGGATTATACAAGGCATGTCCATAACTTTGAAATAGGGTTAGGGTTAGGGAAATAGTCCATTGGGTTCAGATTTCTTCATTTTATGTTATGTTTAAAAATGTCAACTTTGTGTCATGAGGTCTTTAAAGTTTATTGTTTCTGTTATGTCTCCCTCTCTGTTTCCCCCTTGCCATGTTTCCTCTCTGCACCAGCTGCTAATTGCCTCCACCTGTTTTCTCCCTCTCACCTGCAACTGCTTCCCACTAATTAGTCATCAAGTTTCTCTGTCATTTCCTCACTCCCTCCACAGTATTTAAACAGTTCTCATTCACCCACTACGCGCTGGTTCCTGTTCCCTGGCTTCTGCATTTTCTGGTCTTCCTGAGTTTTGGAAGTTCTCTGTGATGATGTTGGAACTGCTTCAATTGCTCGTAATTCAACTTTGACAAAGACAATTCACAAAATAACCACACCACGTTCGAGCATCATGCCTTTCTTATTAGCACCCCCCTGGTTTATGTGTTACAGTTTACAGACCACCTAAGCCTCCTTCCTGTTTTATTTAAGAATTCTCTGAAATTCTATCCAATATACATGCTAAATATAACACAATTTTAATGTTTTAGTGTTTTTTGGCAAACTCTATGTGGGCTTTCATACATCTTGCACTGAGGAGAGGCTTCCGTCGGGCCACTCTGCAGTAATAGTTGACTTGGTGGAACTTTCTCCCATCTCGCTACTGCATCTCTGTAGCTTAGCCACAGTGATCTTTGGGTTCTTCTTTACCTCTCTCAACAAGGCTCTTCTCCCATGATTGTTCAGTTTGGCTGGACGGCCAGGTCTAGGAAGAGTTCTGGTCATCCCAAACTTCTGCTTCTTTGAGGATTATGGAGGCCACTGTGCTCTTAGGAACCTTGAGTGCTTCAGAGATATTTTTGTAACCTTGGCCAAATCTGTGCTTTGCCACAATTCTATCGCTGAGCTCCTTGGGCAGTTCCTTCGACCTCATGATTCTCATTTGCACTGTGAGCTGTAAGGTCTTATATAGACAGGTGTGTGCATTTCCTAGTCAAGTCCAATCAATTTAATTAAAAACAGCTGGACTCAAATGAAGGAGCAGAACCATCTCAAGGAGGGCCATCTTTGGGAAGACCAGAAAGCAGGGAATTACAGTTTTCAACCCTACTGGAGATAAAAGCATGCATCAGTGTCTCCGTATTGGCCATAGAGAGAATGGGGCGGACTCTGGCGATGTTCTTTAGTTGATAAAAACCTATTTTAGGTGAGGAATAAAAGTCAGCTCAGAGTCAAAAATCACGCCCAGGTTCTTCACTTGTAAAAAGGGATTAAAAGACAGTGATTGTAGTTTTGGTAAAAGTTTCTCTCTCTGAGCCTCAGGACTGATGACTAAAACTTCATTTTTTTCCTGGTTGAGCTGGAGAAAGTTTTCTGCCATCCAAGATTTAATGTCTAAAATGCACCCCCAAGAGGGAGCATATACAGGTTAAAAAGCATTGGGCCTAAAATTAAACCCTGGGGCACACCACATGTGATCTTGTTGAGGAATAGTTATCGAGACTTACAATGAAAGTCATATCTGTGAGATAGGATGTAAACCATTTGTGAACAGCATAAGAGATGCCAATCTGTTTTAAACGGGTTAAAAGAATAGTGTGGACCACTGTATCAAAGGCAGTGCTTAAATCCAGTAGAACCAACACTCTCACCCTCTGTGCATCATAGTTTAATCTAACATAATTTAAAATCTTTAGAAGGGCCGTCTCTGTGCTGTGGTTCACCCTAAAACCAGACTGAAACTTCTCCAGGACATTGTGTTCATTAATAAAATTTATAAAACTTTGCGTAGAATCCTCACTAAAACCGTACTTAAACTCAGCAACTTTTCTTTACTTACGCCTAGTAGGTTTCTGATCTATCAAATTTGGAGTACGCACAGCTGCACGGAATTTCCTCTTTATAAATCAGACTCTTGGTAGAATTGTGCTCAACTGCGTTTGGATCATATCCCGCCTCCAACACGCCCAGTTTCAACCATATATGGTCAATGCAAAGTGTCTAGTGAATCTCATGCATAATTATAAGCCGGGTTATTGTAACAGCTCAGCGTCAATAACGGCTACCGAGAGGTCAAGAAAACGCAACTTCAGCTATACTGAAGTGGAAGTTCTTGTGGGTGAGGTGGAACAGCGAAAAAATGTTTTATTTGGGGGTCACAGTTGTGGAATCACAAACAAACAGAAATCCACGGAATGGCACAGCGTTGTTGCAATGCTGTGAGCTCAACTGAGAGATCTGTGGCAGAGATAAAAAAAGAAGTGGTCCGATCTGAAGTTGGAGGCGAAAAGGAAGATGGCATGCAACCGCCAGAGTGTGTCTGCAACAGGTGGGGGCCCTGGAACATCCAGTCCCATACCCCTTGCTGCAAGAATAACAGCAATACTCGGACCTGCAAGTGTGCATGGCATTGTGCCGGAGATAGAGGGAGACACTGACCAGGCAGAAGAGATTGGTAACGTTTAAACTTTATTTTACAAGATTGAATTAGTAAATGAGACTTTAATAGAAATAAATAACAGCTCATGTTATGTCCACAGTTACACCGTTGGATGCAGCGGAAAGTCATGGGCCCGAAAATACGGCTGAAGGGGCGGCCAGCTCCACCAGTGTGCCCCGGGCGCATGGCGCACCTGGAAGGGGTTGGATGCTGATGGACACTGTTCTAAAAATGCAAAGGGAGACAATCAGTGCGGTGAAGAAAGTCTGGGATGAACTTCATAAAATTTGTGAAGTGTTATCTGACATTTTAAGCTCCTTAAGAGAACTAGTTAATAAAAAATAGAAATAAGGAATCCTGCCCTGTGTGTTGGTTCTATAAACACTGCATGACATGCTGTCGTAGTCTTGCCCCCTGCTGGAATTCCTCATGGCGGGGAGGGGGCTTTGCGTCAGGCTGGTCATGAGAAGGAGGAGTAGGAGGTGGGCCAGGTGGGAGAAGGATACTATTCCTCAGTGGAATGTTGTGCAGGACACCGCAGGCTAAAATAATTTTGCACACCTTTTTGGGGTGGTACAGCAGTCTGCCCCCTGACGCATCCAAACACCTCCACCTGCATTTGATTAATCCAATGGCACGCTCAACAACAGCACGCGCACGGCCATGGACTTCATTGAAGCGCATCTCTGCATTCTGTGGGTTGTTAAATGGCGCGAGGAGCCAGGATCTCAGAGGGTAGCCACTGTCACCTGTGTTTTACATGAATTAATATGGGTTGTGTTTGACATTCTTTTTACATATATCAACTTACCAAGAAGCCAGCCATCACACACAGCGCCTGCCTGCAGTCTATTACCTACACTGCTGTGCGTCAGGATAAAGGAGTCATGTGTAGATCCAGGCCACCGTGCCACCAAATTTGTTAAGAACATATTCGAGTCACAAATAATTTGGACGTTGATGGAATGTATGTTCTTTCGGTTCACATACACAAATTCGTTCTCGCTTGGAGCCCTTATAGCAACGTGAGTACAGTCAATTGCAACGATTACATTTGGGAAACCGGACATTGCTGCAAATTGCGCTTTAATGTTGGCCTGTTTCCCAACAGTGTAAGGAAACTGGATGTATTGGGCTGTCATTGTAATGATGCCATCCAAAACTGCAGGCATTATGGAGCTCAGGGATGACAGATATTCCAGATCTAAGAACATAATGAACACATTTGATATAACCCAAAGAAGCTTTGGCAGTAATTCATAAATTGTTCATTCTATCAAGCAAATAGCAGGCTACCTGTCAGCTAATTCCCGGTGGAAGGAGCCGGTTGCCAGAAAGTGCCTAGAGTGGTCAAAAGCTGGAGGTGCACAGGGATTGAACGGTTTCGGTGGGTCAGTCACTCTAACACCGGCTGAGTTCAGCACATTGATTTAGAAGGACTGCTCTAGGGAATCTAAATCGTCCAATTAGCCAGTTATCATCATGGGGTAGAAAATCTGTGTGATCTCTAAACATTTTCTCCATCCGGATCCTACTGTTGGCGTAATCTTCCAGGAGTGCCAGCGCATCCATTGTGACGCATTACGCAGGAGTGTCACTGCGGCATTTATGTCTACTCAGTAATCACACTAATTGCTACACACATTATCAAAATTACTGCACCAATAAGTGCACATGCTATTTAATCTGAAGGCATACATATGTACCATATTTTCATTTGGATTCTCATTTTTGTTGTCAGTACATAGACCGAATGAGGGAGGGGGGCTTTTGGTTGTGTTTTCGTCTGTGTGTGCAATGCTCTACATGTCTGAAAATATACTGTATCTTAAATTCACAATTTGCCATCTGTCCTGCTGTGCTGTCAGTGCCCTCCGTGTCCACAAAGTGCGTAAGGAAGGTCCTTAGTGTGATTAAAGTTGCGCACATTTTTCCGTCAAGTTTTTTTCTATAAATCCCAAACTTTGATTAGAAAGTTGCTTACGTAGTTTCAGACCCCGTTTTGTGCGTAAGCAAGCTTTATAAATCTGCTGGGATTCCTTAAATAGGAAACTTTTTAACTGATTGGAATGTTTGTATAAATGTATTGAAATGACTTCTTGTTAAGTGCCTTGAGATGACATCTGTTGTGAATTGGCGCTATATAAATAAACTGAATTGAATTGAATTATAAATGAGACCCCTGGACAAAACTTTCCAGCCTTTCCTCTGGTAGAGACACACATTCAGATCTGTCCAAAACCATGTTAGATTGAGAAGATAAAATATTACATTTCATGGTGTCTAGCTTCCCTCTGAAGGGGTCTGCGAACTCCTCACAAAGACCGTTTGAGGGGGTTTTCTGTAATGCAGTAGTAGCACTGTAAAAAGTTTGTCAATGATGGAAAAAAGGATTTGGGAATTTTTTTAGGTTTTGAGATGAGTTGGAAAAGTATGCATTTCTTGAATTTCTCACTACGTTATTGTATAATCTTAGAAGATCTGTGTATATTTGATGGTTTATCGTGGTTTATCGTGGTTTTACTTTTCCTCCATTTTCTCTCTGCCACCCTACAATCTCTCTGTATTTTTCTGAGGTTTTCATTTCTCCACAACGGTGCAGCTTTAGAGTGTAATCTTTAAACTTTAATTGGAGCCAGCAGATCAGGAGCAGGCTGAAGCCTACCGTTAAAATCATTTCCAAAAAAATCCCAGGGGGCATGTTAAGCTATAGGAGGAATATTTTCAAAAGCTTCCAGAAAACCTGCAGCCACTTCAGGGGTCAGATGACGTTTCCTGATAGTTCTCACAGAGGTCTCCTGCTGGATAAAACTGGTGATGTTAAAAAACACACAGTAGTGGTCAGAGACAGCTAAGTCAACAACAGAGGACACACTGGTGGACAGGCCATGCGTGATGACCAAGTCCAGAGTGTGTCCTCTGTTGTGAGTAGGCAGCAGGCCATGTTGGCTAAAATCCATATATAAGTCAGAATATTTAAAAAATCTGTAGATAAAGGGTCTAAAAGATTATCCATGTGTAGATTAAAATCACCAGCTAAAATGATCCTTTCAAAGGAGCTGGGCAGAAGTGATAAAAACTCAGAAAATTCTTGAATAAAATGTGCACTCTTTTTAGGAGGCCTATAAATAGTGACACATAAAATCTGAGGAGTGCTAAAAACAGTGGCATTGCATTCAAAAGAAAAATAGTTATCATTTAAAACAGGTTTGGCAGAAAGTGTTGATGAACTTATAAAAGCTCCCCTTTTCCTACTCCTCGTAGAATAAGTGAAGTTAAAATTTGGTGGGAAGGCCTCTGTAAAAACAACAGGGGCATCCACTCATCCAAGTTTCTGTTAAAAATAAACAATGAAGATTATGGTCTAAAATCAGATCATTTGTTATAAAAGTTTTGTTCAGCAGTGAATGGACATTAAAAAGTGCCACATTAAAGGAGTCATAACCTGTAATTTTCACTTTTCCATGAGAAAAATGGTATGTTATGATTGCCTAACGATTACACTGTCCGGGAAGCCGATATTTAAAAGTCAAGCGTTTGTTTACCCCTGGGTTCGTCAACCAGCCCACGTGCACGCGCACTCAAATACGTGGTTTTAATTTCTGGCCGACTTGTCGTCAAGTCGGCGCAGGATATTCCATATATAGACATCGCAGACCTACCTATGCTGTGGGAAGCCCGCCCTCTCTCTCTCCCTTCTCCCCTCAGCTCCTCTCTCCCTCATTTTCAGTCGAGCACCGCCATTACTGAATTCTAGTGATGGGAATTCCAGCTCTTTTTGGAGAGCGAGTTCTTTTGGCTTGGCTCACCATTAAGAGCTGGCTCTTTCGGCTCCTCAGATGTTCTGTTGCTTAAAGTGTATTTATTACCAAAATTATTGCAAAACGATGTGTACCAAAACAAGCAGGGGTGAATAAAAAAAACAACAACAAAAACGGCTACCAATGACGAGCCGGCTCCCATCGTTCACTTCAAAGAGTTAGCTCTTAGAGCCGGTTCGTTCGCGACCGACACATCACCGATTCGAAGTATGAACTCCACCGTGAAAGATGCAGAAAGTTTCTTCACGCAATGATGCATGAAGAAGACATACTCGTGTCAGCCTTTTATTTTAATCAGCTAAATCAGCTAAAACAATTTCGACCAGAAACGAAGTGCACACATGAGTTGCTCTGTTGTTGACTGCCAGAATCAACATGGAAATATTTTTTCTATTTTTTTTTACGCCGGAATCCTTTATGAATTTGGGACAATATCAGGCGAAGTTGGCATCGAAGCTCCGTTTGGAAAAAGGGGCCATTCCAACAATCAGAGGCTTGCCTGCAATTGAAACGGTAAGACTGTGTTTTTATTGCTCTGCTGTGTGTAACAAACAGCAGCTAACTGCTAATGTGGCTATTGTATGCTAGCGGGAGTAGTAGATATGGGTTAAGCATTACCTGCGGTGTCAACCCCCCTCCTTCCTGCCACCAATCAACGCGCCCCTCATTTGCATTATTACAATGCCCGTCCAAGACAGCCAAAGTATTGCATCAGATCTCGCGAGACAATAATGCCTTCAGAAATAAAGGTCAAAGAAGCTCTGTGTTAATTTTTTTCAACTTTATTTCTTTTAGAAGGGCCTGAAAGACTATAATAGAGCGTGGGTATCCAAGATAATACTAGGTTATGATTCCTTTAATAGTGATTGGAGATGAAGTGATTTACTGTATGATTTACTGAAAGTGGGGCTTTTGGTAACTTTTTGAGATTATTGGGGTTGCATCTGTTCGGTTTATGATTTTTAGTCTTATCTCTGCTGATAATAACAGGTATGAATGATGTAAAACAAGGTCCAAGTCCAGTATGTGAGTTACTGTTAAAATCAGGGGGGAGTTCGTAGGAGCAGGGACCATTTGCACATCAGGATGTGGCGGAGGGAGGGAGTAGATAAGGCAGGGGCAGGAGCGGTCAGTGTGGTAGACAGGGGGGGCATGGGCATGCCAGGCTCATCGCCAGCATGTGGGTACCCTGTCTAAAAAAATTAAAAATGTTCTATAAAACCAAAACTGTAAATGATGGTGGCAGAGGAGAGCCAAGAATTCAGGGACACGAGTCTGCTAAAATGGCCAGTTCCTCTGCCGATGGTGGGGGTGGGGCCAGAGATAAATACAGACCTGTGTTTTCTTAAAGATTAAAAACGTAATTTAAACTTTAAACTTTAAACTTAAATTCACGCTTCAGGACCTCAGACTGCTGCTTTTGAATGTCATTGGTGCCAGCGTGAATCACAACTTTACTCACATATTTGTGTAGCTCAATGAGCTACTGGAGTGGAGCCGATAGGGGGACTTTTGGTTTAGCCCCCTGCTAAAACCAAGGCTCCTCCTCTGCAGCAGATGACATGTCAGTCAGTCAGCTTCGAGGCCCAGCAATGGATCCACCCTCCACAACTTCACCGGGCTGGCAGGGAATAGTGTCTGCCAGCTATCCACTGTTGACAGCGGCGAAAATCCGGCAGAAGAGGATGTCCAGGTCATGCTCATGATCCTGGATTTGGTGGAGTGTTGAAATCCTCTGCTCCAGCTCCAGAACCCTCTGACTGACACCCAGGACTGCAGGTGAGTGGAGGCATGGTGTGGGGAGAGAAGTAGTCTGCGCTCCCCACCAGTCGATCCGACTAAAAACGTCCAGATTATTGATAAGTTAATGGTGTTAAAATTGGTTAGAACCAGTCTTTTAAAAGAGTTTAAACCAGTTAAAAACCGTGCTTGTTGGGGAACAGGTCTTGGCAGGTCGAACAATTGACAAAGACTGTTAACCTCATAAGCCCCACAGACCCAGCGCCGGGTCACTGTGGGGGAAGGGCAGGGAAATGTCAGAATTTATTTGACCTGTGGTCAGTGATTGCTAAGCATGTCCTATCATTATAAACCTCAAAATATCAGTTAAAGACTCATAAATATTTTCTGTGACCTCCTAACTCAGAAGAAATAACAAGCAATTAAAGGAACAGTTGTGCTATTTTGCGATTTTTACATGAACACATTCAACTGTCACCCTGGCGAACAGAACTGAGCAAACTTTGCCTTCCCTGAAAGCCAGCATCTCACAGTTTTTAAAGCTGCAAGTTTCATCACGCTACGTGCAAATTTCAGCAAATGAGCAGCAAAATAAGCCCAAAATACGTACAGCATTTGAAAAACAAGAGCATACATTTTTTCTTACCGTTGTTTTTTCCGTGCTAAAAAGAATAATCCACCGTGATATGACTGTATTTCCAGAATGACAAAAATATCCAGCATGTATTTTGAAAAGAAAAAGTGAAAAAAACTTAATCCTTTGCCATTATTTTTTACATTTGATTCAAGGAGGCTCAACCTTGTCTGACATGCACACTGTGAACTTTCCCCATGTAAACATTAGCTTTGTGCAATCTGCCTCAAAGTTCTGATGTCAGCGTGATTCTATAGGATCTTACGATTCCAACCATATGTCAATCATCTAAATCGGCCAATAGAAACTGGAGTTACAGGTCTGCGTAATTCTAAAAACAGATATTTTGTTTACCTTGGGGGCGAGCGCTGTGACATAGTTACGCGCAGGTGATCAGATGAGCAGGTGACGATTCAGCTTCGGTCGTTTTGTTTGTGTTCGAAAAATGGCGCTTCAAGAGAAGAGAATCATCATTAACGAAGCCCTGGCGATTATTTGGAATGATAGTTCATCGAAGGTTTGTGTTGAGGACTCGTCATCAGAAGAGGAAAACCTGATTTTTACTAGAGGAAGAGAGTTATGTCCCACCTCGCTAATGCTAATGCTAATAGTTCTGTCAGACATTTTATATAGATGTTTTTTGTGTGTGTGTGTTCTTAGATGTTTGTACACTCAACAAAAATATAAACGCAACACCTTTGTTTCTGCTCCCATTTTCCATGAGATGGATTGGAAGATCTAAAATTCATTCCAGATACACAATATTACCATTTCTCTCAAACATTGTTCACAAACCAGTCTAAATGTGTGATAGTGAGCACTTCTGCTTTGCTGAGATAATCCATCCCACCTCACAGGTGTGCCACATCAAGATGCTGATCTGACATCATGATTAGTGCACAGGTGTACCTTATACTGCCCACAATAAAAAGCCACCCTGGAATGTGCAGTTTTGTCTCACAGCAAAATGCCACAGATGCCAAAAGCATTGAGGGAGCGTGCAATTGGCATGCTGACAGCAGGAATGTCAACCAGATCTGTTGCTCGTGCATTGAATGTTCATTTCTCCACCATAAGCCGTCTCCAAAGGCGTTTCAGAGAATATGGCAGTACATCCAACCGGCCTCACAATCGCAGACCACGTGTAACCACACCAGCCCAGGACCTCCACATCCAGCAGGTTCACCTCCAAGATCGTCTGAGACCAGCCACTCAGACAGCTGCTGAAACAATTGGTTTGCATAAGCAAACAATTTCTGCACAAACTGTCAGAAACCGTCTGTCAGAGTCAAGCCTAACTCTGTTATAGTGTGATAAATATTTTGGATATTTTACCAAAAAATATAAAAAACACTTTGTTTTCAGGCATATAATTGAACTTGAATACAATTGGTAGATCAGGAATTGAGAAATTGAAACTTTCACTGTTTGTGCCAAATTGTGCCGAAATGTACCAAACTGTGCCAAACTGCAAAAAACTAGCTATTTTTTCACTAAAGCCTCTGTAACTTTGCTCCACTATACTTCATCAACATGAATCTTGGTACAGGTTATCTACACATGTTGGTTTATGATTATCTGCAGTTTATATTCTACTGGAGCATATTTTGAATTGTTTATATACTGTAACATGAGAAAAAAAATAGGCGTGAAAAAAGAATCTTATAATTTGTCTATGTTCAAGCTACAATTACTTTGGCACAGTAACATATGCTGTAATCTTTACACCTCTGATTAAATCTCAGAAGCATTGGCTTCATTTTGATACCAAGATTGTTTACACAGAGTTTGTTTTTGCAGAGAAAAACAAAATTATTGATGGGCATGTCCTATTCGAGCTAGGAGCTTGGAGAAACCCTGGAGAAACCCTGGGGCTTAAGAGGTTAATGACCTCAGGTGCAACTTGGATTCACTGAAAATTTCAGTTTTGGTTTTACTGGATCTAAGTGCAACTCTTGACACAGTTGACCACCACATTTTATTGCACAGACTCAAAAGTCTGGTGGGTCTCTCAGTTACTGTTTTAGAATGGTTTTTCTCCTATTTCCCACATCGAACATTTTTTGTAAATATGGATACTCACTCCTTAGGAAACAATGACATTCAGTGTGGGGTTCCCCAAAGATCAATTTTAGACCCAACACTTTTTAATCTCTACATGTTGCCTCTTGGGGATATCATCAGAAGGCACTGCATAGATTTCCATAGCTATGCTGATAATACACAGCTGTACATTGCTGTGTCTCCTGATGACGTTGAGCCAGTAAATGTAGTTTTAAATTGTATTTTAGATATGAAGTCATGAATGGCAGAGAACTTCTTACTCAACCAGGACAAAACTGAAGTTTTAATCATTGGTCCTGGAGACAACACACAGAATATTTTACCAGAACTACAAAATTTCAAACCTTCTCATTGTGTAAGAAATCTGGGCTTTCTTTTGGACTCTGAGCTCAATTTTATTCCTCATATTAAAAATACAACAAAGATAGGATTTTATCATCTAAAAAAATGCCAGAGACCAGCCATTTCTCTTTCTTGCCAGCACAGAGGTGTTGATGCATGCTTTTATTTTCAGTAGATTAGATTATTGTAACGCGCTGCTCTCTGGTCTTCCCAAAAAGAGTATTTCAAGTCAACAACTACTCCAGAACTCAGCTGCATGTGTGCTGACAAGGACCAGTATATGGGAAGACATGACACCAGTTTTAAAGTCGATGCATTAGTTCCCTGTGCATTTTAGGATCGATTTTAAGGTTCTTTTATTAGTTTATAAATGTCTTAATGGCCTTGGTCCATCTTATTTATTCGACCTTCTTTTAAAGTAAGAGCCCTCACGGTCCCTGAGGTCCTCTGGTACTAGACGCTTTAAGTTGTTCCGTAAGTCATAATGAAGACATATGGCAAAGCCTCACCACTACAGCCGTTGTCTGTGGAACACCCTGCTGAAGAACCTCAGAAAACTACTGATGTTTTTAAAAAGAAGCTCAAGACCTACGTTTTTAGCTTTGCTTTTAATTGAGTTTTTTTTGTTATCAGATTGTTTATCAGATTTTTTTAAATCCTATTTTATCTTTATTTTATTTATGTATTTTCAATGATTATTTTTAATATTATTTATCTGTTTATTGTTTTATTATTATTATTATTATTATTATTATTATTATTATTATTATTATTATTATTATTATTATTATTATTATTAACTGTTACTGAAGTGTTTGTACGAATTGTTTTCTACAGACTAACTCTAATATTTTAATGAGACGGTTCAAGTGGGGAGCTCACTGACCCATGTCCTCATATGGCGCTGCATCAATCAGAAGTCAACATTCATGATGACATGTACATTTTTGGTTCTGTGGGTGATCACTTAGAACAGAACGTTAATGCCGGTACCTTGCTTTTGTTGCTACCGCAGTGAAGCAGCTGACAAAGACATATAAAGCATTTTCAAAAGATGTCAATCCTTAAACCCAATCAGAAAACAATGCTGTTGTTGAATTTTAGCTTTTTGAAACTCTCCTAAAAAACATCTTTACTGGAAATGCAAGACAAGCCATTAGTTACATGTAAATAACTGTCAAATGAAAACCAATGGGATTAGGGATGGGCATTCGATTAAACTGTCTTCATCGATCATCGGGAGAATTACCGATCGATTTTCGATTAATCATTAATATTTTTATATTGAAATCCAGTGTTCATAGGTGTTGTATTCTACTTTTTTGGGGCTATTTTTTATTATGCAGTACATATGTTTTAACTATATCTTTAAGTAAGCGTTTAGAAGTAATAGGCCTGTTTATATTATTCAGGGTAGTAAAACATGACTCTTTTACCAGTATTTTATAGGGTTTAAGGTTTTAAGTAAACAAACTCTTGAGTAAAGATATGAACTGAAAGCAGGGAGGATCAGTTATAACTCTAGTTCCTGGTACGGTCAGGAGAAAATAAATGACCTGTCAAGATGTAGAAGGAGGAGAGAGGAGTCATGTGATATGTTCTTTTTTCTTCTGTAATAAAAATGGTACACCATGGTAGAGAAGCGAGTCAGATCTTTTCTGGCTCCCATCTGCAGGTGCGTCCTTTGTGAAACAGATATCTGTTTGCGTGTGTTGTTTTACTCTCTGTCTCTCAGTTCTGGGTCTTATTTTGAAACAGTTCCCGCTGGGGTTTTGGAGTTCGGCGCCCCCACCTCTCTGAGCAGGAAGTGAGTTGCAGAGCACATTATGATAAGAAGCCGACAAAATGGTGGAGGATGCGGGCATTTGATTTGGTTTTGAGTTTTCTCAGGGCTGGGAGAGATTGAGTGTGAGTAATGAGTGTGGCATAACTGATTGATACATGTGTTTGTGGCATTATAGTAATTTTGTGTTTTTTCTTTGAGTTCAACAGAGAATCGGAGAGCGACTGGATTGATCCTTGCTAATCAACACCCGGGTGGTTTTGTATCAATCTGGAAAAGCGCTAACACCAAATTAATAGGTATTGATCGATTTATACGTTCTCCATTTAATGTTGACGTGTTGTTCTTTCGGTTGAGGGCCGACCAAAGTGCGGACCAGAGTTTGAGAGTTGGCCGCCTCGCCTCCGATGGGACGCTGTCGGAATCCTCCAGGGCTGGCAAACGGAAAGGTAGACACTAGTTAGAGTGTGTGTGCTCTCTGTGTAGAGACGGATTCCCTTGGAGAGGCCGGCGTATCTTCCAAACGCACGTTTGAGCCACGTGAATTGGATTGTGTTTAAAGGTCCAGCTTTAGGTGGCTCCGGTAGAGGTTAGTGTTTGATGAAATTGTAAAAATTGTTGTTCTTTCTTTCTTTCTAGTGTGAATGTGTGTGTGATTGGGGAAGTGGAGGTTACGGAGGGAAGCTACCATGTAGCTTTTTGCACACCGGCCTCATATAAACTTCTCATTTAGGGGAACTAACCGACTGAATCTAAAACCATAATTCCTCTGCGAATCTTAAACGCCTAGACAATGCCCGCGCTTCTTGTATAGACAATAAGCGTAGAAGCTTGACATTGTAGAGGAATAAGGGAATATCATTTTCAGTCAGCTAAAGTACCACCATAAGCTAGCTTACGGCTAA
Organism: Valencia hispanica; assembly: GCA_963556495.2. NCBI lineage: Eukaryota > Metazoa > Chordata > Actinopteri > Cyprinodontiformes > Valenciidae > Valencia > Valencia hispanica. The sequence continues at coordinate 969,701 of OY747704.1, forward strand.
CATACAGTTTGGATGAGTTTCGCCTGGAAATAAAGGCGTTCAACCTTGTGCAACTACGTAAACACGTCTAAAGCATTGTCGAACACATATATAGGACTGTTATTATGGATAACTGGTAGTAAACTCTTTAGAATATATATAAAATAACTTTTTATGGTAACGGAGCGGTCACGTTTGGCTTCCGGTTGAGCTAGGTTGCTCATGATGACAGCTAATCTCTGGTAGCTTAGCTTCCGAACTGTATTTATTTGGCTCGGTTAAACAGTCATTCGAGTATTGATGGCGAAGTGTGGTTTTGTTGGAGCCATTTTGTTCTTGTCTTTGGTTGGTTTACTTATGAGTACGGTTTGTTAAGTTTAGCATCGTAGTGAAGAATCAGCCATCTGTGCACCGGCGTATTCATTCCGCGGTGTGACCCAGAAGTTTTATTGGGCCGGACTTTGATCTGTCAGTCCGGCGGAGTTTTTTTTTTTTTGAGCAAACTGTTGACGATTTTGTGTTGCAAAGCGAGTTTTAAATGTATTTCTTTTGGTATATGTTTTAATGATAAATAAAAATTGCTTTATATTGGGAGAATTCTATTTCTTCGTGTGTTTCACCGAAGTGTGCGTCCCGAGTTTTGGCGCAGGCCGGACTCTATTAGGAATTCTTTGATTTTTAGACGAAACGGCAATAATCTCCGTATATAAATAAATTAATGATAAGATAAACAGTGCGTTATAAACCTTTTTAGCTTTCCTTCGTTTCGGCTTTGCCTAAAACATTATTAAGGTTAATGTTGCATGAATAAATAATATATAAACCCCTTCACTATAAAAAGAAATAAATTAAAATTAAATAAATAAAAACTGTGCCTGCCTTTACTGTTAACTGCATTAATATTGGGATAAATTTGGGCCTACGAATTGATAGTTTATCAATTAAAATAAATAATTTATAGAGTTAATACAAATAACCTACTTTGTTAAATTTTAATCCATTTTGGATTTTTGTTACGAATATTCAATGGCAGCCGAATATAAATTACTCCCTGCTCCACAGGGACAAAACTGGCGCACTTTAGATGCCCAATTGTTAATATACATTTCTAAATTATATTCTGTTTTAGTTGATAAGCCCGGTAAAAAAGATAAAAACCAGTTCCAGGGCCTTATGACGGCCATGTGGGCTCGTCACGGAGCCCGAGGGCAGGATAAAAGGAGCCTGTCACAAATGTGTTTTGAGGAAGGAAAACGTTTTGCAGATTAAGCTAAAACAGCAAAGAGCATCACTGGTGCTAAAATGAGACACTTAAAAGCTGAGAAAATGTGGAAAACATAGGGTTTAACAGGACAGGGTATTGATCATTTGTGTGTTACTGCAGAAAATAGTTTTTCGGCAGACCATACTCCTCCCCCATATCAACCTATGTACCCCATATTGACGACCTCTGGTCAAACACATATTTCATGGGGCTTGGAGACAGACAATGGCCAGATTATACTTCAAAACACGCGGGGTGACGCACAGAGTTCACCATCTCTTGTGAGCCACCCCCGGTGGGCATTACTCCCCCCCTTCCTTCAAGCAGTGCAGTGTTGCACTGGAGTGGCCTCCCACAGAGGTCTGTAGCCCATGAACCATTGACTAATAAACCACAGGGTGATCTAAAGGTAAAAGATGATGGACAAGATTATAAATTGCGTTTTGAAGTCACCGGTAAAGGGGTTGTAGAACACACTGGGGAGGAAAAACGACAGCTACTAAAATTAGTTAGCAACAAAGTAGAACAGGACACCGATAAATTGTTCTTGGCGTATAATGCTAAATTGATGGATGAGATGGAGCAGCACGAACACAGGTTTACTAAAGTTCAGCGACAGATGGATGAGGTGCTGCAGGATCAGGAAAGATTAGCATCTGTGGTAAGGGGTCAAGCTGCAGACCTTTCAGGGAGTGCCAGCCCCAGTCAACGTGATGAATGTGCAGCAGTTGTACAGGTCGAAAATATGCAGATGTTGGGGGACAAGGGGAGTGAGGGACCATTTAAGAATACCAGATCTAAGTTGCCACTGGGGGCATGTGGGGGCCCTGATTTAATGCTTCCTTTAGTGGGAGCATCAGATGGTTCAGTAATTTACAAACCATGGAAGATGGCTGACATATCTGCCATCATTCTGCAACTCCCTGCTTTGACTGGTGGAGGAAACTGTTGGATAAATAAATTAAATCAGCTGACTTCAGGGCAAACCCTAGCGGTGGGAGATTGGAAAGCCATTATGGGTAGAATGTTGACACTGACTCCTGATTTAAAATGGTTTACCTGCATAGATTTGGCTAATGCATTTTTCTGTTTACCGCTCCATCCTTCTGTCAGGGATATTTTTTCATTTACATTCAGGGGCAGGAAGCTACGTTATAGTAGGCTTCCGCAGGGTTTTGCTTTATCTCCAGGTATTTTTAATCAGGTGTTGAAGCAGTCATTAAGCACTGTACAGCTCCCTCCAGGCTGTGTACTGACCCAATATGTGGACGATTTACTTTTAGCATCCCCTACTGTTGAAACGTGCATAGCAGCAACTCTAGTTGTGTTGCAACATTTGGGAAAAGAGGGATTCAAAGTCTCCCGCGATAAGCTTCAGTTGGTCAGGCAGGAAGTCCAGTTCCTGGGGCGAAGGGTGACCGCTCAAGGCGCTGGACTGACGGACACCCACAAGAATGCTATTTTGGCCCATTCTAAACCTCTCACTGTTAAATCAATGCTGTCATTTCTGGGACTGACAAATTTTTCCAGACATTATGTGCCTAATTACACAAACCTTACCACACCACTCAGGGCTCTTGTAAATGCTCATGGTATGAAAAATCTGCATGCTAAATTAGAATGGGACATACCAGCTGAGGAGGCATTTATTAAGTTGAAACAGGCTCTAGCACAAGCAGCTGATTTAGCCACTCCTGACTATACATGTCCATTTTTTCTTAACACATCAGAAACAGATGGGGTGGTTAATGGGATTTTGTTTCAGAAAAAAGGTGGTCAGAGACACATTCTTATGTATCTTAGCATAAAGCTGCAAGCTATTGAAATGAGACAGCCGCCTTGCACGAGACATGCAGCAGGAATTGCACATCTAGTGGAAAAAACTTCACACATTGTCAGGGGTTATCCACTTCATATTTTGACATCTCATGGAGTCATGGCATTGGTTAATTCTGAGACGTTTACTCTTTCTACTTTGCGTCAGCAGCGGATTAGCAGAGTTTTGGAGGCACCAAACATTATTTTTACGCATGAAGGAATAAACATGGCTGACCAAATCACCGCCTCTGGGGAGCAGCATGACTGTGTCAGGCTGAATTCTGTTGCTCAAAAAATACGTCCTGATTTACGGTCTGATCCCTTACCTACAGGTTTTGTGCTCTATACAGATGGTTGTTGTTTTAGAGATGGACAGGGCCAGTTGAGATCAGGTTTTGCAGTTGTTGAGCAAAATGGAGATTCACTACAGACTGTCGTTTCAGGGAAGCTGGACGGCAAGCAGAGCGCACAGCGTGCTGAGATAAGGGCTCTTATTGAAGCATGCAAATGGGGAAGAGATAAAGACGTCACGATTTACACTGATTCGAACTACGGGTTTTCTGTTATACATTATGAATTACCACAGTGGAAGAGAGCAGGTTTTGTTACTGCTACTGGTAAACCTGTACACCATAATGCAGATATTATGGAGCTTTAGGATGTTGTACAGTTACCAGCTAACCTCGCTGTTCTTAAGTGTAGGGGTCACAGCAAGGCTGACACCGTTGACGCGTGGGGAAATAGGGCAGCAGATTTGGCGGCGAAGGGAGCAGCAGGCTACCTGTCACATGTCCACATGCAGCTGATTGTCACGTCAGCACAGGAAATGTCAGACAGTTTTGCTGAGGAAGTGAAGTTGCCACAGCAGGCTGCTGCGTCGCAGGAGATAACTGTGTGGAAGGATAGAGGTGCGATTTTTTCTGATGGTTTTTGGCGTGGGCCTGATGGCCGTTTGGTTTTACCTGCCGCGTTAAAACCCACCCTTTTTCAGGAGGCTCATGGTGCGACACATGTGTCATACACTCAGATGAAACGTAATCTTTGTTTTTGGTGGCATCCCTTCCTGCCACATTTAATTAAGCGTTTTTTGAGTGAATGTGTGGTGTGTGGTCAATTTAATCCTAAGCCTACTATCAAGCCAGAAATGGGCGCCTTCCAGGACTTGTGCAGGCCTGGCGAGGATGTCGTTATCGACTATACAGATATGGTGACCCCTGTTAGAGGTTTCCGTTACCTGTTAGTGATGATTGATCAACTGACCTCGTGGGTTTCAGCTTTTCCTGCAAGACGGGAGGATGCTCAGATAGTGGTGAAATCTTTGATTAACCACTGGATTCCGTGCCATGGCTTTCCGACTAGGATCAGGTCTGACAATGGCACACATTTTAAAAATAAACATCTCCGACAGGTTGAGGAACAGATGGGAATAACCCACAAGTTTGGCACTGTTTACCATCCGCAATCTCAGGGCGTCATCGAGCGGTCTAATTCAACTTTAAAGTTAAAGCTGGCGAAGATTACAGCTCAGACGGGACTTAATTGGCTAAATGCACTCCCCATTGCGTTGTTGTCCATGAGATCATCTGTCTGTAGAACAAAAGGTCTCACTCCTTATGAGATGTTAACCGGCCGAATTTTTCCTGGTCCGTGGGCGGGCAGAGAACCACAGGTTTCACCGCACCCTGACCCGGACCCTCGCAGTGACCATCAGCAGCTGAAGGGCCTCGTCTCCTCCTTCCTTCCGGCTCCCCGTGACGTGCAGGGACCTGCGGTGTCTCCTTCCGAGGCTGGGCGTGTTTGGCTAAGGGTGTATAAAAGAAAGTGGCAGGAGCCAAGGTGGTCTGGCCCGTTCCAGGTTGCTGCTCGTACAACCCATGCTGTCCAGCTACGGGGAAAGGGTTCTACTTGGTTTCATTGGTCTCAGTGTGCTCCGGCCCCCGACCCCCCTCCTGTCCCTCACGCTGCAGCAGCTCTCTGCTGACCTGGGAGAATCTCTTTGCAGCGGGTGGTGTCGGTTCTGACTAGGCGGTGTCAACTGCCGAAGCCAGGAGGCGGGGCCTGACCCACCCAGAAGATTGGTTGAAGTTGCTGTAATCATCCAGTGTAATCTATATGTGCAAAAAATTGGGCGAGATAAGCAATTTGGACTTGCTTTTCTCAAAGAGGGATTGTACTGAAGAGAAAAGATCGCAAGAAATCAAACACATTTCACAGCAGGTTTTGACCACCTCACAATCGGTGGGGGAAGCTATTGGAGGTGGGGCCTGTCTGTGCATTTGTGTTTATTGGGGGAAATGTTCAGTTAATGAAGTAACTGTCATTTCAGTGAGGGCGATCTGCATAAAAGACAGTAACATTGGGAAAAATAAAGAGTCCACTGTACTGAATCATTTCATCACTCTGGTAGCCACCTGCTGCCAGAGAAATAAACAAGAGCGAAGACTAGAGAACAAAATAATAAAGACTGAACACTTATTAATCATTTTTCTTGTATTTTACAGGTTGTTTAACCAATTTTTATTTACAGGTGCAGATTGTTAGACACTGCCTAAGAGGGTGTCAAATAATTTTTAAGAAGTCGATTTGTAGGATTTTTTCTTAATATCCAGTTTTTACGGTTTTATGAAATTTTTTAGTAATAAGCTAAAATATTTTAAGGGATGTTTAAAGTATAATCAGGTTGACTGACTACTAATTTTTGTTTTACTTATTCTTTTTTCATTATGATGTGGTTTTTGTAGGATGTTTTTGGGGTTGGTGACAATTGCTAGAGTTTGCTTTTACTAAAAGAATATTGAGAATTAGGTTAAAACATAAAAAACAATAATAATAAATTAGAAAAAAAAAAATATTGCTTAAAGGTAAAGATAAAAAAAAAACAGACACTCTTCTCATTTTGAATAATCATGTTAGAAAGAGGGACGATTTGTTAAATAATATGTTTGGTAAATGGAAGACTCTGGCAATGTCTATAATGGTTTCTTTAGCAGTATTTGTGTCAACTATGGTGTTATGTGGATGTTGCTGTATTCCTTGTATACGTTCATTACTCACAAAGTGTATTGAAAAAGCTGTTGGTGATAATATGCAAGGTCAATATCTGTTACTCCCTCACATGGAGCCTGAAGGAGAAGTACAGAGGAGTGGTCAATCTATTTGAAAAATAGATTGAAAGAGGGATTTGTTGTATTCTACTTTTTTGGGGCTATTTTTTATTATGCAGTACATATGTTTTAACTATATCTTTAAGTAAGCCTTTAGAAGTAATAGGCCTGTTTATATTATTCAGGGTAGTAAAACATGACTCTTTTACCAGTATTTTATAGGGTTTAAGGTTTTAAGTAAACAAACTCTTGAGTAAAGATATGAACTGAAAGCAGGGAGGATCAGTTATAACTCTAGTTCCTGGTACGGTCAGGAGAAAATATATGACCTGTCAAGATGTAGAAGGAGGAGAGAGGAGTCATGTGATATGTTCTTTGTTCTTCTGTAATAAAAATGGTACACCATGGTAGAGAAGCGAGTCAGATCTTTTCTGGCTCCCATCTGCAGGTGCGTCCTTTGTGAAACAGATATCTGTTTGCGTGTGTTGTTTTACTCTCTGTCTCTCAGTTCTAGGTCTTATTTTGAAACAGTTCCCGCTGGGGTTTTGGAGTTCGGCGCCCCCACCTCTCTGAGCAGGAAGTGAGTTGCAGAGCACATTATGATAAGAAGCCGACATAGGCTATATTAAAATGCAATGAGAATAGAAAAATAGTGTGTTTCCTCATTGAGATCTTCATTACAAGTGGGACACCTCTTGTGGCAGTTAAACAAGATTAATTCACGGTAGTTGCACAAAGAAAATATACGCTATAAGCAGCAGAGCCGACAGCTAAAAGACGGTACTCATTAACACAACTGAGGCTCATATTTTTTTTCTTCTCCAAAAAAGCAAAAAAAAACGTCATATTAAACAATAACTTTAAAAAAAATACTCATAGGTCTGATAGTTTTGTGTTACATTTAGCAAAAAGAGTCGAGAAAGAGGATGAGAGAGATCAGCGTACCTAACAATAAATTAGGCTCATTAACAGAGTAAAAAAGACAAAAACAAAAGAAACCGTAACTTATATACAACTTGAGCACCTGTCTACTGATTTTTGTTGAGAAAGATGAGCAAGTTAATATGCGCTGGGGTCAGAAGTGAAAGCAGTCTGGTGAGCAGACTGACGGTCATCAGGCTGCTTTCACGTCTGACCTGCAGCGCTGAGATCACCTGCTGTGAGGGACAGACGTCGCTGTGATACACCTACCTCCGTACTAACTTGGCAAGCCTCTGGAATCTTGTTTAATTCATTTTCCACCAGTCTGTAGGGGTGCAATCCAGGGGTGGCGAAGCCTCCCTCAGAAAGAAATCGGTGAGTAAGTTTCTCTGCTCATTGTGCATCTGGGCTCCTCCATGCTAACACAGACTTGATGCTAGGTTGAGACCAAGAGCAGGATGCTCCGCTTCTAACCAGGGTTGGAAGTGCGTTTAACTACTTATACACAGCTTCACAGTGTTGGCAGTGAACCAAGACTTTTTTGTTTGTTTGTTTTTTTAGTCAAAGTGGTCCCACGCCACACTTTGCTGCGACCTCTTCATGACAATGCTACTTTTGAAATACACAGAAACTCGCAAGAAACTGAGTCAGCCTGTCAGTTTTATTTTCAGTCATCGCCCTCGTTTGGTAAAGTGTTTAATTACTGCCAGATAGCAAAATTAATTGCATTCTCACACAACGCAACAGCACATGTGTTAATTGATCGGTAAAAAAAATTTAATCGATGAAATGATTAATTATCAATTAATCGATTGTTGATTAATTATGCCCATCCCTAAATGGGATGAGTATATATTGATCAAGCAGTTCCGCTCAAGGAGTTATTTGTGTTTAGAGACACAAAGCAGCTTAATTGCAGGGCTTTTCATTGCAGAGACCAAATGCTGGCTTAGATCTCTTTGTGTTGTTCTCCATTGTTACCTGGATGTACCAGACAGCTGATGCTGATCCATGAGCAGAGCTAGCAGTCTGATTTATGTGCTAAAGGCTGCAATAACAAATACCTCTCTAAGTTATTGGACTGTAAACTGTGACACATGAGTAAATCAGCTAAGCAAGGCAACACAGAAAACCATTTTCACTGGACAACGTTGTAGCTACCTGAAGTCCAGAACAACTAATGCTGTTGTACTCCAATCTTTTTCTGTTATATGTTGATTAGATATACACACAGTGCCAGTTACAAGTTTACAAATATTAATAATTGACTTGAGTCTTATTAAATTTGTGTTTTAATTATTTATTTCACTGGTTTCAAAAATAAGAACTAGATGCACAAGTTTAACCTTATTGATTGTCTCCAATACAAAAAGAGTTAAATTCATATGTAAGGCCTGAAATATATATACAGTACTGTGCAAATCAAATCAAATCAAACTTTATTTATAAAGAACTTTTCATACAATAAGTGGCATCACAAAGTGCTTTACAGATTAAAATGACCCCACATAAAACCACCTTCCCTTCCCTACCCCACCGATTTAAAAGCATGGTCACAGCTATACCCCCCTCCCCCCAACCCATCTCCCATGCACACACACAGTTAAAAGAAAAAGTAAAAAAGGACATTGGGCCGAGTGTAGATGAACCATGCAAGGAAACGCCATCAGAGGAGCCAGAGCAGCGGTAGACTAACAGCAGCAGCCGAGGCACTGACACAGGGCACCCAGGAGATAAAAGCATGCATCAGTGTCTCCGTATTGGCCAGAGAGAGAATGGGGCGGACTCTGGCGATGTTCTTTAGTTGATAAAAACCTATTTTAGTAATATTTTTTATGTGAGGAATAAAAGTCAGCTCAGAGTCACAAATCACGCCCAGGTTCTTCACTTGTAAAGAAGGATTAAAAGACAGTGATTGTAGTTTTGGTAAAAGTTTCTTTCTCTGAGCCTCAGGACCGATGACTAAAACTTCAGTTTTGTCCTGGTTGAGCTGGAGAAAGATTTCTGCCATCCAGGATTTAATGTCTATGTTTTAGGCAGGTGTGGAAAAATACTGTAAACAAAGAATGCTTTCAAAAATGAAAGTGTTCATAATTTATTTTCATCAAACAACAAAAAGCAGTGAATGAACAAAAGAGAAATCAAATCAATATTTGGTGTGACCACCCTTTGCATACTTGAGTCGCTTGGCCTTGTTTCCTTGTTGGAGGTATGGCTTTTTGGTTGCAACCTTTCCATGAAGACCACTTCTGGCCAGACTTCTCCGAAAAGTAGATGGGTGTACCAGGGTCCCACTGGTTTCTGCCAGTTTTGAGCTGATGGCACTGCTGGACATCTTCCAATTTCGAAGGGTAATAAGCTTGATGTGTCTTTCATCTGCTGCACTAAGTTTCCCTGGCCGACCACTGCGTCTACGATCCTCAACGTTGCCGTTTCTTTGTGCTTCTTCAATAGAGCTTGAGTAGCACATCTAGAAACCCCGGTCTGCTTTGAAATCTTTGTCTGGGAGAGACCTTGCTGATACAGTATAATTACCTTGTGTCTTGTTGCTGCGCTCAATCTTGCCATGACATAAAACTATCTTCCACAACCTCACCTTGATAGCAGAGTTTGGCTGTTCCTCACCCAGTTTTAAGCCTCCTACACAGCTGTTTCCATTTCAGTCAGTGACTGTGTTTCAACCTACGTGTGACATTGATGAACATTAGCACCTGTTTGGTATAATTGGTTGATCATATAACTGACTATAATCCTACAAAATCCCTTACTTTGTGCAAGTGTACCTGTAAGAATTAATGATGGTTTGAAGGCAAAAGGTAGTAACAGCAAATATTGATTTGATTTAAAATTTTCTTTTCTTTGCTCACTTTGCATTTTGTCAATTGATAAAAATAAATAACCATTTATATTTCTTAAAGCATTCTTTGTTTACAGCATTTTCTTTCACACCTGCCTAAACCTTTTGCACAGCACTGCAGATACAGTGTTGTGAAAAAGTATTTGCTCCCTCACAAATTTGTTAATGCAGTTTTTAAATGATAATTTTATTTATTGGGGATAACAAGTTATATCTGGGTAATGTTCCTTTCACATAGGGCCAAGTTGGCCAACAATGATGTCAAACACCTGTCACTGTGGACAGTTACATCGCTCTTCTAGAAGATTTCAGCTAATGATTCGCTTAAGCCTCAGTGATGCCTGGGTTGCCTCTACGTATCCTGACCAGTTTCTTTTTTTATTGGTGGTGACATTTAGTTTTATGAGAGGAACTTTGACGGAATCTGTTCATCCAAAAAGAAGGCGGTCTTGACATACATAAAGTTGTCTGGCATCATGTTCTGGAATGGTCTTGAAATCAAACGTACGGAAAATGTGTTAACTATTCCTAAAAGCTGGGTCAATGCAAGAAAACTAACAAAACTAAACAAGCTGTGCTATTTCTGTTGAGAAAAGATGACAAATAACCTAAGAGAAATAGACCAAGACCTCTTGATGGTTGCTTTTTGTAGACACATATATACATGAGGTTATATGAATATGTTTAAGCCTATTAGCAAAGTTTTGACCCAGTGGGCATTAAAGAAAACTCCTGATAAATTACATTTTGTGCACCCAATTCTTGTTTTCAAAAATCACTTAAATTGTTGTATTAATGTATAATTATTTACCATTAAAAACAGAATGCGACCCGGCAAGGGCAATTTAGCCGGGAGGGGGGGGGGGGGGGGGGCAGCTTATTTTGGACACGGCTATGAGTTGTATTTTGTACTCCAATGGCCCTCATAGTCTCGGCATCTCAATGTAAAAGAGCTCCTTTGAGATACAGTAGAATGACACATTTTCATCTTGAATGTTCAGCCATTACTCTGCAGCAAATGGGTGATGCTACCATGGTAATATGGACCAAAATCATGTATGAATGTTTCCAACATATTGTTGAATTTATGCCATTATGCTCAGAAGACAAAAGTGGGTCAAGCTCTCTCCCAGCAAGGTGTTCCTAATATGGTGCAATTGGCTAATGATTGTAAAAACACCACATACATCATCTGTGAAGCATGGTATGCATTAGAGAACGGGTATCGTTCTGAAAAATAATTTGCAAGTAACAAATCTATTGTAAAATATTACTATATACCTATTCGTTTATGTCTTACTTACAGCTCTTGTCTTAGTTATAGCTGTGGCGCTAATATTCTATCTGCACTGAAAGAAAAAAGTCTGTTGGATTTATATAAATGAATCATGTACATCGGTTGCATGCTATTACATTATGTTCTGGTGTCATAACTTCATTATATAATGCCAACAAATTTACAGAATTGAATTGTTTTTTATTTAACCCCTTAATGTTTTTACCTCCCGTTAGCAGTGTGTTAAATATTTAGTGTTTAAAACGGCCCTTTTTGACACTCTATGTACATATTCATACTATACATAATTTAAAACGGGACTGGCTGAGGTAGGCTCTGGAGTTTTTCCGAACGATGGATCTGTTCTAGATCGGTGGTCAGAACGTTTGTTTTTGTTCTCCAAAAGGAGCCGCGGTTGATTCACTGTCATGACCCTGCTGTGTATCTGCTTGTGTATGTGAGTGAGCCATCTTCCTTTATAGAAGATCATTGTCGCTCAAGTCGCGCTTATTCAGAGGGACATGAGCAGACATCACCAAACAACCGGCTTTGTAAACTTAAAGGAGTTGCTCGCAAACCAGTTAATAACAGCAGCAAACAGAAAACACAGCAACAAGCTTCTTCCATGTCGATTCTCTTGTTATTTTTCTGCTGCTTTGATCAGCGACGCTACTCGCTGCTGAAACTGTCCTGATACACTCAGAAAGAAAAATAATCTAACGTCCAACTCACCGTTCTTAGCTGCGCCTGCAAATCGACGGAGCCCTCATCTCGAACAAAAACAATCTTTTTACGTCCAGTTAATGTACTCCAATAAAGTACTTTTTCCGCAAGTTTTCCTCAATCCAACTCTGCCGCTAAAAAAATTACTTTCTTGTGTGTATTTTTCCGAATCATGACTACCAGCATCCAAGACTCCCGATTAGTAAACTATCGCACCCTCTGTTGGTTTTCTTGGGCCAAAACATTTGCATGAGGCATTGCAATCTGTCATAGGCGGGCCCGATCCGTGAATGGGCGGGCCCGGACCGCCCATTCCTGTATCGGGCCCGCCCCTGACGCCGGACCTGCTTCAAAATAACACGTCACTAATGCCCATGATGAGTGTACAGGGTTAGGGCTCTGACCCATTAACAGGAATGTTTTGCTGCTTGCTAAAACAGGCACAATTATAATGAACAGTTTGGTATGAGCCTTCCTCTGGCTATTGATCCACTTGTAACAAATGACAGTGATACAGGCGTAAACTCAAACAGTGCATCATCACAGGAGCAGTAAGTAAAGTTTCCCTGGTTTCACCATAGATCAGATCTTTCACCTTTAGAAAGTCAGACATGTCAGTTCAAAGTTTGATGCAATTATTTATTTAGCATTATGTCACCTTGGTGAGGAAAGAAAAGTGTGAGCTGTGGTTTGAAATCTTGAATGATGGGTCTGTGCAAAGCCCTTGGCAGCAAGAACTGTGAACAATGAGAGCTGACAGCTAAAGGCAAGCAGAGCCACCACGCAACATCCAGAAATACGGATCGGCTGGGTCAGCCGCTGCAGGCGACCTGGAATCTGACTAGAGGGTTATGAATCAACGCAGGAAACAGTATACCACCTACACTCTGGAGCTTTACTGCTCACAGTGTGTATAAAAGATAAAAAGGTTTAGTCTTCACTTCATCAAACTGGTCCTTTGAGGCAGCTTGAGAGTGAGAGGATTCTGATTAATGAAACAAAACTGAGACTGAAGATACAGCAAGTCCCAAATGTTTAAGCTACTGCTGAAAAGCTAGCATACAATGTCTTTATACAGATTTCTCTGTTTTACTTTTTTGCCAAACTTCAATTTTTAAGATCATTAAGCAAATTTTGATATCAGACAAATACAACTTGAATAAATACAAAAAAGCAGTTTTTAAACAATGATTTATCAAAGGAAAAGACTTGCCAAACCAACCTGTTTGTTTACAAAAGTAAATTTTCTTGCTAGCTCATGAAATAACTGTGATAAACCACAAGGTTCTATTTCATTACCCATTCCCAGGCCTGATCACTGTTAGACCTGTAGAAACATGAAGCTGTTTGACATCATAAAGTAGGCTGAAAGATCACAGAAACAACACACAACAAGACTTATCTCTGTCTGGAAAGGGTTACAGAACCATGTCTAAGGTTCTGGGACTCCAGAGAACCACACTGAGAGAAATTATCTACAAATAAAGAAAACATGAACTGCGGTGAACCTTTCCTGGAGTTGAACCAAGTACTAAAATTACTCCAAAAGAAGTAACTTAACATCTCATCCAGGAGGTGACAAAATAAGCCAGAACAACATCTAAAATTCTGCAGGCCTCACTTGTCTCAATTACAGTTATTCATGTTACAGTAACAGGGAAGAGAGACTGAATAAAAAAGTTATATATGAAATAGTTCATATACAAAAGAGTTTATATACAAAAGAGTTCACTGCTGAAGTAAAAGAACAAGAAGACAAATTACATTTTCCCCAAAAAACTTTTTTTTCCTTCTCTTTAACACGTATGCTGTCTGACAGTGTGGATATCAGAGTTGATATATGAGTATCAAGTAGAAGCCCAACAGAATTACTTTCACAAGTGCAGCAGTGCTGTTTTTGCTTTAATACTCCAATCACCCACCTGTACCCCCCCGTTCACAGCACAGTGAATGGAAAAACACAGACACTGGCCCACATCTAAACAAAGACCATCATCCTCCACTCCCTCCCTGCCCACCGTGCAACGCAAACAAGATCGGCAAATTAAACAACACACACTTGCACACAACACAACGAAAGCCCAAGGCACAATGGTGCCCACAAGATGGGGGTAACAAAGAGCGACGCCACAGCATGTAAATTCATAGTAAGGAAAATATTTGTACACAGTACCCCTTAATGATCCAAGAGAGCACAATACACATTTCCCTAAGATTGGCTTTGTGGAGTATGAACTCTTCCGTTTTTCTTGGTTTTATACAGACAGATCTGCAGGAACATAGACCACAGTTCCAGCTTTAGATGCAGCTTCCCAAAAGCTCCCAGTAATCCTCTTCACCTCAGTGTCCTGCCACTGTCTTCTTCACAGTCTCATCCTCTTTAAAAAATGTTTTTATCATATTAACTTTTGCTTTTGACTAGATTTTCTGTACTTGTCGGTTGATTTTTGCCATTCTAATAAACATTTTTTATTGATTTTGCGTTGCTTAGTTATTAGCATTTTCAGGCTTTGAATATTACAGTTTCCGTTGGGTTTTATTCAGCTCATTCTGATATTCTGTTTTATGTGGGTTTTTTTTACATCCTGTATCCTTGTTAAATGTCTCTAGTTTATTCCCTGTCAGTTAATCTTGCTTTCTACTCACTGCACTCATAAAAAAAGCTTTTAGCTGAAAACCAAAAATGGAACTTGACAGATAGATCTTTGGGATTCACTTGGTTGATGCAGAAGCTAATTTTAATAATACTTGGTGCCAAACCTGGTGATACAAAGTTGGCCAAATTTAAGATGAAAATAGGAGTACACAATTCAGTTTGTCTCTTCCCTTCCTGCTGTGAGCAGCCTTTGATTTTTTTCCCATTAGGAGCAGAGGTGACGTCACACAGTGAGTGAGCGAGCAGTCGCTGTACACTGCCTTTAGCATTGTGCATTAGCAAATTGGTAAAAATGATGGTGGTTAGCACTGATTTTAGCACAACTGCAGTCTTGTATTTCTTACACAATGTAGACCTTTAACCAAAAACTTTTGAAGATTTCCAAACAGAGGATAAAATTTTAAGGATGAAAAAGAAAAGGTTTGCCCCTTCCAGCCTTCTTTTTATCTGCTCAAGCCCTTACTCTCCAGCTCTGTATCAGCCTGAACGAACTCTTTTTAGATAGCTTCCTACACCTCTGTTCTTCCTCTGAATCACCTTATTGCTGTTCCAAATAGAAAGTTTGTCTCTTCTTCACTCAGTAATAGCATCAGAACTAAACATGTTGTTTGATAAATCTCACACACGGTCCATTCAGGTGGAAGTTTGAGTTTCTGTTTCACAGATTTAGGAGAAAATTTTGTAATTCCCGTCAACAGCTAATTTCTCCATGCATAAAACTGAAGAAGGTAAAATTGAAGAAGGTTCTTTCATTTTTTCCATAAAGGTTTATTAAGTAATGAAAGCCTCCAGTATGTATCGCCCTGTTCAAAACTGACATTAGCGCAGTGGTTCTCAATTACTTTCTGTCATCCCCCCCCAAAGGGAACATACAATCCCCCTCCCCGAATTGAATTACTATTCAGAACCTGATTTATTTATCTGTATAAACCACTGGCACCAGCATTCTGGATACAATTCCATGGTTATCGATACAGATTAATAAAATGAGCTGCAACAACTTCAATTTCAAAGGTGTTGCAGCTCATTTTACAGTTTTAAATCTTAACAGTATTTCCAAGTTCAGTTTAAACACTGGTTACTTGTGAGATTCATCAGTTTATATATATATATATATATATATATATATATATATATATATATATATATATATATATATTTCTAGAATTGCGCTGCTCTGGGTGGCTGCATGTTGGAGTTGCTCTGTAGGCTACATATTAAGTTTTGGTTTTTTGTACATTGGTTCCTCTTTTTTCTTCAGGAAGATTGAATTTGTTTGACCTGTATACTTTCTAGTTTTTGGTCCTGTGAAGCTGGAAGGATTTTTGCTGTAAACTTTTCACTTTTTGACAACTTGTTATGATGCGTAACCTTGGCAACAATGTGGTTTACAGCCGGGAGCAGCTGATTAACATCGCAAAAGCTGAAATAATGCCTCAACGGAAGCCACAAATCCCTGATGAGTTGAAAAGGAGGAGACGTGGATGCAGAGCAGGAGCGAAAAGGAGACAGAGAAAGAGGAAGTTCAATCCATCTCTTCCATCGATCATAATGGGCAACGTAAGATCACTGGCTAACAAGATGGATGAACTCCAAGCCCTTTCAAGGACTCAGCCAGAGTACCGGCAATGCAGTGTTATGTGTTTTACTGAGACATGGCTGCTGGATCATATCCCCGACTCCAACGTCTGTCTGCCAGGCTTCCTGACTGTACGAGCAGACAGAGATTTGAAAACGAGCAGGAAAAGAAAAGGTGGTGGAGTAGCAGTGCTTGTCAACAACAGATGGTGTCACCCAGGACATGTAACTGTGAAGTGTCGTCTCTGCAGCCCAGATGTCGAACTCTTGGCAGTAGGTTTTCGTCCATATTATTTACCAAGAGAGTTCACCAGTGTAATTTTGGCAGTTGTTTACATTCCACCTTCAGCCGTTGCCGACAATGCATGTGATGTCATCAGTTCCATTGTTGCTAAGCTACAGACACAGCACCCCAATGCATTTGTGGCAATATCTGGTGATTTTAATCATGCCTCGCTCTCTACTACACTTCCAACATTTCAACAGTTTGTCAGCTGCTCTACAAGAGAAAACAGGACATTGGATTTGTTTTATGCAAATGTAAAGGATTCATACACGTCCAAACCAAGACCTCCTCTGGAACAATCAGATCACAATCTTGTTTTTCTCTGTTCAGAATATAAACCACTTGTTCAGAGGCAACCTGTTACAAAGAAAATTGTGAGAAAATGGTCACAGGAAGCTAAAGAAGCCCTGCAGGGTTGTTTTGCGACCAAAGACTGGATGACTCTTTGCCAAGCACATGGAGAGGACATCAATGCCATGACTGAGTGTGTGACTGACTATATAAACATTTGTGTGGAAAACATCATCCCCACCAGAACAGTGAGATGCTTCCCTAATAACAAACCCTGGATAACCAGTGACCTGAAGGAACTGCTAAACAAGAAAAAAAGAGCCTTCAGGGAGGGAGACAGGGAATTACTGAGGAGTATACAGAAGCAACTTAAGGTCAAGATCGGAGACAGCAAGGAGGCATACAGGAAGAAGCTGGAGAACAAACTACAGAGGAACAATACCAGAGATGTCAGGTCAGGAATGAGAAAGATCACAGGCTTTAAGGACAGGAAGGATTGGATAGATGGAAGTCTGGACAGAGCCAATGAACTGAACACATTCTTCAACAGGTTCAGTTCATGAACTAGCTTAGCCTCCTCCTCTCTTGTCCCCAGCCAAACAGACATCCCACTCTCCTCTGATCAACAGTTTCCCTGTTACACCTCGGATGTTGTATCCTTCACCTCAGCCATGGACTCTTCTGATTCCACAAGTTTGACTTCAACCAAGTCAGGAAATGCTGCTACCCCCTTTGCCTCCCCCTGCCACTTGTCTGTCTCCAAAAGTCAGGTGAAGAGGCAGCTGGAGAAACTGAACCGGAACAAGGCTGCATGTACAGATGGTGTCAGCCCCAGAGTCCTGAAGGCCTGTGCAGAGCAGCTCTGTGGGATTCTGCAGCACCTCTTCAACCTTAGCCTTACTCAGGACAAGGTTCCAGTGTTGTGGAAGACATCCTGCCTTGTTCCAGTACCAAAGAGAACTCACCCATCAGTCATCAAGGACTATAGACCTGTTGCCCTGACATCCCACATCATGAAGGTCCTGGAGAGACTCCTGTTGGCACCCTTGAGTAAGCAAACAAAAACGTATCAGGACCCGCTGCAGTTTGCTTATCGTTGTGGAGTTGGAGTTGAAGATGCCATCATCCACCTGCTTCAACCAACCCACTGTCATCTGGACAAAGCAGGCAGCACTGTGAGGATTATATTCTTTGATTTCTCCAGTGCATTTAACACAATTCAGCCTGATTTACTTTGTCAGAAACTCCTGAAGACACAGGTGGAGCCCTCAACAATCGCCTGGATCAATGACTACCTGACCAACAGACCACAATTTGTGAGACTGAAGAATTGTGGGTCAAACCAGGTAGTCAGCAGCACAGGAGCACCACAGGGGACTGTACTCTCACCATTCCTTTTCACTCTGTACACCTCAGACTTCCAGTACAAATCAGAGACCTGTCATCTGCAGAAATACTCAGATGACTCTGCAATTGTCGGGTGTATCAGAGATGGACAAGAAGCTGAATACAGAGAGCTGGTGGACCGCTTTGTGACATGGTGTGGAAACAATCGTCTTTGAATGTGAACAAAACAAAGGAGATGATTGTAGATTTCAGAAGAAACAGGGATAAGTCAAACACTGTTTCCATCATGGGAGAAGAAGTGGAGGTGGTTGAGGAGTATAAATACCTCGGAGTTCACCTTGACAACAGACTGGACTGGAGACTGAACAGTGAAGCCGTCTACAAGAAGGGACAGAGTAGACTGTATTTCTTGAGGAAGCTTAGGTCATTCAAGGTTTGCAGCAAGATGCTGCAGATATTCTACAAGTCTGTTGTGGAGAGTGTAATCTCTTCAGCCGCCATCTGTTGGGGTAGCAGCATCAGAGCCAGGGATTTAAAAAGGCTAAACAACCTGATAAAGAAGGCTGGTTCTGTTCTTGGGACAACTGTGGAACATCTGGGGATGATAATGCAAAGAAGGATTCTTCATAAAATCAAAAAAAATTATGGACAACCCTGAGCATCCTCTTCATGAGACTGTCACACAACAACAGAGCGTCTTCAGTCGGAGGCTTCTTCAGTTTCGCTGCAATACAGACTGCTACAGGAAATTCTTCCTGCCCACAGCCATCATCATCTATCACAACTCCTTAAAGAATTAATTATATAAGCTATACGAACACTTAATTTCCCTCTGGGATCAAAAAAGTATTTTTGAATTTGAATTTAATTTGAATATATATATATATAATTTATCATTGTCATTAAAGCCCTTTCACTGTTTTCCCAATTTTGTTTTCTTTTTTCAAAATTACACTTTTTTACTTTTTATTTTTCTGAATTACACCTTTTCCATTCTGACCATATATTTTAACCAAAAAGTGTATAATTACTGTATGTAGTGAATAAAAAATTCAAGAAATCAATAGCCAAGAGACCCACATTTACTGTTTTTTCACAAATAACTGTGATGGGATTAAAAAAATTTCCCTGTAATTTTTAAAGAACTAATACATTATGTGCAAAACAAATAATTACATGTTTTTCACATTTTATGAAACTAAATCTCCCTTTTAAAATGCTTTAGTTGAACTCGGCTTTAAAACATGTCTCATATTTGTTCATGTTTATTTCCTAACTCTGCCCCAGACTCCAGTGAAATACATGACATGTTGCTGTTTGTGTTTAGCTCTCATGTTGGTGCAGACCTTGCAATCCGTGAGCTGACAGAACTTACGGAAAGGTTTTTTCCCGAGTCATATACATAGTTAGCCTTGACCCTTGCGCTAAGCTTAGATTTTTTTTTACTATTTGGAGGACATCTAGTTTTTCGCTATGGTTGGCCGGTTTATTCTGTGTGTGTCTGGAGAGGAGGGCCGACCCAACCCCCGCCTAACCAGGTAACAGGTACAGGAGCTGCTGAGGCCAAAAACACCACAAGAGCAGTGTTTTATTGTGTTTTTATTGTGTATTCCATTTTGTTTATTAAATTCTGCGATTTCATCCGCCTTTCCATCGATCTTGCCCTACGTCATTTATACCGTCATTATCAGCAGAGAGCGGACAAAAAATCATAAACCCATCAAACGCAACCCCAATATTGTCAAACAGTTACCAAAAGTCCCCTCTTCAGTAAATCATAGTCATTCCATCTCCAATCACTATTAATATGGCACTTTTAATGTTCGCTCTCTGCTGAACAAAACTTTTATTACATCCATCCATCCATACATTTTCTGTACACGTCATTCCGATGCAAGGTTGAGTTTTATTATCAATGATCTGATTTTACACCATAACCTTCATTGTTTATTTTTAACGAAACATGGCTGAGTGCAGATTCCCCTGTTGTTGTTACAGAGGCCTCCCCACCAAATTTTAACTTCACTTATTCAACGAGGAGTAGCAAAAGGGGAGGCGGAACTGCTTTTTTAAGCTCATCAACGCTTCATGCCAAACCTGTTTTATTTGATAACTATTTTTCTTTTGAATATAATGCAACTGTTTTTAGCACTCAGATTTCATGTGTCACCGTTTATAGGCCTCCCAAAAAGAGCACACTTTTTATTCAAGAATTTTCTGAGTTTTTATCAATTCTGCACAACTCCTTTGAAATGATAATTTTAGCTGGTGATTTTAATCTACATATGGATAGCATTTTAAACCCTTTATCTACAGATTTTTTAAATAATCTGAACTATATGAATTTTACCCAGCATGTCACACAGCCAACTCACAAAAGAGGACACACCCTGGACTTGGTAATCACGTATGGCCTGTCCACCAGTGCGTCCTCTGTTGTTGACCTGGCTGTCTGATTTTTGATAGCACCAGTTTTATCCAAGCAGGAGACCTCTGTGAGAACTATCAGGAAACGTCATTTAACTCCTGAAGTGGCTGCAGGTTTTCGGAAAGTTTTTCAAAAGATTCCACCTATAGTTTTTCAGTCTGCTCTTGACCTGCTTGCTCCACTACAAGTTAAAAGTTTACACTCAAAAGTTGCATTGGCCGTGGAGAAATGAAAACCTCAAAAAACTAAAGAGAAAGTGTAGGGTGGCAGAGAGAAAATGGAGGAAAAATAAAACCAAAATAAACCATCATATATAGACAGATTTTCTCAAATCATACAATAATGCAGTAAGAAACTTAGATTTTTTTCCACAATCATCTCAGAACATAAAAATAATTCTAAGATTCTATTTTCCACCATTGACAAACCTTTTAACTGTGCTACTAATGCATTTCAGAAAACCCCCTCAAACACTTTATGTGAAATGTTCGCAGACCACTTCAGAGGGAAGGTAGACACCATCAGATGTAATGTTTTATCTTCTCAAAGTAACATGGTTTTACACAAATCTGAGTGTGTGTCTCGACCAGAGGAAACGCTGGACAGTTTTGTTCTTGTATAAGCTGGGACTCTTGATAAAGTTTTCTCCTCAGTGAGGCCCACCACATGTGTTTTGGACCCGATTCCCACTTCCTTTTTTAAGTCATTTTATGAATCTTTTAGGGATGAGATTTTAACCCTGATGAATTGCTCCCTTCAGACGGGAGTCTTTCCTGCTGCCACAGGCGGTAGTGAGGCCCCTGTTGAAGAAGAGCAATTGAGATCTTAATGATTTTAACAATTTTAGACCGGTATCTAACTTACCATTTTTAAGCAAATCCTAAGAAATGCTTGTTTTAATACCCTACTTTACAGTTGATGTCACACGCACAAGTGCTGCTGGGTGCTAATCCTAGACAAACAAACTGCATATACAAATTGAAAAAACAATCGAGAGCGCATCGATGAGAAGACACAAATTGTATGTAAAATTTAAATGCATCTGACAAATCAACAAATTTAAAATGGAAGAGGTTGTTTTGACGGAGAAAGACGTACCAGGGGCTTTCCTTCAGGACGACCCTGCAAATGATCGATTACGAGAACTGAAGCGCTGGCTCGAATGTCACATTCAAAGTAAAAATGTGAACAAGAGGCTGTTGAAAAGGTGCAGAGATGTATCGCAATGAAAATTCAAGTTTAGCCAAACACATGTTACACCCGTTACCATGACATCCCCTGACTGTGGCTGGACCACGTTCTCATCTGTGGACATCCCTGCGATGTTTAACTATGGACATGTTTACCACTACTTAATTGAGTACTGAGCTCACTTTAATCATTAGGATAACAGTGGCAGCAGTGAAGAGGAATCGGGGTATACAGAGAGCCACTCAGGAAGGGGAAAAAACTGATGGAGATGGAGAGTGAGTTTGTGGAAGATTTACAAGACAACAAAACCGAAGAACATTACTTTTTGCGAGCACATATTCAGCGTTCAATGAAAAGTGAGTACCTTTGAGATGTGCTGATTGTTTTAAGTAACCTCAGTTGATTCGTGTCAAGAGCGAGTTGTGACTGTAAGTCATCAGCCCTAGTAAGGTGTGCGCACGTTACAGCACAGAGGTAAAAACGTAAAAAAAAACTCTGCATGAAGAAAAATTCATATATATATATATATATATATATGAATTTTTATATACACATATAAATGGATTTTTATATACATATATATATATATATATATATATATATATATATATATATATGTGTGTATATAAAAATCCACTCTTCCACATAAATAATGCCATCGCTTTGTTTTGTCTGTCTTTAGCTTGGCCCGTTCCCTTTCCTCCTCCTGCTGTCTTGATATCCTTCCCACAGCTTTTCTAAAGAAAGTTCTTTCTTTCATTGGGTCTGATCTGATTCCAATAGTGAACTTATCCCTCCTGTCAGGTCTCTTCCTCCAGGCATCAAAAACAGCAGTTATTAAACCGCTGCTAAAAATGAATAATCTGGACAAGTTAATGCAGAACTACAGGCCAATTTCTAATCTTCCATTCATCAGTAAGATTATTGAAAAAGCTGTGTTTCAGCAGTTAAATAGCTTTATAACAATTACAAACCGATTTAATGTTTTTCAGTTTGGTTTCCGTGCTCACCACAGCACTGAGACTGCCCTCGTCAAAGTTTTCAATGAAATCCGCATAAATACAGACTGTGGTAGAACCACAGTGCTGGTTCTGTTGGACCTCAGTGTTGATCATGATACACTACTGGAACGACTGGAGAGCTGGGTCGACTCTCTGGTACAGTACTCGGCTGGTTTGAGTCTCACCTAAAGAACAGGGACTTCTTTGTTTCAATAGGAAACTTTTCATCAGAACGAACATAAATCACATGTGGGGTGCCCCAGGGCTCCATCTTAGGGCCCCTTCTATTTAATATCTACATGCTCCCACTAGACAAGATTATAGCAACCTATAAGATTAGCTACCATACCTATGCAGATGATACTCAGCTTTACATTACAATCTCACCAGGTGACTCTGAACCCATTCAAACCCTAAATCAATGCATTGACCAAATAAATGGATGGATGTGGCATAACCTTCTCCAGCTGAATAGAAACAAAACGGAAGTAATTATTTTAATACAGCTAGGAACTACTGATCAGGCACGAAATCTAGATGTAGTAATGGACTCAGACCTGAACCTCCAGGGTCACATAAAGGCAATAGCAAAGTCAGCCTTCTATCACCTGAAAAACATTTCTAGGATTAAAGGACTGATGTCGCATCGCAACAGGACCTCGAAAAACTCATTAATGCGTTTATCTTTAGTCGGATTAATTACTGCAACAGGATCTTCACAGGTCTGCTTAAAAAGTAAATTAGACATCTGCAGCTGATCCAGAACGCTGCTGCTCGTGTTCCTCACTAGAACCAGGAAGGTAGAGCACATCACCCCAGTTCTAAAGTCATTACACTGGCTCCCTGTAGCTCAGAGAATAGACTTCTAAATACTTTTACTAGTATATAAATCATTGATTGGCTTAGCACCAAAATATGTTGAAGATCTGCTGTTACTATACCAACCCACCAGACCACTAAGGTCCTCTAATTCCAGGCTACTCAACAACCCTAGAATCAGAACCAAATATGGAGAAGCAGCTTTCAGTTTCTAAGCTCCTCTAATCTGGAACAGACTTCCAGAAAACTGCAAAGCTGCTGAAACACAGAGTTCTTTTAAATCACAACTAAAAACTCATCTGTTTAGAGCTGCCTTTGAGCAATGTTTTCATGTATCACATGTTTTGTGTATGCTTCTTGCTTTATTGCTGTTTTTACTTTATATGCTTTGTCTGTGTTTTACTGCTACTTTTATTTTACCCCTTAATCATGTTGTTGGGAGACACACAGTCATTGGGTGGCGCTAACCCACATTCTAGCTCCGACAGGAGAAGAGAACCAGAGGTTAAATAACAGCCTTCACGTCCTCTTCAGTTCGGCTCTTGCAGCCAGACAGTGCTAGGAGGGACTCCATGTTTCCTTCGCTGGCAAGGGAAAAGACATGAGTTTCTGGGAGAAACTCACTTCAATGACGACAAATACTGTGATCGATCAGGTGAATCGCAAACCCAGCTTGTGTTGAGACAAACCCCACTGTACTGCCCTGAGCCCTTCAGAAACTCTCTGAATTTCAGGTGCTACCACGAGGAAGCGAGCTGCTAACAAGCTACTGTTGCCGCAGAGCCGCGTCCAGACTACAGCCATTACATCCACCGCCGACAGAGCTTATGTGAGATGAATGCTTTGCTGAAAGCTGCGAACAAAGGTAGTTTCAGTGAAAGAGGGAAGAGCTGATTGCTGTTTAGGCAAGCCAGAGAGGACAACGACGTTCCAGCTCCATGGCTGCTACGCTGCAACAGCCATACGGCCTACCGCTGCTAACCGACCACAGCAATTTTAACCCTACCGGTTAACATTGTGTTAGCTTCGCCCATCATCCACAGAGCGACTGAAAGAACTTTAACCGTTCAATAAGGTTTGTCTGGGCAAAGGCGAGATTAGTTTAGTTTGAACAAGATTTAAGGGTTGTTTGTTTCACTGTGATTTGTTACTTTGTGTAAGATTTCATTTATTGTTTGGGTACAAACAGGCCGGTCGGCCTGGAGGTTTAAACAGTGATTTTCGAGGTTTCCGATGGAAAATTGTTTTATATCCTGCAACCTGAGTTACTCAATCTGACAGTTTTCCTTTGTTTGATGTTTAATAAATGATCCAGAGTGACTTTAAGCAGCACCACGTGAGTTAGCTGTAAACTACATGCTCTAGCGAACCACGTGGCCCGCCTTTGACGGCTTTTTATTCATGAACAATAGACTGCCATTAATGCTATTCAAAATAGAGATAGACTTTAAAACAGATAGTTTAAACACTAAACTAATCTTTTAAGTCTTTTCTGAGACCGCCTTCTTGGTAAGTCACAATACTAAATTAGATCGACATAATTGGTACGGCCGTTAAAGTCAACATGAAGTCTAAATATTAAATTAGATCAATCACTGCGGTGACCGATCCATTAAATAGAATCAATTATCTAAAGGTTATTGATTTCTAATTCAGCAAATGGTTTAATGAAACATTGCTTCTTCCAGATAGTGTTTTTCTTCACTTCTGCTTTGCATTGTGAATTGGTGGTTTGAAAACAAACCAGAATGTGCTGATTCGTTTTAAACTAATCACAATTAGTTTAAAACTAACTTGGCTTCATTCCCAACATTGTTCAATGTAAGCCTTGGTCTTTGAGGAAACGTATTCATTCAGAATTGTTACATCATTATCAATTTATTGTTTATTGTTTCTATTTCTGTGCATATTTATCACTTTTACTGTTTTACTTCTGAGTGATAGTTTTATTATTGTTTTTCTTATCTTAGTGGTTTAGTGGTGTGTTACTAGTTTGGTGAGTTTGTTGATTCAAGAATGTTAACTGAAAGTTGTTGAATTCTTTTGTAATAAACTCTTGTATTTTGGAAAACCGTTGTTGTTATTTCATCTACATGTGTAGTAACTTGCTGTTCAGGAATGCCAAGAACTTATTCCTTCATATATTGTTTAATTATCTCAGCCTTATCAGGCAGGTAAACATAAACATAAACAGAGACTGAACAATTTGGCTATTGTATTCCTGGAATTCCTACCTATCCCTGGCACAACAATGTAAAGCACCTTGAATTACCTTGTTGTTGAAAGTGTGCTATACAAATAAAATTGCCTTGCCTTCCTTTATTATTTAACGGCAGTGCCGAGATGAGCTACAGCCCTGTCATTACTCCTGCTAACATGTGTGGTACAGTCTTTTTTCTTTTGTGACTTTGCTCAAGTGGATCACTCTGAATAAACTGTGACACTTCAGAGGGAACTGGAAACTCTCATGTCTCTCTGTAGGGGTGTATGTGTGCAAAAACCCACCCTCCCACCTTTCCTGCAGAGGAGCTCAGTCCATCCAAGGGTCATTATCTAGCTGTGATCAGAATGCATAATGTGGTTTGCTGCTGAGATGAAAGGCCCGGGAAGATGTCTGCGCCTTCTGTGTCCATCAGCGCACCACGCGCCATTCATCTCTGCTTTCATCAGGGTTTAAACAAGGGGCCTTTTGTTGACACCAATATGAGTAGATAACTACATATTGACACTCAGAGCAGTGAACGAGAGCTGTAGGTTGGACTTTACTTCCTACAGTAAAGTGAAGCAAGTAAGTTGACTAAATGATGGAATCAACTGCAGAACCACCCCGCCCTTTCCTCCCAGAGGCATGCAAGGCTTGAACTCTAGATTCTCTCCTGCAGCTGGGACATCAAGGCACAGACTGCCACCTGTGAGAGGCTTCTGGACATGAATGCCCATACCATGTTGCCTAAAGGAGTCCTATGGGGAGCATGAGATAGGCTGCAGTGCTTGCTAGGCACATCTGCCAAGGTAGCCTCAGGGTCAGCACACACAACGCAGAGATGGTCATGGTACATACATCTAGACTCTGTCAGTGGGGTTTACTGCCCACCAACAACTACACAATATGTGTATTACAGATGTGTGAGTTACATATTTCCTCCTATTTAAATATTTCAGATAATCAAATAATTTTAATATCAGATAATAATAAACTGAATAAATACGTTTTAGATGATATCATTTATTTTAGGGAAAGGTGATCGAAACTAACATTTAATCTGAAGCATGTTTTATATATATATATATATATATATATATATATATATATATATATATATATATATATATATATATATATATATATATATATATATATATATATATATATATATATATATGTGTGTGTGTGTGTGTGTGTGTGTGTGTGTGTGTGTATGTATATATATATATATATATATATATATATATATATATATATATATATATATATATATAGCTGTCGTGAGATTAAAAACATTTTCAGATTAATTAGTTATGATCTATAATTAATTAATCTAATTAATCTCTTTTTTAATCTCACCTAATAATTGCTGAGAAAAGCCCCCATCTTGGGGTATTTTCTTTTAAATTCATTACATTATTGTGATAGAACAAAAGTTTGATACATGTAATAAAAAAACTGGCTTTATGAAGTCATTTATTGTATTTAACAGACTTGAACAGATGAAGTCCTAGCCATTTACATTCTGCTGTTTTTGTGACTAGTCCCAAGTGGCGCCTGCAACCTTCTGCTTCAAACATGCGCGATTAATTAGCGTTCTGGACGCAGTGGTAAATATTTTCTCTGAGTCCAACTTTGTTAAGGGTTTAAACAACACGTAATATGCGCATTCATTTCTGATACCGATGGCTTGCCATACCGATGGACCTGGGTGGCAGGGTGTAGCTGCAGTGTGCGGTGCAAACTGGTTTCCTGTTGTGAACTCTGAGACAGGAGAGCGCTCGGTGAGAAGAGTAACAACGTTACATGCTTCACCAATAACCCCATAAAAATAATTAATTAATTAAAAAGCATTTAATTGATCGCAATTAACACGGTAATTTGACACCCCTAATATATATATATATATATATATATATATATATATATATATATATATATATATATATACACTCAACATAAATATAAATGCAACACCTTTGTTTCTGCTCCCATTTTTCATGAGATGGACTTAAAGATCTAAAATTCATTCCAGATACACAATATTACCATTTCTCTCAAACATTGTTCACAAATCAGTCTAAATGTGTGATAGTGAGCACCCAATAAAGCAAAAAAACTGCACATTCCAGGGTGGCCTTTTATTGTGGGCAGTATAAGGTACACCTGTGCACTAATCATGATGTCAGATCAGCATTTTGATGTGGCACACCTGTGAGGTGGGATGGATTATCTCAGCAAAGCAGAAGTGCTCCCTATCACACATTTAGACTGATTTGTGAACAATGTTTGAGAGAAATGGTAATATTGTGTATCTGGAATGAATTTTAGATCTTCAAGTCCATCTCATGAAAAATGGGAGCAGAAACAAAGGTGTTGCGTTTATATTTTTGTTGAGTGTATATATATACTCCTGAATATTTTTTATCATTAAAAGAGGCAAATAAGAATCCAAGGTTTCCTTTCAGTACAGTTGCCAAACTTAAAAAGAGTCATAGCTCTGTTGAGCCAGTTATTAGTAGTGAGGACTTTATGGGATTCTTCATAAATAAAATGAATACTGAATACTGAATAAAAAGTATTTGCATCCTCCCAAACATTATTACTTATTTCCTAGTAAGTAAGGCAGCATCGGAGAGGACTGTAGAACCTCATTTGTGTTTGGACTGTTTTTATTCAGTCGAGCTTTCAGAATGATCAGAAATTAATACTAATTAGTTAATTACAGACCTATATCTAACCTTCCTTTCTTATCTAAAATCCTTGAGAAAACAGTTGCTAATCAAGTCTGTGAGCATCTAAACAGTAAAGACCTGTTTGAAGAGTTTCTGTCAGGTTTTAGAGCTCATCATAGCACTAAAACAGCACTGGTGAAGGTTACTAATGATATTCTCATGGCCTCAGATAATGGACTTGTGTCTGTTCTGGTCTTGTTAGATCTCAGTGCTGCTTTTGACACAGTCGATCATAATATTCTCTTAGAAAGGCTTGAACAAATAACAACTTTTTACTTTCTTTAACATAGAAAGTATATTTGCATCAGTTCTTTTGTTCTTTCTGTGTGTCTGTCTTCTCAAACCCCCAGACGGTCGTGGCAGATGGCCGCTTGTACTGAGCCTGGTTCTGGTGGACATTTTAACGATGTCGGAAAAGTTGTCCATCCAGCCGAACATTTTTACTTTGTTATAACATGTCCACTAACAATATATAAGACAACCCAAGGCCCAAAACTTCTTTAAAAAATATAATTTAGTAATGTGCTATGTCTACCAATGCTTTTGAAATCCCATCACTAACACAACAATACTGTGTAACTTCAAAGCTATAAAAAGAGGCTTTTCAACAGTGCATGTCACAGATATCCAATTAAAGTTAACTATCACCTTGTCTAAGATGACACAGCCTTTTCTCAGAGCTAACACGGCTCCCCAAAGCTGTACAGCCTAAATAATGCTGACCATAGTCAGAAGAAATGGCAAATCTGCCAAGACCTCCTTTTAGAATAGCTTCAAACTAAGTGTCTTATCTGTCTTTTTTCACTTACCACATGGTCTTTTAGTTATGATGATGTTTTCAACCGAAAACCTTCTCACAGTGGAACTATAAAGGTTAGCAAAAACCCTGATAGTATCCCCATTACCAAGGGATAGGTACTGTAAACTGTGAAATAAACTCTAATGATAAACATAGTTATTTCTTTTTTATGCCCTTATTTATAACACTCAGTCCACAGAATGACAGAATTAGGTCTACATTTAAAAATAGGCTCATTAGGCTCCACTCAACAGACATTGTGTAGAAACAAATCTCATCATATTTTGATACTGCAAAGCTTAAATCTAATTGTTTCCTAATTAAGCCACCAATTACAGAATACGTTAAACTTTATAATTGGTTTCAGTGAGATAACTGAGCCCTGATATTTAATGATCTGACCAAATACTGCAGCTGTAGGAAAAAGGAAAGCGATGGAAAGCAGCTGGTGAAAAGCAGGTGGGTGAAGACGGAGGATGCAGAGTCAGAGCAGATGGAAGATGTGATACATTACGACTGACAGTAAACTCAAGCCTCACCTTGCTTGCCCCTGATTGATGACCATGTACATCTCCCAGGAAATATTTTCAGCTACAGCTCCATGAGGCACAAGGAGGCTGACCCCTGAAAAGATACAGAAACACACATCTGTGTTAACATCGACAAACATGGGTGCCTGACAGTGCAGGGCGATTATAGGTCTTACAACATTTAGGTTTCATATATACTGTATGTATTTCCAAATATATTCATACTCCTGTCAGAAATAGATTTAAAGTGATCTTTTAACTTGACCAATGTGTTCCCTTTTTTCCACAGATTTTTGAGCAGTGTGCATATTATTTAAACAAACATGCAAGAAATGTACATAAAAATAAAATTATTTAATTAAACATGGCATAATAAACAAATAAATAGTTAATAAAAACAAATAAATTACTTAATAAAGTTTTGATGTGTGTTAGGGAGAATTATTCAGTTGGAGCGCTCAGTTGTGTAATAATTATATGAAACCTTTCCATGATCCAACCACCACCATGCCTAACAGTTGGCGAAGTGTTCTCAGGCTTAAAATTCTCACCATGACCTATGTAAACTTACTTCTTGATATCGTGGTCAAAACCATAAAACATTTGGCTTTAGCATGTGGGTAGTTGTAAGCTTCATTTGAGCTTAAAGATCTAGATTTACAGTCCATTTGATGCTAACTTGCTTCCCTGTGGACAGTGATACTGCTTTTTCAGCATCTCCTAGTTTATTGTGAACTTGAGCCTTGGTATTTTTTCGTTTGTTCTTTAACATCCTGACCAATGTCCATGAGGTGGACAGCTTAACTCAGATGATTTTTGGACATGATGTGGAGTTCTAGGAGGACAATAACCTGTGTAAGTATGTATCTAGTTCAATATTTCTACCCAGGAATGAGAATATTATATTATAATAAAAACAGATTGTTAAAACCACATCAATTATATGGCATTCATGTTAATGTATACTCTATATGAGCCATCAGTGTATAATGTGCTGCTGATACCACTTTATATACAGAATACAACCCCTTTAAAACATTATACTTCCGATCCAAGGATAATTTTAACTCACATAAACACTCATTATGCCACATGGCTTTAATCTACAGTGTGAGGAGCATCACAACCACCCCACGATGTAAACCCGAGCCATTGGATGTTACTGGTTTTTTTCTTTCTTCACTCTGCTACTTCCTTTTCCACTACAACTCTCCAGTTGTATTACAGTAAATTCTGTTATTTTGACTGTTAACTTTGTTTTCCATAGAAGCTACACCTGGTCTGGTATCCTGCTTGGCTGCAATGCCCTGTTGGACGGGGGGCATCGATTGGATGATCCTCCCAGTAACTGAACATCCTCCGTGTCATGTTATCAACTTTTTACTTTCTGTAACATAGAAAGTTCTCTTATATCAGATCTTCTGTTCCTTCTGTGTTTCTGCTCTGTCTTCTCAAACCCCCAGACGGTCGTGGCAGATGGCCGCTCCTACTGAGCCTGGTTCTGTTGGAGGTTTCTTCCTGTTAAAGGGGAGTTTTTCTTTTCCCCTGTCGCTACATGCTTGCTCAGTATGAGGGATTGCTGTGGTTGGCAAGTCTGCATCAACGGGGCCCAACCTCACGCCAATGACTGACGCAATCTGCTGGGATTCCTTAAATAAGAAACTTTTTAACTGATTGGAATGTTTGTATAAATGTATTGAAATGACTTCTTGTTAAGTGCCTTGAGATGACATCTGTTGTGAATTGGCGCTATATAGATAAACTAAATTGAATTGAATTGAAGAAAGTTTGACTATTTATAACATGACATTCATGTCGACGATAAGTAAACTTCTGACATCAACTGTACTTGAAAGTTTGATGTGTATGCCTGAATAAAGTCTAGAAGAATTCCAATCATCCAAACCAGCCATGTTAACTGAACTGGTGATTATACAACTCAAAGCAACACAAGTGGAGAGTCTTCCCCCCCCCCCCCCTTGACCTGTCTGCCAGTGTGGAGCTCAGAATTGGTGTCAGAGTACCAAGTAGAAGCCAGACAGATTTACTATCACAAGTGGAGCAGTACAGTTTTTGCTAAAGTACTCTGCTTGATATGTATAAGAAATCTGTATTAGAAATGACTGTGGGTTTGTTGGGTTTTTTTGATGCGCCAGGGACACGGAGAAGGAAAATGAAGGGGAAGAAAGAAAGTAGGTGAGGAGAAGTAGGGAAAAAGGTTAAGAGGGAGGGGGTGAGCTGAAGATACAAGAAAGGAAGGGGAACAAAGAAAACACTAGAAAATATCACAGTCTCCCTCCACACCAGCAGGACAGCAGGGAGAGGGGAAAAACAACGACGACAAAACAAATCAAACAATGTAAACCCACGACCCAAAAAACAGATATAAGAATGCAATAACAGCATCACAGAAAAGCTCATGGTACCAATTATTACAAGATTTAGTGGTCACCTCAGACCAAGAATGTATCTGTAAACACCAAAGGGCTGACTGCACCCCCAAGAGTAGGAGCAAAGGAGAGCCCTGGAGGAACATCCAGGAGCTACAATGCAGGGGCCTGGGGGGGCCGAGGTGACGACCCCACAGGCTCCATCGGCTACCCGCTACGCCAAGGCGGATCCAGCCATGGACCTGGAAGCCCGGGGCCCGAGGGCGACCCACCCCCCAGCAGAGACCCGACCAGGGACCAGACAACAAGGGCCGCCAGGCCGCAGGGGCGATGGCCAGCCATTGGCCAACATGTGCCACCACCACCCCAGGCCAATCACCACAGGCGACATCGAAATGACCCCCGCCTCATGCCAATAGCCCCAGCGGACGGACGGCATCTCCAGGCCAAGACAAGCCAGCACCCGGACACCAAGCTCAACCACCTCCCGAATCTCACGTCCCGCACAACGGAGAGCACCAAGCATGTAACCAAGGTCAACCAAATCCACCAATGAACTGACCAAGCACGAAGCACAGAACAGGAAAACCAAGAGGAGACGCCAGACCCACCCCCCGTCGGCCGACCAACACCCCGGTCCACCCAGGCAGGCACCGGAGATGAATCGGTATGCCACCCGAGCATCAAGCCCCGAACACAGACAGCCATCCATCCGATGCACAAGGCAATGTAAACGATTTGAAGTAACTTTGTGTTCAGGAAGACACCATCTTTTTGGGTTCCTTGGGTGTTTGGGCTTTGGGTTTGAGTTTTTTCCTTCCACTGCGTTTTTGTCTCCCTCTGGTGCTCTTGTGTTTGGTTGCCCTTGTCTGTGTTCATCTCTTTATTTTCCCAAGTTCCTATTAATATTTATCCTTTATTAATCCCAGTAAGTTTTGTTATATTTTATTCCTCTTTTGTATAATCCTCTGTCTAGCCCTTATGTTTTGCTCCTGGTCTTCCTCCCAGTTTCCCTAGCCATTCTGCCTTCCATCCCAGTTACTAATTATTTCCACCTGCTCACTCCCTCTCAGTTGCAATCGCTTCTTAATTAGTTCTCAGCTCTTTCTCTGTTCACATCCTCACTCTCCCCTCAGTATATATACAGTCCTCACTCAGTCACAACTCGCTGGTTCGTCGTAATTCTTCCCTTTCTGGTTCCTGCCTTCCCTGTTGTCCGTCTGGTTCCTGTTCCTCCATTTTTTTACCCTCCCGAGTTTCTGTAAGTTTAATTTCAATTTAATTTAATTTAAAACGATTTAAATCGTTCTTGTTTTGCTGCATTTGGGTCCTCCTTAAAACCACCAACCATGACACATCTAAGTTTCCCAGCAAGAGAAAAGGGGGAAGGTGGAATATTACATTTCAGAAACTTTTTTTTTTTCATTTCAGACACTTTCATAAGTCCTCACATATCTGGCACCAGAAATTCTGAACAGGTGGACAGAACCAAAGTGCATGGATATAATTATCCAGTATATTGTCTGTATATTGTAAGCAGGTATTAGACGACGTAAAATCCATTCTGAATATCCGTGGTTGACCTGTATAGTGTATTCTATGAAGGATTTTGTATTGTATTAATTGTAAATTGGGATTTTTAGTTATTTTAAAGGTTTTTAAACATATCTGAGACCAGAAGTTTTGGTCCAAGCTGACTGACAGATCCACCTCCCATTTTGAAATAGGGAGGGCTATTGATTCATCTAATGTAGATAAGGTTTTATATATTTTAGACGGCAATTTGGGGGAGTTGAGTTGAGGAGTTGAATAAATCTTGAAAAAACTCTTGCTGGCAATGTAACTCAACTGTATTGAGCCTAGATTTACATTTTATAATAGATTTAATTTGTAGCTATTCTAAAAAATTATTTTTGTCAATCCCATATTGTGTAATAAATGTATTTAATGTGATAAAGTCTGTTCCTTCCAATATATGTTCCAGGTATTCAATTCCTTTACACCTCCAGTCTGGAAAACTTATACAGTTTTTTTGCAAAATGTTGGGGTTATTCCAGATAGGTGTACGCCTGCATGGGATTAGTGTGAACTCTGTCATTTTTAGAAACTTCCACCATGCTGTCAGAGAGGGTCTGATATTTATGCTTTTTAAGCATTCGTGTCGTTTTATTTTTGAGCTAATAAATGGTAGGTCTGAAATTTTTATCTTGTTGAATAATGTCTGTTCTATGTCTATCCAGGACTCATCTAGGTAGCTATGTTTTAACCATCTTGAGATGTATTGGAGCCTGTTAGCTAAGAAATAATGATGGAAGTTCGGTAGACCTAGACCTCTTTTATCTTTGGTCTTCTGCAGTGTTTTTATGCCAATGGAGAGTCTTTACAGAATGTTACATTAGCACTGCCCCCTTTACTGTTGTTAATGCTATTCATCTGCTGCTGTGCAAAATGGCTACACGTTTACATGGAAGTGAAAAGCGCATATAAAGGCCCTGCTTTACAAGAGCAGGGGTGGGGTGGGGGTGGGGGGGTGTCTGTGGGGGGGTGATAAAGAAGGCATTTAATGCACTGTGGAAAATAAACACTTGTGGAATGTGAATTCTAAGAACTCTGCATCAAATAAACACTGTTTCACACATCAGAAAACCTTCTCTGCGAAGAGGGAAAATAGTTAAACACAACCGCATATCTTCAGTCTTGCTTTTCATAAAGGGTGAGATAATAATAATAATAATAATAATAATAATAATAATAAATTTTATTTCTATTGCACTTTACACATGAAAACATGCCTCAAAGTGCTACAGGCACAACAGATTAAAAAGACATAAAACAATTAAAATGCATAAATTAGACTTTTAAGGAAAAGCGATACAAAATAAATGGGTCTTTAATTTACTTTTAAAAACGTCAATGGACTGTGGCGCCCTTAGCTGATTAGGGAGGGCGTTCCATAGTCGAGTGCAGCCGCCTTGAAAGCCCTATCTCCCATGGTGCGGAGTTTAGTGTTGGGGACCTGGAGTTGGTGCCTATCTGAGGAGCGGAGATGTCTGGTTGGATTGTGGATATTGATGAGTTATTTGAGGTACATTGGTGCCCTGCCGTAGACACACTGATAGGTCAGGAGGCAGATCTTATACTCGATCCTGAACCTAACAGGGAGCCAGTGAAGTTTATGGAGGATGGGTGTGATGTGTTCTGATTTGCGCACCCTCATCAGGACCCTGGCAGCGCAGTTCTGAATGTTCAGCAGCCTCTGCAGGCTATTGCCAGGGATCCCGAAGAGGAGTGCATTACAGTAGTCGAGCCTGGAGGAGACAAAGGCATGAACCAGCCTCTCTGCATCAGAAAGGGGGAGGGAGGGGCGGAGTTTGGAAATGTTCCGGAGGTGATAGAATGCAGTCTTACAGAATGCTTGAATGTGAGTGTTAAATGATAAGTAGGGGTCAAATCGAACCCCCAGGTTTGTTACAGAGGATGTGAGAGGGATATCATGGCCAGCAAATGAGTAAACAGTCATGGGGGAGGACCGGAGTTGATGTGGGGTTCCAATAAGGAGGCCTTCTGTTTTGGAGCTATTTAACTGGAGGAAGTTGTCAGTCATCCATGCCCTTGTCTCCTTCAGGCAAGCAGTTAATGTGATGAGTGATGATGTGGGGGATGTGGGGTCCAACCTGACATAGAGCTGAGTATCATCAGCATAGCAGTGGAAGGCAACTCCATGCCTGCTGATGATGTGGCCCAGGGGGAGCATATAGATGGAGAAGAGGGTGGGGCCAAGAACCGACCCTTGGGGCACTCCACAGGTGACGGTGTGGGGCCTTGACCTGGCTCCCCCTAGGGCCACATACTCAACTCTCTCAGTCAAGTAGGACTGAAACCACTAAAGTGCTATGTGTGAAATGCCGATGTAATGTTGCAGACGGTAAAGAAGGATGGTGTGATCAACGGTGTCGAAGGTAGCTGAGAGGTCCAAGAGCAGGAGGAGGGATGGAGAGCCCTGGTCGGTAGCCACCAGCAGATCATTGGTGACCCTGACCAGGGCTGTTTCTGTACTATGGGCAGAGCGGAAACCAGACTGAAATTTTTCGTAGAGGCTGTGTGAATGAAGGTGGTTGTGGATTTGGGTGACAATTACTTTTTCAATGACTTTGGAAAGAAATGGAAGGTTGGAAATGGGCCGGTAATTTGACAGACTGCCAGGGTCAAGGGAGGGTTTCTTAAGCCGGGGGTTAATAAGTGCAGATTTTAGTGAGGTTGGAAGGTGGCCAGATTGCAGGGAAGAGTTTATGATGGTGGTGATGAGAGGGCTTAAGGAAATTATATTTGCTTTAATCAGGGCAGTGGGAAGGGGGTCCAGTGAACACGTTGAGGGTCTCATGCTGTGTATGAGAGTCTCAACCTGTCTGTGTGTGGGGAGGATGAAATGAGAGAAAGCTGGTCCTGAGGTTAGGGGAATGGACATGCGAAACATTACCAGGTGTTAGGTTAGAGCGGATGGTAGTGATTTTTGTGGAAAATGAATCAAGAAATGTATTGCACTGATCATTAGAACTGTTATTTTGTCTCTGGACTGGTGGACCAAGAAGATGATTTATTGTTTTTAAGAGCTGTTTTGAGTTTCCTGGATTATTGCTGATGATGTTGGAATAGTATTGTGACCGTGCGTGGCCAAGTGATTTAGCATATGATCTTTGGTGCTCTCTGTAGGTGATTTTATGGACAGTCAGCCCAGAGGCAACGTAGCGCCTCTCAAGGACCCTCCCAGCCGCCTTCTGTCTACGCAGCGCATCAGTGTACCAAGGAGCAGAGCGTGTAAATGTTGCAGTCCGAGTTTTGAGGGGCGCATGGGCATCAAGTATCTCTTGCAGTCCAGTGTTGTAGTGGTCGACAAGCGCATCAGGGGCAGAGTGATGAGCAGATATGCAAAGGTTTTGTAAGTCATGGGACAGACGTTTATGTCATTTGTTTTCCGGAAGCTAATTTGATGTGTAGGCTTCTTAAGTGAAGTCGGAAGTGAGAAGTCTAATGATATGGCGTTCGGACATGCCTAGGTCATTTACATGAACATTGTTGACAGAGAAATTTGTTATGATGAGGTCCAGTGTTATCACTTATCTAAACTGGCCAAAGTAAAAGCCCGTTAGCAACAGTTAAATACTTTTTCTTGCTTAGGTAGGTGCCACATGACTAAGTAACATGCACATGGATGTCAGGACACAGGGTTTTCAAGAAGAGCATTACTCTGAGTAACAAACTGCCACCCCTGTCTTGCCCCCTCCTATTGGGCCTTCTGGTGCCATATGTTCCCCAGGTAAGGGATGAAGATGTACTTTACAGATCACTTTCTTCCTTTGCTTTCTTGTCCAGTTACAAAGCTCATGTAGCCATTTCTAGTTTATTTGACTCTCGTAGATAGATATTCTGGCAGGTCTGCAGTGGTGTAACCAGGGTTTAAATGATGGGGAGCTAAGGGAACGTTTGGAACGTTGTGGAAATTGCCTGGGATTAGTTTAGGCAAAGTTTTACTCAAGTTTTTGACATCATGTCTAAATGTAAACTGGAGCATTTTGGTTTTATATGCCAAAAAAAGTGAGCAGTGAAGAGGACGAGTGTGCCTTGGACTGGCAGTTAATAAAGGTGCGTTCACACCAAAGCATCAAAAACGCGCCGCACGCCAAAGTTTGACGCTTCCAAATTAGCAGCTCGACGCGCATCCAAAGCGGATTTGACGTGTCAAGCCAGAAATACACAACTTGTGGGAGGAGCTAGTGCCAAACTGTGTTTTTGCAAGATGGCAGCTGTCAATCTAGCATTGGAAGAGAGAGGCTGTGTCCAAATTCAGGGTCTGCATCCTTCGAAGGACCTGTCCTCCCAGGTCTACGTAGGACGGGTTCTTCCTCGACCGGGTAGACCAGATGTTAGCTGATGTAAATTTGGACGCTCTAGCCTTCAGATTAATTCCCGCCCGTACCTTGGCAAATGTCTGGTCTAAACACAAGCTGGTAAAAATGGAGCAAGAAATCTTACCGAGTGTTTTTAAATGATTTTTATTTTATTTTAGAGGAGCTACAGCAATTTGCGGCATGCTTTCTATCTCCGGCTGAGAGGTAATCATATCCAGGTAAAGTTCTTTTATTTACTTCTACAGAATTAAGTTAATTTCAGCTAGTTTCATGGATAGGTTAACCAACTGAATGACTGGTGGTCAAATGTACACGCTGAATATACAATATATAAACTAAATATCACTATAAAATTTTATTTCTATAACATTTTTCTAGTATTCCGTTTATTTAAAAAATTCTGTGTGCAGAAATGGGATATATATATATATATATATATATATATATATATTCGTTAATTGCAATCAATTAATTACAGCCATATTTAGCACGCTATGTTTATTAATCGTGTTTATGGGGTTATTGGAAACTTTTGGTCCACCATCCGGTGTCTTGGGGGGGTCTGCCACCAACACTGTTTACAGTGGTGATGGTGTACTGCTGACCTCAACGCGGGACGTTTTGGGTCGGTGGATGAAATACTTTGAAAACCTCCTCAATCCCCCCGGCACGCCTTCCAATCTGGAAGCAGAGTTTGGGGACTTTGGGTCGGGCTCTCCAATCTCTGGTGCTGAGGTCACCGAGGACGTTAAAAAGCTCCTCGTTGGCAAGGCTCCGGGGGTGGATGAGATTCGATCGGGGTTCCTCAGGGCTCTGGATGTTGTGGGGCTGTGTTGGCTCTGCAATATTGCATGGACATCGGGGGCACTTCCCTTGGATTGGCAGACTGGGGTGGTGGTCCCCCTGTTTAAAAAGGGGGACCAAAGAGTGTGTTCCAACTACAGGGGGATCATACTTCTGAGCCTCCCTGGTAAGGTCTATTCAGGGGTTCTGGAAATGAGGGTCCGACAGATAGTTGAACCTCGGATCCAGGAGGAACAATGCGGTTTTCGTCCTGGCCGTGGAACACTGGACTAGCTCTACACCAGTTCAACCGTGTCCCTCGGGGGGCCCTGTGGGAGGTGCTCCGGGAGTATGGGTACCGAGCCCCTTGATACGGGCTGTTAGGTCCCTGTACGACAGGTGCCAGAGTCTGGTTCGCATTGCCGGGAGTAAGTCGTGCTTGTTTCCAGTGAGAGTTGCACTCCCCCAAGGTTGCCCTTTGTCACCGATACTGTTCATAACTTTTATGGACAGGATTTCTAGGCGCAGCTAAGGTGTTGAGGGGATCCCTTTTTTGTTTTTTGTACTTGTCCTGTTTGGCAGTGTGGAGCTCAGAATTGGTGTCTGAGTACCAAGTAGAAGCCCAAAATATTTACTTTCACAAGCGGAGCAGTACAGCTTTTGCTATAGTAGTCCACTTGATATATGTGTGAAAAATCTTTCTTATGAATAGCTGGGGGTTTTATTTCCTGATGTTATGGACACGGAGACGGAAAATTAAGGGGAAGAAAGAAAGAAGATGAAGAAGAGAGGTAGGAAACAAAAAGTCATGAGAGAGGGTGAGTTGAAAATACAAGAGAGGAAAGGGAACAAAGAAAACACAGGAAAACATTGAAGTCTGCCTCCATACCCACAGGACGGCAGAGAGAGGGGAAAAAACTAAACAAAACACAAAAAAGGAATATTGACATAACAAACCTAAAATCGTGAACTAAGAACTACACAACCACATCACACAAAACAACAATGTCACAGAAAAACTCATGGTACCGATTAATCAAGGTCTAGTAATGATAACGTCAGCCCAAGAATATATCTGTAAACACCAGAGACCCCACATCTATGTGTGTGTGTGTTAGCATGCTGGTGCATATAAGGTTTCTCCATAAGAGTTTTCAATAACTGGTGTGAGCAGGCATCAATCCATCTCCCAGGAATCGATACAGACATGAAGGAGATCGGAGCCAAGATGTCCAAAGGACCACCAGAGCCCCAGGCGGACCCGGGCGGGGCCGACCGCATTCCCCAAGAGAGGAGCAAAGGAGAACCCCAGGGGAACGTCCAGCGGCTACTATGCAGGGGCCCGGGGGGTAGCAGTGAAGAGCCCACGGCCCCCGCCGGCAACCGGCCGCGCCTGTCCATGGACCAGGAGAGCCGGGGCCCAGGGGCGCCCCACCCCCCAGCAGGGACCCAAAAAGGGAGCGGCCGACGAGGGGCCCCCGGCACCGCAGGGGCCCCGGGCGGCCGCCACGCGCCACCACCACCCTGGGCCAATCCCCACCACCAACATCCCAGTGCCCTGCCCCACGTCGGGGCGCCCCACCGATAGCCGCAACGGATGGACAGCATCCCCAGGCCAAGCTCAGCCAGCACCTGGACACCAAGTTGAACCAACTCCCGAGTCCTGATCCCGCGCAAAGCAGAGCGCCGAAACCAGGCATCCAACAAAGGCCAGGGCCGGTCCAACCCGCCACTGAACCGACCACGCACGGTGCGCACAGAACAGGTATCGAACGAGCAGAGACGCTGGATCCGTATCCCGCCGAGCCACCGAGCAGGCACCACCCAACAATCCCAAACCTGGCACCCCTAAAAGAGGTGCCCCAACCAACCAAAGGCAGATATCGGCCCAGCACATCGGCCGACCGACACGCAGGCCCCCCCAGTACCGGCCAAGCACGCACCAGGTCCGAACCGGATTGACCACCGACCCACCAGTAGGCAGGGGCATCCGTCACCGGCGGGGAGTGACGGAAGGGAAATAGGCCCCCCATTAAATGTAAGGCCTGAGGTGCGCCAGGCGAGAGGGCAGCCCAAGACCCAACCTGACAGGCAGACAAAGACCTAATAACATAGACACAGTCATACGTTCCCTCCCTCTTAAACACATACATTCTCACTAACTCACAAAGACACCCAAGAAATGACGCTGTACCCTCACTCACACACCCCATACACACTTCAAGCTCCCAGGTCCAGGTACCGATGCCCCAGTAGAGCCACCAGCCCCCGGACCCGGGAGATGGACCCCCTACCTTCTAGGACGGAGACAAGCAGACCGCCAAGGGCCCCACAGTGGCGAGGCAGCCCGACAGCCCAGGACCCCGACCAGACCACCGGTTCCTCCTCCGGACCCCAACCCCTGATGGCCGGTAGCGAACAGGGGTGTAGGAAGACCCCTAGCCTCTATCCTCCCGCTCGAGTATGGTGTTGATGCGTGTTGTAATAATCTGCATTTAAAACAGAGGGGTGGGATGTGGGGAAGGCAGCCACACATCCACCAACCCCCACCCCGAGCCCTCATTGTCTGTATGTGGTTTAACAGTGGGCACCGGCACCAGAGGTGAAGCTGATTGAACCGCTCTCCCTCTGGATGCTGAAAAGTGTGCCCACCCCAAAGTCCCTACATGTGTGTTCCATGAAAATGTTATAAGTGGGAGTGTCTAAGCTGTATATTAAAATTGGGAACAAGACGCCACGGGATAGCAAGGAGGGAAACCCCTCCTCGCACCCCAGTGATGTGGCCATGCCCCAAGACCCTATATGAGTAGTAAAGTGATGGAGAGGTTGGACAGAGGTTGGTCAGGGATGGGGAGGGAAGGACTGGGAGACAAAATGTCTTCCCAGGGAGCCAGCTCCCCCACTGACCCCAATAGGCACTGCTGTTCACCGGGATCCACCAGGGGAGGGAGGCCATGGCACATTCAACCCGGGTCCCACGGCCACAGCACCACCAAGCCTCATGGACCCCAAGGCAGTCCCCCCAGCCCCATCCCAGAAGGAGAACTAAACCAACCCTGACATTCGCTCTACTATCAGAACACAAAAGACACTAGACACCCAGGCTGAGTTCGCCCACCCCCCTCCAGCCCACCCCTCCCCCCGTCCAAGTGCCCTCGTAGCGGGAGAGCACCTGTCGCTAGTTAGCAATAGCCTCCCCGCCAGCAAAGGAGGCCCCCAGCGCCACCTGCGCATCAGAGGCCCCCTAACCCCGGCGACGTACCCGCCCAGCCCAGGAGCAAACCGATGAACCGGGGGGCCGACCCACCAGGCCGACATCCACCATCCCTATTCCCTTGTGGAGCGACCAGTGCTGTTCAATGGCCCGGCAGGCAACCAAACCCAGCGCCCCACCCACCTGCCCTGCACGCCCACTACCCGGCCAGTCAACCCGCAGGTCCGACCGAACCCGGGCAAATGCCCAACCCCAGCGCCCCGCAGTGCACAAAGACCAAGACCCAGGAGCTAAGTCAAGTGCGAAAAAGGACTGATCAGGCCCAGAAATGCCACCCAGCCGTCGCGACCAGCAGCCAGGCACTCCAACCAGCAAACAAGGCAAGACGCCATACAGGGACCGGTGATGACAATTGGCCCAGAGAAAAAGAGAGAGGCGGCTGCACATGCCGGCCAACGGCCGGCCCCGACCCCCACAGGCAACAGAGACCCACCCCGGGCAACCCCGGGCAAGGAACACAGCTAGGGGGTGCGGCGCCCCAGAGCCCCGAATCCCCAGGCCCACCCCAGACCCTACCCAGGCGCAGTGCGGCCACCAGGCCAATAACCCATGTCCGTCAGTGCAACCCCCCTAAGGCACCGCATGCAGCCATCAGGAGTTACCACCCAAAGCCACCAAAGCCCAACCCCAGGTTGGGGCCACGACATCCAGCGCCCCGTCCGCCCAGTGATCCCACCCCCAGGGATCCCCCCCAGACGCCTCCAACCCCAAAAACCCCCACATCAGCAACAGTATCCCAAACGACAAAACCAAGTGCCCCCCACCCCTACTAGGGGATGGAGCCGATCAAAGGAGCCCAGAGAGATTTATCAGATATGGAGCCAGAGGCCGTCTCAAGACCAATATGGTCCAACAAGAGATTTCTATACTGATTAATATTAAGAGCCTTTTTATTTTTCCAGTTCAGGAGGATAGTTTTCTTAGCGGTGCATAAGGCAATGTGAACCATTAGAACTGACTTTATGTCCATGGTGATATCATTTAAATCTCTAAACAGGCAAACTGAGGGAAATGGTGGAATGTTACATTTCAGACACTTTGATAAGTCCTCACATATCTGGCACCAAAATTTCTTAACGGGTGGACAGAACCAAAGCGCATGAATATAAGTATCTGGTATATTGCTTGTGCATTGTAACCAGGTATTAGATGATGATAAACCCATC
Source organism: Valencia hispanica (assembly GCA_963556495.2). Taxonomy (NCBI): domain Eukaryota; kingdom Metazoa; phylum Chordata; class Actinopteri; order Cyprinodontiformes; family Valenciidae; genus Valencia; species Valencia hispanica. Next base: position 1,013,029 of record OY747704.1, read on the forward strand.
CTAAACATCCGTTGACCTGTATAGTGTGCTCTAGGAAGGATTTTGTATTGTATTAATTGCAAATTAGGATTTTTTGTTATTTTAAAGGTTCTTAAAAATATCTGAGACCAGATGTTTTGGTCAGAGCTGGCTGATAAATCCACCTCCCATTTTGAAATAGGGATGGCTATTTATTCATCTAATGTAGATAAAGTTTTGTATATTTTAGACAGCAATTTGGGGGGGTTGCGATTAAGAAAATCTAATACTCTTGCAGGAATTTGTAATTCAACTGTATTGAACCTAAATTTACCTTTAATAGATTTAATTTGTTGATATTCTGAGAATTAGTTTTTATCAATTCCATATTGTGTAATTAATGTATTAAAAGGGATAAAGTCTGTTCCTTCAAATATGTGTTCCAGGTATTCAATTCCATTGCACCTCCAGTCTGGAAAACTTATCATACTTTTTTTTTGCAAGATGTCGGGGTTATTCCAGATGGGTGTACGTCTGCATGGGATTATTGTGGACTCTGTCATTTTCAGAAACTCACACCATGCTGTCAGAGAGGAGCTGATATTTATGCTTTTAAAGCATTCATGTCGTTTTATATTTGAGCTAATAAATGGTAGGTCTGAAAGTTTTATCTTATTGCATAGTGTCGGTTCTACGTCTATCCAGGACTCATCTAGGTAGCTATGTTTTAACCATCTTGACCTGTATTGGAGCCTGTTGGCTAAGAAATAATGATGGAAGTTTGGTAGATCTAGACCTCCTTTTGCTTTGGTCTTCTGCAGAGTTTTTAAGCTGATACGTGGGGGTTTATCTTTCCAAAGACATTTAGAGACAGAGGAGTCCAGAAATATAAACCAGTCTAGTGATGGTTTACTTGGGATCATTGAGAATAAGTAGTTGGTTCTGGGCAAAACCATCATTTTTATTGAAGCAACTCTTCCCATAAGTAATATGGGTAGGGATTTCCATCTAGCAAGATCATCTTCCACTTTTTTTAAAAGTGGGATGTAGTTTAGCTTTATTAAATCTGCCAGTCTTGGTGAGAAATTGATACCTAAATAATTAATATTCCCTGACTGCAGTTGTATATTAGTTGGATTCTGTACAGAACAATTGATTGGAAGAACTGTAGATTTTAACCAATTTATAGAATAATCTGAAACATTTGAGTAAGAGTTTATTAACTCGATTACCTGAGAGAAAGAGGTTTGTGAATGCTAGAGAAAAAGTAATACATCATCTGCATAAAGACTGATTTTATGTTCTATGTTATTGCATTTTATGCCTTTAATATTGTGAGTTTGCCTGAATGCTGCAGCTAGTGGTTGAGTAAAAATAGCAAACAGGGAGGGAGAGAGAGGACATCCCTGCCTGGTACCTCTCTGAAGATTAAACCTAGATGATGTTTGGTTATTAGTCCTGATACATGCTGTTGGTGAACTGTATAATATTTTCAACCAGTTTATAAAATAATTTCCAAAGCCAAATTTATGTAAGGTTGCAAATAAGAATTTCCAGTTAACTCTATCGAATGCTTTTTCTGCATCTAGAGATAATATATTAGTTTTAATGTTTTTACAGTAAGAAAAATCTATAACATCTATTAATCTAGGTGAATTTGTGGATGAATGTCTCCCTTTAATAAAACCAGGTTGATCAGGATGTATTGTAAGAGGAGTTACTTTCTCTACCCTCTTTCCGAGGGCTTTGCAGATTATTTTAAGATCAACATTAATGAGGGATATGGGACGATAGCTGGTAGGAAACAAAGGGTCTTTACCTGATGTTGGTAGAAGACTAATGTAGGCAGAATTCATATTTGGTGGGAGTCTGCCATTTTCCTTGGTTTCCTGCAGCATTCTGTGGAATGTTGGTGCCAGAATATTCCAGAATTCTTTATAGAACTCTGCTGGAAATCCATCTGGGCCTGGAGCCTTTTTATTGGGCATGCTTTGGAGGGCCTCCTGGAGTTCAGCCGCTGTTAGTGGTGAATCCAGGGCCATCGCTTGACTTTCAGATAATTTAGGTAGTGTAATGTTATCCAAAAATTGTTCAATTTCATGATCTGAAGGGTTTATCTCTGGTGAGTATAAAGCCTTGTAAAATTCTTTAAAGGTGTTGTTTATTCTTCCAGGATCATATACTGTATTCCCGGTCTGATCTTTAATAGCAGATATAGTTGTTTTTTCTTTATTAATTTTAAGCTGGTTGGCCAAAATCTACCTGATTTATTACCTTGTTCAGTTTTCTATCCTAAGTCTTTGAATTAAGAACTGGGTCTGTTTTATTAATAATTTGATTTAATTCTAGCTTTGCTTTACGGATTTTGCCTAGTCTCTCCTCATCTAGAGAAGCTTCTAATGAATTAATAGTTTCTTCTAATTCCTGAATACGTTTTCTTTTCAATTTTCTTTTTATTTGATGAGAATGAGATTATTTTACCTCTAATCACAGCTTTCCCTGCCTCCCAAAGAATGGATGGTGATGTACCAGGGAGGTTGTTATATTCCAAATATGAGGCCCACTCTTTTTCAAAATATTTAATAAATTCTTTATCCTTAAGTAATGATATATTAAATCTCCAATTTTTGCTTTGAGGCGTTTCTGTTTTATTTACTAAAGTTAGAGAAACAGGAGCATGATCGCTAACAGCTATAAGGTGTATCTCAGTGTCTGAAATGTCAGTCAACAGTGAGCTGCTGACTAACAAATAATCCAGTCGAGAATATGAAGGGTGGACATTTGAGAAGAAAGTATATTTTTTGTCATTTGGGTCAAGAGATCGCCATGCATCACAAAGTCCATAATCAGTCATGTGCTGTTTGAGTATATCTATAGATTTCCAGCTGCGCTGAGTCCCTGCTGTGCTGAGCCTGTTTATTTCTTCATTTGAACCAAAGTTGAGGTCGCCCCCAAGAAGAAGTGAGCAATCCATGTGTTCAAGGAACACAGAGAAGAAGGAATGAAAGAATGAGGGGTCATCAACATTTGAACCATATATACTGACAATACATAACTTTTGGTTATGTATAGATAGTTTTACTATAATAAATCTACCCTCTGGATCTGTAACTGGATCTATTACTGTAAAATTTGCATTTTTATTTATTAATATTGCTACTCCCCTTTGTCTGGAGTTATAGCATGCAGAAAACACATTAGGAAACTCAGGGGATTTAAGATCAACTGCAGCTGAGGTAGATTTATGGGTTTCTCGTAATAAGAGGACATCTGCCTTCAATCTTTTAAGCTGGTTTAAAATCTTAACTCTTTTCTCTCTGGTGCCAGCTCCATGAACATTCCATGTGACAAACCTTAGAGTTGTCATGAATGCAGCGATCAATGGAAGATCGCTGCTGGGAAGATGGATGTTCCAAGTGCAGAGTGAGGATGCAGCCGAAGGTCTTATTGAAGCGGAGGAGATGGAAGAACCAGGAACTCGTGATGCGAGGAGCTTGGAAAGGCTATTAGCCGTAGGGAATCGTCGGGTCTGGAATACTACTCAGGTTGGAGTCGTAGGAGCTATGCGTCACAACGAGGTTGATGACTGAGCGCCATAGAGGTGAGTGACTGGAGCTTTTGAGTGTTTGGGAGGAGGAGAATCTCATCAGAAGCAGCTGCTTCGAGTTGGGTCTGATGACTTCTTGACAGGACCCCCCCTCGAGGCCCGGCACCTGAAGGGCCCAGACGATCAGGGTGAAGACGGTGGAAGTCTGCGATGTGGGTGGAGTCCAGAATGTGGCGGGATGGAACCCAGGAGCGCTCCTCCGGACCGTATCCCTGCCAGTCCACCAGGTACTGGAATCCCCTTCCCCGCGGTCGGGAATTGAGGATACGGCGAACCGTGTACACCGGACCCCCGTCGATCAAGCGAGGAGGCAGGGGACGATTCTCCGGGGGGGAGAGAGGCGAGGTGAGGTGACGCTTGAGGAGTGAGCAGTGGAAGACAGGGTGAATCCTCAGAGACGATGGGAGTCGGAGGCGATAAGTGACTGGATTGATGCAGCAGACGACCGGGTAAGGACCCACGAAGCGGGGAGTTAGCTTCTGGGGCCCCAAAGGCAGTCTGAGGTGCCGTGTGGAGAGCCAGACCAGATCCCCTGGCTGGAACGTGGGACCGGGTCGGTGACGTCGGTGGTGTTGAGCCATGTAACCAGCGTTGGCACGCTTGATGGATGCCCGAGCTCGGATCCACGCGGCCTTGGCTCGGCGGATAAGCGATCGGGCAGCCGGGACCTCTACCTCAGGTTCCTGTTGAGAGAATAAAGGAGGTTGGTAGCCGTTGCAGACCTCGAAGGGGGATGACCCTGTGGCGGAGGAGACCTGCAGGTTTAGGGATAGCTCGGCCCAAGTCAATGCCTGAGGCCAGGAGGTAGGCTGCGAGGAGACAAAGCAACGGAGGTATTTGCCCACCATCTGATTGGCTCTCTCCGTCTGTCCGTTGGTTTCCGGATGGTAGCCAGAAGAAAGACTGGCGGTGGCACCGATGAGACGACAGAAGGTCTTCCAGAACCGTGGCGTGAATTGGGACCCTCTGTCTGAGACAATATCCTGGGGGAACCCATGAAGACGGACCACGTGTTTGAGGACCAGTTCCGCTGTCTCCTTGGCCGTGGGCAGGCCAGGCAGAGGGACCAGATGGACCGCCTTGGAGAAGCGATCGACAAAGGTGGCAATGGTGGTCATGCCGCCAGCAGGGGGCAAGCCGGTGACGAAGTCCACCCCGATGTGTGACCAGGGTCTCGCTGGAACTGGCAGAGGACGAAGTACTCCAGTCCCGGGTTGAGTGGAGGACTTGGCTCTGGCGCAGACTGAGCAAGCACCGACGAAACTGCTGACGTCCTTCGCCATGGAGGGCCACCACAGGTAGCGGCGGATGAACTGAAGAGTTCGGGTTATGCCTGCATGACCAGCCACCGGTGAGGAGTGGCCCCACAAAAGAGCCTCCTGACGACAGCGGGTCGGGACGTAGAGGCGGTTGGGCGGTGTCTCAGGTGGTACCGGCTCCAGGGCCAGGGCTGATTGAATGGAATCCTCCAAGGGCCAACGGAGGGGGGCCAGGACTTGATGCGGGGGAATTATGGGGGCGGGTTGGGATGGTACATGATCTTGAGAGAGGCACCGAGAGAGAGCGTCAGCCTTCCCGTTCTTTGAACCGGGTCGATAAGAAATATGGAAGTTGTAGTGCTCGAAAAGATGAGCCCACCGAGCCTGGCGGGGGTTCAGTTGCTTAGCGTTCCGGATGTGGATGAGGTTTTGATGGTCCGTCCAGATCAGGAACGGTTCTGGTGTACCCATGAGCCAGTGACGCCACTCCTCCAGCGCCCACTTGATGGCCAAAAGTTCACGATCACCAACCCCATAGCGCTGTTGTGCGGGTGTGAACTTTCGAGAAAAGAAGCAGTAGGGATGGAGCCTCTGGTCTGGACCCTGCTGAGACAGGACGGCACCAGCACCGATCTCTGAGGCGTCCACCTCGACGGTAAACGATTTGGTGGGGTCAGGATGGAGCAGGATCGGCGCTGTAGTGAAGAGCCGGAGTAATTGGTGAAACGTACATTTGGCCTCTGGGGTTAGATGAAATGGGTGTGGCCGTGCAGTAGGTCTGGTGAGGTCCGTAAGTGGAGCCACTACAGAGCTGTAATTACGGATGAACCGCCGATAAAAGTTAGCGAAGCCGAGGAAAGACTGCAGCCGTTTGAGTGTGGTGGGAAGTGGCCAGGCGGTCACCGCAGACACCTTCTGAGGATCCATGGCTATGCCCTCGGCCGAGATGACGTATCCCAGAAAGGTGGTGGAGCGTTTGTGGAAGGCACACTTCTCCAGTTTGCAGTAGAGGTGATTCTGGAGAAGTCGCTCAAGAACAGCGTGGACATGCCGGACGTGGTCTACCTCCGACGTGGAGTAAATCAGAATGTCGTCCAGGTAGACGTACACCCACCGTCCCAGCATGTCTCGGAGAACGTCGTTTAAGAGGCGTTGAAAGACCGCTGGGCTGTTGCAAAGACCAAAGGGCATGACTTGGTACTCCCAGTGGCCAGTGGGAGTACTGAATGCCGTCTTCCACTCGTCGCCCTCCCGTATACGGATCAGGTTGTAAGCGTTCCGCAGGTCGAGACGAGTAAAGATGGAGGCTTTGGACAAAGAGTCTAACACAGTGCTCACAAGAGGAAGTGGATGACGATCTTTAATGGTTATTTTGTTCAAACCCCGGTAGTCAATACAGGGACGGAGGGTCCCCTCTTTCTTTTTAACAAAGAAGAACCCTGCCGACGCCGGAGAAGTAGAAGGGCGGATGAACCCCTGGTCGAGAGCCTCTGAGATGTAGGTCTCCATTTGTGCCGTCTCCTCCAAGGAGAGGGGAAATTGGCGGCTACGCGGGGGCGCTGCTCCTGGCAAGAGGTTGATGGCCATATCGTAGGAACGATGGGGTGGTAGTTGGGAAGCCCTCCTCTTGCTAAAAACCTGAACCAGATCTCTGTAGGGAGGAAGAATCTCCTCGATGGCCGGGACCGGGATGACCTCTGGTATCCTGACGGAGGGTGGGCGGAGGCATCGGAGTGAACAGGACGGACCCCAGCTGAGAATCTGCTGCGTGGACCAGGAGAGTTGAGGGTCGTGTGTCCGGAACCAGGGGTAGCCTAAGATGAGTGGTGTAGTATTGGAAGCGATGACCAGGAAGCTGATGAGTTCCGTGTGGTCGCCGACCCACATCCGAACCTCTGTGGTACGTTGTCGGATGGGGTTAGGTTGCAACGGGTGTCCATCGACGGAGATCACGGGTATAGGTCGCGGCAGCAGCTGCAGGGAAAGTTGCAATCCCTCAGCTAACTGTGTGGAGATGAAATTATCCGCTGCACCAGTATCCAGCAGAGCAGAGAATGTGTGGTGCGGATCAGGGTGGAGAAGCTGGACAGAGAGGAGGAAGCGGTTAGGAGACGTGATACCAGGTGAAATTCCTCCTACCTTCACCTGGCCTGGTCTTTTCCCGGCCGGAGTGAACATTGCCGCAGGGGATGTGCAGGCGATCCACAATAGGCATAGAGTCTCTCTTGGCGCCGTCTCTCTTTCTCCTCCGGGGGCAGATGGCCAAGATGCATCGGCTCCTCTTGATCTTCCGAGCGGGGGCGTGGCGGAGCCGAGCTGGCTTCGAGGGAGCGGAACTGAAAGGATCGGTGCGTCGGAGAGCGCGCCGGTGGTTTCGGGCGGCACATGACGCGCCGGTCGATCTCGAGAGCCAGGGTCACTGCGGCATCCAGAGTCTTGGGCGCCTCCCGGCCGACCATCTCATCCTTGATGTAATCGGCCAATCCCTCCAGAAAGATGGATTTCAGCGCACCGTCGCTCCAGGACAGCTTGGCGGCCAGTGTGCGGAACTCGGCGGCGAAGAGGTGAACCGGCTGGTTGCGCTGACGCAAGTGAAGGAGCTGGCCCTCTGTATCGACTTCACTGCAAGGCGGGGTTAAGGTCTTCCGGAGTTCCCCCACAAACAGAGTGTAGTCGTTGCACAGAGGAGACTTCTGATTATAGAGCGCAGCAGCCCACTCTTGCGCTCTCCCGGTCAGCAGTGAGGTGAGCAGAGCCACTCTGGAGGCTGGGGCGGCATACATGATCGGCTGACATTCGAAAATCATGTCCAGAGTTGCTATCAGGCCATCTGGTTTGCCGTCCGAGCCATTCCATTTGTCTGGAAGACAGATCCGCGGTTCGACCGTGGGGGACGACCGCTGTTGGAGCATGTTGACTACTCCGGACAGGCGAATGTGGGCGTCAGAGATGGTCTGAAGCTTGGAGTTGAGGTGATCGACCATGCCTCGGAGATGGACCACTTCTGCACGAAGGGCCTCCACTTCTGCTGGAACATTTCCGGGCTCAGTCATCCTGTCACGAATGCAGCGATCAATGGAAGATCGCTGCTGGGAAGATGGATGTTCCAAGTGCAGAGTGAGGATGCAGCCGAAGGTCTTATTGGAGCGGAGGAGATGGAAGAACCAGGAACTCGTGATGCGAGGAGCTTGGAAAGGCTATTAGCCGTAGGGAATCGTCGGGTCTGGAATACTACTCAGGTTGGAGTCGTAGGAGCTATGCGTCACAACGAGGTTGATGACTGAGCGCCATAGAGGTGAGTGACGGGAGCTTTTGAGTGTTTGGGAGGAGGAGAATCTCATCAGAAGCAGCTGCTTCGAGTTGGGTCTGATGACTTCTTGACAAGAGTAGCCATAGTTTTGAGACAAAAGTTGTAAAGTCCATATCACCATAGAAACAGATAAACACAGGTGTATTATTAGTTTGTGCTTGGGCTTGCCTGATTGAAAATCCAGAAGCCGAGATATAAGAAAGGGAGAAATAGAAGAAAGTTGTGAAGGGTGAGAGAGAAAAAATTCTGTGTGTGTGAGTGATAAAAGAAGGAAAAAGGAGTGACAAAGACATTTGGTGATAGACATGTGAAGATGAGAAAAGAAAAAAGAGCCAGTATCCCAGTGCTTAGCCCTGGCCCCGCCCATATTGAGTAATGTAAACAACTTTACAGAGCTGTGCTAACATTACATTATAGTTGACTGATAAAACAACTCTTATCTGACCAGTGTTACATGACTTATAAAGCCAAGGAGTAAGCTGGGGGTCCCTGAACAGCTGCCCATTAACATACAGTTTATCTACCGCTACTGTAGCTCTGGTGCCTTCAATGATATATTTCTTCCTGATTGGGAACAAAACACGCCTTCTATCCAGGATTTCCTTCGGATATTGATCATTAACGCTGTAATTCGTTCCCCGCAGCTCTCTGCCCTGGCCTCTGACCTGCTCTTTTTGCTTGTAATACTCGAATTTAGCAACAATAGGTCGTGGCCAGCGGTTATTGGGCTTCTTACCTCCGAGCCGGTGGACGCAGTGAAAAGTGATGTTTTATACCTTGTCGCTTGGGAGCTTTAACCGATGTTGGAGAAAATCTCGGACGGTGGATTCAGCGTCGTCCTCAGCCTGTTCTGGGATCCCGGAAAAAACAAGATTGTCCCGCATTCCCCTGGCCTATATATCCAAGATAGTTTCTTTCATCCTCTTACTTTCTCCGGACAGCTGCGTCATCCCCTCGGTGAGTTTCTTTACACTCTCCCTAAGCGTTTGGTTTTCTGCAGCGAGCGATGCTACCTGTTGTTGGCTGAACTCCAGAGATTCCCTTAGAGATTGAAACTCTTTATGGAGAACCTCAACCAGGGCCAGACGGGCGTCTAGGCTGGTTAGCTTCTTATCTATTGAGTCCAGGACATCGCTGTAGCTTTTCTCTGGAGAGATTGTGGAGGTGCTGGTCTCAGAACGAGTGCGTTTCTGTGATGGTGTGCTTGTCGGCACAGCAGAGGTGGATTTTTGTGGTTTGCCCATAACAATGTTGTCAAAGCACTCGTCCAAGTAGCTTTCCAGGCTGTGCAAGGTTTCCTCGTCCAGTTTGTTTATGGAGAAATACAAAATAATGGTTATTATTATTAAACGTTTGCTATATTTGGCTCAAATGTTATGGTTTGTTTTTACCCGAGTTTGTTTGTTTTACCAGTTTACCGCCATATTACTTACGCACAGCTCTCGCGTGATCTCAGCAGCAGCTCATCCGTCCACTGAGAATGTACTTACTTCTAAAACTGTACTCCAGTCCCGCTTCGCCTCCCGCTTTGTCCGCCATTGTTGCTGCAATAAAAATCTCCCGTTCGACCCCCAATGCATTTTGGGATATGGAGAGCATTAACGGATACACCGGACCAATCTTTCAAATCGGGGAAAAGAAGGACGGATTTGTGGGCCACATTTGAAGGAGTCTTTGAATTTGGAGAGCTGTGACGTAACTGTCCTTAAAATCCAGCCTTCGAAGCATGCAGCCCCTGAATTTGGACACAGCCAGAGTCTCCATTTTTTATTTACTGTGGAGAGTCGCCTACCCTGCGCATGTTCGCAGGGTTAGTAACGTGAAAACTTTTAAAAGTAAAATGAACTTCCCAGGTTGCTCTATCTCCTCACTCCAATTCCTCCAAGCGAGGTCCTTTTTATTCCTATCTCTGTGGAGGAAGCAACCGGTGTCGTATAGCTCGGGGTGATTAGCTATGGCCGTTATCAGTATTTCCTCTATGTTAAATGAAAAATTTTGCCAGACCTGACTTAGTGAACTGGGTCACTGCATTGTGTGACACCACGTCTCCAGCCTCCTGATTGGTTGACGCGGCGTGAATTGACGCCAACGTTCAGATTTTTCAACTTCAGCGGCAGGTGCAAAAACGCACGTCACACGCGAAAGCAGAAAAATGCACCTCATAAAATGACGCGTGTATTTTCTGAAGCGCGTCAAACGCCTCATTCGCATGAATTTGATGTGCTAATGAGGCAGAAATTCGTTTGTGACGCAAAAAACACGCGTGATGCGATGCAGAAACCCTGACGCGCGTAAGCATGCTTCTGTATTGACTTTATATGGAAACCTGACGCATTTGACGCTTCAAACGCGTTCGGTGTTAACGCACCATTAGTCTTGCTCATTGTGAGAGCTCATCAGCAGCGGATGCAGAACAACAGGATCAGCTGTGACTTTGCCGTCAGTAGGTACCTGCAGTGCACTGAGGCCTGAATCGGGTCATGCAGCCTTTTCTTTTAACTGGACACAAAAGCAGTTTAGCGAGTGGAAGGGTAGGAATACCTGGCTGTTTATTGGAAATCAAAAGTTAGGGTGTACAGTATGCATCCATGCAAAAAGTCTGCTCCTTGCAAAAATCAAAACTAGGGTGCATCTGTCCGAAGAATGGATTAATGGCGAAGTCGGCAGTGAATCACAGAATAAGCTAAGAAATATCTTTGGCTCACAGTTTGTCTCTCAAAAGAGCAGTTGAAATTTCAGAGAGAAGAAAAAATGAATGCTCATTTAATGCAAGAAAAAAATGATCCCCACTCCCAGCCAATCACAGACAGGTCTTTGTCATGCAGAGTATTCTGTGAAAATTCTGCATTTGCTGGGGTGAAAATCCACCAATCACAGCCAGTAAATTAAAAATACTGAACAAATAAAATAGACATTACAAAACAGTAAAACGGGAGAACATAGTAAAATAAACACTTGAATTTTGTGGTCTAAGAAAATTTAGTTTAGCAAACAGATATGATTGCTTACTTTGTGCATTTTCTTTCATATTTTCACATTTCTTAAGCAACTACACTGAAAGAGACTTGGCATTTCATGGATTTATGTAAGCATCTTGGGTGTGTTTGACACAATTACCTCATGTTCTTAAGTTAAACAAAATTGTAAAGAGTAAAAGCTACACGATATGCAGAGAGGGCACATGAACTTCTTCGGATCACGTTGGAATGAAGTGTGTTAATAATGTAGTGATGTTAATTATTGCGATATTGTTTAACATGCTTTGCATTGTTGGAAGACAAGTCAACCGTCACAGTCACATCCAAGGGCGGGCGTCACTAAACCGTTTGGTCGGTAAGTCTGCATTTTCTGATTTAATATTGTCAAAATGTCAACCACAAGTAGTTTAATGTCTTGAGAGTCACGATGTGGCGTTAAATAAGCGCCAGGAGCTTGCGCCGTTTTAACCCCATGTTTAATTTGAATTTAGCTTTTGACCGGAGGCCGTGAATGTTAGTTTGCTCTGCGGTGCTTTGATCTTCTCTTTGAATTTGTTTGGTAACTGTAGGTTCAGTTACATTGTGTGTTAACTGCACCATTAGCGGTAGTGAGATTTAGCCGCTTCTGCTAATGTCATCACCGGCATTAAGGTAGCCAACTCCACCAGGGCCTCGACTTTCTAAAGTTCGAAAGTATTAAAAAAAAGTTATTGTCACCAAAAACACTGAATGTATAGCCTGCAGAACAAGATTGGCGTAGCCCACCACAGCAACATGATAGTGAAGTATTCATTAGCACCTTTAACAAACCCTGGAGTGGTCTGAAGTTAGCAGATAAATTTGATACAGATATATTATTTACTGTTTGGGAAGCGCGTCTGTCTGGATTAAATGAATGACCTCTAGGTTGTTAGTTTTCCTTTTTTGTTAGAAAATGTCTTTAGAAATGAATGTCATTCCGACCTCTGGCATCTACAAACTGTTTACTTCATAAAATAAACACGTTCGCACTGAGTTCAAAAGTAAGAGTTCTCCTTCTGTAATAGCGCAGTTTTTTATGATCGATATTTTAATTCGGGACTAGTTTGTTTTTGCCATAGAGAGAAAGGAGTGATACGGCTGCTACGTACCCGTTTTAGACCAATGCGGTGGCAGAATTTAACCGACGTGATGACGAATGCGGATATGGAGACAGCTAAGGTCATGATGAAAACTTCTTTAAAACTTTGACAAAACCGACTAAAAGCATGTAGGCCTGTGTAAAATGTGTTGCATGCATTTAACTTCCATGAAACATGAACAAGACATGGATTTCATGTTAACTTCATCTCTTGGTGTAAAACGGGTACGTAGCAGCCGTATCACTTCTTTCTCACTACGGTGAAAACAAACTAGTCCTGAATTATAACGTCGATCATAAAAAAACTGCGCTATTACAGAAGGAGAACTTTTACTTTAGAACTCAGTCTGAACGTATAGATTTTATGAAATAAACAGTTTTTGTAGATGCCAGAGGTCGGAATGAGATGAACTGAAAACTGGGTTCACCTGGCCTACTCTCAGGCAAAAACAACATTGCGTTTCATGCCCCTGTGCCCCGGATATAATTAGACTGTTTATTTTCGCTCAACATGCGGCGACCTAACATTTTCTGATGAAATTATTTCATATAGGCTAAGCCTATTTATGATTTATATTTCCATACAATATTTACTGTAAAATGGAAGGGATGGAGATGGAGGATGGGACCTTTACTGGTGGATCGTTATATGTGGGATTTCTTTCTAAGGGGAGCGGCGTCCCCCTCTGCTCCCCCTCAACTCGACTACTGAATGTAAGCAATATTACAAGGCAAAATGTATTGTTGTTGAACCAGTTAAATATATTGTGGATGCAAAGGAGAACAAAACATTCCCGTATGTCCCCATCCTAGAAACACTGAAGGTGCTGCTGAGTAGGAAAGATATTGTGGACAAGATAGTTGGTGATCACGAAACACAAAGGGAGACAGAGACTGGAAAAGAAATATTGTACAGATCTTATAAGGATGGTCTGCATTGTAAGGAAAATAGTTTGTTGTCTGGGAAAGACCCAAGTTTATCCAGAACTTTGTATGCTGATGACTTCGAGGTCTGTAACCCTTTGGGCACCGTCCCTCAAAACCCACAAACTTTGTGCTGTGTATTGCGTACTGAGTAACCTTACCCCAGGGTCTCATTCTAGTTTGTCCTCAATCTTCCTGGCCATTTTGTGTAAAACGGACAATGTAAAGTCGTTTGGTTATGACAAGGTATTAGAGCCCCTGATAAGCGACCTGGGGTCTTTGGAAGTTGATGGCATTTTGTTCCACAACTGGAAAAATCACTGAAGGGTACAGTACAGACTATTGCTGCTGACAATTTAGGAGCTCATGGAATGGCAGGCTTTGTGGAGAACTTCACAGGCCAGTACTTTTGTCGTTTTTGTACAGCACCAGCTTCGGACATTCTGTTGCATGAAGTTAGGTCAGGAACTTTTAACCTCAGGACAAAGGAAACACATGAAACCCATGTGAGAGCAGCCCTAGATAGTGGCAGTAGCTTTTTTCGAGTTAAAAGAGCCTGTCCTTTTACTGGAGCACTGTCTCATTTTCATGTTCTCAGTGCCTATCCTCCAGACATTGCTCACAACCTTTTTGAAGGCATTGTGCCTGTTGAACTAGCTCATTGCCTCAACTTACTAATATCAAAGAAGTATATCACCTCGGACTATATAAAAAGTTCCATTCTGCATTTTCCATACAAGTGGACAGACAAAACCATTAAGCCTCATACTTTGCCACAAAATCTTTCAAGCAAGAAAATCATAAGGGGCAATGCCCATGAAAATTTGATCTTGTTAAGGTTGCTCCCATTTCTAATCGGCCCCAAGATTCCTGAACATGAGCCAGTATGGCAGGTCTTGTTGGATCTAAAGCAGATTGTTGAGGTAGTGGTTGCTCCAGTTCATAGTGACGAGTCTATTGCTTACCTTCAGAGCAAAATTTCAGATAATCGACAAAGGTATCAAGAGGTGTTTCCAAACAAAAAATTGCTGCCCAAACACCCCTACATAGAACATTACCCACAACTAATACAGCTTTTCGGGACTCTTGTGGGACTTTGGACCATCAGATTTGAGGCTAAGGAAATGTGCCAAGGGCTCCGCCCACAATGCAGAGGCGAATTGCTAATGAGCTACTGCAGCTCTGCTGAAGCAAAGTCCCAGAAAACGGCACAGGTTTCGTGATTTTGGCTAAAAACGGCATAATCATAATTTAAAGACCACTGAGAATGTTTAAAAAATAGCTCAAAATATGATCGGAGTGGGACTTTAAGTAGAACATTTTTTAGGCCTATGTAAAGAGATATAGTAAAAAAAAAAAGTGCTACCTCCCTGCCGGACGATGATATCATCATCCATAGAAATGTTTTACTGTAAACGTTGTCAACTGCCAATCTGGGGGACATCGCCCAACCCTAGACCAGGTATGATAGTGGCATATGGTTCTGAAGGTGGCTTACCTGATTTTGGGGAAATCCATCAAATATGCATTTGGAAGCAGAGACTATTTTTTGTGTTGAAACTGCTGTATAGATGGTATTGTGAGCATTATGGAGCCTTTCAGCTGAATGCATCTCCAGCACGAGAACTTCTTCTTGTGGAAATCTCTGATTTTGTTGATGAGTATCCTCTGGCTGCCTATTTACACTCAACAAAAATATAAACGCAACACCTTTGTTTCTGCTCCCATTTTTCATGAGATGGACTTAAAGATCTAAAATTCATTCCAAATACACAATATTACCATTTCTCTCAAACATTGTTCACAAATCAGTCTAAATGTGTGATAGTGAGCACTTCTGCTTTGCTGAGATAATCCATCCCACCTCACAGGTGTGCCACATCAAGATGCTGATCTGACATCCTGATTAGTGCACAGGTGTACCTTATACTGCCCACAATAAAAGGCCACCCTGGAATGTGCAGTTTTGTCTCACAGCAAAATGCCACAGATGCCACAAGCATTGAGGGAGCGTGCAATTGGCATGCTGACAGCAGGAATGTCAACCAGATCTGTTGCTCGTGCATTGAATGTTCATTTCTCCACCATAAGCCGTCTCCAAAGGCGTTTCAGAGAATATGGCAGTACATCCAACCAGCCTCACAACCGCAGACCACGTGTAACCAAACCAGCCCAGGACCTCCACATCCAGCAGGTTCACCTCCAAGATCGTCTGAGACCAGCCACTCAGACAGCTGCTGAAACAATTGGTTTGCATAACCAAACAATTTCTGCACAAACTGTCAGAAACCGTCTCAGGGAAGCTCAACTGCATGCTCGTCGTCCTCATCGGGGTCTTGACCTGACTCCAGGTCGTCACCGTAACAGACTTGAGTGGGCAAATGCTCACATTCGATGGCGTCTGGCACGTTGGAGAGGTGTTCTCTTCACGGATGAATCTCAGTATACGTTGTTCAGGGCAGATGGCAGACAGCGTGTGTGGCGTCGTGTGGGTGAGCGCTTTGCTGATGTCAATGTTGTGGATCGAGTGGCCCATGGTGGTGGTGGGGTTATGGTATGGGCAAACATCTGTTATGGACGAAGAACACAGGTGCATTTTATTGATGGCATTTTGAATGCACAGAGATACCGTGATGAGATCCTGAGGCCCATTGTTGTGCCATACATCCATGAACATCACCTCATGTTTCAGCAAGATAATGCACGGCCCCATGTTGGAAGGATCTGTACACAATTAATGGAAGCTGAAAATGTCCCAGTTCTTGCATGGCCAGCATACTCACCGGACATGTCACCCATTGAGCATGTTTAGGATGTGCTTGACCGGCGTATACGACAGCGTGTACCAGTTCCCACTAATATCCAACAACTTCGCACAGCCATTGAAGAGGAGTGGACCAACATTCCACAGGCCACAATTGACAATCTGATAAACTCTATGCGAAGAAGATGTGTTGCACTGCATGAGGCAAATGGTGGTCACACCAGATACTGACCGGTTCTGAGTCCCCAGACCCGCAATAAAGCAAAAAACTGCACATTCCAGGGTGGCCTTGTATTGTGGGCAGTATAAGGTACACCTGTGCACTAATCATGATGTCAGATCAGCATCTTGATGTGGCACACCTGTGAGGTGGGATGGATTATCTCAGCAAAGCAGAAGTGCTCACTATCACACATTTAGACTGATTTGTGAACAATGTTTGAGAGAAATTGTAATATTGTGTATCTGGAATGAATTTTAGATCTTTAAGTCCATCTCATGAAAAATGGGAGCAGAAACAAAGGTGTTGCGTTTACATTTTTGTTGCGTGTAGTTGGTGGTGTGCGGACGGTGACCTTAAAGTGATCAATCTCTGTGCTCAGGTAAGTATGTAAAATCATTGTGCCTACAGGTGTATACAGTCTTAATAAGGAGGTCCAGGGCTCTCATGGACATACAATTCTTGCAATAGCTATTAACTTCTAAAAACAAGTATTTCTAGATTTTGAAATGGTTCCGCATTTGGATCCTCAGTGCTGTTCCCTTTGATCACAAAAAAATATTTATTCAAAAGGATCTAAAGTAAATCAAGGGAATTGGATAAATATTATGGGAATGTTGTGGAAAACTTCGAAAAATTAATGTATGGAAATCCAGGAAAGCACACTTTTTTTTAGTTCTGTTTTGAGCCTGTAGCACACACTTCATTACTCCTCTGGTATTGTCCTCTGTTCTCCTCAGCCTCTGAATATTATCACAAGGATGTTTGTTGTATCTTTTCGTTTAATGTTTGTGTGGCAAATGGTGATGGGATTGGCAACATCATACACTCATGACTGATGAAAGGAATGGAAGGACTGTGTTGGGCAACACTAGAAGACAGGGTAGAAGAAACCCACATTGGTGTCTCTGCTGTCACATACTAATATGCTCGGGAAAACCTGGACACACTACGTGGTGTTTTTGGTTTTTAACTCAATTTCTTGCAGACTTTTGACAAGTTGATTTTGCAATGTCTGTTTCTTTGCAAGGTCAAGTTGTCAGATACTTAAAATCATGGGTGTTTTAACTGTAAAAAAAATAAAGATTTGGAAAATGAAAATACCTCTTTATAAATCTGATACTAATTAACTTTTCTTATTCTTTCCCAACAGACAGTGAAGTGAGGTCATGACAACTAAAGCCATTCTCAGAGTTATCCTTGGACTAGACAGTAGTCAGAGGGACATGCTCTCTGCTCGTTTGCCCTCAACTTTGGCTGAACTGGAGACTTAGATAAAAACTCAGTGTAAAATAATGGAACCCTTCCGACTGCAGTTCATGAACACGCTTTTTAGCAATGAATTTATGAACTTGTAAGAAATACAAGACAAAGCAACACTCAAAGTTGTATACACATTAGGGCTGTAATCAACCAAAGAAATTCTTGGTTGACTGAAACCCTGAAATTCTGACCAAAAATCGACTAAATTGTGGGGGGTTTGGGTCTGACAGCATTTTGCATTACGTGCCTCTGCGTTTTGGTAAGCTCAGAATTAAATGCGTAATGGTTTATGCCGTGATTATACGTTAGTGTTGTTGTTGCACTGTTCAGGGGGGTGGGGCACTGTTCTGCAGGTTGCGCGCGGGGGAGTGCGCAGTTGAGTGCCGGGGAACTGGTGTGTGTCTGTAAATGGAGCTAGACAGACAACTGGTTTATGTGAGAGTTCTTTTGATTACTGTTTTGTACGGCTTGATTGTGGCCAACAGCAGTCAGCATTAAAGCATTCGATTACAACCATTGTCTGCATCTATCGGAGAACATTACAATATTAAAAAAATTCAGGCCTGTAAGGCCCACATCATGTTTTTACACGTTTTTTTTTCCCACTGCCATTTACTGTGTTCCGGGACCTGTGGGCGTCTCTGGTCATGCCTGCGCTGTCATGTACTTTGCGTTTCGGCACCTAATGATTTACAAATTAAGCACTGAAGCCACAGCACGTTGAATAACGTGGACATTCTTCGATCTCCCTGTAGACTGTTAAAGCAACATCACACGAGAGCCAGCGCTGTTGTAGCCTACTCTAACATCGGCACAGATCAGCTTTCATGGAAGGTCTCTTGTCCAATCAAATTTCAAAACTTAACACGGCATAAAATCGACCAATCAGAATTTTGGTCGACTCAGAACGCATCGACCAATAAGTCGACCAGTCTTTACAGACTTTACAGCCCTAATACACATAATGCCGACCTCAAGACCAAGTTGAACACAGTTTCTCCTTTTCATCCACCAGTGCTCCCGATGATGCCTCATCCTGTTCTGGTGACTGCGCTGTGATTCTTTCATCTCCGGAGTGTACATCGTCACGGGCTTCATGGCCAGATTTGTTCTGTGCTCCTCGTTTCACATACGATGCAGAAATTAAGCTTTAGAAGGCCCACATAGCTTTGAAAGAAAAAGGGATACTGCTGATCCCTGATCCAAAACTGAAGTCTGACAAATTAGAGGGGTTGATCCAGGAGTTAGTCAAGCACACATTTTAACTCACAGACAGTAAGTTTGATGAAGTTGCAGAGGCTCTCATCCTGAAGCATCCATGTTTGAAAGAGAAAGGCTCTCCCACTGGCTATGGAGGATGGAAAATTACCCTCAAATACAAGTTGTCAAACTACCGCACACATCTCCTGAAAGTAGGATTTCCTGAAGTATGTGTGAATTCTTTGAAATAAACCAGCTGACAGACGTTCCCCTGCTTTTGATGTTAAGCGACCAAAAAGGGGTCAAGTGGATTACTGCCCCTCTTTTCCACTTGGAGAAAGTGCCCAGTCACTGGAGAACATGAGGATCGAACTCCTTTCAGATGTCAAGAAGTGCAACAACAGAGAGACAGTTAGGGCTAAAATGGACAGAAGATATGCATTAAGAAGGCAGGAAGTTGTTTATCATGCTCCCTTGATCAGTGATGTACAAGAGAGATGGCCAGCTCTTTTTTGAGACAATGGTGGTAATTTAAAAAATGGTGCCCTAACTAGTAGTGTCATAGATGATTTGTTCATGTGTAAAAGTAATGCTTGACTTCAGTCGGATGTGCTTCCCAATATTCCATAACTGAGCCCAGACGACTAACCGTGCAGTCTTTTGATGTTAGAAATGTCTTCTAAAATCTGTGTTGTCCTATGTTGTTTCAGATAAACGCGGAATTCAAGCACATCACAACCATGCCTCTACAACCAAGGTTTGACCTTCTCTCTGAATGTCTGCTGAAAGTATTCGCAAAGCGATCGGGGGAGCAGGGCAAAAAGCTGAAAGACATAGCTGCTATGATGACAGTAAGAACTTTTAAATGGTTTTGATTATAAAGTGTATATGCGTTGCATTAGGTCAGTAAAAGAGTTATGCATCCATTGCAGAGTCTAACTGACTTTAACTGCAGGTGCAGGAGTACTGATTCCACTGAAAGGTCAGTTTTATAATTTATTCACTGTCCCTCTGTGAGAAATTAATAATTTTTATATCATCTCTGGAGAGGATTTTTATTTTATTTTAATTTTTTTCTTTGGAGAAGATATTAAGTCCAATCCAAACAGGAAGTTTTAATGTTTTGTAGATGCTGGTGTCACCTGCTAACTGGTTAAAAAAGTTGAGTATGATTGTCTACGATTACTTTCTTGTTCAGAAAAATCGGACTAAAATATCTCTCTTTTCTTTTTAAAGATGACATTGATGCTGAAAGGGAATCCCTTATTAAAGGACTCTGCATCTACATGAATGAGAATCCCAATGTCTTGGTGCAGGAGTACATAGTGAGTGTTTTGTGGCTTTGGTACAGTTCAAAATGTACTTATTTAACTTTCTGATTTTACTTTGACTGTTTAGGTCCATTTGTCCTCTTTATTACTTTGGAAAAGTGATTCCAGTGCTGAGATTAAAACAAAAAGTTACACTTGTCACACAAATGGTCCAAACAGTCAACCTTTTCTCCATAGCCCCTAGTTATGAAAGTGAAAAATCACCCATTTTGATCTCTCTGACACAGAGTTAAAAAATATTGTTTATTTGGGAGTTGGATGCAGAACTGGAGTATAACAAGTCCAGGTTAATGATAAAAAACCATCCAGGAACATAAAAACACTTATAGGAAAAAAATGAGGATAACATCTTTACAAAGTTTTTGTTTGAAATAAATTGACTAAACAGCAGCAGACTTAGCTTCCCGTCCTACACTTTTGAACTCACAATACATTTCGAATGTTCCTTGAATGCACCACAGGTGTGCGATGCAGTAGTACAGAGAAGCGTCTGCCTTAATTCCCGTTTAAAAATCAGTCTTATATCCATGCAGATTTATTTTTTACTTTTGAATTAACATTAACTACCAAACAACTTCGTTTGTGAGTGGATGAAATGAACCGAAAAAGGTTTATGATTGGTCAGTCGACATTGTGTGATCATGGTGTGTACACATGCGCAGATCATTCCCTTTCTGAGCCTCAGGAAGGAGCAAGCTGGGTCTCTAAACTGCAGGAAATATCAGTGACAAAGTTTCACAGAAAATAGCTAAGGGTGGTCAGAAATGTCACTAGATTTGTTGCTAGGCTATTTTTGGGAATAAAGTCGTTAAGGGGTCAGAAAACTCGTTAGAAATAGCGACAAAGTCGCTAAGTTGGCAACACTGCTTTTGCTCTTGATGAATGTCCAATGTGGGCGTTTCTGTCAGAAGGTGCGAATATTGGGAGGAAAACATCCAAATAAGTAAGCGTTTCACGCACAATGTGATTTAACAAACATGAAACTTTTTGCAGCGTCTGTTTTAGCACCTATTTCTACCACCTCTGAAAGGCATGTCTTAACCTGACAGTTATGTCAATTTTCCCCCCTTTTTTTGCCAAAGACGCATCATGAATCTACTGCATCTATTTCTTCTCTCTCTGGCTGTGGCGCAGTGCATGTGCCAGAAAGGCTGGCACACACAGCAGCGGATGCAAAGTCTTCATTTAAATACTGCTCTTTGCACCTGTTATGATTTACACACACAATCTTAGTAGATCACCCACAAATCAGGAACACACCCTTAACGCAAATGTTTTACCGTGCACACAATTTTGTGCTCTTTATTTGGAATATTGATAAATCAGGCCCTATAGGTCTAAATGTCCCATTGCGGACATTTTCTGAAAATTACATCGAAATTCATCCATTACCTTTTGAGTTATCTTGCTAATAGTCAAACAGACAAACAAACAGACAAACAGGCACAAAAACATATACCTCCTGGCGGAGGTCAAAAAGAGCCTTCAAGGAGGTAGAGAGGGAATTATTTAGGAGCAGTGGCATCACCTGGCCTGGGTATTCCCGGTTCTAGCCCCGAACATTAATCTTCAAGCCCTGAATGGTTTTTTTCACCCCAGAGGAATAAGTTTACATTGACTGAGCCGCCCTATGACATCAAGAAAGAAGGTAGTTTTGTAATTTCCTGGCTTCAGTGAATGCAACAGAGGCACAACGGTATGACTAATCAGAGAGGAGTTGTGCGGGGAATCTTCCGTGTCTTATTGGCTGACAGCCCGGTGTTTAATAAAACCTTTAGAGCGGGCCTGACAGAAAATGCACATCAGACGATTTTTGACAGAAATAAAAGGGACAATTCTTTAGTTGTGGCGGCTGGCAGTGGGCGCAAAACTCTGGGCCAACAAATAAAACAGGTAAACAAGCAATTTATATACTTAGTCTTCAGATTATATGGACATTAGTCAGATTCACAGCAGTGTTTGCGAAAATACGTCAGTCGGACAAAATCGTTGGACATTTTTGACCGACGTGTGTTGGTCTGCGACTCCCCTTTGATCTATGTCTCACTACGGCTCCTCATCGCCCTACGGTGCAGCTCATTGTAAGCTTTCTCCCATAACTGGCCACTTGCTTTTAGCAACACCAGAACTTTCTGCACAAAGCTCCAGAACAGACTTTTCTAAGAGTTTGAATTAATAATGGTATTTATTGATGTGGGTCAGACACGCTGTGTTTAAACCTAAAGTGAGTCTAATTCCGTACATCTTATTCAAAATGATTATGGGTAATAATGTGTTAGAAAAATTGCATTATCATTGATAAGTGTAATACTGTTTATGTTGCTGTATTTTGGCTGTGTAAAGTTTAAATAAGACCATTTGTATGCTTTACTGACATCACAGAGCTTAGGATAACAAAAAGGTTTGTGCTAATTCCTCATATGGGTGATAAATCCTCTCTAAGAGTTGATTGAGAGAATTGTCTGGAAGGCCTAATTTACATGTACTTTGTTATTTCGTTTTAACACCCACAGGCCTAATGTGGGTGTGGTTTATGACCTGTTGTAAATCCCTGTTTTGTAATAAAAGCTTTTGGGAGAGTGAGCTCGGTGGGAGTAAACACTGAGCATTCTAGGAGACAAGACACTGAGCAGGCTCAATCCTTTATTTCCCCCTTGTGAAAGTCTTCACAAGTAAAACACAGAAGTTGTCTCTTTCCTCATTCTGTTCTCTATGTTATAGGGTAATTTTTACCTAACATAATGCTTGAAAAATATGTTTATAAAATGTTTATATAAGCCTAAAAATACTTCATTAAGACTGGTGAGCAGGGGTGTATTTAGGAAGTTTTTAAAGAGGGCTAAATGGGGGCCAGTGATGATCTTGGGGTGTTGCACTAAAATAAAACCAGGGCTGTAATACAAAGGGGGAGGGGCCTAGACTGAGTGACAGACATCAGACTCACAACATGGGGGTTTAAAGATTGATGTGAACATTAATCCATAAAATCCATTAATAATTCTAACTAATCAAAGCTGTTTCTCTGTCTTATCATTCATTAGACTATTATCTACACAAGAAGTGATAATGTAGCATCGTCATGAATACAGAATAGAAGGAGCTGCTTCAGAAAGCAGAGCAGGATTAAAATCACTGACTAATCAATGACTGATTTAACGTTTTGACCGATAATTGTCTGGGAGGAAACAAATTAGAGTATACCACTGGAATAAACTAGACTACAATAAACTACACTGATTAAATCAACAGTTTTATTTTTGTTCTGAGTGCAAAGACCACTGTCTTGACTGGGACTAAGCTGCCTTGGCAGAGGTCTGCGCTCTTTGAGTGCTTTTCTAGTTAAAACTGCATAATTGAGCCAATGTTGACCAATAAATGATACTTGAATGCTAATCATGTTGCAAAGGTCAGTTCCTTTTATGAACACCTTTTGATAACATCTATTAAAATAGAAGAAATCTGATGTTATACTTGGTTTAAAGATGACCTAGACAGTACAGAGAATGATGGAAAGACACAGAGGTCCACAATGCAACCTGACACAGAACTAACCTTTGTCAGGGAAAGAAAAAAATAAAAATAACTGTTACCTATTGACATTTTTTATCATCCTGTGTTACCTAATATTAATACTGATTTTAGAGATCTTCCTACATTGTCACATTTAAGTTGGAAAATTAATAGATTTTGAAGTACATATTGCTGTATTTGGCTTTAAACAAGGTGCCACAATACTCAAGAAAGCTTTAATAAAAAGCCTTTTTCATGGCGTGGGTTTCCCCAGATTCCTTTAAGAGGGTGTGGGCTCAGCCCCCAATGTTTCCAGGTCCAGGTAACACCCCTGTTGAGAAGTACAGGTCCTTCTCAAAAAATGTGCATATTGTGATAAAGTTCATTCTTTTCCATAATGTAATGATAAAAAATTTACTTTCATATATTTTAGATTCATTGCACACCAACTAAAATATTTCAGGTCTTTTATTGCTTTAAAACTGATGATTTTGGCATACAGCTCATGAAAACCCCAAATTCCTATCTCAAAAAATTAGCATATTTCATCCGACCAATAAAATAAAAGTGTTTGAATACAAAAAAAGTCAACCTTCAAATAATTATGTTCAGTTATGCACTCAATACTTGGTGGGGAATCCTTTTGCAGAAATGACTGCTTCAATGCGGCGTGGCATGGAGGCAATCAGCCTGTGGCACTGCTGAGGTGTTATGGAGGCCCAGGATGCTTCGATAGCGGCCTGAAGCTCATCCAGAGTGTTGGGTCTTGCGTCTCTCAACTTCCTCTTCACAATATCCCACAGATTCTCTATGGGGTTCAGGTCAGGAGAGTTGGCAGGCCAATGGAGCACAGTAATACCATGGTCAGTAAACCATTTACCAGTGGTTTTGGCACTGTGAGCAGGTGCCAGGTCGTGCTGAAAAATGAAATCTTCATCTCCATAAAGCTTTTCAGCAGATGGAAGCATGAAGTGCTCCAAAATCTCCTGATAGCTAGCTGCATTGACCCTGCCCTTGATAAAACACAGTGGACCAACACCAGCAGCTGACATGGCACCCCAGACCATCACTGACTGTGGGTACTTGACACTGGACTTCAGGCATTTTGGCATTTCCTTCTCCCCAGTCTTCCTCCAGACTCTGGCACCTTGATTTCCGAATGACATGCAAAATTTGCTTTCATCCGAAAAAAGTACTTTGGACCACTGAGCAACAATCCAGTGCTGCTTCTCTGTAGCCCAGGTCAGGCGCTTCTGCCGCCGTTTCTGGTTCAAAAGTGGCTTGACCTGGGGAATGCGGCACCTGTAGCCCATTTCCTGCACATGCCTGTGCCCGGTGGCTCTGGATGTTTCTACTCCAGACTCAGTCCACTGCTTCAGCAGGTCCCCCAAGGTCTGGAATCGGTCCTTCTCCACAATCTTCCTCAGGGTCCGGTCACCTCTTCTCGTTGTGCAGCGTTTTCTGCCACACTTTTTCCTTCCCACAGACTTCCCACTGAGGTGCCTTGGTACAGCACTCTGGGAACAGCCTATTCGTTCAGAAATGTCTTTCTGTTTCTTACCCTCTTGCTTGAGGGTGTCAATGATGGCCTTCTGGGCAGCAGTCAGGTCGGCAGTCTTACCCATGATTGCGGTTTGGAGTAATGAACCAGGCTGGGAGTTTTTAAAAGCCTCAGGAATATTTTGCAGGTGTTTAGAGTTAATTAGTTGATTCAGATGATCAGGTTAATAGCTCGTTTAGAGAACCTTTTCATGATATGCTAATTTTTTGAGATAGGAATTTTGGGGTTTCATGAGCTGTATGCCAAAATCATCAGTTTTAAAACAATAAAAGACCTGAAATATTTCAGTTGGTGTGCAATGAATCTAAAATATATGACAGTTTAATTTTAATCATTACATTATGGTAAAGAATGAACTTTATCACAATATGCTAATTTTTTGAGAAGGACCTGTATACAAAAGCAGCTTAAAGTGAAGATTAGAGACTAGAAGCCTTACAGGAAGAATCTGTTGAGCAAACTAAAGAGGAACACTATCAGAGATGTGTGGTCATTGATCCGAAATATCACAGGCTCCCAGCAAAAGGAGAATCCCATAGATGGAAGTCTAGACAGAGCCAGTGAACTGAACACAGTTTTCAGTAGTGTCTCACACACACACACACACCCCCCCCTCCCTTTTGACCCACAGGTTTCCTTTCACAGCTCAGAGGTTTTATCATTCAGCTTTTAGGTTTTATCTTCTTGCTTCTACAAGTTTGTCTTCAACCAAATCAAGAGATGCTGCTCCTCCCTTTTGCCTCCCACTTGTCTCTCTCTAGAAGTCAGGTGAAGAGGCAGCTGGAAAGACTGAACCAGTACAAGGCTGCAGGTCGGGATGGTGTCAGCCCAAGAGTCCTGAAGGCCTGTGCAGAGCAGCTCTGTGGGATTCTGCAGCATCTCTTCAACCTTAGCCTGACCCAGGATAAGGTTTCAGTGTTGTGGAAGACATCCCGCCTTGTTCCAGTACCAAAGAGAACTCATTAACGACTATGTCGTTGATGCCCTCGTCAGAGTGTTCAATGACATACGAACTGTGGAAGTGTCACACAGTGGAAATGTGAGTTTTTATTTGAGTGTTTTAACTTGCATGTTTAGTTTTGATTTTATTTGCGTGATTTTTACCCTGGATTTTATATTTTAATTGCAATGTTTTTCATGCCTGCGGTTAACTGGCAACCTGTCCAGGGTGTACCCTGCCTCTCGCCCCGTGACTGCTGGAAAAAGGCACCAGCCCCTCGCAACCCTGCATAGGATGGATGGGTTCAGATAATGGATGGATGTTTTTAATGCACTAAAACAATCCTAGGTTACTTTTCAGTACAGTTGCCAAACTTATACAGAGCCATAGCTCTGTTGAGCCAACTATTCCCCCAGCTCTTAGCAGTGATGACTTTATGGGATTCTTCATAAATAAAATTAATTCTATTAAAAATAAAATCATTGGCATCCTCCGAAACATGATTTTTTTTCTTTCTCATTAAGTGAGGCAGCATTGGAGAGAACTGTAGAACCTAATTTGTGTTTGGACTGTTTTGATTCAGTTAAGCCTTTGGAATTACCAAAATATTAGCCTCATCTAAACCTTCAACTTGTATGTTGGACCCAATCCCAACCCAATTATTAAAGGAAGTGTTCCCTTTGGTTCCTGGCCCCATTTTGGATATGAGGAATCTATACTTAGTGAATGGATACGTACCACAGGAATTTAAAATAACTTTAATTAAACCTTTATTTAAGAAACCTTCCCTTGATCAAGATGACTTAGTTAATTACTGTTAGAAAATTTGTATTTTCATTGATAAGTGTAATACTGTGTGTGTTACTGTATAATTCCTCATATGGATGATGAATCCTCTCTAAGTGTTCATTGAGAGGGTTGTCTGGAAGGCCTAATTAACATGTACTTTGTTATTCCGTTTCAAAACCCACAGGCCTAATGTGGATGTGGTTTATGACCTGTTGTAAACCCCTGTTTTGTAATAAAAGCTTTGGGGAGAGTGAGCTCGGTGGGACAAGGATTTGAGCATGTTTGGGAGAAGACACTCAGCTTGTTCAAATCTCTTTCACCCCCCTTGTGAAATCTTCGTTCGCAAGTAAAACACAGAAGCTGTGTCTTTCCTCATTTCTGTTCTATGTTCTAGGGTAATATTTACCTAACAATTACAGACCTATTTCTAACCTTCCTTTCTTATCTAAAATCATTGGAAAAATAGTTGCTAATCAAGTCTGTGAGCATCTAAACAGTAACAACCTGTATGAAGAATTACAGTCAAGTTTTAGAGCTCATCATAGCACTGAAACAGCACTGGTGAAGGTTACTAATGATATTCTCATGGCCTCAGATAACGGACTGGTGTCTGTTCTGGTTTTGTTAGATCTCAGTGCTGCTTTTGACACAGTCGATCATAATATTCTCTTATGCTTTCTGTACTCCTAGAGACTTTCAAAAGATTTAGAAAATACTCTTAAAGATTATCAGCTCACATTTAAAAACTTTGGTTAACAGTTTTTTAGTCTCAGACTAAAGATTTTATAAACACTGAATCTTGTAGGGACACTATTTAAAAGAATACATTTAGGCTATTTTCGCTTCCCGCAAAATTCCTTCCATTATGCTCAGCATTATACAGTTTCCTTATGTGCGAATGTTGCAGAATTCTTTGACAAAATTTATTTTATGTCAAAAAAAGACTTGCATTCAAAGTGGGTACTGTGTCAACAAGTAACTGGTTAACTCATATCTTTTTAATGCAAGGTGTCTATGCTGTACCACGCGCCATGCAGATGCACAGATAGCGCTGGTTTATCCCTGTATTCCAGGGGGCAAGGTTGGCATACACTTTGTAATTTATAGCCCATTTTTAGGCTATTTTTCAGCCATGCAACACAAATATTGTGTTTGTTGTGTATAGACCCTGCCAGGCTCCATAGGTGGCTACAAAACAGTTATTTATAAATATGACACCTATGTTTATAGCCTACTTTCCCGCAGGAACAAAAAAAGAAATATGTGTGGCAAGGTGCAAGACAATATCATAAACGGGTAATCCTGCCTATTAACTATTGTGCCATAGCACCAAGATACAATCCCATACAGCCAGGGTACAGTATGAAGCGGACAGGACCCCCACATGGTCACAAAGTTGAATAAACGGAGGGAACGGATTACGACTCTGTGCACACGGTTTAATAAACTGAGGGTACAGATACTTACCCCTCAAAGATTATTTCTGCACCTGACCCCAGCCGGGCTCTGTAGCTTTGCGCTTCCGCCTGTGTGAGAACAGCTTTATTAGTTGTTAGTTGTTTTACGTCACTACGACTACACTAGGACTTGTGATAATATCAAACGTTTGATTTAAAAGACTAGAGAAAGAAAGAATAAATTGGGTCGCCAAATGCAGATTAGCACCTTACATTTACCGATCAAGACGACGGGAGCGCCGAGACTTCAGCAAGATTTCTAAAGACTACCAGTCTTTTGTCTGAGACTGTGAAAATCTTTTGGTGTATGCCCGGCATTAGAAAGAGATTCCAGTTTGTTCATGTAAATTATAAATCTTCTTCACACTCAAGAGTTACCTGTGGAGTTCCACAGGGTTCTGCGCAAGGCAAGGCAAGGCAATTTTATTTGTATAGCACACTTTCAACACCAGGGTAATTCAAGGTGCTTAACATGATTTGGTGATTTTAAAAAAAACACATAAAAGAAACACACATTACACATGATACACAATAAAGCAAGAGAAAAATAAAAAAAGCAAGAGAGCATGAACACATTTCATACATATGACATCAAGCATTTACTCAAAGGCCATTCTAAATAGATGGGTTTTTAGTCTCGATTTAAAGCAGTTCAGAGTTTCAGCAGCTCTACACTCGTCAGGAAGTCTGTTCCAGATAAGGGGAGCATAAAAACTGAAAGCTGCTTCTCCATGTTTAGTTCTGAGTCTAGGGATGTTTAGTAGGCTAGAGTTGGAGGACCTGAGTGGTCTTGGTGGTGGTACCATGACAACAGGTCTTCAACATATTTTGGTATTATATTATATTATTATATTGTACGTAGACCAATTCTTTTCACTATATATATATATGCTTCCAATTAATAGAATCATTAGACAATATGGGATTAATTTCCACAGCTATGCCAATGATACATAACTATATTTATCCATAAATCCTGATGAATCAAGTCAGTTAGGTAGATTACAGGCATGTCTGGAAGACATAATAACCTGGATGACGCTAAACTTTTTGCTCTTAAATTCTGACAAGACAGAAGTTGCCGTCTCTAAAAACAAAGCTGCTTAGTCAATCACTTCATCTGGATGGCATTAAATTGGCCTACAGTAATAACGTTTTTTTAATTGACTCAGCATAGGCAATAAGTGTCAGGTTTATCTGAGCATCAAGTTTAATCTGTTTATCAAAGATAATCGGGGCACCAATCTTTGATTCAAGATACTTTTAAATAAACTTAAACTTCTCGTTAAACTAAGGGAAATTTATTAAGAAAATAGATCAACCTTACAGCCAAACATTTCATTTATAATTTCCATCAATTCTAACGCATGCAAATTTAGAGTAAAAACAGTTAATGTTGGGGGAAGGGGTTACGGCGTGTGTGGGTGTGTGTGTGTGTGTGTGTTCTTGTATAGCTATCCTTTTTAGGACCTTCTCTGGCATATTCGCTAACCTTCTGAAGACCGATGGACCTTATAGGGACCAAAGCCTGGTCCTAATATGGTGGACCCCCTTTTTTAGGGTTAGGGGTTAGGTTTAGAGGTATGGTGTGAATTACGTTTTGGTTAAGGTTAGGATTAGGCAATAACTGGTAATGGTTAGGGTAAGGGTTTGGGTTAGGCATAAATGGAACTAATAAAATGAATGGAAGTCAATATAAAGTCCTAATATGGGAAGCAATACAGACTGGTGTGTGTGCGTGCTTGTGTGTGTGGGAGACAGTGAGCGAATGAGGGGGGGTTTATCTTACACCCCCTTTTGTCATCAATCACTTTCGACTCAGTTCTTATCAATTGGCGCGATCGGCTCACAAAGAGATACAAAGAAAGACCGCGTGGCGATTCGACAAAGGCTAGCTTCAATTAGCAATTGTGGCTTGCACAAAGAAAAGGGGTGACAGTAAATGGCATCGACAGAAGGCCACGCGACCTGCCTAAACAGACACACAAGCCAACCTCAGCGGACAATACGATCAAGCAGGGAAATAATATTATATACTGCTTCTGATTGCAACCAACAAATAAAATGACAATAAACAAAAGCATGCAACACTCAGGGCCAAGTACGGTGACGCTAATAGCCGATGAGCAACAGTGCTTCACAAGTTTACAAACTTAAATCAACCAACAGAAAAATGGGATCTAACCCGTAAATCTCCTCTACCCAGACTCAACAGAAATAAACCAGGTTTATCCTACTTGGTGATGACTCTCTTCCATTGGACGACGAATAATGTAGAGCGGCCTGAGAGTGTCTAGTTTAGAAGGAGCGGCTGTGCACAAACCGAGGTCAGAAGCCGGACGTCTGATTGCAGGCGGTGAGCGAGTCAGGCCTGTCTAACTTGATCGAGCTCAGAAACCAGCGGGCTTCCTAGATATGCAAACAGGAAGCCGGATCACTTGGCAGATGGCACCTTTAAGTTTCAGGGGAAAGTTCGTTCTTGGTCCAGCAGGTTTGAACGGAAAAGGGGAAAGTTTGCTAGCAGTAAAGCGTCTCCTTGCAGCTCCACGAGCCGGAACCAAAAGACGATGAGTTTAGAGTTCGCGCCCCCTTTATCAACTCTGTGATGTCATCACTGGCCACAGACCAATGAGAATGGGTTGAGGGCGGCGCAAAGGATGCTGGGAGATGCAGTTCGTTCAGTAAAAGGCGATAGTCCCAACAACGCAACTAACCTCAGCGTTATTTTTGACCAAGATATGACATTCAAATCTCACATTTAAACAGGTTTCTAGGATTTCCATCTTTCACCTCAGGAATATTGCTAAAATTAGAAACATCTTGTCCAGGAGTAATGCTGATAACTAATCCATGCATTTGTTACCTCAAGGCTGGACTACTGTAATTCCTTACTATCAGGAAGTCCACAAAATCTAATTAAAAGCCTTCAGTTGATCCAAAAACACTGCAGCAAGAGTTCTGATGAATATTAAACAGAGAGATCACATTTCTCCTGTTTTAGCTTCCCTTCATTGGCTCCCTGTTAAATCCAGAATAGAATTTAAGATCCTCTTTCTTCCATATAAAGCTATTAATAATCAGCTCCATCATACATCAGAGATCTGATTGGTCCATATTTTCCCAACAGAGCCCTTCGCTCTCAGACTGCAGGTTTACTGCTGGTTCCTAGGATTTCTAAAAGTAGAATGGGAGGCAGATCTTTTAGTTATCAGGCTCCTCTCCTGTGGAACCAGCTCCCAGCTTTAGTCCGTGAGGCAGACACTCTGTTTACTTTTAAGGCCAGGCTTAAAACTTTCCTTTTTGATAAAGCTTATAGTTAGAGTGGCTAAGGTCATCCTGAGCTATCTCTGTAGTTATGCTGCTATAGGCTTAGACTGCATGAGGACAGACTTCACTCTGCTACCTTTCTCTTCTACTACTCTCAGATCTTCTGTTCTTTCTGTGTCTCTGCTCTGTCTTCTTGAAGCCCCAGACGGTTGTGGCAGATGGCCGCTTGTACTGAGCCAGGTTCTGTTTCTGGTTCTGGGTCTGCTGGAGGTTTCTTTCTGTTAAAGGGGAGATTTCCTCTCCTCGCTACATGCTTGCTCAGTATGAGGGATTGCTGTGGTGGGAGTCTGCATCAAGGGGACGCAACTGCCAGTCACTCATTCAATATAATCTTCTGGGATTCCTTAAATAGGAAACTAAAACTTTAAACTAATTGGAATGTTTGTATGATTGTACTGAAATGACTTTTCTTGTAAAGTGCCTTGAGATGACATCTGTTTGTGAATCAGCACTATATCAATCATCTGAATTGAAATTGAATTGAAATGCTGTGGCATGACAATGTATAAACCCATTGTGGACTGATTGGAAGGATTGCTTGATAGCAAACACCTGTTGAAGTGTGGGTGTGTCTGAGGCAGCCCCAAGGAGTGAACAGACCTGCGAAAGAAGCTGGCTGGCAGCATAAAAAGACACAGACAGCGAGGAAAGGGAAGCAAGAAGCAGGTGTCAGAAGGACCTGTAAGAGAAGAAAAATATACATAGAGACGGACTGATTATCCTCCCCTTGCAAGCAAGGAAGCAATGATCGGTGGAAAACAACGCATGTGGATGACAGCAGACCTGAGGTGAAACTCTGCCCTCATCTGTGGGTACCGTTGTCTGCCGTTGTCTGCCAAGTGCCTGAGGAGGGTTGTAGGGAAGTCAGCCAGGCAAGCGTTATAAGCAGCCCATCTGGCCAGTGTTTTTCTGCTTGCAGGATGGTGCCAGGAGGAAATCACCGTTGCACGGGAGGTGTTGGAAAAATTGTATATAAGTTATCATTGATTTATGTAAAACTGCTATTTGCTTTACTGAGTGACTAATGTACTGGGGTCACAGCTGAGTTAAACAAGTATTTAATTCTCTGTAAGCTTAACATAGTGTAATTAAACAGGAAAAAGGTTAAAAGGGCAGCTTGGTAGATTGTGTAATCTTGCAACAGAAGCCTGCAAGAAACGGTATCTTCGTTTGTTTGATGACATGTGAAGCTTTAAACTAATAATGCCTACAACTGTTGAATGACATTTGTGATCTAATAAAAGGCAAACGGAGAGACAGCATCGGTGGAGAAGGCACTGAGCGTGCTTGGTGTCTTTCATCCCATAGCAATATTACTCAAGGCCAGCATGCGGCGACGCTGATTGGCAATGAGTAACAGTGGTTTACAAGTTCACAAGCTTATATCAACCAACAGAAAGACGGGATCTAACCGGTCTGACCTAACTCCTCTACCCAGACTCAGCAGAAATAAACCAGGTTTATCCTACTTGGCAATGTTTCTCTTCCGTCCACCCCAGTCTACGACGAACGATGGAGAAAAGGAAACAAAAAGCAGCCGTGCACAGCCGAGGTCAGAGATGGACGCGTTCAAATCCAGGCGATGACCGGAATCTGGCCTGTCTTCAGAGAGCTATCTTGGTATAGCTCAGATGCCAGCAGACTTCCTAGATACACAAACGGGATGCCGGGTAGCTTGGCAGGTAATACTTCAAAGTTTTCAGGGGGAGTTCTTTCCTGGTTCAGCAGGTCGGAACAAAAGAGGGAAAGTCGCTAGCAATTCAATTGAGCGTCTCCATTCAGCTCAGCGATGAGCAGGGGAAAGACAATGATTTCATGTTCTGCACCCCATTATCAACTCTGTGATGTCATCACTGGCCACAGACCAACGAGAATGCTTTGAGGGCAGCGCAAGGGATGCTGGAAGATGCAGTCCATTCAGTTTGTGGAAAATGAATCCCAACACCTGAATGTTTGGTTTCTACTTAAATTGTACCTGAAGGCTCCTACTCCTACTGATTCCTCACTTCTGCTGTTCACCACTGCTGTGACCACAGGAGCTCATTTCTCAATTTTTGTAAGGAAAAGTCCAAAAGCCACCCATAATATCCCATAATTCAGAAAGTGACAGTGTTCATAAAGCAACCAATGTTCTTAATCTCAATGAGATTTTACCTGGTTAAATCAAGTCTAAATGAACTTATATAATACAAGGATTTCAATATTCATTTAATGCATTTTCTTGTATCAATGTAGTTGACCATTATCTAAGATATGCATTCTCCTTTGTTGCAACTTAAAACTTGCTTTATTAAGTTAGTTCATTAGGATGCTGGATGGTTGTGATCCTATTGTCACCAATAGTGTCTAATGTCTCACCTGTCAGTCATTTTATTGCACTTTGCTGCATCTGTGGCCAGTGCTTTTTCTTGTTAAAGGAGTCATGACCTGTAATTTTCACTTTTCCACAAGAACAAATGTATGTTATGATTGCCTAACGATTATACACTGGCCGGGAAGCATTTGTTTGAAGCGTTTGTTTACCCTTGGGTTCATCAACCAGCCCACGCGCACTCAAATACACGATGTTAAATTTCTGGCCGACTTGACGTTAAATCCGCGCAGGATATACCATATATGGACATCGCAGACCTATGCTGCAGGAAGCCTGCCCTGCCTCTCTCCCCCTCATATTCAGTCGAGCGACGTCATTACTGAATTCAGATTCAAAGTACGAACTCGAGCTCCGTTTGGAAAAAGGAGCCTGTTGGAGAATGTGATAAATGCAGTCTGTTCTTTTGTTTAACTTTGTGTGACAAGATTGGGGGTAGTAACTTTTAGTGTGGGGGTAAGAACCTTCTTAAGGAAAGGTGATTTTATGCTGTCCAAACAGGATGCTCCTACAAAACTACAAACAAACCTACAAAGTGCCATTGTGTTAGAAACAGTACTGCTGTGTGTTGTATGGTGATAAGATAAGACAGTGGTTGATGGGGGTGTGGTGAAGTCTGTTCATTTGTGTGAATAAATAGAAGCTGTGATTCTCAACATCTTTGAGACTCTGCTGGATCAGAACAACGACTGGTGTGTCAGTTTCTTTTACTGCATGATTCTCCCTCAGCTGAGAAAACACATTTCACATTTTCTCTGTGCGTGCTTTTCTTTCTAGGTAAACCTGTGAGTTAAAATAACCTAACATTTTTGGTGCCGTGACTCGACGCTTGGTCCGCGCAGGGGAAGGTCTTCGCCGGAGGGCTGCACGGGGCCCCACCTGACCTACAAGTCCAGGCTGCTTTCTTGCTTCACTGGCCAGCTGATTAGCTCCGCCGGACACCTTCTCTGCCGGTCCCTTGCGATCGACTCGGTTTGAATCGCTCGCACAGGGGGGAGTTTGTGAGTACCATTTTGGTTTTGCACCCTACATTTAAAATTATTTCTAACTAAGACAGAGAGGGTACAGTTCTGCTGTTCAGGTTTAAAAGACGTTTTAAACCTCTGACTAAGGGAGTCAGGTATTGAGCCTTCCCGGGATAAAATAGGGACAAAATAGGAATAATATAGGTATGAAACAGTTGATTATATGGGAAGGTTGTAACGGATTAGATCGGTGAAATCTAAAACCACCTCAGAGGGATATAAAGAACGCCACTGAAGGCAGTAAAAATACGAAACAGCAGAAGTAAAAAATAAAAGTACCGACCCTAGGTTGGTGTAAGTTAAGTAGGCACACGACATAATCCTTATGTATGCCATTTCCTCCTGAAACCTGACGGTGTTAACGTACGGAGAGAAGGGCATTCAAGGGACGTCCTGTGTGGATCCAGGATTTGTACCGTTCTTAGTTCTTAATCACTAACATTTTTCATTCCTCTAGATAAAAGATAAAATAAGATGAAATAGGAGAATAAACTAAGTCTGATTTTAAATTCCCAAAGGAACGTTCCTCATAATACTCCTTATTATTACTCTAATTTTAATAATTACAGTGATAAAATTGTTAAAACTTGATCAAGACTGGAAAAGAACTGTAGAACCTGCCCTTTCAACAGGGGATCTTCATTAGAAATAGGCCTAATGATAAATAATGTCTAAATAATAATACTAGTAATGAAAAACCATGATAATAAATATATAATTATCTTAATGTGTGATAAACCGGTTGTGTGACTGTGTGTGAATGGAGATTTCTATGGTGAAACAGCTGTAGGCTGAACGGAGTCTCATGGTTTGAAAATTGAGTAAATAACACTGTGATAAGATAAATAGATCAGATAAAAGAGAAATAAAAGTTGAATTTACTTCCTTAACATGAGAATGATAAATATTTAAAAATGAAAACAGTAAAATGTAACTTATTGAAATATGGGGAAAAATAGCAAAGAAGATTTTTAAAGGAGATGGAAAAAATTTATGTAAGAGCAAAGACAATACATTTCTTTAAAATAAAGATTATGAATTTGAAGGACGATTGACTGAGTAATTTCGTGTACTTCTTGGTAGTTGCGATATAAAATAAAACTAAAAGATGAAAATTGAAGAATTAGACATTTGGCGTCTCAAACAAACAGGGAAAAAAGGGGGGTTAATGTATGAAACAGATGTGTTTTTTAGCACCCGGGAGGATAAAAAAAACACGTTTTAAACTTTGTTTTCTCCTAAAGTTCCGCCGAAAGAAAAATAAAATAAGAGAAAACTCACTAACATATTTTAAAAAATCCTATGAAGAGTAAGGTAAACTTTATTGTGATCTAAATGAATTATCTTAAACAACCGACCACCTTTCCCCTTCCCCTCAAGGAAGGGCTGTTCTGATAATAAACAACACCCTTCTGTCCCTCAACAATGGGTCGTTAGTTGTTCTCTTAATAAACAAACCAACTGTGATGGGTTGTGTAAGAAATTGGTGAAATTGACTTCCTGAGGAAGACTTGTTGAAACCAGATTGATCATGCGTTTCAAAATTGTTAAAGGTTATCAACTGCCAAGGCAGAAGAGGAGGAAAACACCTCTCCTGCTAGCTGATAATGAGGGGGATGTTTTAGCTAAGTGCAGTTCAATACAAAAAGGTTGGGATTTCTTAAGTGCAGCAGTAACTTTTACTCTATAATAATAATAAGAAAAAACTTAGCTAATATTTTTAATGATATTCATGGGATGTCTGTGAGATCTCTCATATAGTAGAAAAGAAATGGTTTAAAATGACGGATTATGAGTAGAGTGATTTTATTTTAAAATTTAGACGGATGTCTACAGGTCCTGTGGGGAAGTGACAGCTGGGTGGCTACATGAATTTATTCTTTGTAACAAGTGGCAGTTTCAGATGTTTGCTTCTAACATTTTTATGACAGATAAGATATATGTTGAAAGGAAACAATCTTGTAATGTGCTGGGTTAGAGATTGCAAATGAGAGAAGGAATTTTCGTTATGGGATTACCCTAGTAAAGAACGTAGTAACGCACTCCGAAATTCAATTTTAGTTCCACATGTAATCATAATAATAGGCTAATTTGTAGAACCTATATATATATATATATATGTATATAAAAAAAGGTAATGAATAAGGATTAAAGATGTTTATTATGGAACTATTGGTTGCTGATTAACTGAATAATAAAATTGGATGAAGTTATTGAAGTCCAATGGGAAAAAATTATGAATTTGGTGGAATTTTGTTTTCCATATTAAAAAATGAGGTTGAGTTCTTAGGAAAATGAAATTAAAATAATGGATTTTGGCTACAGGGAAAACCTGTTGTGATAATCATAAAATCTAGAGATTATTTTCTAATTTGTTAGGAAGAGATTTCCTATTTCACTTGAAGTTGGGCATGTTCTCTGTAGGGGATAAATTAATAATCCAAATTGTAGATTTTCATAAAACTCTTGAAATGAGACACCTACCAAAGAATTGTTCTACTTGGAAAGAGAAGAATAAAGTTTTAACTGAAGTTTGTAATCAGATGAAGATGAAATAATCATAACAGTAGATCCAAATTGAACTTTACATGTTTTCTTGGCATTTGGCCAACAATGGGGTAACAAGGGTATGGTGATCTTTAGTGACAAACTACTTACAGCATTAGAGCAATATTGACCCATGGCCCGTGCAATGTGTCAACAGGGGGGATGGTTAGTATAATACAACAACACTTTACAACATACAATCTAGAAACTTACTTAAAAAATTTTTTTTGTAGATTATGTGTTATTTGTGTAAAACACAATCCTCAGGGAAACATGAGACCAAAACGTGGCCAGTTTCCCCAACCAAACCAGCCTTTCCAAACTATACACATGGACTTTATTGAACTAACACAGAGTGGTTCCTATAAATACTGCCTAGTAATGGGTTGAAATTATTCCAACAGCTAAAAATGATGCACTAACAGTGGCAAAAGCATTATGCAAAACAATCATTGCCAATCATGGCATACCAGAGACTATCTACTCAGATAATGGACCACATTTTGTTAATGAAGTTATTCAAAACATGGCAAAACATTTAGGAATAGCATTAAAAAATCATTGTGCTTATCATCCTCAAAGTACAGGTCTGGTTGAAAGAAATAATGGGACAATAAAAAGCAGGCTAAGAAAATGTATGGAAGAAACAAAAAGGCCATGGTTAGAATGCTTAAATTTAGTTAAACTCTGTATGAGAATAACCCCAACAAATCAGGGATTAACTCCTTTTGAGATAATTTATGGTAGACCATATAAATTGCCCATTACTGCACCGGACCTACAGAAAGCAGATGAAGAATTAACCCTAGCTGATTACATGAGGAAAATTATTCAGACTAGAGAAGTACAAAGAGCACATAGTTTGCCTGTATCTTCTTCTGTGTTACAGGATCCTGAGAACACCATAAAGCCTGGAGATTGGGTATTCATAAGAGTCATCAAGGAAAAGAATTGGACAAGTTCTAAGTGGGAAGGACCTTTCCAAGTTCTGTTAGCAACTCCCACAGCTGTGAAGATTGCTGAGAGACCTTCCTGGATTCACCTTTCACATTGCAAACTGCAGAGCCAATTGGATTAATAGACGTGTGACAGGAGGAAGTCTGGGCTACAAAGGGCATTGGTTACCACTAGGGCCTTTGGTCTCAAACCCCAGCAGAAAAGCAGTCCTGTCACCTAGTGGTCAAACTCTCTGTGAAAAGAGGGGCTATTCATCCAGTTGTTTTTCTCTGCCAACACCATGAAGATTATTACATTATCTGGTTTGACATTGCTAAGCTTTGCAGTGTTATGGCTTCTGATGAATTCGAACACCACCCCATCATGAGATAAAAGATTTTTAATTAACACCCACCACGTTTTTAAGAACGCCTGGTATCAAGTAGCTAATCTGACTGCTAAACGTTTCACAATTTGGAACAGGAACACCTGATGGCTACATTTGGAAGTGTGGATATACTTTCTACCTTTACCTGCCTAAAGACTGGTGTGGTACCTGCAGTTTGGCTCGACTGCAACCATCCTCATACAGAGAATGGTTTTGTATCATCATCATCAGAGCTGAAGAAGAGTGATTTCTCACCGGTACAGGAGTTCGTTCCTTTTACAGACAACGATGGGCGTAAACTGCTCTACAGTGATGCTAAAGGAATTTTCCACACCATGTTTCCATCTGTTGGAGTTGCAGGTCTGACAAATAGGATGAACGAAGTTTGGTGGTCCCTGGAAAACACCACTGTCATCCTTACGGAAATGTCTGATCTGATGGGAAACGATCCTGGAAAATTGGCTATGAGAACAATGCTAATGCAACACCAAGTTTGTACAGTGATTGGAGAACATTGTTGTACTTGCATCCCATCTACACATGACAACTGGACTCTCATCTATGACAAGGTGCGAGGACTTGTTGATTTCCTGAAGTCACAAGAATTACAAAATGCTCCCTGGGACTTTATGTTATGGTTGACTACTGGACGTTGGTATCAGGTTCTTTTGAACTTTGCAATGCCTTTTATTGTCATTCTGATTCTATTTTGCTTATTTGTATCCTGTATTTTACCATGGAAGAAACACCTGATGAGAAGTAGGAGTATGTTTGTTAAGTTAACTTTAATGAATTCTACAATGTAAACTACTTTTAAGGTAGCCGTTGTATGAAGGATGTTTTTTATTGTTTCTTTTACTGGAGTTATTAAGACTGCATTTCAGGGGGGAAATGTTGGAGAATGTGATAAATGCAGTCTGTTCTTTTGTTTAACTTTGTGTGACAAGATTGGGGGTAGTAACTTTTAGTGTGGGGGTAAGAACCTTCTTAAGGAAAGGTGATTTTATGCTGTCCAAACAGGATGCTCCTACAAAACTACAAACAAACCTACAAAGTGCCATTGTGTTAGAAAC
Source organism: Valencia hispanica (assembly GCA_963556495.2). Lineage (NCBI taxonomy): Eukaryota > Metazoa > Chordata > Actinopteri > Cyprinodontiformes > Valenciidae > Valencia > Valencia hispanica. Next base: position 1,052,887 of record OY747704.1, read on the forward strand.
AGTACTGCTGTGTGTTGTATGGTGATAAGATAAGACAGTGGTTGATGGGGGTGTGGTGAAGTCTGTTCATTTGTGTGAATAAATAGAAGCTGTGATTCTCAACATCTTTGAGACTCTGCTGGATCAGAACAACGACTGGTGTGTCAGTTTCTTTTACTGCATGATTCTCCCTCAGCTGAGAAAACACATTTCACATTTTCTCTGTGTTTCTTTCTAGGTAAACCTGTGAGTTAAAATAACCTAACAGAGCCATTCCAACAATCAGAGACTTGATTGCACTTCAAACGGTAAGGCTGTGTTTTTATTGCTCTGCTGTGTGTAACAAACAGCAGCTAAATGCTAATGTGGCTATTGTATGCTAACATGGGTAATGGCTGCTAGTTTGCAAACAACAAATGACCTAGAATGCCACCAATCAACGCGTCCTTCATTTGCATTATTACAATGACCGTCCACGACAGCCAAAGTATCGCATCAGATCTCACGAGACAATAATGCCTTCAGAAATAAGGGTCAGAGGAGCTCTGTGTTTATTTTTTTCCCACTTTTTTCCCACTTTTCTTTTTTAGAAGGGCCTGAAAGACTATAATAGAGCGTGGGTATCCAAGGTAATACAAGGTTATGACTCCTTTAAACCTCTCCTCCAGCTCAAAAAGTGCACTAAAGGTGCGGGGGAGGGTGTGTGTCTGTATTGCTCTGACAGACACCCTCACAAAAAGAGGGAGTGGGGGTTTGAACCCAACCTTGCTGCGTCTGTGTGAGTTTCCCCACTAAACTGCACAACGGATTGTTTAGACTGACCGTCAGCAATCACAGAGTGGGCCAATTTGGCGGCCAGGCCACCAGGAAACGTCCCTGACATATAAGAAGATGCTGCCGCAGACTGCCCATCGTTCATTCTCTGCCCATCTCACCCAGTCACACCTCTGCCTAAGCAGCGCCGTTGTGAACACCTTAAAAGCTGAATGCTACATTGAGGAGTTTGAAGAGGTGGAATGTGTTTTATTTTTAATCCAGTTTTCTCTTGTCTATCTTGACTCGGTAGTTAGAGGTGACCTTTTGTCAGTTGTTTTTTTTTGTTTTAAATATGTAAGTCTGGTTAATATTTCAGAAAGTTTCATTTTGTTTTAGGCATACAGTTCCACATGAGGTTACACCCAGCTCTTTAAGTGTTAAAATCTAATGTAAATTAAGATCTTGTAAATAAATAATTGTAAACTGTTCAACTGCATATTGTGGCTGCTTGAGGTCTGACAAGAGTGGATTATCTTTAGTTATGCTCCGGCCGCACCTATACAGGTCATAACAGTTTTCTTTCTTAATAAGTAAACTTATTTGAAAAAGAAAACTGCATTTTGCATTTACTCAAGTTATTGTCCACTGATATTAAAGCTTATTTCATGATCCTGAAGGAGGCAAATATTTTTTCCCAGCATTATACCTAGCAAGGCAGATATCTTTTTTTCTGTACTATCACTCAATAAAGAAACAAGAAATATTCTGTGGATCATCTTTAACCATCCTCCTCTCACAGGACAATTAAGAAAACAGAAAGAAAAAACGATACTTTGGCAAAGCTGTTACACATTGAGCTCAGCTAAATGCTTGATCAGAATGTTCATTGTGTCAAAGACAAGCACAACTCACACTTTATTTTGAAGTGATTTTCTTTCTCCATTAAAGCCTCTCTCTGAATCCACAGAAGAGCTATTTCTTTGATAGAAAGTCATTCCAGTTGCAGCAAATTTTCAAAGCAGGGTCTCTGGAATAATTAGGACCTAAATTCAATGAGGAAAGCTTCTAGTCAATTTTTTCAAAATGTTATTCTAATTTGAATTTAATTCAATCTTTCAAACTGTGATTTGGCCCACTCATGCTGTGTTGGGATGTAGCATGAGGTTTCTATTTGACAGGCTGCATCTTCAAAGTCTTTGTGTAACTGCACAGATGTGAGAGATGCTGCTATTTTACAGCTCATCACAGAGATGACCAGAGGCTTCAGTAATCTGCAGCAAAGTGCCATGTGTGGGGCTGGTGATTCAGGGTAATAAACACGGTAGCCGGGAAGTGCAAAACAAAATTACATTAACCTGAAACACTTTTACATTTTTACCGAAACACATTTACAAGTTAATGTTTCGACAAGAAATACGTCCAACCGGTATTTATATCAGTTGTTCACTCTCTGTGACTTAGTCATGGTCTTATCTTGCAGAACATTCATGGTGAAAGATTAAAAAAAATAAAACTATTTGACTTGTTTGTTTGTTCTTGAATTTCCCCTTGACGATCAATAAAGTATCTATCTATCTATCTATCTATCTATCTATCTATCTATCTATCTATCTATCTATCTATCTATCTATCTATCTATCTATCTATCTATCTATCTATCTATCTATCTATCTATCTATCTATCTATCTATCTATCTATCTATCTATCTATCTATCTATCTAGCTATCTTTCTATCTAATGTAGAATGGACCAAAGCCTCTTGGGAAATGGGAATTGGGAATGCATTTATCCAATGAACCGATTGCAGGTCAAGTCTGAACGTCTCAGACAGTTACTGTAGTTGCAGCAAGTTGGAGGAAAACTAAGTAAATTGTTTGGCAGTTGACTGCAAGGTTTTTTGCTAACATTTTAACGCTTTACCCATGGACAGCAAGAAGAGAAAGGAGAAAGGAGGGGCCGAAAAGGCCAGAATGAAGAAGAAGCGGATGCTGGAGGAGGATCCATCAAACTGCTCGAAAATTACGGATTTATTCCGAAATCAGGCATCAACGAGCTGCAGGTGAATTGACGTTATTGCTATTTAGGCGTGAACTAGCACAAGCTAGTCAAATGTTGGTATGGTAATTAGTGGCCCAGTAGGGTTGCCATCCGTCCCGTAAAAAACAGATTTGTTCTGTATTCAGAGAAAATTGTACGCGTTCCGTATTGAGGTAAAAAGTAACGTGATTTGTCCCGTATTTCAGCTAGAATGACAAAAAGACACAAAGCTGGAATTATTCTGTCTTTACGCTGCACAGCTGCTTCTTCTTTCTCATTTTCTCCCCCTCCCCTCTCCTGTTGCTCCTTAAATCATGAAACTGATCAATGATCAGCTGATCAGCTTTTCTGTCGCAAGTCTCTTGCTTGTTTATCGCCCACGTAGCGTAGAAAGAGGAAACCAATGGATGTCGCGCTAAACAACATCATTTTTAAGCTTGATAACCTGTTTAAATGTTCCTGTTCATCAGAGCTGAACAGGTGATGGAGAAATTGAAAGAAAGCTTTCAATAAATAATTATCTGAATCTTACAACCAAAGTAGTCGTCTGATATTAAATGTATAGAAATCCATTATCGTATATAGTAAATATTAAGTCTAATATATACTCTAGTAAGCTATAGTACTTTTTTCTTCTGGGAAGGTACCATCTGTGCAGTCTGGAATTCTGTCAAAGAAAGATGTTGAATCTATTTAACTATTGTAGAAAAATAACTGATTTATCTGCATTTGTTTTACACTTGCATTAAATTAAAGTTGAGTACGTCGATTAAGCATCAGGAGGCGGAGGATGGGGGGGTGGTTCCTTATTTTTTTTGCTGGGAGTTGGCAACCCTATCCACTACTCTGCCAAAGCTGGTATATTTCAGACGAATTAATGACTTTGCCATAATAATCCTTGATTGGCTCTTGAATTCGACTATTTGTTTGTCAGTTACTAGTAAGTGTTCAGTTTTCTTTATAGCCTTGTTGCTACTAATGAATAGGCTAGAAGCTGTTTGACCAATAGCCTTCACTAGCAGAAGTTAAGTAATGTTAGCAGATGCAAGCGAGCAGGGTTCACGTTGTAGAGTCATAGTAAATAATCGTTTCCCAAAATGTATTTAACCTGTTCTATCCAAATTGAGGTGTTTATGTCATTGTGTGGATGTCGATTGTGGTATAGCCCTGTGAGTCAGACTATTTCAACCTGATTTGGTTGAATGCACTGCACAGAATGATGGTGGAGACAAGGCCGGCTCTACGGGTGGGCAAGGGTGGGCAATGCCCACCCAAACAGAGTGCCTTCCCTCCCAATAAAAATACATGGAAACGAACGTGACGTATCTCAGTCTTCCAATTAAATGGTATAAAACATAGCAGGACATATCTACACTTTTGATTGGACGTGCTGTGGATATATATATATATATATATATATATATATATATATATAGCTAAAACCTAATACTGAATATAATATAACTTACATAGAATATCATATACCCTAAGCCTAATATTGAATATGATGTGACTATAATGTAATATATGACATTATATAACAATAGTATAGTACCTAATATATTTACTGACCCATAATATATATTTATACACATAGATAGATAGATAGATAGATAGATAGATAGATAGATAGATAGATAGATAGATAGATAGATAGATAGATAGATAGATAGATAGATAGATAGATAGATAGATAGATAGATAGATAGATAGATAGATAGATAGATGGGAGTAACAGAGAAACTGTGTTAATCATTTATTGTTTCATCATTATTTCAGCATGCAGTGTTTCTTGTATAGCACTGATGAGAGTATTATGCTAAAAATGATTTTGTGTGCAGTGTATTTTTTGGGATAGGTGAGGGTGGAGGCTTTGAATGAATTACTTTAATTTCCATTATTTTCATCCACAAAACATGTTTGCAAATATAAATCTGTGATTATTGCATCCCTGATTTTCCCCTCAGTTTTGGACCTGTTTTTTTGTGTAGTGTTCCCCGTTCACTGAAACATTATAATTGAAATGCCATATAGACAGACTCTGTTTTAACAATGCAAGTAGAGCCTGGAGCTTCGGACCACAACAAACAACGAGGTAGTTGAGGAAACCTAGGCGAACCTCTCCAAGCAGACTGCATCTATCACACAGTTCAGGCTTCTGATGTTTGCTTTAATGAGAAGTTAAAACAGTCTGTCATTACTGAAAGAGGGAGAACAGAGCTTTCTCTGAATATTAAACTCAGCCTGTGCTATCATCTTACTTCCAGTGATGCTCACCTGTGTTTGGCACCACCATCCGACCTCCTACGTGGCCGAACACTCCGCTGGTTCTCAGCTGTTCTCTGCTGGTGCTGAAAGGCCCATTGAGCATCTTCCGTTTGTCCACAGTGCTACAGAAGTCACAGCTGAGGTCCTGAGGGTAAGACTCAGTAGGCGCTTTGGCATGGAACTCTGCTCGCTCTGCCACACCCAGAGACACCATGAAGGAGCTCTGGACTTTGATCTGAATGTCCGGCAGGGGGTCAAAGAGGTCCTTGTCAGTGCTGTCATGGAAGGAGAGCGGCGTGCTGTACGTTTGTGCAATGGTCATGTCTGGCGGCATTGAGGAGTTGAGAAGCAGTGGGTTGCCTGCAGTGATGGACAGACAGCAGAGTCACACAGTCACCTAAAAGCTCTCCATTCATGGGGAACGACAGAGAGAAATGACTTCATTAAAGTATCTACCTCCTTAGCAGCCCTGACATGTTAAAATGATGTCTACTGGTGTCATAGATCTAGCTAAATCTGGTCTGGTCTATTTCGTGACTCCTTCTTGACTACCCTTATTTAAACACTTTATAAAGTGTAAAACTTCAAGTGTCAAAATAGGAATGAGTACAAAGAAAACAAAGAAAAGGAAAAATATGTCACTTTGTTTTTTGTGCAATAAACATTCAGAGAAAGTAGCTGCAAGGCTTTTGGGGTATGATACTACTGGCTTTGCACATCTACAGACTGATCACTTTAACCATTCTATGCAAAACAGCCGTTAATTAATGCACAGATTCTCAATGTCAGCTTAATTTAGGTCTGGTCTTTCATTGGACCATTTGAACACATGAACATGCTTTACTCTCCAAAACAGCATCCCCACACCATAATGTTGTCACTACCATGTTTCACAGTTTGTTTCTTGGTTTCTGTTTGACCTCCCATAAAGGTCACATTTTCTTGAGCCCACAACCCACTCAGAATGAAGGGAAAGAAGATCAGCTGAATGCAGTGAGGGTGTCTCCAGTGATTGTACTATAAAGACAGCTGTATCTTTATAGTGGAATGTCCATTCCACTGAATGGAATGTCCATTCACTGATTCATCAGCATTCCTGTCTACCATTACAGCATGAAGACTAAAGAACACTCCAAGCCAATCAGAGAAAAGATTATTGAAAAGTATAAGTCAAGGGATGGATACAGACAAATCTTTGTGGGCCTGGAAATCCCTTGGAGTTTAGTTAAATCCATCAACAAGAAACGAAAGGAATGTGGCCTATTTGTAAAGACGGCTAGATCAGACCGTCCTCACAAGCTGAATTACAGTGCAATAAGGAGACTGGTGAGAGAGGTCACCAGGACCGCTCTGGCTTTGCTCAAGGAGATCAAGCTTCAGCAGCTGAGATAGGAGAGACTTTGAAGAGAACAACTGTTATTCCTCACCAATCAAAGTTTTATATGAGAGTGGCAATGAGAAAGCCACTGTTGAAGAAAACTCAGATCTAGGTTCACCTAGAGTTTGCCAAAAGACACATGGGAGACTCCATAGTCATAAGAAAAAAAAGTTATTTGGTCTTTTTGTTCATCAGACATGTTGCTGTTTGGAGGTCACCAAACACTGTCCATCCTCACTGTGAAGCATGGTGGTGGCAGCATCATGCTGTGGGGATGCTTCTAGGCACCAGGCCCTGGAAAGCTTGTAAAGGTTGAAGATAAATGAATGCAGGAGAATATAAAGAAATCCGGGAGACAGTTTGCATCTGGCAGAGAACTACGGCTTCAGAAAAATTGTGTTAATTTTGTAAGTTAGGTTCGCGAGCAGGACCACGCCCCAAATCCACTTCCCACTCAGCAATCTACGCAAACACGACTCACCTGGTGCCTCACGCCTGGAACGCATCTCTAATTAGTCTGCTGTCGATATAAACTCTGCCTTCCTAGCACTCCACGTCTGTCTCCATCGTTTTACACCCCTCCCTTCCTCACCCTCTCTTTGGTTTCATCCCAATCCATCCCCTTCTTTATCGCTTTATCTCTTCATCCACTCTATCATCCCTTCATCTGCTCCCTCATCCCCTAATCCCTACATCCCTTCCCTTCATCCTCACATCTCTATATCCCTTCCCTCATCTCTTCATCCCCACATCTCTTCCTTCTCCGCATCCCTTCATCCACTCATCCTCCCCCTCTCTCTTTCGGGTTCCGCCTGGGGGGTCCTGAACAGGCTTGAGAAAGATGAATTCCTGAAGACTGCACCCCCACGCTGAGTCTTCATCCCAAGCCTCCATCGGCGCATCTCCCCAGACTCTTCATCCCTCCAATCCCTTATTTCAATAAACATTGTAATTCAAATCTCTTTAAGCATGGTCCTTGCCAATGAACATTTAAGTCTGCAGTCTGAGAGCGAAGTGCTCTGTTAGGAACATAAGGAACAATTAGATCTCTGATGTATGATGGAGCTTGATTATTAAGGGCTTTGTATGTAAGAAGAAGGATCTTCAATTCTATTCTGGATTTAACAGGGAGCCAATGAAGGGAAGCTAAAACAGGAGAAATGTGATCTCTCTTTTTAATATTCATCAGAACTCTTGCTGCTGCATTTTGGATCAACTGAAGGCTTTTAATGGCATTTTGTGGACTACGTTTTTATTTAATTGTAACTATTTTGTAGAAAACAGTTTTCACTTTGACATTACAATAGATTTTTGTAATTGTTTTCAACAAACAAGCTTATAGTTGTTGATCATAATTGTTTGCAACAACCAGGAACTTTGTTCTTGTTCTTGCCACCTAAACCAAACAAGCAAAGTTTGCCTCAGTGATGTCGAGAACAAGTCTGAAACCACCAGTGATGTCATTGTTTTCTCGAGATAAGCAAAGTTGATGGAGACATACAACCAAAGGAATTCAGGTAGGGACATCCTTGCAGCTTTAGCTGTGACTGGATTCAAATTCATGTCAAACTTTTCATTTTTATTTGTAAAAGCTTTTGAAAACTCTTTATTATCCCTCATTATTATTAGTCTATCCCAATAAGATACAGGGAAGTTTGCAGTTGTAAAGTTATAAAATGTGAAAAAAGCGGTGTGAAACATTTAGCATAATACTGCTCATTTAACATGATTCAATGTAGTAAAAGCAGACACATATTTAATTATTTTGAAATAATAGACACCATTTAATTTCTCCAGGTAACTTTAAATTAGACTTTATATTTGGTCTGGTGACTCTGTGCCTGAGAAGTGACGTTAAAACTGAATGGAGCACAACCTGGACAGAAGGTCCAGGGCTCCAAGCCACGGTCAGGGCGTTAGATTTAATTACCAAGCACACACACAGCTTGATCCCCATAATCCATCTGCTGGAGTCAGCTCCTCAGGCCACCCAGTTGTCCTCCTGAAGGAGAAGAAGGAGGGCAAATAGATGTCTGCTCTGTAAATGAGAGGAGTCCTTCAGCCCCCACTGTGTCTGTGAGTGGTAGTGGGTGAGGGTAGGGAGTTTAGGTCTTCATCTGTGGCCATTAAATGTGGAGGAGCTGCCAAACGGAGCAAGCAGCGCGCTGCATTGATCTGGCAGCAGTACCAAGATAACAGCGATGTCACTGAGTCCTTGCTGCCCAGCTGTTGCCTGGCAAGGGGTGCAAAGCGGGAGGCTAATGTTGTTTTATTTTTAGGAAAATCATTAATTACTGGGGATAGGATCTGAGCTTTTTGGAGGTTGCTGATGCTTTTTACTGTTCCTTTTTATCCTGTTTTAAAACTAAAACATAATTCTTGTCATTTAAAAGCAGTCTGTTTATTCACATTCAAGTATATTTGTGGCCATATGCCAGGAAAAAAAACATTGAATTTAATAATGATTATTTAAGTAAGTTTTTTATCAAAGTAACGGGGTCTTTTTAACATGTAATTCAGAATGCAAAAAAGTATAACAAGCTGTAAAAGTTATCATAAACACTATAGAAGTGCTACTACCACTAGCCTTTTTCATTTGGTTACCATCATAGAATTAGATATGATTTCATTATCGTCAGGATTTTTGCTTTGTACCTTGTGATTTAGTTCAGCATTTCTACTTCTTGGTGTACTGTTAAGGTTTTGTTCAGAGTCACCATCCTTAGCTCCTGTTTTATTCTTAGTTCTTATGGATTTCCCCTGTTACAACTGTCTTATTAGTCATGTTTCCAAGCACTCTTTGGTCTTGTCATAATCTACTTAGATATTGTTGCCCTATTATGTGTCTTAGTCACAGTTTCTCATTAATTCTCTCCAGCTCAGTCCATCACTAAAGCTCCTTCAGAACAATGCAGCTGGGATCATAACGAGGACTCCCTCCAGAAAACACATTACCACAGTTCTTCAGCAGCTTCATTGGTTGCTCAGAGATAAACGTTAAAATTCGAATTCTCGCATTTAAATGCATCCATAGCCTTTCCCAGGGGCGTAACCATCATCTAAAAAGTGAGGGGAAAGATTTTTCAGAGGTCAATTGAGTGATTTATCATCCTCTTGCATTCAATCGCACCTTTACTCAGTTGCTAAAAAAACTATTTAAATCACTGTGGCCCAATGATTGAACTGGCTTAATTATCAGCAATATTCATAGTGGTTCAAAGACAGTTATTAATTATTACTATTATTAAACTTAATAGTTACAAGGCACCACCTGTTCGGCAGAAACAAATATTTTATCTCAAATGTCAGTGTCCACTGACTGTTGGATTCAATCTGGAAAGATTGAACAACTACAGGTTAAAGAATGAAGGTTGGAGTTCATACACTGGCTACAGCAAATCACAATAAATAACACATAATGATTACTGATCATCTCTTCAGAATGCAAGTGTTATTACAAGTGATCAAACTCACTGACAATTGACTTACAAGTATCATCGTCCCTGCTGCTGACCTCTGGTCCTATGTCTGCTCCCTGACTCTGGTCTTTACTATTGTGGCATTACAAGTAAATAAAAATGTAGAAAACAAAATTTAAAATTTTTATTACTAAAAAGATTAACCTTGAAGTCCCTCGTATGCCATAGACATGTTTTCCCAGCCACTTATATTCTCTTTCCACCTGTGCAGACCCTCACTCACCCTGATTTGTTTATGGGGACAATAAAAATGTATTTCAAATATGTAGAAAGCAGTAACGTCCTGCACAGAAATGAAACAGAATAGGGTTTATTCCTAGCATGAACTAAGTAGCAAGGGATGTAACATAGGTTACATTAATTCAATTCAATTCAATTCAGTTTATTTATATAGCGCCAATTCACAACAGATGTCATCTCAAGGCACTTAACAAGAAGTTATTTCAATACATTTATACAAACATTCCAATCAGTTAAAAAGTTTCCTATTTAAGGAATCCCAGCAGATTGTGTCAGTCATTGGCGTGAGGTTGGGCCCCGTTGATGCAGACTTTCCAACCACAGCAATCCTTCAGCAATCCCTCATACTGATCAAGCATGTAGCGACGGTGGAGAGGAAAAACTCCCCTTTAACAGGAAGAAACCTCCAACAGAACCAGGCTCAGTAGGAGCGGCCATCTGCCACGACCGTCTGGGGGTTTGAGAAGACAGAACAGAGACACAGAAGGAACAGAAGATCTGATATAAGAGAACTTTCTATGTTACAGGAAGTAAAAAGTTGATAACAGGACACAGTGGATGTTCAGTTACTGGGAGCATCATCCCAGTCGATGCCCCCCGTCCAACAGGGCATTGCAGCCAAGCAGGATACCAGACCAGGTATATCTTCTATGGAGAGAAAAACACTGAGAGAAAACAAAGTTAACAGTCGAAATAACAGAATTTGCTGTAATACAACCGGAGAGTCGTAGGAGAAAAGGAAGTAGCAGAGTGAAGAAAATTGGTAAGTCTGTCCTCCAGCAGTCTAAGCCCATAGCAACATAACTACAGAGATAGCTCAGGATGACCTTAGCCACTCTAACTATAAGCTTTATCAAAAAGGAAAGTTTTAAGCCTGGCCTTAAAAGTAAACAGAGTGTCTGCCTCACGGACTAAAGCTGGGAGCTGGTTCCACAGGAGAGGAGCCTGATAACTAAAAGTTCTGCCTCCCATTCTACTTTTAGAAATCCTAGGAATTACAAGTAAACCTGCAGTCTGAGAGCGAAGTGCTCTGTTAGGAACATAAGGAACAATTAGATCTCTCATGTATGATGGAGCTGATTATTAAGGGCTTTGTATGTAAGAAGAAGGATCTTATATTCTATTCTGGATTTAACAGGGAGCCAATGAAGGGAAGCTAAAACAGGAGAAATGTGATCTCTCTTTTTAATATTCATCAGAACTCTTGCTGCCGCATTTTGGATCAACTGAAGGCTTTTAATGGCATTTTGTGGACTACCTGATAGTAAAGAATTACAGTAGTCCAGCCTTGAGGTAACAAATGCATGGACTAGTTTCTCAGCATCACTCCTGGACAGGATGTTTCTAATTTTAGCAATATTCCGGAGGTGAAAGAAAGAAATCCTAGAAACCTGTTTAATATGGGATTTAAATGTCAAGTCTCGGTCAAAAATAACGCCGAGGTTCTTTAAGTTATTACTGGGGGCCAATTTAATGCCATCCAGATGAATTGATTGACTAATCAGTTTCTGTTTAAGAACTTCTGGTCCAAAGACAGCAACTTCTGTTTTGTGAGAATTCATAAGCAAAAAGTTTAGGGTCATCCATGTTTTTATGTCTTCCAGACATGCCTGTAATCTACCTAACTGACTGGGTTCATCAGGATTTATGGATAAATATAGTTGTGTATCATCGGCATAGCTGTGGAAATTTATCCCATGCTGTCAAATGATTCTACCAATTGGGAGCATATATATGGTGAAAAGAATTGGTCCAAGCACAGAACCCTGTGGAACTCCACAAGTAACCCTTGAGAGTGAAGAAGATTTATCATTTAGATGAACAAACTGGAATCTATCAGACAAATATGATTTAAACCAGCCTAGTGCTGTTCCTTTGATCCCTGCAACATGTTCAAGCCTTTCTAAGAGAATATTATGATCGACTGTGTCAAAAGCAGCACTGAGATCTAACAAAACCAGAACAGACACAAGTCCATTATCTGAGGCCATGAGAATATCATTAGTAACCTTCACCAGTGCTGTTTCAGTGCTATGATGAGCTATAAAACCTGACATTATTGTTGTTAACCAGCTTAACAGGATAGCCTAGCTTGGCATGTATTAACTAGGCTTCATTTAGCTAATATTAACTGCATGCTACAGCATAACTCAGCTTGCATCTTGTCCGGAAAAGTATTTGGAACTTTGATGGCTCTGACTGGTTTGCTGAACATGCTGTTCTGCTCTGCTCAGCAGCACCTGTCGGCAATCAACTGATGCCCGCGCATTTGTACAGGTAAGGTGCATTTAAAGACGGCTTGGAAAAATACGTTACCACATATTAACGGACTAAAGAGCTATCTTCGTCAGCCACTCATCTATGGAGGTATTTTTGGTGCAAAAGTACAGGTCCTTCTCAAAAAATTAGCATATTACTCAAAACCGCAATCATGGGTAAGACTGCCGACCTGATTGCTGCCCAGAAGGCCATCATTGACACCCTCAAGCAAGAGGGTAAGACACAGAAAGAAATTTCTGAACGAATAGGCTGTTCCCAGAGTGCTGTACCAAGGCACCTCAGTGGGAAGTCTGTGGGAAGGAAAAAGTGTGGCAGAAAACGCTGCACAACGAGAAGAGGTGACCGGACCCTGAGGAAGATTGTGGAGAAGGACCGATTCCAGACCTTGGGGGACCTGCGGAAGCAGTGGACTGAGTCTGGAGTAGAAACATCCAGAGCCACCGTGCACAGGCGTGTGCAGGAAATGGGCTACAGGTGCCGCATTCCCCAGGTCAAGCCACTTTTGAACCAGAAACAGCGGCAGAAGCGCCTGACCTGGGCTACAGAGAACCAGCACTGGACTGTTGCTCAGTGGTCCAAAGTACTTTTTTCCGATGAAAGCTAATTTTGCATGTCATTCGGAAATCATGGTGCCAAAGTCTGAAGGAAGACTGGGGAGAAGGAAATGCCAAAATGCCTGAAGTCCAGTGTCAAGTACCCACAGTCAGTGATGGTCTGGGGTGCCATGTCAGCTGCTGGTGTTGGTCCACTGTGTTTTATCAAGGGCAGGGTCAATGCAGCTAGCTATCAGGAGATTTTGGAGCACTTCATGCTTCCATCTGCTGAAAAGCTTTATGGAGATGAAGATTTCATTTTTCAGCATGACCTGGCACCTTCTCACAGTGCCAAAACCACTGGTAAATGGTTTACTGACCATGGTATTACTGTGCTCAATTGGCCTGCCAACTCTCCTGACCTGAACTCCATAGAGAATCTGTGGGATATTGTGAAGAGGAAGTTGAGAGACGCAAGACCCAACACTCTGGATGAGCTTAAGGCCGCTATCGAAGCATCCTGGGCCTCCATAACACCTCAGCAGTGCCACAGGCTGATTGCCTCCATGCCACGCCGCATTGAAGCAGCCATTTCTGCAAAAGGATTCCCGACCAAGTATTGAGTGCATAACTGAACATAATTATTTGAAGGTTGACTTTTTTTATATTAAAAACACTTTTCTTTTATTGGTCGGATGAAATATGCTAATTTTTTGAGATAGGAATTTTGGGTTTTTATGAGTTTTAAAATAATAAAAGACCTGAAATATTTCAGTTGGTGTGCAATGAATCTAAAATATATGAAAGTTAAATTTTTATCATTACATAATGGAAAAGAATTAACTTCATCACAATATGCAAATTTTTTGAGAAGGAGCTGTATTTGTGTCTTGTAACTGGGAAGTTGAAGTGACAGAGGAACATTTTGCAGCAGTTTTGTAATTGTATTTTCTTTCAGTCTTTCACAAATACAAATTACGCCTTTACAATTTCTCAAGTACAAAACACAAATTGCATTCTTTGAGTCACACTTTAAAAAATCTTACATTCACAGTTTTGCCCCGATTGATCCAAAACAAATGGTACTATTCTTACACCTTTACTAATTTAATTCTAATTAATTTCTTTAGTGCAGCTACAAATTCTGTGCTACAAGCCACAGACTTAATCACTCCTGCTCCAATATTTTTGCTCCACTTCAGTACATACTGGTCCTAGGTAAGGGATCAGACAAAGTGCAGCCAGAAGACCCCAATGATGAGCACCACAAATGGACTTAGTGTTCCCTTGCCCAGACGCAGGTTACTGAGGCCCCCCTCTGGAGCCAGGCCCGGAGGTGGGGCACGTTGGCGAGCACCTGGTGGCCCGGACTTTATGCATGGGGCCCGGCCGGGCTCAGCTTGAAGAGGTTACATGGGTCATGCAATGTAGGATGGGCGGTGGCCGAAGGCGGAGCCCTTGGCAGTCCGATCCTCAGCTGCAGAAGCTGGCTCTTGGGACGTGGAATGTCGTCTCTCAGGTTGGGAAAGAGCCAGAGCTGGTGTGCGAGGTTGAGAGGTTCCGACTAGACATAGTCGGACTCACCTCGATGCATGGCTCTGGAAACTGTCTCCTCAAGAGGGGTTGGACTCTTTTCCACTCTGGAGTTGCCCCGCTGAGAGGCGCTGAGCTGGGGTGGGCATACTTGTTGCCCCCCATCTCGGCACCTGTACTAAGGGTTTACCTTGGTGAACGAGAGGGTAGCCTCCCTTTGCCTACGGGTGGGGGGACAGTCCTGACTGTTGTTTGTGCCTATGTGCCAAATGACTGATCAGATTACCTACCCTTTTTGGAGTCCTTGGAGGGGGTTTTGAAGAGTGCTCCTCTAAGGGACTCCCTTGTTCTGCTGGGGGACATCAACACTAATGTGGGCAAGACAGTGAGAATGGAGAGGTGTGGTTGGGCGGAATGCCCCCCCCCCGCCCGATCTGAACCGGAGTGGTGCTCTCTAATTGGACTTGTGCTCTTCATGGATTGTCTATAACAAACACCATGTTCAAACATAAGTGTGTCAACGGGAAAGATTCTGGCTCAACAGCACCATCAGAAATCCAAAAATAGGACAATAGCAGAGATAAATGACGAATCGGGCACAAGAAAAATAGACAATTCGAAAATCAACACAGGCTTTCATAGGTTCTACCCAAAGTTGGATGATAGTGAATCCCTTAGTAACCACACTTAATTTGACTCTTTTTTTTAGGAAAATACAAATTCCAAAAATTTATGACACAATTGCATTAGATCTAGACAAGCCGTTCTCTGTAGAGGAGCTCATCAATGCAATAAAGTCTTTGCAAAATGGAAAATCAAATTTTCAAAACATTTGCAGATCAGATCTCTCCCATCTTGCTTTCTGTATTTGAAGATTCACTTAGTACTGGTTTTTTACCTTCAAACATGGGACAAGCAGTGATTTCTCTTATCCCTAAAAAAGATAAAAAATCCCCTCGATTGCAGCTCATTTTGCCCTATCGCACTTCTGAATGTGGATAGTAAAATTCTCACAAAAACGCTAGCCCGCGGTTTAGAGACGGTTCTGCCCTCCATTGTGGCAGATGACCAAACGGGTTTTATTAAAGGCCGCCATTCTTTTTTTAATGTAAGACGCCTATTAAACATCCTTCATGGTCCCACTCCACCCGACATTCCAGAAATAATATTATTGCTTGATGCAGAGAAGGCTTTTGATCGGGTGAAGTGGGATTATCTCTTTTACACTCTCAAACAATTTGGATTTGGTGAACGTTTCGTCTCATTGATCAGAGTTCTTTATTTCTCCCCACTTGCAGCTGTCCAAACAAACAACAATCTTTCCCCTTACTTTTCCCTTCATCGCGGAACCCGACAGTGCTGTCCATTATCTCCTCTCCTATTTGCTATTCTAATAGAACCATTGGCCTTTGCGATACGTGGTGAAACCAGTATAAAGGGAATTCAGAGGTATGGTGCGAAACAAAAAGTGTCCTTATATGCTGACGATACGCTTTGGTATCTGTCTGACCCTTTAAGCAGTCAGCCCACCACCCTGAATTTACTTGAGGAATTCAGCAAAATATCTGGGTATAAAATGAATTTACAAAAAAGAGAAATTCTGCCAGTAAACGCAACAGCTAAGAAACTTAACTTTTACCTATTTCCATTTAAAGTCAACCCACAAAAAATTAAATATCTAGGAGTCTGGATAACACACACCTTTAAAGACATGTTCACAGCTAATTTTTCACCTTCATTAACTCGCCTTAAACAAGATCTGGAACGATGGAGTTTACTGGCCTTGTCATTAGGAGGACGCATTAACACAATTAAAATGAATATATTATCCACATTTTTGAATATCTTTCAGTTCCCCTGTATTTATCCAAGTCCTTCTTCTTGTCCGTGGACACATTAATATCTAGTTTTATATGGAATAAGAAAAAAACCTCGAATAAGAAAAGGAATCTTACAACAACACCGTCAATATGGGGGTTTATCACTCCCGAATTTTCAGTATTGTTATTGGCCTCTAATAATTGGTTAACGCGGCACTGCAATATTGTGTGGTCATCGGGGGCAGTTCCCTTGGATTGGTAGACTGGGGTGGTGGTCCCCCCTATCTAAAAAGGGGGACCACAGACTGTGTTCCAACTACAGGGAGAATCACACTCCTGAGCCTCCCGGGTAAGGTCTATTCGGGGGTTCTGGAGAGGAGGGTCCGACGGATAGTCAATCCTCGGATCCAGGAGGAATAATGCGGGTTTTTTTCTGAACGTGGAAGACTGGACCAGCTCTACACCTTCAGCAGGAGTTTGCCCAACCTGTCTACATGTGTTTTGTGGACTTGGAGAAGGTGTTTGACCGTGTCCCTCTGGGAGTCCTCTGGAGGGTACTCCAGGAGTATGGGGTACCAGGTCCCTTGATATGGGCTGTTCGGTCTCTGTACGACGGTTGTCAGAGTTTGGTTCGCATTCCCGGCAGTAAGTCTTTGCCCTTTGTCACTGATTCTGTTCATAACTTTTATGGACAGGATTTCTAGGCACATCCAAGGTGATCTGTTTCGTTGGCCTCAGGATTGGGTCTGGGATGAGAGTCAGCGCCTCCAAATCCGAGACCATGATCTTGAGCCGGAAAAGGGTAGAGTGCCTTCTCCGTGTTGGGGATGGGGCCCTTCCTCAAGTGGAGGAGTTTAAGTATCTGGGGGTCTTGTTCACGAATGAGGGAAAAATGGAGCAGGAGATCAATAGGCGGATTGGTGGGGCATCTGCAGTGATGCGGGCACTGTACTGGTCGGTCTACGTTTCTACCCTCATCTATGGTCATTATCTCTGGGTAGTGACCGAAAGAACGAGATCACGGACACAAGCGGCTGAAATTAGTTTCCTCCACAGGGTATCTGGGCTCTCCCTTAGAGATAGGGTGAGAAGCTCGGGCATCCGGGAGAGGCTCAGAGTAGAGCTGTTGCTCCTCCACATCAAGAGGAGTCAGTTAAGGTGGCTCGGGCATCTGGTCAGGATGCTTCCTGGATGCCTCCCTGGTGAGGTGTTCCGGGCATATCCCACCGGGGGGAGAAACAGGGGAAGACCCAGAACGCGCTGGAGGGACTATGTTTCTCAGCTGGCCTGGGAACGCATCCAGATTCCTCCCGAGGAGCTGACCCAACTGGCTGGGGAGAGGGAAGTCTGGGTTTCTCTGCTTAAGCTGCTGCCCCCGTGACCCAATCCCGAATAAGCAGACGAAGATGGATGGATGGATGGATAGTTCAGTACATTTGGAGCTAATTCACACACCTGTCATTCAATTTTCCCACAGACATATTTTTAAATCAGATTTTTTCCTTGAACACATACACAAATCGGTAAATGCAACTATATGAAATCGATAATGCAAAACTGCTTTACAAGTCACAGCTTTTTTTTCTGCGCGCTCCTCCTTTTGCTTCATTTGTCCCACTGTCAGGAACATTTTGTGACGTGTGGATAATGCCTATGCCGTACAGCAGGGAAAGCTGCCGGGCTCAGTATTAACAAACCGTAAATACCCTGATGCCTAGTTAGCGCTGTGGGGCTTGAGAGTGATGTTGTGATCCTGCAGTTGTACGTCGGACATTCAGTGCAGATTAAATAGCTAAAACATTCCACAAACTCCTCAAGACACAAAACATTGAGGCCATCTGTGATAAATGCTTATTTACGGTCAAGTAATAGAACGGGAAGGCCACTCAGAACTGCATCAACAGTGTGATACGAAGTTGGCTTCCAAATGTATTCCAACTCGGGGAAATGGCTAAAGGGCGATTGCACCTAATTTCCACAGACCTGAGCAGCTTTAATCTGTTGTAGTTTAAAATAAAAATATTTTGACTCTTCCAAACTTTTATTATTATTATTGTTCTATACTAATAGCAGAATTAATCAAACCCACTTTGGGATTAGTGAAACCTTTATTTGATTTGTGAAAGTTCAATAACTTGCACTTTTTGTTCCATCTGAACCACTCTAGTACAGCTCCAGCTCAACATGCTGTAGTCCTTTTTATAATATTACTGACAACACCTTAACACAGACTACTTGTTGGATACCACGTAATTATATAACACTATCTGAATAATTAGATGAATACATCTTCCAAACAAGACCCCAACATTGTTACCAAGTATGCTACTGCTAGCATCAAGCTAACATCATTGAATGTGCTAGGATCATGCGTTCTCCAAGACAAAAATCTGAAAAATAATGCAAAATTGATTATGTGATAGTACTATTAAAAAGACAAATGTCATCAGGGAGCTGAAATACCGAGCACATAGCGCTACCATAAGCAAAAGTTCAGATGCTAATGCTATCAAAACAATGGCCAAGAGGCAATGAATGTCTAAAATAAAGTTTGTCTTATTGAGGGGTCAGTTCCTTCTGACTATGGAAATGACAGACACAGCAAAGCGGTAAGCTTCAAATAACCCTAAAATGACGGCAGGCTTTCAGCAAATCCTTCTCACTACTTGCAGAGGTTGCTGAAGCCCTCATCCTTAAAGTGCTTCGCACAAACAAAAAGTACTTTCCCCACAGATACATTAACATCAAAAATAATACTTACCAGGCACTTCACAGAGTTTGTGATGCTGGGGGATGGTGTAAAGAATCGTGTGGGTTAATATATCAACAACCAAACATTTTGACTTTTCCACTTTCAATCTTGCACTTGGACTACAAAACCGCAGCAAGAAATAAAAATGGCGGATTCGCTGAATGTTTAGCCAGAAGTCCAAGACAGTTCCAATGCAAGTACTGTGATGTAATAGTTCAAAAAAGGTAACAGACAATGTCGAAAAACGAACAGTTTAAAAAATATAACCCAACCAGTATACAAAAATATATCTGCATCAAGCACAACTGATATAAGCATTCAAATCTTCCCTCATCGATTAAGGTTGTAAATGACCACATGAACTGGTTCATGTTTAGTGGAACAGGGTTTTCAATGTTATTTATTCATTCATGTACCCTTTTAAATTATAGTTTTATGGTTGTTTTTTATTATTCCTTATTTGTTTTTATTGTGTTTTGTGACGCTATGGATGAGTGTTGTGGATTGTGCGGTGTAATTCCCTCTGTCCAAGGTAAATTTCTCCCTAGGGAGACAAATAAAGACACTTTGTCACCTGGAGTGACTAATATATACTTTGTTGCACTCCTGGTGACTAACACTGCATTTAAGGGCTAAAAAAGTGGAATTTGTATTACATGTCCCCTTTAAATCACAGCTCAAAACACATCTGTTTAAACTGACTTATTCACCTTGAACACTGATTTTGGTTGTTCTACTGTCTACTGATTTGCTGTTTGATTAACACTAGAACTACTTGACCTGCGCAAATTTGTGTAAATTGCCTAAAACTACTGAGCCCGCCCAGATTTGCGCAGGCCCTCAACTCCATTGTTCTCCTGCTTTTGTTCTGCAAACACAATAAATGGCTGTAAACGTAGGCAAATTTGCATTTGTTTACTCAGATTGCTACCTCAGATTCACAGCAGCCCAAGTCTGTGTTTGATAGAAACCTTCACAGATACCTTCCATAACCAAACAAAATATGTCACACACTGAGTGACCTCCAAATATGAAATACACACATTCACAAAATATATGGAAACATAAGTCTGTTTTATTGATAGATAATACAGTGAAAATAGAATGAAAAGTTGGTATTGTAATGAAAGCATGTGAACACATCAGTCTCCACTGTGTTTGTATATAAATGTCATAAAAGAAGGAAGTTATGGTTCATGTCTTGCATGTTAGTTTTTGTTCATGAAAAAATAGCGAAAATTAAAACAAACATACTGTGGTTACGTAATTTTTAGTTACTGAGCTCCAGGTTAATATTTCTTGCCTTTTAGATCAGTAGTTACTCTCCCACAGTGTGACTCTGTCTTTTTCAAAGTCTGGTTATGGAGTGTTTGCAGACCCAGTGACCATCGTCCCTGCATTTGCAACAGGTGAACTTATGACACTTTACACAAGTAAACCTGGTGCGATTTCTGTTGTAGCTCTCTTGTACCTGGGACTGAGTTGTCTGTACAGTTCCTGGCAAACCAGAGGCAAACACTGCCACAGCAGCATTTCTTGGCTAGAGGACTCGAACCCAGTCTTCCTGTGCCTTTCCACCCTGTGCCTGCCTCATGCAGAACATAGGCATTAACCGCTGCCAGGTCCAACATGTTGTAAAATAGAGCTACTGGCCACCTGCATGTTGCTGCTCATACCGAATACATGCGTCCCATTTAATCCGACACATCTACACCACACTGTAAAAGTACCTGCCTGTTCAGGTAGAAATAGCTAAATTTCTACTAGTAGAAAAGCAGACTCTTATTTTAACTTCTTAGAAAGGAAGTGTTACAGAAATATATCAAAGCAATTTCAATTTATTGATTAGTTTCATGATAGTAAATTCATCTAGGGACTATGGCATAAAAGAGATAATCAGATTGTTGAAACAGGCGTCAGTGAGGAGGCTTTTCACCTCTTTCCCTCTAGCTGCAGTGATAAGTGTTTTCGTTAACCTTGTTATGAAGACATACCATTGTGGTGCAGGAGGCAGAAGGGTTATCCAGTCGAGGCAGACAGGGGACAGGTGTGGAGGAGTCTGAGTGCTCCTGTACAAGACTGGCCAAGCTGCTTAATAAAATACAAGAAAAGCCCAATAAGGACTTCAGCCTCATCCTTGTTTGGCCAACCTGGGGAACCAGCCCTCAGCCTTCAAAACCTCCCGGAGTTTTAGGACTTGACGTCTTGTAGCCCTTCCTAATATTCCCAAAATGTTTGCTGTACATGTCTGCTCTCGCACGAAATTGGACAGCCGAGGTCTTTGCATGCTTTGTCTCGTGGTGGAAGTAAAGCATGGTGGTTTTGTTTTTCATTTATCTTAGCCTTTCTTTTTTCTGTTTACAGTAAAAATAGACGTTTTGCAGTTAAGTTGAGATGGCTTCTCTAGGTTGGGAAGTGTGAGAAGTAGGTTGGAATGGGTAGAAGCAACTCCTCTGGTCTTCTTTAACCTTTTAAGTGAAAATAAGTGGGTACATACGTCTCCTCGGGGTAGATGAGCACTCAGCCAGACCACAGGGGGATTGAAGCAGAAACATTTTTACCAAAATTGATAACAAAACAGAAAATCAGCTGAGGAAAGGGCTGGTCTGCTTTATTATGCTCCTTAACATGTTAGTTTTTTCTTAAAAAGAGGAAGTATAAGTCTAAAAATAATTAGCAGTGAAGAAACCAATGGATCAGCCTGTTTCCAATATGGGTCATAAGGTCATGATGGTGTTCAGGAGAGTCAAACGAAATCTAATAACTAAGGATGGGAATCCTAATCTCAATTTAAGGAGCAGCTGTGGTTGCTCTTGTCAGAAACCAAAATACCGAAAGGTGCAGAACAACTGCCTGAGTTTATGAGCAAAATGGTCTAAGCATTGTTCCTTAAGGCAAGGCAAGGCAATTTTATTTGTATAGCACACTTTTTACAACAAGGTAATTCAAGGTGTTTTACATGATTATGGGGTAAAATAAAAATAGCAGTAACACACAGACAAAGCATATAAAGTAAAAAACAGCAATAAAGCAAGAAGCATACACAGATACATCAAGGCATTACAAAGCATATAAAGTAAAAAGAGCAATAAAACAAGAAACGTACACAAAATGTATGATACATCAAAACATTACTCAAAAGCAGCTCTAAACAGATACATTTTTAGTTGTGATTTAAAATAACTCTTTGCAGTTGTCTGGAAGTTTGTTCCAGATTAGAGGAGCATAGAAAGTGAAAGCTGCTTCTCCATGTTTGGTTCTGATTCTAGGGATGTTGAGTAGACTGGAATTAGAGGACCTGAATGTTCTGCTGGGTTGGCATAGTAACAGTAGATCTTCAACATGCTTTGGTCCTAGGCCATTTAATTATTTATAAACTAGGACAAGTATTTTGAAATCTGTTCTCTGAGCTACAGGGAGCCAGTGTAAGGACTTTAGAACTGGGGTGATGTGCTCTTTATTCCTGGTTCTAGTGAGGAACACGAGCAGCAGCAGTCTGGATCAGCTGCAGCTGTCTGATTGACTTTTTAGGCAGACCTGTGAGAACGCTGTTGCAGTAATCAATCCAAAGAAAGAAACGCATAGATGAGTTTTTCGAGGTCCTGTTGTGACATCAGTTATTGAATCCTAGAAATGTTCTTCAGGTGATAGAAGGCTGACCTTGTTATTGCCTGATTGTGACCCTAGAGGTTCAGATCTGAGTCCATAACTACACCTAGATTTCAGGCCTGATCAGCAGTTTCTAGCTGTATTGACTGAAGCTGTTTGCTGACTCTCGATTATTCCTCCTCAGGTCCAACAGTAATTACATTTGTATTGTTTCTGTTCAGCTGGAGAAAGTTAATGGCACATTCATCCATTGATTTGCTCAATGCATTTACTTAGGGTTTGGATGGGTTCAAAGTCACCTGGTGTCATTGTAATGTAGAGCTGAGTATCATCTGCATAGTTTTGGTAGCTTATCCTATTGGTAGTCAGTTTGTTGCTGCGTTACAGACCAACCGTCTAATTGTTAGAATCTATCTGTGAAAAAGCTGGAAAATTTATTGCAGGCCCTGGTAGAATTTAGTTGAGGGCTACTGTCACTGGAGGATTAGTTAGTCTTTCCACTGTTGCAAACAGAGTCTGTGCATTATTAATGTTTCTGTTAATGATTTCAGAGAAGAAAGATTCCATTGCATCTTTTAAAAGGAACTGATATATGTTCAGTCTCTCTTTGTAGATCTCACAGTGAACCTGGAGTCGAGTTTTCCGCCATTTTCTCTCGGCTCGTCGACACTCCTTTGTTTTACTACGTAGCAATGGATTGTTAGTCCAAGGAAACTTCTTTCTACCTGAGACTGATTTCACTTTAGTTTGACCAACGGAATCAATAATGGCGGAAATGTTCACGAGGAAATTATCTACCAGCTTGTTTACTGAGTCGGAGTTGGGAGTTGAGGGGGATGTGGTGGAAGGGTAAATACATTTAAAGGTTTCAACTGAACTGTCCCCACAGAAACGCTTTTTTACAGTTATCTCGCTGTGGCTAGCTATTTTAGCAGAGATGGTACTTTCAAAGAAAACACAGAAATGGTCAGATAATGCAATATCAATTACCGAGATGTCAGATATAGTTAAACCTTTGCAGATAATTAAGTCCAGAGTATGTCCTCTATTGCATGTTGGTTGTTTGACATGGTGGGTCAGGCCGATGTTGTGAAGAGTGTCACTTAATGTGTTGCTAGTCTATCCTGGGTAGGGTTGGGAATTGAATTTGGACGATTCCAATTCCGATTCCTTGTTTCGATTACGGTTCCAAACGATTCTCGATTCCGATTCTTTGGAGGGACAGGGTCTTTTTTTTGTTTTTTTGCATATTTTAAATGACCTACTTTAAAATACACTACTTGTTTACACTGCTATTTCTTCTTAATCATTGTGTGTTGGTCCTACATGTGTGTATATTGAGCTTATTTATTTACTTGCACAGTTTCTTTTTTTGTTATGTGTGTGTTGTTTTCATTTGTGTTTGAGTGCTGCTGCTGTAACAAGGAAATTTGCCTTATATTAATAAAGTATTTCTATCTACACACCTACCTACCTACCCATAGGAAGTCTTACTTGATGAAATAGTCTAAACTTTACTTAATTTCCCTTAATTTAATTTAATTTACTTCTGGGATCAATAAAGTATTTTTGAATTGAATTTGAATTGAACTATGGAATTGGAACATGGATTTTAATTCTATTAACTTTTTACTTTCAATGAATTTCTCACAAGGCTGTTATCTATGGACTTGGGGATAAATATTACGATTTTTTTTCACAGTGGTAAAATTTTTACAGAAGACCTTTATTTTTGAAAATGTAATGAAAACCGATTTCCAAACATCCTGAATGTCTGTCTGCAGAATATTGAACATAAAATGAGAAACAACTTCAACAATCCAATCCAGATTAGCTGCAGGTACATTATAAAATCAGAAACCTCTCTGTGGAACTCCTCTAGTTGTTGCGTTTCCCTCGGCTGTGATGGTGAACGGAGGAGGCGGAGGACATCGGAGTATTGTCAGCTGCCCGGCGAACGTTAGCTTAGCAATCCCAGACCATTTGTCTATGAAAACAAATACATGAGCTAACGTTAGCTGGATATTGACACTTGAGTTGAACAACGGTTCGAGTATAACTTGTTTGCTGCCGTCATGTTGACATCAGACGTATTTTACTGACCGGATTTGGACTGCAGTGCGGCGGTGGGCTGATGGTGGGATCCGAGAGGAAGAGCTAATGAGGTAAGCCGGCACAGCGCGTCAAACACAGAGCGGTCGGTTATTTCTTACAGGTATAGCACTGAGCCCTGTTGTTTTGTTTGCTACAGTGAAGACAAATCTTAGAGCGTCTCAACACACCTTCCATGATTGCGCAGTAACGCTAACACTTCTAGCGGATTCTTCGTTGGTATTTGGCGGATTCTTCTTCGTTGGTTTTCGGCGGACTGGGAATTGAAACTAGCAATCGTAATTTTGCAAATTTAACGATTCCGGGAGAATCGACATATGAGTCCTGGTTCCAATCGATGCTCGATTCTCGATGCCCAAGCCTAATCCTGGGGGTTGTCAGTGTGAATGTTGAAGTCTCCCACAATGATTAATTGGTCACAATTGACACATAATATGGACAGAAGGTCGCTGAAATCATTAAAGAAGTTGGAGTTAAGTTTTGGGGTTTTATATAAACTTAGAAATAGAGCTTTCTTGGGCTCTTTTATCTGGGTGGCCAGGCATTCAAAAGAGTCAAATATGGTCAGGGATACCTTTTTAAAGTTCATTGAGTTATGAAAAATTGTGGCTACGCCTCCACCTCGTCTGTGTTTCCTGCTCTCTCTTAAGAAATTGTAGTTTGGATCAATGCAGATGTTTATTTACATCTAGGCAGGTTTCTGATAAAAAAGGACATGTATTTTATGTTCAGTGATGAATCCATTGATTAGGTGTGACTTTCCTGATAAAGACCTACTATTTAATAAAGGTAACTTAAGTGGTTTGATAATCGGTAGCTGAACCTTGTAACAGGTGATCAATTTGAGATTTGTTTTATTATAAGAGCGTTTGGCTTTTGTTTTTTTTTCTCTTGCTTGTAATGACTTGAATGATTTTTTTGGGGTGGCCGGACAACTTCTGGAAGACGGTGAGAATAGGATTACTGTCCGGTTCCCTTGCATATCAGATGTCCGTTATTACCAGTTGGGGCATGTGCGGAATACATCCAGTGTTAGTCGCAGAGCCTTGATGTTGTTAAAGTTTTGGTGTTGGTTGTGACCCAATTCTAATTTGTGCTTTCAGTTTATGTGAGAAATCTCTAAACGAAGAGTCATTGGGTGTCGATGAGTCTGATGACATTGAAATATTTGCTGGAAATATTTGTTTTCTGTCAGTCTGTACAGCTGTCTGTGCTGGTGATGATGTGATCTTCACATTGTGTGTGTCGGGAAATGTTTGGTCTCTGATAATATCCGCAGGCCGTGCTTCGAGGTCAGCTGTCGGGTGTTTTATGAAGTGTTTATTCAGATAACAGAAAATATTTTATGTCAAGAGTTTCAGTCCAGCTCTATTAAGATAACATTTATTTGTCTTGTGGTTTACACATCCAAATATTATAAAGTTATTTATAAATGGGATTGATTTTTCAACAGATTTTCTCTTCAACCATTTATGGATCATGTGAAGTCTACTGTATATTTAATCATTTTCTTCAGGGACTGGTTTGCTGATAAAGATGTTTATGTTTGTGCTTAGGCTGTTTTGATTCAGTCGAGCTTTCGGAATTATCAAAAATATTAGCCTAATCTAAAAAAAACAGCTATAATTAAACCTTTACTCAAGAAACCTTCCCTTGATCAAGATGACTTAGTGAATTACAGACCTATATCTAACCTTCCTTTCTTATCCAAAGTCCTTGAGAAAATTGTTGCTAATCAAGTCTGTGAGCATTTAAACAATAACGAGCTGTTTGAAGAGTTTCAGTCAGGTTTTAGAGCTCATTATAGCACTGAAACAGCACTGGTGAAGGTTACTAATGATATTTTCATGGCCTCAGATAATGGACTTGTGTCTGTTCTGGTTTTGTTAGATCTCAGTGCTGCTTTTGACAAAGTCGATCATAATATTCTCTTAGAAAGGCTTGAACATGTTGCAGGGATCAAAGGAACAGCACTAGGCTGGCTTAAATCATATTTGTCTGATAGATTCCAGTTTGTTCATCTAAATGATAAATCTTCTTCACTCTCAAGGGTTTCTTGTGGAGTTCCACGGGGTTCTGTGCTTGGACCAATTCTGTTCACCATATATATGCTCCCAATTGGTAGAATCATTAGACAGCATGGGATAAATTTCCACAGCTATGCCGATGATACACAACTATATTTATCCATAAATCCTGATGAACCCAGTCAGCTAGGTAGATTACAGGCATGTCTGGAAGACATAAAAACATGAATGACCCTAAACTTTTTGCTTTTAAATTCTGACAAAACAGAAGTTGCTGTCTTTGGACCAGAAGTTCTTAAACAGAAACTGATTAGTCAATCACTTCATCTGGATGGCATTAAATTGGCCCCCAGTAATAACGTAAAGAACCTCGGCGTTATTTTTGACCGAGACTTGACATTTATATCCCATATTAAACAGGTTTCTAGGATTTCTTTCTTTAACCTCCGGAATATTGCTAAAATTAGAAACATCCTGTCCAGGAGTGATGGTGAGAAACTAGTCCATGGATTTGTTACCTCAAGGCTGGACTACTGTAATTCTTTACTATCAGGAAGTCCACAGAATGCCATTAAAAGCCTTCAGTTGATCCAAAATGCGGCAGCAAGAGTTCTGATGAATATTAAAAAGAGAGATCACATTTCTCCTATTTTAGATTCCCTTCATTGGCTCCCTGTTCAATCCAGAATAGAATTTAAGATCCTTCTTCTTACATACAAAACCCTAAATAATCAAGCTCCATCGTACACCCATCATAACCTAGGTGTAGTAATGGACTCAGACCTGAACCTCCAGGGTCACATAAAGGCAATAACAAGGTCAGCGTTCTATCACCTGAAGAACATCTCTAGGATTAAAGGACTGATTTTGCAACACGACCTAGAAAAACTCATCCATGCGTTTATCTTTAGTCGGATTGATTACTGCAACAGCATCTTCACAGGTCTGCCTAAAAAGTCAATCAGACAGCTGCAGCTGATCCAGAACGCTGCCGCTCGCGTCCTCACTAGAACCAGGAAAGTAGAGCACATCACCCCAGTTCTAAAGTCCTTACACTGGCTCCCTGTAGCTCAGAGAATAGACTTTAAAATACTTTTACTAGTTTATAAATCATTACATGGCTTAAAACTTTCCTTTTTGATAAAGCTTATAGTTAGAGTGGCTAAGGTCATCCTGAGCTATCTCTGTAGTTATGCTGCTATAGGCTTAGACTGCTGGAGGACAGACTTACCAATTTTCTTCACTCTGCTACTTCCTTTTCTCCTACTACTCTCCAGTTGTATTACAGTACATTCTGTTATTTCGACTGTTAACTTTGTTTTCTCTCAGTGTTTTTCTCTCCATAGAAGATATACCTGGTCTGGTATCCTGCTTGGCTGCAATGCCCTGTTGGACGCGGGGGCATCGACTGGGATGGTGCTCCCAGTGGCTGAACATCCACTGTGTGCTGTTATCAACTTTTTACTTTCTGTAACATAGAGAGTACTCTTATATCAGATCTTCTGTTCCTTCTGTGTCTCTGCTCTGTCTTCTCAAACCCCCAGACGGTCGTGGCAGATGGCCGCTCCTACTGAGCCTGGTTCTGTTGGAGGTTTCTTCCTGTTAAAGGGGAGTTTTTCCTCTCCACCGTTGCTACATGCTTGCTCAGTATGAGGGATTGCTGAAGGATTGCTGTGGTTGGAAAGTCTGCATCAACGGGGCCCAACCTCACGCCAATGACTGACGCAATCTGCTGGGATTCCTTAAATAAGAAACTTTTTAACTGATTGGAATGTTTGTATAAATGTATTGAAATGACTTCTGGTTAAGTGCCTTGAGATGACATCTGTTGTGAATTGGCGCTATATAAATAAACTGAATTGAATTGAATTGAATTAAAGTCTATACTCCAGTCTTTGGAGTTTCGAAATCTAGGTGTAGTAATGAACTCAGACATGAAACTCCAGGATCACATAAAGGCAATAACAAGGTCAGCTTTCTATCACCTGAAGAACATTTCTAGGATTAAAAGACTAATGTCACAACAGGACCTTAAAAAGCTCATCCATGCGTTTATCTTTAGTCGGGTTGATTACTGCAACAGCGTCTTCACAGGTCTGCCTAAAAAGTCTATCAGACAGCTGCAGCTGATCCAGAACACTGCTGCTCTCGTCCACACTAGAACCAGGAAAGTAGAGCACATCACCCCAGTTCTAAAGTCCTTAACTGGCTCCCTGTAGCTCAGAGAATAGACTTCTAAATACATGTCCTAGTTTATAAATCATTGAATGGCTTAGCACCAAAGTATGTTGAAGATCTACTGTTACTATAGCAACCCCCCATGCCACTCAGGTCCTTTAATTCTAGTCTACTCAACATCCCTAGAATCAGAACCAAACATGGAGAAGCAGCTTTCAGTTTCTATGCTCCTCTAATCTGGAACAAACTTTCCCGCACGAGCCTCTCCCACTGCCTCACCGTGGACAGCAGCTCCTGCTTCTGGGGTGGAGGAGTGAGCTGTCCACTCGTCACCGGTTCTCCCTATCTCGCTCTGCTCACCAACTCCTTCTGTTCCTGACTGCCAGTCATCAGCTCCGCTTGTTTCACTCTGCCCTCCATTTAGCAACTCATCAACTCCAGTCAGTCTGCCAGTCTCGCCAGCATCCAAACTTTCCACCCAGCTTTTTCGCCAACTCCATGATCCTGGTTCCCCGTCTCCACAGGATCTGGCTCACATCTCGTGTCTCCGCAGCAGTCCTTCAGCCCACTACAATCAATGCACCAGCTGTTCAACCCGCAGTGGTTCTGCAGCTTGTAGAGACCCCTGCAAAAGTTCAGTTGACAGCAGGTCCAGCTCCAGCTTCCATGTCACCTGCTTGCCAGTCATCCACACATGCTGTTCCAGTCAGCATGCCAATCTCAGTATGCCAGTTGGCCTGCGATCCTCACCAGTCAGCCTACGAGCATCACTCAGTCCGGTCTCTCGTCTTTGTTGTTTTACTCTTGCCTTCATTGTCTTCATTGTCTTCATCATCATCTCATCAGCTCATCATTCAGTAAACGACGTTGCACTCTTACCTGCGTCTGCATTTGGGTCCATGCTACATCCTGGCTTCCTAACACCAATGAAGGGGGTGATGCTGGTCATACCTGGCAGACCCAACCGTATTGTGAGGGTCTGCTTGGAACATCTGGCGGACTCTCATGTCTGAAAGAGCTTTGTATCTTGCCTCCAGCAGAAGTTTGAATACATCCCGGGGGAGACGGGGGGTACATTGATTCTGAGTGAGCCATGTTCCATGTCATTGTCAAGGATGACCGGAGCTGTGGCTGCAAGGTGGTCAGTGCCTGTCGTGGTTACAATCCTCTTACCCGCTGGTGGAGACAGGTGGTGAGGGATGCTGTCAAGCTGAAGAAGGAGTCCGAACTAGTGTTTTTAGCTTATGAAACCCCGGAAGCATCAGGTAGGTACTGGCAGTTAAGCAGAATGCAAATCAAGTGGTTGCTGAGGCAAAATGTAGAGTGTGGAAAAAGTTTTGTGAGACCATAGAAAACGCCTCCGGTACAGCTTTGAGGCAATGCTGGTCTGCCATGGAGACCCTTAGGGCTCTGCATGTTGTAAGGCTGTGTTTGTTAACACTGCTCTGCAATATTGTGTTCCCTTGGACTGGCAGATAGGGGTGGTGGTCCCCCTGGTTAAAAATGGGGACCGCAGTGTATGTTTCAACTACAAGGGGATCACACCCCTGCTGAGGTCTATTCAGGGGTTCTGCAGAGGAGGTTCCTTCGGACAGCTGAATCTCGGATCCATGAGAAACAATGTGGTTTATGTCCTGGCCATGAAACACTGGACCAGCTCTACACCCTCAGAAGGTCCTGGAGGGTACATGCCGTTCACGTCTTAAAGCTATCGAAGATGGTGCTTGCATGTGGGGCTTGCTGTCTATCGCTCCAAATTCTTTTGTTGATTGTTACTGTTTTATTGTACTTTATTGGCTGGTTTGATCTTTCTGCTTCTCTGGTATATGATCGCCAGTCTCTTCTGCATTTTGAACATATTTACAAATCTCTCTGAAATGAGAAATTTGAAGAAAACCCCTACAACCTTCCACCACCCTATGTACCAGTTTTTCTACACCGCAATCATTCCAAGTCTATACAGACTAAATGCCCAAAGAGATGGGGTAAGAGAGGTGGAATGTTAGTGCAGCTCAAAGCCTCTCTGAAGTGCTCGAAAAAGAAGCAATCCTGCTCATGTTGGAGATATTGTTCCTTGTAATGTTTGATATTACCTGTTTTTCCTGGATTAACGCCGTCATAAGGACGCCGACCGATGGCCACTCCTGCTCAACAGCTGCAGTGGCGCTAACATGGAGTGAGGCTCTGCAACCTCATGCCCGTGAGTTGGGCCTCTCCGGGTTCTGATGAGGTGACTGTTCACTCAGCTTTTGTTAACACCAGATCTCTGGCTAACAATACTTTTTTAAAGTTACTTCTTTCTCTCGTGGGTGCTGGATTTCTTGTTTTTAACTGAGATATGGATTCGGGCTGGAGAGATCACCCCTTTCTTGCAACTTCTTCCCCCGGACTGTGGCTTATTTAGCCTACCATGGACTACAGGTAAAGGTAGTGGAGTTGCCCTGGTATTTTGCACCAGAGTCCCCTGTCGACAGCCTCCAGTTGAACACTTCCCCAGCTTTGAAGTTCAACTAGTGAAGATTAAAGGTGAATCCCGTTTTATTTGATTTTAATCTTCTTGCTGCTGTGCGTCGTCAGTGTCTGATTAATTCAGGTGTCACAATTTGTGGGGTTTTTTTTCAGATATGCAGTTCATTTCTTTAGATCAAGGGTGCCCAACCCTGGTCCTTGAGATCTACCATCCAGCAACTTTTAGGTGCATCCCTTCTCATCACAGCTGAATCAAATAAAGGGCTTGTTACCAGGCCTCTGCAGAGCTGACAGACTGCTGATGAGGGAATCGAACTATTTGATTCAGGTGTGTTGGAGCTGGTATACATCCAAAAATTGTAGGACGGTAGATCTCGAGGACCAGGATTAGGCACGCCTGCTTTAGATCATATACATACTGGAGATAATGATCTTTTTCTTCATGATTTTAACTTTGTATGTACAGCTGTTTTAGATGAAATTGCTACTTTTCATTTGAAGCGCTGGTTGTAGACGGTTGTAGAGCCCTGGATCAATGATGCACTATGAAAAGGTGGAAGAAAGATAGGCTTCATATTTCTTTGGTAATACTGCGGCAATGTCTTGTCGAATATCAGGCTGCCTTTAAGAAAGCAAAAACTTGGTTTAATTCTAACTTTGTCTCTGAGAATAGTGATAAGCCTCAGCTTCTTTTTAACTAATTGAAGTCAATGTTGCAGCCTGGGTTCCATCTGATTCACTTTGCAAATCTTTTGCTATGTTTTACTGTGGAAAGGTACATGTTATTAGGTCTACACTTCCTTTTTCTATGCCCAATCCAGTGACGTCTCATCCCTTTCTTGTTGTTTTTGATCGGTTTGCTTCAGTGTCTCCTCCTCAATTGTTGAAGTTACTAAATAGGTTAAAAACCTTCATTCTGCCCAGAGGGTAGTGTTCAACTGAGACTATTGTTAGAGGTTTTTAGAGCTGTTGATCCTCATGTTCGCACATTAATAAATGGCACTCTAACTTTAGATTGTGTCCCAGCTGGCTTTAAATATGCCGGGGTCCAACCTCTCTTAAAAAAGAAGGATTTAGATCTTAATGTTCTTTCAACCTTTAGGCATATTTTTAAATTACCTTTTCTTTCTAAAATCTTGGGAGAAAATTGTTTATCTCCAACTTCTGGAACTCTTGCAGTTACATGAAATCACAGAAAAATGTCAGTCTGGTTTTAAAATTGGACACAGTACAGAATCAGCCCTCAGAGTTTTCAATGATAATTCATCTGAATTATCATTGAAAACTATCAGTATCTCCTGAATCTTCATGAGATACTGCAATTTTAACTCTGTTGGATCTGTCGGCTGCATTTAAAACTGTGGGTCACAACATTCTTTTATCTTACCTTGACCATTCTGTCGGTCTTAAGGGCACAGTTCTTAACCTGATAAAGTTAATTACTTTTTTTAACAGGCTTGAGACAACACCGCCTGACAGAAAAAATAGTAATAATGCACATCAAATTAAACAGCAGACCACGCACTACAAGGCTATCTAAACTATTTTTACCAACCACAAACACAACTCAGATGCCACGTAAATAAATATTTGCGAACAAACTCGTAACATAATAGTTTTGTCAACCCAGCCGCCACATTTCTGGCTCTGCCACTGAAATCCTTTGTGCTAAATACACAATCAACCCCTCAAATGAAAGCAGAGAATCTGCCGATTACAAAGATCCATCTGCCAAGACGCTACACCAATGCACCGCAGAGATATAAGCCGAAGTATAACACAACAAGAAATCGCTTTTCAGAATCACAGTAGTAAAATTTGCCTTACCTTTGCTGTTTTGCCATGTAAAGATGATTTATTTGGAAAATAAACACTATTTTCTGATACTTCCATCTCTTATGCACCATTAAAAACTTTCTGGGCGTTTCTATTACGATTTTTGGTTCCTAGTAAGTGTTTTTAGTTTGTTCGCCGAGAAGCCTGGCATTTCCCCGAGGCTCTGTTCTCGGCTCCCTGGTTGGCTGACTGTGTTGTCAATCTAGTTTGGCAAGTTTTGCCGTTATTCTATTGGCTTTTAAGAATCCAACAAGGTATCGCTCATGCAAATTGACCAATCCGCTGCGAGGGTAGGTCTTTGCGTAAAATAAAACTACCAGCCGGCAAGATGGCGCATTACGCAAGAGGGCGCACGACACACAATACAAAAATATACATATAAACATTATTGCAATATGATCAGATTTTTTTCCAAAAACGCCCAAAAGTGTTTATTTTAGGACTACTGAACACTATGTGACATTAAAATGAAAAATATAACTTTTACAGGACAAAAATAGAAATGGCACTATTTGTTCCAAACTGGACACCTCGCGTGACTTGCCTGTACTAAAACCTCTCTAGTTTTGTTCTGCTTTACATAATCAGTATCAGTTTTTGCAGAGATAATGTCCACATGTTATATTTACATTTTATTAAGTAACCACTGCCATTCAAGCAATATCCATAGAGTTTTTCAATATAAAACCTGTTTGTTTTTTTAGGCGGAGCAAAAAAAACATTTCTGCTGTGTTCAATCTTCAGTTTTTCCTAACCTGTAACAGATAGATGTATAATTATGCATGCTATCAATTCTACTCAATGTTACCTTTACAATGACACCAAAATGGTTCAAATACTCCTTTTGGTTGCTGAAATATACACATTTTTCATGGGTAAGCATTTTTCAAGAAACAGGCTTCAAAATAGGCCTAGGTTATAACAGGTCCTGGTGTCGCTCCTACTTGTCTGATATGACCTTTTCTGTAAACACGGGCCAGTTTTCCACCTCTAAAATTCCCTTGAAGTTTGGGGTTCCCCAAGGATCCATTTTGGGTCCAATACTTTTTTCACTGTGGTTTTGAAAGGGTGTGACCGAAAGAACAAGATCACAGATGGGCAGCTGAAAGGATTTTCCTCCGCTGGGAGTCTGGGCTCTTCCTTAGCGATAGGGTGAGAAGCTTGGTCATTCGGTCAGTTGAGGTAGCTGGGGCATCTGCCTCCTGGATGTCTCCATGGTGGGGTGGTCCAGGCACTTTCCACTGGGAGGAGACCCAGAAGAAGACCCAGAGCATGCTGGTGGGACTATGTTCTTCTGCTGGCCTGGGAACGCCTTGGGATTCCCCCTGAGGAGCTGGATCAATTGGCTGGAGAGAAGGAAGTCTGGGTCTCTCTGCTTAAGCTGCTGCCCCTGGTGACCACTATCAGATAAGCAGAAGGTAGTAGATGGATGTATTTGTTTATTATTTTCTGCAGGGGAATGTATAGCATTTTTCCTGCACTACAGTTACCTATAAGTTAATTTACATCTGCAATTGTTTGGTGGCATATTGGAATTTTCAACACAATTAAGTCCCTCTGTACACATACGTGTACATTTTGTTTGGCAACATACGAGATCAATACTGTTATTTTTTTTTGCCTAATTTGTATGTCATGGGAAACTTGCATCGCTTGTATGCATATCTAAATAAGAATAAGCAATGAAATATGATTGGACTTGGACTTGCCCTGTTGATGTTTGGTTGTAGAGGGGACACGCAAGCTTTGTCTTATGCTCTCAGTCATTTTAAAATTTTCCTGCAGTGTGTTTTACTCTTCTGACTGTGGTAATAAAACCCAAAATCTGATGTCCCACATGTGTACACCAGGTTAATTAAATCACTGTAAAGTTGTGTATTTATTATTTATTAGCATACTTTCACACGGGCCAGAATATAGATGTAAAGATGTAAGAATGGATTTTAAACGTTATATTGCAACATTCATTACTAGTCAGGAGAAAAAAAGATAAATGTAATAACAAATACATTTGGTCAAAACAACCCAGCAATGAGAGTGAAAATAACATGAAAACTGGGTTAAAAAAAGATACCCAACAATTACTGTATGTAGAATTAACCCAAGGGTTTTGTTAAGGTTACCAAATATTTGGGTTATGCAATCTACTCAACTCACTGGGTTGATTACATAACCCAACTGTATCTGTTAAAATAACTCAGTGTGAGACCACTATATACCCAGTGGCTGGGTTAAAATTAGGTTGTTTTCAATCAGATTTTTTTAGAGTGTACAAGCTGCCTGGAGGTTTCGAGAGGACAGAGCAGAGCCACAGAAAGATGAAGACAGGACACAGAGGATGTTTAGTTACTGGTTAGGATTGTTGGTATTTATCCTCTGGCCTGTGTTTTTCTCAACACACTACAACAACTGAGAAGGTATTTTAAAAGATACAGAGTCAGTGTTGGATAAAATGTAACTAATAGTT
The DNA here is from genome assembly GCA_963556495.2 of Valencia hispanica. Taxonomy (NCBI): domain Eukaryota; kingdom Metazoa; phylum Chordata; class Actinopteri; order Cyprinodontiformes; family Valenciidae; genus Valencia; species Valencia hispanica. Next base: position 1,088,641 of record OY747704.1, read on the forward strand.
AGGATGTTCTAAAGAAATAAATTAAAAGCATGACCATTTTTCACTTCTAAACAGTTTCAGCAAATCTCTCTGGATCTTCAGGTCTCAGTCAGAGCTGCAGCCCTGTGGACATTAGTCCACTGCAGCTGACATTCAATCTTTGCTAAATTTTCTGCCCTTCTTGTCAAATGGAGAATGACCTGATTATCGCATGAGTGTGCATCTCTAAGAATGGCGCTGGACAAATTGAAATGGCAGCAGTAAGATGAGAGAAGTTAATGAAATGTACCTTGGGTTGAATACCTTGAGGGATGGGTTTGGAATTGGGCCTATGATTAAAAATCACTCAGAAGGAGAAGAAATGTGGAAAGACGGGGTCAGGTCCAAGACTTATTCTACACTCTGCCTCTGAGACACTCTGGAGAAACATCTGAGAATTTCAAACAACATTAAAGCACATTTGAATTAGATTTTGCCTTTCATTAGGTTCTTTTGCTTGTGAAATATGGATAAATATACTATCTTCATGTGTCATAACCATACTGGAACTTTAATACTGCTTTTTTCTTCTTTTGTTGTGCTTCAAGTTACAAAAATATCCACTCAAACACAGACGTGGAGAGACCCTTTCCCCTTGGAGGTGTGTTAAATATCTTACAGTGTTTGTTAAAATAGCAGTCAATTGTTTAATGTGGTTCAAAATGAAGTAGGCTAATCAAGAAAACAAAAAGCTTTTTAAAGACAAACTAGGGCTGTTGTGCAATAAGTAGAGAAAAGAAGAAGGAGGTGCTCCACATTTCCCAGGGAGTCTCAACCCAGCTGCTAAATGGAAAGGGGGATTGTGTCCAGTGGAGGCCACAGCAGGCAGGCTTTGGAGAGAGCCGGCCTATTTAAATACGATTGATGACCTGCTGAATGCAGCATTCTGCACATCTTTTTAGTCTTATGACATAAAGTGGCTGGGGAGGGGAGGGGATGCATGACCAACACTCCAGCCCTCAGGAAGTCTGAAAGGGCTGCTTGGAGGGGGCTTTTAGCTGGATGGATCACCTGTCGCCACAATGGTTAACACTTGCAGTAACCCAGAAGTGTCAGGGTCTGTAACATGAATGCCTGTAGTGTGGCTGGCTGGGAGAGTCGCAGTCACATGGGCTACAAAAGTTATTGCTGTGCACAACAAAAATTGAATTGATGCTCACTGTTCCATAACCCCCGTCCCATTTATCCATCAGTGGCTTATGCCGCTGTAATCTGGTGTAGAAGATTGGTCGACCGACAGTAGAATGTGCCGTCCGGAGGGAGGTGGGCCGAGTGGAGCTGGTGTCAATCAGAGATTGATTATCTTAAGCAACAAAATAACAGAGGTGCATGTCTGGCAAAACTGATGGACAGGTCCTTTCACTGATTGTTAGGGTATAAATCTTACACAGATGCAAACAAATGACATCAATCGCACTGCAGCACTCTCTCATGACATCCCCCTTTGGCCTTGTGGTTGCTCTCTGTTGTCAATCAAAATCAGAAAGGTTTTTATTGCCACATGTGTGAACAGGTTCACAACATTAGGAAATTGCTGCAGTACTTTGTGCAACATAAAACAAACACTTCTAAGCATGCAATAAATAAAAAATTGAAATGAAATGGGGTAAACAGATTAATATATACATGAGTGCAGGTTATGATCAGTGCAAAATCAGACAGGTGCAAACACACAACACAGGGTCATATGACAGAAACAGAGCGGGTGGTGGGAACACTCTTAGAGTTATTGTTCATGAGTCCAACAGCAGAGGGTAAGAAACTGTTCTTATGTCAAGAGGTTCTGGTCGGAATGGACCGGATATTCCTGCCTGAAATGGGCAGGTAAAAAAGACTGTGTCCAGGGTGAGAAAGGCCGGCTGTGATGCGACCTGTACACCCAAGTGCCCTGGAGGTGCACAAGTCCTGTAGAGCTGGGAGTCTGCACCCAATCACCTTCTCAGCAGAGCGTACAACATGCTGCAGTCTCTGTTTGTCCGTGATCATAGCTCCAGCATACCACATGGTGATCGAGGGGGTGAGGATGGACTCGATGATTGTAGTGTAGTACTGCATCATCGTCCGTGCCAGCAGGTTGAATTGAGGGTCTTGAGCTAGGAGAGAACGAGGCGCACCACAGATGTCATAGCGACAGTTCTGTAGTCATTTAATCCAGTGATCCTTGGCTTCTCAGGGAAAGGGACTGTGGTGGTCTTAAAGCAGGCAGGCATATGACATGCCTCAAGTGAGGAGTTGAAAATGCCCGAAAACACTGGGGCCAGCTCATTTGCACAGTGTCTAAGAGTTGCAGGAGACACATCATCTGGGCCAGGGTCTTTCCGGGCATTCAGGCTGTTAAAATGCTTCCTCACATCTTCTTAATGAATATAAAAGATTGTGGTGGAAGAAGGTGATCTTAAGCCCTCATAGGTGTGGGGTGTGCTGAGGGTGAAGTCCTTGTTGGTGGTGATGGCTCTGAGGTGGGAGAAGTGGGTGACTTAGTGTCCATAGTGTCTATATTGTTGGAACTAGTGGAGGTACGAGGGTTTGCATGATGGCTCATCGAAACGACAGTAAAAGTCATCATCAATGAAAAATTATCAAAAGCAGTCATCAATGGAGTGGAGGGGGTTAGGCTTGTAGTTAGTTACTTTTAGGGATGCACCGATACCACTTTTTTGGAAAACGAGTACGAGTACTTGCAATTCAGTACTCGCCGATACCGATACCGAGTACTTAATAAAAACATGATTTAAATTTACAGGTAACAGCTTTAGTCATATAATTTAACAAAAAAACAAGGGACTAGTTTTAAATTAAGAACATTTATTTAAAATGAAAAGCATATTGTATGCAACATATTACAGAGTAAATAATTATATTGATGATATCATATCTAGGCTCCAGAACATGGAGGAGACGCAGGAATCCCACATTTTCTACCTCCGAGAGTGGCTGGTCATTCAATGCAATGTACTCGATAATTGCCTGTGTTATTTTCACAGCACGTGGATTATCTCTGGACATTTTCTCTCGTCTTGCAAGAGTTTGCTGTAGCGTGGGTTGTGTTGGTTTAGAAACGTGGGTAAACTCTTTGTACTCGTGTACTCGTCGTGTTGGGATTTTAGGTGCTTGATTAAATTACTTGTGTTTAATGTGCTACCTTTTTAGCCTCCTCTGGACAATTTCGCTGAGCAAAATTTGCAGTCCGCCTTTGTTTTGTCGTCTTCATTCACCTTGAAATAGTTCCACACGGTTGACATGTCTCGTCTCGTCTCGCCTTCTCCCCGCTCTGAGCTGCAGCCGGGGCGGGCACTCGGCGCCTGTGGTTAACCCCTCACAAGCCGCTCAAACATTGACATTTCTCAGACCGTGGTATCGGTCCCCGGTATCGGGGGACTTTTAACGAGTACGAGTACTTTAGAAAATGTGGTATCGAGGCCGATACCAGATACCGGTATCGGTATTGGTGCATCCCTAGTTACTTTCCTACAAGTTTTCCACACAGAGACTAAGTCATTCTCTGAAATCTGCTGCTGGATATTCTGTGCTGGTGTCTAGCAATGTCCACTTCTTTGCTAAACCTGTATTTGGCCTCTTTGTAGCAGTCCCTGTCTCAGCTTCTGATAGCTTCTCTCTTTTGTAGCCACAGCTGTTTGAGTTTAGGAGTTTGTTGATGTTATAACTCACCCTGGTGCGTGACGGCCCAATGCTGTCCTCCCAGAAGTGGATATGGGAGATGTGTCCGTAAACTCATACAAGCTGTCAGAAGCAGCACTCATTGCCTCCCAGTCTGTAGTTTCTAGACACGTGCGAAGCTCCTCCACAGCCTCATTGCTACACAGTTTTATAGTCTTCATGAGAGGTTTGGAGAGCTTGAGCCTCTGTCTGTACGCAGGGATCTCATGGATCATCACGTGGTCAGAAAGTCAGAGTGTAGCGCGGGGCATTGAGTGATAGGCCAAACTTATTGTGTTGTAACAGTGACCCAGTGTCCTCTCCTCTGGTCGTATATACTATTTATATTTGGGAAGTTCCTGGCTCAAGTTGGCTTTGTTAAAGTCCCCAAGAGCAATGATGAGAGAGTCCAGGTATGTCCTCTCCATGCACAGTATCTGGTCCGCCAGGGTGCACTGAGCCCCATGCACGTCCGCGTCTGGTGGGATGTCAACAGCGGCCAGAATAAATGAAGCTAACTCCAGTTGGGATCCATTTTCCACAAATAAATTCAACATACTGTTGTATGGCGGAAGCCATTCTCTCCAGATGGACTGAGCAGACTGCATTTCCCAGCATTCCTAGCAATGACCCCAACACACTCCCATTGGTCAGTGGCCACCAATGCTGATTTCAACAATGACATCACAGCCAAAGGGCTATAAGAATGGTGGCGGGGGCCATTTCAAATGGTTCTCAGCAGGTTCTTCTGCTATAGAGAGGACGTCTTACCGGCGAAGATTCTCTTTTGTTCTGACCCGCTGGACTGGGGAGGGCTCTGATCTCAAAGCTTTGAAGTGCCCACTGCTGTCTGAGCATCCAGCTTGAGTTATATCAGCATTGTTCCAAGTCAGTTCTTTACGATGTCGACCTGCAAGCCGTCCAGCCTGCAGCTGGGACACACGGCCCCAAAATCCTGCGTCAGGTTCTATCTATCTCTTTTTGCTCAACTACGGACACATTTTGCTCCCCTCTTTGTGGACTGGACCTCGCTCAGAGCAAAGTAGGACTGAACCGCTTTATTCAACCTAATCTTGTGTCTGGGCAGATAAATAGGGAAAATATAGTTCAGACGAGTTAGAGCTTTTAAGCGCTGAACCTGTTGGCTCATTTAGCGTCGTTGCAAGCATAAGTTTGAGCTGTATTATTTCCTGTGTGGTTTAAACTGTTTTTTTTTTATCCTGAGTGGTTCCCACTCTTTATCTCTTTTTTTCTCATTCTACTCTCACTCTCTTGATCTCTGATCACCTGGTTGGCAGAGTCGGGCTCAGTCCGACCTGCGGTAGGTCTTTTAGTTGAAAGGTTAACTCCATTGTTCTTTGTCTGTTAGTTAAAGCTGTGGCCTTCCACATGGACAGGTTTCACCATGTGCTCTGCCCCATTTTAGCCAAAGCTAGTTTTATTTGTCTTCTTACACTCCATGTACTGTTCTCCATCTTGGCCCAGAGATAAGTTTATGACGCTATCTCTTAATTGAGCGCCCTGGAGTAAGGGCCACCTCCCTTTGTGAACAAAACCCCTCCCTGCGAAAGGGGAGCTGTCTGTTTGTCCCTGATTCCCTTCATGTTAATTGTGTCGATTAAATTTAACATATTAGTGGTTTTCTAAGATCTGTAGTAGTTAGTTGCATGCTTTAGACACAGGAGCTTGCGCTAACCTGCAGTTAATTCTATCAGCTAACCTACATTTGGACTATTCTTATTAATAAAAGTACGTTTAAATTAATTGTTCAAATTTCTAAAAACACGTAATCAAGCTGCAACTTATCTCAGTGTTCTTTGTGCTAAACACAGGAGCCCTGACCTAACCTGCAGTTCATTTCATTAAGCTCATTATTCAAAATGCATTTACAGTTTTTTACAACTGCCATGACCCATTTGTCAGAACCTTAAAAACGTTATCAAAACTGTTAACACACATCACACCTGAAACACACAATTTCCCAAACAGTTAATTTCATGCTCAAAATTACGCAGTGTAACTAAACACAGATACACACTTCCAAAATACAATAATACACTAACACAGTTCACCAAATCTACCACAGCACTGACACGTCTTCCACCAGAAACATTTATTCAGTCACAGCACAGTGCCATAAAAAACACTGAAAACTGATGGAATAACACATACTGAATCACTTTGCATGTTACAAATCAACTTTTTTCATTTTAATTTTACAATTAACAGATTATTGTATTGGTCATACATGTAAATTAATGTTTGTGATGATGTTCTTTGTTGGCCATGAATTTTGTTCCTTTTTTTTGTACAACACTGAACTGAACGACCCATGTCCGAGCAGCTTTGCAGAATGTTAATGAAAGAAGAAGACAGTAAATGATAGGAGTTGCGGTAAACACTTTACTGTATTGCAAATGAAAATGACTTACAGTAGAGTAAAGAGGAAAGAAACTCTGCATTTAGCTGTCATTCATTACTGTATTGTCAAATACACAAAAAGAAAAAGGAGCAAAAGAAATCACTGTGAAAGAGGAAGAAATAAAACTCATCTGCTTGGTCGTCAGCATTGGGCCCCATATGTTTATCGACATCACACCTGATGTCTTCTCTGGCCAGGCATCTTGCGAAGTATCTTTTTGCATCCCTTATCCAGCCCTGGCAGTTGTCAACTGTGATGTCCTGGCATGCAGCAGCCATTGCATCAAGGAGGGACATTTGGTCATGTGGATGGTGATCGAATACTTTCCACCTCCAAGCTGCAAAAAGTCCTCTACTGGGTTGAGGAAAGGGGAGTAAGAGGCAAGGAAAAGGGACATCATCCTGGGATGGGCATCAAACCAAGCTGTGACTGCATGTGCATGGTGGAATGACACATTGTCCCAGGTGATCACATATGTTAGCAAGTCACCCCCCAATTCACCCTGTCCCCTTTCTCCCTCAGGTACCAGTCTATCATACAGCTCTTCTAAAAACTAGAGAAGGCGTTCGGTGTTGTAGTGGCCAATTTGACTTTTATGCAGGAGCACACCATTGTTGGATATTGCTGCACACATGGTGATGTTGGCTCCTCTCTGGCCTGGCAGAGCAACCGTGGCTCTTTTACCAATGATGTTTCTGCCCCGCCTATGTTTGTGGGCCAAGTTGAAGCCAGCCTAATCAATGTATATTATGGTATGTGGGACTTGATTGGTCTCCAACTCCATGGCTCTCTGTAAGCAATCAAACAAAATGTATGTAAATGATTTACAGTAAAGCACTTAACGTATATAGGGTCATAGTAGTTTACTGCAAAACGCACAATTAGTACAGTGTATTTTGGATTTAAAGTAATAACCTTACCTGGGCAATTGGTGGAGTTCCTTGATGCGAACACTGTTCCTTTCAAAAGGGACTTTATAAAGTTGCTTTATCAGGACTCTGTGTTTAGCCAGAGTCCGAGAAATAATTAGATGTAAGGCTGATTGCTTTGATGTTTTCAAAGACAAGGTTGTCTTGTAAAATATTGGCCCGAATTTCTTTCAGTTTTATTTAATTGTTAGCAATCATCATTTTGATAATGGCAAGCTCTTGTTCTTCATTTAGAAGACTGCCCCTGCCCCCTGAAGGACGTAAACCTTGAACCCTTAGAGGAACAAAGTTATATGTTACTGTAGGGGCCAGAAGAATACAGTTACTGTAATTCATGTTACACTGTTCAGTAGGAAAGGCCCTTATACAATACAGTGAATACTGTAATCTACCTGTTGGTTGCTCGAAAAATCCGGACAATGGATGCCACTGTGCTCCGGCTGAGATTTGGCTGCACACGTTCTCCAGCCTCTCTATGTGATAACCCATGGTTGATTACATGGTCGATGATGGTAGCTCGTATGTCATCTGTCACCCTATCTCTGGCCCTTCTTTGAACCACACCAAGCATTCTAACTCTCCCTCTACCTCTAGGCATTTTTCTCACTTGCTTTTCGCAAGTCCTCCACCTTGTCCCTTGTCTTATCTTTTGTACTTTTCCCTCACAACATCCGCCTATACAGTAAATATAGGTGATGTGATTGAAAGAAGCCCTGCAGCACCTGAGCTGGGTGAGACGGGATTCAGCTGTGATCAATGTAATCTTTAATCCATTAGTTTTGAACCTGAGGTTTTCTGTTTTGAAAAACCGTGTGGAAGCAATTGAAAATTCCCCAGTTAACATCTACTGTTTTGGTCTTGATTGAGCTTGTGTGTAAAAGGAGTTAAAACTAATTTTAAATGTGTAAAATGTGTGTTTTTTGTGTCAAAAGAATACGAATTGTGTTGTGATGTTGTGGTAACTGTGTGAAAAGTTTTGAAAAAGCGTTAAAGGTATTGAACAATGGGTCATAGCAGTTGCAAAAAACAGTAAATTAACTATTCAAAAATTTTCCAGAACCGGTAATTCTAAATTGAAACCCTTTATTGTGTTGATCGTGTAAACATAGCACTCTGTTCTTACTTGCAGTCAACTTCGTGGTAACTTGCCTTTTTCTCTCATTGCATTTAAATGAATTATTCAGATTTTCAATACCAGTGCTCAAACAATTAAACTGATTTCAATGTGTTCTGTGTTAGCCTAGGCTGTGATCTGCAGTTATCTTCCAGCTAATCCCATATGGTGCTATCACAGTGACCTAGCCTGCAGTTAATTCACCATTTCACTGGACATTTCTTGGAGAGATTATGCAAATGGTGTTTGTCTTCCCTTGTGTGTGACCCTTAAACCATATATGTTGCCTGATTTAACTTCCAATTAAATTAACTTCCAGTTAATTTGATCCTGGCTAATTTACTGCTAATCTGAATAGAGAGAGTGATTTTCATAACTGCATTGCTGAGATTTCTTTAATGAATAGGAAAAGCACTTTTAAAACTTACAGTGGGCCAAGTTGTAGGCTGATCTGTAAGCCTATGCACCAGTTAAACACAAATAGCAATTTTAACATTGATAACAGTGTTAGGTAAGTCTAAGGCTGATTTCACAGCTTGTGCACCTGTTTAACTGCACATGACCACATCCATATATGTATAGGGGAGAGTGCCTATTTATCCTGTTTTTTTTAAGTGTCCATTGAAGTTTGTGTTGTTGTTGTTGCTGTTTAGCAACTCCTTTGACAGCTAAGGCTTAGTTGCTTTGCTGTTTGTTTGTGTTGTCGCTGTTTCGCAATTCTTTTGACAGCTAAGGCTTGGTTGCTTTGCTGTTTGTGTTGTTGCTGTTTAGCAACTCTTTTGACAGCTAACGCTTGGCTGCTTTGCAATTGTTTGTTTTTTCTTGTTGTCATTTGCCTTCCCATAGCTTCAACAGATATGGAGGAATCAGGTCCCCAGGTAGCTGCAGCTGTGAATCTCCAGGAGTTCACGGACTTACAGGTGCAACAGATCATTGGTAACATCATCAGTTTGTCCTCAGAGGAATGTGTTTGCTTAGATGGTTATGACATTGTTGAGTGTGAAGAAAGAATACAGGCATTAGTGAAATTCATGAAAACACCAGATAAGAAGGTTCAGATTTCACATGTGTTTGGACAACTTGCATTGCTTTACCAATGGCGAATGAAATTAGAGGCTGAAAGATGTGCCAAATTGACTCAGGAACGTGAAGAAGCACTGGACAGGGAGCAAGCAACTAGAACAGAGTTCTGCAAAGCAGAAGCAAGGGTTGAACTGACTGAGAATAGACTGAAGGAGCTAGTGGATGCTGGGAACAGGAGGACCAGTCTCCTTTCCACAGAAGAAAAGTGGAGGAGCAGACAGAGGTTGCATTTGTCTCAGAGCAGCAACAACAACCTGCTTGCCCATGGTTTACACCCCACATTAAAACCACCCCCCCTCACCTCCACAGAACTTAGAGTAGGTGCTCACGATTTGACAGCTGTCTCTGTCAACCACAGTCAAGAACAAAGCCTGGTGCTCTGCAGGGAGTTCAAACTAGGAGCTGAGCACAGAATCCCGTGGGATTTTCAGAAACGGTGGCTCCCTCTCTCACAAGTCCATCCTGTTGGCGCCTACTCCTGGCAACAGATGGGAATAAAAAATGAACACCCCAGGTATGAACCTAAACATTTTGATGTGGTGAAGATGCAGTAACAGTATTCTAACTTTCACCTCATCCAGAAGCTGGGGGTTAACCCTTTAACATTGAACGTGTCGTCGCCGACACGTTTTTGCTTACGCATTTTGCATTACCATAACTCCGCAACGGATTTAGAAAAAAGACACTTTTCGCTTTCAAGTCTGTGTAGTGTTATTATTGTAATTTGCCTCCGGCGGTTGCAGGAATCTGCAAATCTGCAAGGAGTGAGGAGAAGAAAATGAGAGACAGAGAGGAGAAACAGATCGGAGCACAGGAGATTATGTCTCAAAAACAACTTTGCCGGATTATAAAACCACCTGGATGGTTTTGAGTTTGAAGGAGAAGCTGAAGCAGCAACTTCTTGTGGAAAAAAAGGTAAAGTTTGACCGATTGAATAATGTGTTTTGATCTGAATTTCTGGATGAATGAAGTTCCTTGTATGTAGAAAATATGTTGTTGTTTTTTACTTTTCACACATAATTGGATGCCTTGATACTCATTATGTATTGATTTTATCCTTTTAGAAGAGTGTACCAAGTTTGAAAGTTTATATAATGTACTTACATTTGTAGTTTTTATGGGTAAATGTGACCTTTTTTCACACTATACAGATGTCACTTTTAGTACAGTTTACCACACTCTGCATGTATATCTGCATAGCTTACCATTCCTTTTCTTTATAATATAGTGTGGGTTTGAGACCAGCTGCATTTTCATTTCTTTATTTTTGCACTACTTTTAGAGTCTGTTGGGATGAGGAGCAGCTGGTTTCCTGTGGAAGAACTGGGAGAGGAAGAGGAGGATCTTTGTGTTTTGTTTTTTTTTTGCTCTGCCTCAGTCTTCCACCTGGGATGATGTGATGAACGGCTTTGGTCCCTCACAGCATCATCAGAACCCCCAGCATCCCTTCAACCTCCTCCAGTAGGCACCAAACAACTTCAGCCCCCACTTTGTTGGTTTGGCTTTCATGTAGCCTACTGTTTGATACCCAGCCTGGCCTTGTTTGCCACCATTCTTTCACCCACTGCAAGGTGCTGTCCTGCACCTTGTGCCAATCATTTCCATCAAAGGTCTGACCCAGTGGAGGTGGGCATAATCTTCTGTGCCCTTTTTGTCTTCATTTTCTTGATCTTTCTCCGGGTCACTCCTCCAAATGTTGGTCAGAATGAACATGAACCGGTCTCGGGGCATGATGGTGGCAGGCAGTTCTTCATGGAAAATTGTTCCAGTACGCCAAAAGTTGCTGATCTTTGGGAGGCGGTTTATCAGAGTCCAAGTGTGAGAGCTGTAATGTAGGCCTGTGCTTGTAGGTAGACAGGTACTGTCACTGGGTGTACCATCAGGACATGGAAGTATGAGGAGATATGCAGGGAGGGGAAAAAACGTCAGTACATAGTTTTAATTATTGGCCGGTTTTTGAGTGAGAGTGAAAGAAATGAAATTGTAAATATGTTCTATACTGTTGAAATAGTTAATTTCATGATGGAAAATCTGTACTTCATGTTCATCTGCAGTGTTTTCTTATCACTAAATGTCTAAAATCAAATTTCGATTTTGTGTTTTTCTTCATTTAAAACTGTTTTTACACTGGTTTAGTATATAGTATATTGGAAAACAATGCCATATATTGAAATATCTAAGTGTTCTGGAAAAAGGAGCCAAAGCATTTCCTCATGTGACACGTTCAGGCAATTTTACAGTTACAAACAGAAAAAAATGCCAGGCGGACATTTTGAGGCTTTGGTGTTAAAGGGTTAACCGTTCACCGGCAGATATGCTCCTGCCACCACCAGCTGAAACCCATGAGTTGGAAGCTTTTTCTTGCAGCCTTCCAGATCATAGGCTGAAGATAGGTTTGTTGGTCTACGCCCACAACGAACGAGGCCTGCCTCCATGGGCTGACCTAACAGACCAAAGGGGGGTCATCTTAACCCACACCCACGACTTTCATACATGTGACCAGAAGAGCCCCAAAGCCTCGTGTGACATCTTCCAACAGGTGACATCCTGGCTTTCAAAGGCTCACATGACCGATATCTGCACCCAAGGATGCTTATCCTGCTATCAGCTCCACCCATCCCAGCTACTCAGCAGGGCTCCCTCTCAGGGCGGTCATATTCCCTGGCTGCACCTGCAACTGAATCCAGCAGGAGGTAACAAACACCTGCTTACAGTCACATGCAGCTTTATCAGATGCGATGAAGCCCCTCTTACATTGACTGACACAGTAGTCATGACTGCTGCTCTTTTGCTTAACCAAAGTAAGTTCTACCTCAGGCTCTCCTCCCTGGAAGCTAAGCCTGTCTCCACACCAGTGGAAGGGGGGACAAGTACATAGTGCTAGTAGAACATATGCATGTTTCAAAACTGACCTCTAGCATGCACTAACAACTAATCGCATCTATAAAACTGTGGTTTGTCTTACAGTAATCTGCAGACATACAGATTAACACATTTAAGGCTACAGTAGTAACTGTAAAGACATTCTAATGGCATTAAAATAAACAATTCAGGTTTTGCAGTTTCTCGTTTGGGAAGTGGTTAAGTGATGAGTGACATACTGGTATCATTTAACACAAGACTTGGTTAGAAAAGCGGATTTATCGGCACACTACCTAACTAAGTGGTGAGGTAGTTCACATTTATTCTAGACATTATTTAGAAATCCTGAAAATCAGCACAACTCTGCTACCCGCACAAACCCACCTGACATATAGCCTGAACACACCTATTTCAAGGTTTTGTTAATAATAATTCAGCCTTTCATCCATTGAATTGAATTTGACTTTCTCAAAGTCCCTAAGAAAAGCAGATTGTACAGTCACACTATGGCCTTCACAGTGGTTCTTCCTGTAATCAAATAGTCGACACTGCAGTAGTGTTGCACACCACCTGAAGGCGAATCAGACAAGTATAACCTAGTCACTGATGTTACCCCATTGTTTATAGCTCCTCCCACGCTAATGGGACAAGCTGGAGTGCCTGATGGTAGCTAGCTAGTCAACGTCTTACCCCTATTGTCATACTTTTTCCTATCCTATCCTGTCCTTTTCCTTCTCCATACTTGGAAGCATTGATGACAAATCAAACCAGAAATATGATGATGACAATGTGGGTAATTTCACTTTACTTTTAGACTGTAAGGGTATTCCACGCTTCGGATCTAAAGGGGGAATGCTGGGACCTATATTTTTTTGTTTGTTTTGTTTTTCTTCAAAAAGACTGAACTGTTGAATCTTCCCTGTCGCTGAAGGACATCAATGTTTCCTGCCTCACATGGAAAATGAATCAATTTCTAGTTCCAAAGACTGAACATTAGGTTCTGTGCTTCAGAACTAACGCAGGATTGTTGGGATCCATTTTTCACAAATAAATTGAACAGACTGTTGGACGGCGTGAAGCAATTTTCTCCAGATGGACTGAGCAGACTGCTGTGGTGGGAATATTCCTATGTAACTAGGATTTAAGTATTTAAGTATTTAAACTGTTAGTCAGAAATGTAGGGGAGAACGATGCATGAGTAATCCCTGTCCCCTCCATGGACTACGCCTTCTGGGACTCAGTCCCCTTTTATTATGGAAACCCTCAAGTATTTTCTTCTGTTACACTTGGCGCTCAAGAGAGACCTTAGCTAACGGAATGGACCGGCAGGGACGAGGTCAAGGGATTTGATAGCATCCTGGGAACGTTTTCTTCTCCCAGCCTCTTACCTCCAGTAGCTGGGTTGGGAGATGGAGGCCTTGAGGTGTCTCTGTCGGCCCTACTGTCACCTGAGAACAGAACCCGGTAAGACTGAGTCCTTTGAAATAAATATTTATAACAGAATTGGTTTGCTCTCTCAGGGGGTGAAATGTTTGCTAGCGGTTTTGTGTTCATTTACTTACATAGGATTGATTGATTGATTAATTATTAACTGATTATTTAATTAATTAGTGCTAAACAAAGTGACGAGTTTTCCTTGCTCATTTCCTCGTAACATAAAGAGGGAGCACCGGGGGGTAATTGATTGATTAATTAATTGATTGGTCAATCAGCTATCTTCTGGTTTTTTTAGGCTTTTGTCCACTAAGGAAAGTAGAAAGCATTGAGAGAAGACGTCTTCTCGTAGGTAAGCTGAGTGCTACGGCAGACAATGGGGTCTGTAACTAGCAAAACCTCACTTCCAGACAGTCCAATATGTTGACAGAATAAAAGAATTAGTGGATAGAAATTTGGATAATCTAAAAGTGGGATCTTATTTTATTTATTTGTTTATTTCTCTTGTATTCACAATTTTTTGTTTTTTTCCAGAACTGGGGAGTAATTGAGCATTAAGATCACTTGCTTAATGGCTTGGTATAAAGCAGAATGGCGCGCGCACACACACACACACACACATGTACACACACACACCCACACATATATACACACACACACTCCCTCTGTGTCATGAAAACAGAACACCCACAGACACAACATTCTGTGACGCTCAATGGTTAGGAAAGTAAATCTTGTTCTGTTCCAGATCGAAAGGGGGGAGCAATTGGTTCTCGATAGAAGCAGACCATAATTCCTGATTCTATTTTTAATTTTTTCGATCTAGTATTTTTATTATGTTGTAACTTGTAAGGGAGAGTTGATGTGCAACTAAATTTAATTTATTTGTTTTACTAAGACTGGGAGAGGCCTGCAGGGTACAGGGGATAATGATTTATCATCTGGTGAGTTTAGTCTAATCAGAGCCTAAATAATGTGTTGCCCATCTATTTTTTTAGGGAAAGATAGTGAAGCGGCAATGACTCTGGGGTATGCATAACTGATAATCTGTCTTCCAGGATTTACCTGGTAATGGAGAAGAGTCTTTTGTTCTCTCCTAATCTTCTCTCTCAGAAGGGCCCAGATTTTTTGAAAGTTATTTGATGGAACTGTTATTACAGTAGTTACACTAATTACAAGTTTCCTTTAGCAATCGCAGCTTGTGTGCAATAACTTAGGAACGGTAGCACCCACTTTAAGACTAGAACAAATAGCAAAGAGTTAATTGGGGCATTTAAAGTAGGTTGTGAATCATACACTGACTGACTTGATTTTGACTAAGCAGACTGACGGTAAAACATATTTTCTTTTCTTTTTTTGGGACAGTTTGGGGTTATTTTTCTCTTTTATTTCTGGCTTTGTGAGAAAGTAATAAATCATAGAGCTATGAACATTAACAACTAAAGTATATGGGACCTTTTACAGTAACACTGCTTAGAATTTGCTACAGGTCTCAAGGAGAAACCTTTTATCATCTTACGAATTGCTAATGTAAACACTCTTATAGACGTCACAAATGGCGAGAGGAGAGAATGATAACAAGACTTTGCTGTAAAGCAAGATTATTTAAAATTTGAACACAACTAAAACATTAAACTTTATGATTGATGACTGGTCTGATAACCTTAGGCTACTTAGGTTTTAAAGAAATGGAAAAAAAGGTAAATACTAATCTTATCTGAGGAACATTCAAGCTTCAGAGCAGTTAGTGGGCCTTATTAGAAATTTTGCTAGTACTGATTGATCTTTAGCTGTGAAGTGTTCTGTGTTCTCCTTCCAGGATTGTTAAGGGGGCAAGAGGTCAGGAGAGGTTTGATTCTAGGAGTCTCATGATTTTGTCACACTCTGGTGGGTAAACACAGGAAATGATATGAGTGGGGACAATTGTATATGCATCAATTCTAGAATTGCGCTGCTCTGGGTGGCTGCATGTTGGAGTGGCTCTGTTGGCTACATATTAAATTTTTGGTTTTTTGTACATTGGTTACTCTTTTTTCTTGAGGAAGATTGCATTTTTTGACCTGTATACTTTGTAGTTTTTGGTGCTGTGAAGCTGGAAGGATTTTTGCTGTACTTTTTTCACTTTTTGACAACTTGTTATGATGCATAACCATGGCAACAATGTGGTTTACAGCCGGGAGCAGCTGATTAACATCGGAAAAGCTCAAATAATGCCTCAACTGAAGCCACAAATCCCTGATGAGTTGATAAGGAGGAGACGTGGATGCAGAGCAGGAGCGAAAAGGAGACATAGAAAGAGGAAGTTTAAGCCATCTCTTCCATCGATCATAATGGGCAACGTAAGATCACTGGCTAACAAGATGGATGAACTCCAAGCCCTTTCAAGGACTCAGCCAGAGTACCGGCAATGCAGTATGTGTTTTACTGAGAGGTGGTTGCTGGATCATATCCCCGACTCCAAGGTCTGTCTGCCAGGCTTCCTGACTGTACGAGCAGACAGAGATCTGAAGACGAGCAGAAAAAGAAAAGGTGGTGGAGTAGCAGTGCTTGTCAACAACAGATGGTGTCATCCAGGACATGTAACTGTGAAGTGTCGTCTCTGCAGCCCAGATGTCAAACTCTTGGCAGTGAGTTTTCGTCCATATTATTTACCAAGCGAGTTCACCAGTGTAATTTTGGCAGTTGTTTACATTCCACCTTCAGCTGTTGCCGACAATGTATGTGATGTCATCAGTTCCATTGTTGCTAAGCTACAGACACAGCACCCCAATGCATTTGTGGCAATATCTGGTGATTTTAATCATGCCTCACTCTCTACTACACTTCCAACATTACAACAGATTGTCAGCTGCTCTACAAGAGAAAACAGGACATTGGATTTGTTTTATACAAATGTAAAGGATTCATACACGTCCAAACCAAGACCTCCTCTGGGACAATCAGATCACAATCTTGGTTTTCTCTGTTCAGAATATAAATCACTTGTTCAGAGGCAACCTGTTACAAAGTAAATTGTGATAAAATGGTCACATGAAGCTGAAGAAGCCCTGCAGGGTTGTTTTGCCACCACAGACTGGATGACTCTTTGCCAAGCACATGGAGAGGACATCAATGCCATGACTGAGTGTGTGACCGACTTTATAAACTTCTGTGTGGACAACATCATCCCCACCAGAACAGTGAGATGCTTCCCTGGATCACCAGTGACCTGAAGGAATCCTAAACAAGAAAAAAAGAGCCTTCAGGGAGGGAGACAGGGAATTACTGAGGAGTATACAGAAGCAACTTAAGGTCAAGATCAGAGACAGCAAGGAGGCATACAGGAAGAAGCTGGAGAACAAACTACAGAGGAACAATATCAGAGATGTCTGGTCAGGAATGAGAAAGATCACAGGCTTTAAGGACAGGAAGGATTGGATAGATGGAAGTCTGGACAGAGCCAATGAACTGAACACATTCTTCAACAGGTTCAGTTCAGGAACTAGCTTAGCATCCTCCTCTCCTGTTCCCAGCCAAACAGACATCCCACTCTCCTCTGATCAACAGTTTCCCTGTTACACCTCGGATGTTTTATCCTTCACCTCAGCCATGGACTCTTCTGATTCCACAAGTTTGACTTCAACCAAGTCAGGAAATGCTGCTACCCCGTTTGCCTCCCCCTCCCACTTGTCTGTCTCCAAAAGTCAGGTGAAGAGGCAGCTGGAGAAACTGAACCGGAACAAGGCTGCAGGTCCAGATTGTGTCAGCCCCAGAGTCCTGAAAGCCTGTGCTGAGCAGCTCTGTGGGATCTTGCAGTACCTCTTCAACCTTAGCCTAACTCAGGAGAAGGTCCCAGTGTTGTGGAAGACATCCTGCCTTGTTCCAGTACCAAAGAGAACTCACCCATCAGTCATCAATGACTATAGACCTGTTGCCCTGACATCCCACATCATGAAGGTCCTGGAGAGACTCCTGTTGGCACCCCTGAGTAAGCAAACAAAAACGTATCAGGACCCGCTGCAGTTTGCTTATCGTTGTGGAGTTGGAGTTGAAGACGCCATCATCCACCTACTTCAACCAACCCACTGTCATCTGGACAAAGCAGGCAACACTGTGAGGATCATGATCTTTGATTTCTCCAGTGCATTTAACACAATTCAGCCTGATTTACTTTGTCAGAAACTCCTGAAGACACAGGTGGAGCCCTCAACAATTGCCTGGATCAATGACTAGCTGACCAACAGACCACAATTTGTGAGACTGAAGAATTGTGTGTCAAACCAGGTGGTCAGCAGCACAGGAGCACCACAGGGGACCGTACTCTCACCATTCCTTTTCACTCTGTACACCTTAGACTTCCAGTACAAATCAGAGACCTGTCATCTACAGAAATACTCAGATGAATTGTCGGGTGTATCAGAGATGGACAAGAAGCTGAATACAGAGAGCTGGTGGACCCCTTTGTGACATGGGGTGGAAACAATCGTCTTACTTTGAATGTGAACAAAACAAAGGAGATGATTGTAGATTTCAGAAGAAACAGGGATAAGTCAAACACTGTTTCCATCATGGGAGAAGAAGTGGAGGTGGTTGAGGAGTATAAATACCTCGGAGTTCACCTTGACAACAGACTGGACTGGAGGCGCAACAGTGAAGCCGTCTACAAGAAGGGACAGAGCAGACTGTACTTCTTGAGGAAGCTTAGGTCCTTCAAGGTTTGCAGCAAGATGCTGCAGATATTCTACAAGTCTGTTGTGGAGAGTGTAATCTCTTCAGCCGTCCTCTGTTGGGGTAGCAGCATCAGAGCCAGGGATTTAAAAAGGCTAAACACCCGATAAAGAAGGCTGGTTCTGTTCTTGGGACAACTGTGGAACATCTGAAGATTATAATGCAAAGAAGGATTCTTCATAAAATCAAAAAAAGTATGGACAACCCTGAGCATCCTCTTCATGAGACTGTCATACAACAACAGAGCGTCTTCAGTCGGAGGCTTCTTCAGTTTCGCTGCAATACAGACTGCTACAGGAAATCCTTCCTGCCCACAGCCATCATCATCTACAATAACTCCTTAAAGGATTAATTATATGAGCTACACCAACACTTAATTTCCCTCTGGGATCAATAAAGTATTTTTGAATTGAATTTAAATTGAATTGTGCTTTTTTATCTTAATATAAGGCACCTGACTTTGTAATTAAAGGGAAGTCGTATCACTGTTTTAGGTAAACTTTACTATGCCTGAAATGCTTTTTTAGGGACCATCAATTATAACAACACAGTGGTCTTGTAAGTTGTGCTTATGACAACCAATTCAATTTACAATTTCAAATTCAGTTCAGTCTTTCAGTTATTAAACTGAACGAGAATGCACTTACTGCTTTGCCATTTATTCTCCAGAATGGAATGACCACCTTGTCCACAGGGGAAGAGTCACTGCACATGATATATTCGAGGTTCGGCCCGACAAGGTGCAGTCATTCGTTTTACTTTCTTGTAGTAAAAGCAAATGCAACACAAAATGTAATAGTTCGTCAACAGTGACGCATCACTTTTCAAATTAAGAAAGCAAATAATATATAATCACTTGGTGTGTAGGGGAAAAGTCAAATCCTGAACTATAAATTTCACATTTAGTTTTTGTTGTAGCTAACTTGGCTTTCATCACCGCCTAAATTATTTGACGGCTGTTGTGAGAATTCTTTGCGCTGCGTTTCTTATAAAAGAAGATTTGAATATGTTTTTAATGCATTTTGGACAATACATGTTCTGTAAATGGCATTCTAAACTTTTTTGAAGTTGTTGTTCTGTTGCAATGTATATGGAAAGTGAGAATGTTTGAGAAGAATATATTGCAACAGATACCGTTCATAAATACTTTCAGGATTTCTTCTAACACAACAGGAAAAAATTAAGGAGGCACTGACCACTACCAGTTTGTGTGTTTTTTCTTGTTTAAACATTATTAATAAGAATGGGTAATTAGCACTTGAATGGGTATGGTGTACAGTGAGTTGCAGCTGTTAGATTTGCGCTAATCAATAAAAGCCTTGGGGGGAAATAATGCATAAAGGTAAATGGTAATATAAAATTTGAACTATTGTAATTGATTAAAACTGGTTTAACCTAAAAAACTAAAACAAACCCCTCAGGAGTCACTCTGTGTTCATGAATAAGTGGCGGCTGCATTTGGCCCGGGAACCTTAGCTTGAAAACGTTTTTTTTAATTCTATGAGAAATGGTGCCATTCAGCAATAAACTAGATGAACGATGGTTTCAATGTTTAACTAATTCTTTTGATAAATGTAGCCTACTCAGTAGTAAATAGAAATAACACGGAAAACGCACAGTTAGAATCGGACATATATATTGAAAACCAACACAATTTAATACAGTTCCGAGTAGTAATGTGAAAGATAATTACATTTTTGGGGTAATTTACAGAAAACGCATCAGAAACAACGTGGGCAAACACTCTAAGGTTCACCTTAGCCAGCGAGTTATTAAATAAAATGTGGTAAAAATGATCTGAAATGAAGTCCGTTGCAGGCTTGGTGCTAAACAGCTAAGTGAGCCACAAACTTCTTTCTTACGACCGGTGTGCCGCAATTCTCTGGCTGTAAACAATCACAATAGATCCCGACACTAATGAAGCATTAATAGCGTTCTTAGACTGGGGCTGGAGGTCTAAAAACAGTAACTTAAACACTCGGTTTTACAAACGTAAAGTCCTGAATTTCCAGCTACTTCCTGGATGTTAACAAATCACGGACTAGTAAACCTTGTTTTGCGCAACACCACATCGTCTTTCAAACATGAGCTTTCCAAATTAAAATAGGTAATGCTTAACTTCATTAATAATCCTTTTCCCACAAAGGGGAACTTCTGCTGTAACGGCAGCAAAGTGACAGGTAATGGAAGCATTTAGATTCACACAAGGGAGGTAGAAAGTATAAAACAGACTTAAGAATTAAGACCTTAAAGAATAAAGCTTTAGCCACACCTCCCCCCAAAGAATTTTACTTAAGACCATAGTGATTGTAATGTTCAATAAAAATGTTAATAATGAAGCATTTAAAATACACTAGGCTACCTGTTTCAGCTGCATATATACAATTTATGCATTGCGTGCACATTTTAAGCCATCAGTTGTGACCTACACACACAGTACGGTATTTAAAAATTATTTGGTTTCTATTTTAAGTGAGTTTACTTCATTAAGACAGAAAGATGATGACTCAAAATAGATTCAGAATTTCGGTCACCGTTCTAAAAACGGGACGAATGTGGAAAATATTAACTTCTATCGAACCGCAGTCAAATTCTATTCAGTTGTAGCATTCTTTGACGTTTGATGGGTTTTTGTTGTGTGTTCCTTTTATTAAAAGACTAAATGAAACAGGAGAAACTACCGGAACTATTTAAAAAAATGTAAGGAATATAAAGTACAGGTGAAATTTTTTTTATAGATAATTACTCCAGTGAAGTATAAATACTCAATTTTTTTTAGTTAACACTAGATTTACTAAACCTGCACAAATATGCTGCTGACTCCATTGTTCCCCTCCTTTTGGTTTGCAAATAAACCATTACCTGTGAGGGCTAGCACAGTTGCATCTGCAAGCCAGGTTGAACCAGGGGGGAAGGTTTGTTGCATGGAGTTTCAGAGTGCCCACAGAACAGAGCCGGACTGGAAGTTGGCACTTCATGAACTGATGGCATTCATTTCAGTTCTGTTTGTGAGAGCCATCATGTGTCCCGTTTGTGCCATTGTGGATTGCTGGTCGGAAAGTTTTCAGGTGCCAGTAACCAAAGAGACAATGTTCCGAGATACATTAATTTCAATTATGGAACACCTTCAATTTGATGACAAAGACATGAGGGCGTGTATGTATTCCGAAAGAGCAGTAACACGCAGGTGACCAGTAGCAGTTTTTTACAATATGTTGGACCTGGCGGTGGTGAATGCCTTCATTCTTTACAAGGCTTTACAAGGCATGTACAGGGTGGAAAGGCAAAACAAGATTGTTTCTGGGTCTTCTAGCAAGTGAAGTTCATTGCCGATTCATGCAGCACAAGGCAATAGAGGCAGAGAGGAAGGGTGCTGAGGTTGCTGTACCAGGAAAGGTATGGACAACTCAGAGCCAGGTGCAAGAGAGTTGCAAAAGAATCCGCAGCAGGTTTACCTGTGCAACATGTGAAAAATTCACCTGCTTCAAATGCAGGGACGATGGGCACTGGGTATGCAAACACTGCAAAGTTTGAAACATATGTTTCTAGTGTTGGAACTTGTATATAGTTGTGTGAGAAAATTAAAGTTCTGTTTTTGAATCTCTTTTGGAAAGTTATTTGACTATATTCCAGGGGCCAGATGATTTCAGCATGGTAAAAAACACATATCTATTCAATACATTCATTGCCACAATGAGACTCAGGAACTTAGTTCAACAGTTCAACTCAGTGATACAAACTTTCCCCCACCTGGCTTGCAAATGCAAAGGTGCTAGTCCTTACATGTAATGGCTCATTTGCACAACAAGGTAGGAGTTCAGGAGGGGGGGGGACTTGCACCAGGAATAATTTTTTCAGTAATTCTAGTGTTAAATAAGGTAACAAAGTACTTGTACTTTGTTACCTTATTAAACCCTTATTTAACACTAGAATTAAATAAACATCGTTTTTATTAAAATAGAGTGGCATACTCAAATTTGAATGTGCAACTGAGTTAGATAAATTGAAAAACAGATATGTTTTACAGAATGTAAAGATGTGCATTAAAAGTAAATGTATTACTTTCAAAGAATTTAACAGAATACACCGTGAGAAATAGAATAACAGATCAAAACAAATAACAGCAGCAAAGATATTAATTAGGTATGTTCTTTAACAAAAAGCAGGCGGGATATGTTTATTTGAACTTCTAAGTAAAGTGGCTGCAAGGATAAGCCTTAGGGTAACATCTGTTAGATGAAAAAGCAGGGTCTGAAGAACCCATGAAAGCAGGACTAAATTCTTAAATACATTAGGTAACCATGTGGGGAATTTATTAGTTTGGTTTTGTTTTGCGAACCTAAATGATTGGGATATGGTCATGTGGGGTTGGACCTGCCACAGCGGTGACAGCAGCAGGATACACAGGTTCTGAAGTTATGTCTTATGCATGACCTTTAACCCCACTATGTTTCTTTTCTGAATACTGGAGAAGCAGTTGAAGTTATTGTTTCTTTGTTTCTTAATTTTAAGGCATGTGCAAGACGATGCGTTAAAAAAATGGGGTAATTGGATTTGAAAACAATTGTAATTGGAACGCCGATATACTCTTTGCTAGCCACACAACAAACAGGTCTCTTCTAATAAAAGGGAAATTAAGATATTTTTCAGGGATTAGGAGGAGAATTGTAACTTGCAGTTTAATTGGGTTTCTTGTGGATCATAACTCTTTCAGCAGTGTGTAACTTAATGGCTATTTACTACCTGGGACTTAAAACTCATAAAATCTGACTTCATATTCAATTCAGTTTATTTATATAGCGCCAATTCACAACAGATGTAATCTCAAGGCATTGAACAAGAAGTAATTTCAATACATTTATACAACCATTCCAATCAGTTAAAAAGTTTCCTATTTAAGGAATCCCAGCAGATTGCGTCAGTCATTGGTGTGAGGTTGGGCCCCGTTGATGCAGACTTTCCAACCACAGCAATCCTTAAGCAATCCCTCATACTGAGCAAGCATGTAACGATGGTGGAGAGGAAAAACTCCCCTTTAACAGGAAGAAACCTCCAACAGAACCAGGCTCAGTAGGAGCGGCCATCTGCCATGACCGTCTGGGGGTTTGAGAAGACAGAGCAGAGACACAGAAGGAACAGAAGACCCGATATAAGAGAACTTTCTATGTTACAGAAAGTAAAAAGTTGATAACAGGACACAGTAGATGTTCAGCCACTGGGAGCACCATCCCAGTCGATGCCCCCCGTCCAACAGGGCATTGCAGCCAAGCAGGATACCAGACCAGGTATATCTTCAATGGAGAGAAAAACACTGAGAGAAAACAAAGTTAACAGTCGAAATAACAGAATGTACTGTAATACAACTGGAGAGTATTAGTAGAAAAGGAAGTAGCAGAGTGAAGAAAATTGGTAAGTCTGTCCTCCAGCAGTCTAAGCCTATAGCAGCATAACTACAGAGATAGCTCAGGATGACCTTAGCCACTCTAACTATAAGCTTTATCAAAAAGGAATTGTTTTAAGCCTGCCCTTAAAAGTAAACTAAAGCTGACTAAAGCTGGGAGCGGGTTCCACAGGAGAGGAGCCTGATAACTAAAAGATCTGCCTCCCATTCTACTTTTAGAAATCCTAGGAACTACAAGTAAACCTGCAGTCTGAGAGCGAAGTGCTCTGTAGGGAACATGTGAAACAATTAGATCTCTGATGTATGATGGAGCTGATTATTAAGGGCTTTGTATGTAAGAAGAAGGATCTTAAATTCTATTCTGGATATAACAGGAAGCCAATGAAGGGAAGCTAAAGCAGGAGAAATGTGATCTCTCTTTTTAATATTCATCAGAACTCTTGCTGCCGCATTTTGGATCAACTGAAGGCTTTTAATGGCATTTTGTGGACTTCCTGATAGTAAAGAATTACAGTAGTCCAGCCTTGAGGTAACAAATGCACGGACTAGTTTCTCAGCATCACTCCTGGACAGGATGTTTCTAATTTTAGCAATATTCCGGAGGTGAAAGAAAGAAATCCTAGAAACCTGTTTAATATGGGATATAAATGTCAAGTCTCGGTCAAAAATAACGCCGAGGTTCTTTGCGTTATTACTGGGGGCCAATTTAATGCCATCCAGATGAAGTGATTGACTAATCAGTTTCTGTTTAAGAACTTCTGGTCCAAAGACAGCAACTTCTGTTTTGTAAGAATTTAAAAGCAAAAAGTTTAGGGTCATCCATGTTTTTATGTCTTCCAGACATGCCTGTAATCTACCTAGCTGACTGGGTTCATCAGGATTTATGGATAAATATAGTTGTGTATCATCGGCATAGCTGTGGAAATTTATCCCATGCTGTCTAATGATTCTACCAATTGGGAGCATATATATGGTGAACAGAATTGGTCCAAGCACAGAACCCTGTGAAACTCCACAAGTAACCCTTGAGAGTGAAGAAGATTTATCATTTAGATGATCAAACTGGAATCTATCAGACAAATATGATTTAAACCAGCCTAGTGCTGTTCCTTTGATCCCTGCAACATGTTCAAGCCTTTCTAAGAGAATATTATGATCGACTGTGTCAAAAGCAGCACTGAGATCTAACAAAACCAGAACAGACACAAGTCCATTATCTGAGGCCATGAGAATATCATTAGTAACCTTCACCAGTGCTGTTTCAGTGCTATGATGAGCTCTAAAACCTGACTGAAACTCTTCAAACAGCTCGTTACTGTTTAGATGCTCACAGACTTGATTATCAACAATTTTCTCAAGGATTTTGGATAAGAAAGGAAGTATAGATATAGGTCTGTAATTCACCAAGTCATCTTGATCAAGGGAAGGTTTCTTAAGTAAAGGTTTAATTACAGCTATTTTAAATTCTTGTGGTACGTATCCGTTTACTAAAGATAGATTCATCATATCCAAAATGGGGCCAGGAACCAAATGGAACACTTCTTTAAATAATTTGGTTGGGATTGGGTCCAACATACAAGTTGAAGGTTTAGATGAGGCTAATATTTTTGATAATTCCAAAAGCTCGACTGAATCAAAACAGCCTAAGCACAAATGAGGTTCTACAGTTCTTGCCGATGCTGTCTCATTTACTGAGGAAGAAGTAATCATGTTTGGGAGGATGCCAATGATTTTACATCTAATAGAATTAATTTTATCAATGAAGAATCCCATAAAATCATCACTGCTAAGAGCTGGGGGAATAGTTGGCTCAACAGAGCTATGACTGTGTAAGTTTGGCAACTGTACTAAAAAGAATCCTAGGATTGTTTTTATTCGCCTCAATTAATGATGGAAAATATGCTGTTCTAGCTTGTTGAAGGGTCTTTTTATACAGCAGTAGACTGTTATTCCAGGTTAAATAGGAATCCTCTAGATGTGTAGAGCGCCATTTTCTCTGCAACTTCCTATTATTCTGCTTTAAAGTATACAACTCTGCGTTAAACCAAGGGGTCAGCCTACTATGACTAGCCACTTTCTTTTTTAAGGGGGCTACACTATCTAATGCCAAACGCAATGAGGACGTAACGCTGTGAACCAGACCATCAATTTCTGAAGGGTTAGAGATAGAATTGCTGCCATCCACTGTGTTACTCTTAGACACCAAGGAAAGTAAGAATGGAACATATTCTTCAAAAATTGTTACAGCATTGTCTGATAAAGCTCTACTATAATGAAATTTTTTTTCAGATTTAAGATGGTCAGTTAAAGTAAACTTGGACCGGGGAGAGGGGTGTGCTGGAGGGGGGGTTGGGCGAACTCAACCTGGGTGTCTAGTGTCTTTTGTGTTCTGATAGTAGACGGAATGTCAGGGTGGGTTTAGTTCTCCTTCTGGGATGGGGCTGGGGGGACTGCCTTGGGGTCCGTGGGGCTTGGTGGTGCTGTGGCCATGGGCCCCGGGTTGAACTTGCCATGGCCTCTCTCCCCTGGTGGATCCCGTGAACAGCGGTACCTATTAGGGTCAGTGGGGGAGCTGGCTCCCTGGGAAGACATTTTCCCTCCCCATCCCTGAACACCTCTGTCCACCCGCTCCATCACTTTACCACTCATATAGGGTCTTGGGACATGGGCATATCACTCGGGTGCGAGGAGGGGTTTCCCTCCTCGCTATCCCGTGGGGTCCTGGGTCCCAATTTTAATATACAACTTAGACACTCCCACCTATAAAATTTTCATGCGACACACATGTAGGGACTTTGGGGTGGGCACACTTTTCGGCATCCAGAGGGGGAGCGGTTCAATCAGCTCCACCTCTGATGCCGGTGCCCACTGTTAAACCACATGTAGACACTGAGGGCTCGGGTGGGGTATGGGGGATGTGTGGCTGCCTTCCCCACATCCCACTCCTCTGTTTTAAATGCACATTATAATAATACGCAGCAACACCATACTCGAGCGGGAGGATACTGGCTAGGGGTCTTCTCACACCCCTGTTCGCTACGGGCCTTCAGGGGTTGGGATCCGGAGGAGGAACAGGTGGTCTGGTGGGGTCCTAGGCTGTCGGGCTGCTTCGCCACTGTGGGGCCCTTGGCGGTCTGCTTGTCTCCGTCCTAGAAAGTAGGGGGTCCATCTCCCGGGTTCGGGGGCTGGTGGCTCTAATGGGCCACTGGTACCTGGACCTGGGAGCTTGAAGTGTGTATGGGGTGTGTGAGTGAGGGTACAGCGTCATTTCTTGGGTGTCTTGGTGAGTTAGTGAGAATGTATGTGTTTAAGAGGGAGGGAACGAATGACTGTGTCTGTATGTCTTTGTCTACCTGTCAGGTTGGGTCTTGGGCTGCCCTCTAGCCTGGCGCACCTCAGGCCTTACATTTAATGGGGGCCGATACCTTCCTTTGGTTAGTTGGGGCACCTCTTTTAGGGGTGCCAGGTTTGGGATTGTTGGGTGGTGCCTGCTCGGTGACTCGGCGGGATACGGATCCAGCGTCTCTGCTTGTTCGATCACCTGTTCTGTGCGCACCGTGCGTGGTCGGTTCATTGGCGGGTTGGACCGGCCCTGGCCTTTGTTGGATGCCTGGTCTCGACGCTCTGCGTTGCGTGGGATCAGGACTCAGGAGTTGGTACAACTTGGTGTCCAGGTGCTGGCTGAGCTTGGCCTGGGGATGCTGTCCATTCGCTGCGGCTATCGGTGGGGCGCCCCGACGTGGGGCAGGGGTGGGGCGATGGGATGTTGGCGGTGGGGATTGGCCCAGGGTGGTGGTGCTGCGCGGCCGGTCCCTTGTCGGGTCCCTGCGGGGGGGTGGGGCGCCCCTGGGCCCTGGCTCTCCCGGTCCATGGACCGGCCCGCCCTGGCGCGGCTGGCTGCCGGCGGGTCCTGTGGGCTCCTCACTGCTGCCCCCGGGCCCCTGCATAGTAGCCACTGGATGTTCCCCTGGGGTTCTCCTTTGCCCCCCTCTTGGGGGATGCCGTCGGGCCCGCCCGGGTACGCCTGGGGCTCTGGGGGTCCTTTGGACATCTTGGCTCTGATCTCCTTCATGTCTGCATCGATTCCTGGGAGACGGATTGATGCCTGCTCACACCAGCTATCGAACACTCTTATGGAGAAACCTTATATGCACCAGCATGCTCACACACACACATGATGTGGGGTCTCTGGTGTTTACAGATATATTCTTGGGCTGAGGTTATCATAACTAGAGCTTGATTAATCGGTACCATGAGTTTTTCTGTGACGTTGTTGTATTTTTATATCCATTTTTGTGTGATGTGGTTGTTTAGTTCACAATTTTTGTTTTGTCGATGTTCTTTTTTCGTTTTGTTTTTTCCCCTCTCTCTGCCGTCCTTTGGGTATGGAGGCAAACTTCAATGTTTTCCTGTGTTTTCTTTGTTCCCCTTCCTCTTGTATTTTCAACTCACCCTCTCTCTTAAGTTCTTGTTTCCTACCTCTCTTCTTCATCTTCTTTCTTTCTTACCCTAATTTTCCGTCTCCGTGTCCATAACATCAGGAAATTTAACCCACAGCAAATTATAATAAAGATTTTTCACACATATATATATATACCTTCAGCAGTCATCTGTTGGGGTAGCAGCATCAGAGCCAGGGATTTAAAAAGGCTAAACAACCTGATAAAGAAGGCTGGTTCTGTTCTTGGGACAACTGTGGAAAATCTGGAGATGATAATGCAAAGAAGGATTCTTCATAAAATCAAAAAAATTATGGACAACCCTGAGCATCCTCTTCATGAGACAGTCATACAACAACAGAGCGTCTTCAGTCGGAGGCTTCTTCAGTTTCGCTGCAATACAGACCGCTACAGGAAATCCTTCCTGCCCAAAGCCATCATCATCTACAACAACTCCTTAAAGAATTAATTATATGAGCTATACCAACACTTAATTTCCCTCTGGGATCAATAAAGTAATTTTGAATTGAATTGAATTGAATATCAAGTGGAGTACTATAGCAAAAGCTGTACTGCTCCGCTTGTGAAGGTAAATCTGTTGGGCTTCTACTTGGTACTCAGACACCAATTCTGAGCTCCACACTGCCAAACAGGACACGTTAAGAAACCCGAGTGGGTCGATCCTTGTACTTTTTGAGTAAAGCCAATTGAGTCTAAAATAGCATTAAAGGCTGCATTTAGGCTATCACTTACAGTATCCACATGAATATTGAAGTCCCCCACTATAATGACCCTATCAGTATTTAATACTAAATCAGATAATAAATATGAGATCTGATCCAAGAATTGAGAGTAAGGGCCTGGTGGACGAAACCACAAACAAAAATGTTCTTAATGTTTTGCAACTTGGATGAGGAAAATTAAGGGTTAGATGTTCAAAAGAACTGTAACTATCAATTGGTCTGGGAGTAATTAGTAAATCAGAACGAAAAATGGTTGCAACTCCTCCTCGCCCAGTATTTCTAGGAATGTAAAAATTTAAATGACTGGAAGGAGTTGACTCATTTATACTGACATAATCCTCCTGCTGCAACCAGGTTTCTGTGAGACAAAGCAAATCAATGTGATTATCACAAATCAATTCATTTACTACAAAGTCTTTGAGGAGAGAGATCTTATGTTTAATAAACCACATTTAATAAATTTATTTTTCTGTTCAGTCAAAGTCGTATTTATCTTCATGGGATTTCCATAATTTGCTTTTGTTGGCTTAACTTTTAATTCATTTAATTTTGGCCATGGGCAAGACACTGTTTCTATAGGGTAATGGGTGGGTAACAGTACAGAAGCAGCAGAGAGGTGGGTTAAACTACGACTCTGCTTCCTGGTCTGGACCCTGGGTTGTCAGTGTTTTGGAGGACTAATAAATTCGGCCATAACCCTAGAAAGAATAGCTGCTCCATCCAAAGTGGGATGGATGCTGTCTCTCCAGATCAGACCAGGTTTTCTCCAAAATGTTCGCCAGTTGTCAATGTAGCCCACATCGTTTGCAGGACACCACCTAGACAACCATTGATGGAATGACACCATGCAGCTAAACATGTCGTCACTGGTCCGATCAGGCAGGGGACCAGAAAAGATTACAGAGTCTGACATTGTTTTGGCAAACTTACACACTGAAGCAACACTAATTTTTGTGACCTTCGATTGGCGTAACCGGGTGTCATTACTGCCAGCGTGAATAACAATCTTACTGTATTTACGCTTATCTTTAGCCAGCAGTTTCAGGTAGGATTTGATGTCGCCCGTTCTGGCCCCTGGCAAGCATTTGACTATGGTCAATGGTGTCTCTAATGCCAAGTTTCTGACTCTGGAGCTGCCAATTACCAGGGTCGGCTTATCAGCGGGTGTGTCGCTGAGCGGGGAAAATCTGTGAGAAACGTGGACCGGTTGGTGGTGGCCCGTGGACTGGGTCCTAGAACTATGCTTCCTACGTACAGTCACCCAGCCAGCCTGAGGTCCCGGCTGCGCGGGCTCTACCGGAGGATGGCTAGGGGGTTCTATCCTTGTTGGCTCCGCGCTGGCTAATGGGTTTCGGCTATCTGCTGGTTTTTCAACAGGGCGAAGCCGTGCTTCTAATTCTGATACCCTCATCTCCAAAGCGACAAAAATATTACATTTATTACAGTTACCATTATCACTATAAGAGGCAGGGAAGTAACTAAACATCTGACAGAGAGAGCAAGAGAGAAGAGTTAGAGACAGGAGAGAGAAGAGTAGCCATAGCTGCAATGAAGCTAACCTAACTGAGCTAGCGAGACCTTACCACCCCAAGAAAAACTGTGTGAAACACAAGGAGTTCACAAAACGTAAAGTACACCACCACAAAACGTGTGTTTTAGTGTGCTTGTGTGTTAAAATAACTTAGAAAGACCTCAGCACAGAGAAAACAAGATCAATTTAAGAGTCGGAACACCAAACAGCTCCACGGAGCGCGACAACAGGAAATGACGCAATACGGCTTACCCCGTACCTCGTATCTGGGCACTTTACAATATGAAAACCTCCTTTACTTCTTGCTGGGATTAGTTGATTCTTGGGATTTTTGCTCTAACATATTAAAAGGTTATGGTTGTTCGTCTTCTTGGCATGGGTTTAGTACAGATTGATAGACTTCTGGAGAACAGATTTACCAATTTTCTTCACTCTGCTACTTCCTTTTCTACTACTACTCTCCAGTTGTATTACAATACATTCTGTTATTTCGACTGTTAACTTTGTGTTCTCTCAGTGTTTTTCCCTCCATAGAAGATATACCTGGTCTGGTATCCTGCTTGGCTGCAATGCCCTGTTGGACCGGGGGCATCGACTGGGATGATGCTCCCAGTAACTGAACATCCACTGTGTCATGTTATCAACTTTTTACTTTCTGTAACATAGAAAGTGCTCTTATATCAGATCTTCTGTTCCTTCTGTGTCTCTGCTCTGTCTTCTCAAACCCCCAGACGGTCGTGGCAATTGGCCGTTCCTACTGAGCCTGGTTCTGTTGGATGATTCTTCCTGTTAAAGGGGAGTTTTTCCCTCTCCACCGTCGCTACATGCTTGCTCAGTATGAGTAATTGCTGAAGGAGTGCTGTGGTTGAAAAGTCTGCATCAACGGGGCCCAACCTCACGCCAATGACTGACGCAATCTGCTGGGATTCCTTAAATAGGAAACTTTTTAACTGATTGGAATGTTTGTATAAATGTATTGAAATGACTTCTTGTTAAGTGCCTTGAGATGACATCTGTTGTGAATTGGCGCTATTTAAATAATCTGAATTGAATTGATCTGAAGACATTTTAGTACTGCTGATTTACCTTAATCCTAAACTAACTTTTAGTTGATAAGGTTTGGCTCATTAACCGGGTTATGAGTTCGTTTAGAAATGCCTTTGCATACAGTTGCAACAGGTTGATCTGAAACCATACTCCAAGGGTGTTCATCCTACTTAATCACTTGTCGTAATCAACCTATTCATCTTTTGTGAATTAGCTCACCTGTGTTTGAACATCAATGCTCTAATACTTAATTAGCTCAGCTCCTAAAGGTCGCATTGGGAAGTTCTCACTGGAGGACCTTCCGAAGGGTGACCTCTCTCCTTTCCGGGGAAGGACTGATTGGTGGCCACAGGTCACTGGGTGCTGGCGGAGGCTGACTTCATGGCAACAGACAACAGCACAAGGGAAGCGTACACATTTCAACATCTAGTATAGATGTAATACCCTCTGAAGTGTACTGGAAGATGCTACGTAATTTTCCCTTTGTTCTGTGTTTTATTTAGAGCATCCCGACAGATGACGAGACCTGTGGATGGCCGCCTCAGGGGCGAAGGGCTTTTAAGATGACATTTTGCCCACCAGAAAATGGCGTAAAAAGACCTCGTGGATTTTACGGTCACAATGCACAGGAGTCTCCGTAAAGTCATCTGGAAGGATCTAATATGTCACTTTGAGCTAATTCCATCACCAAACATTTCTTTTTTTTAATCAACCTACCCAACCTTTTAGGGAGATTTGTGTTAACATTTTGGAATATTTATGGTATTAATTAAATTAATAAAAGCACCAAAATGTAGTGGGAATATTTGTATGTCATTAGGATTTAAGTATATATTCCATGTCTAGTGAATGTATCTAGGGCAAGATGACAAAGTTAGGGGAAGCAAGGTTATGTTCATGATAAAGATGTGTTAGATCACCAGAGAGACAGACGCCGGGGCAGCAAGATAACTACGGAGCAGTCTGATCTGGGATGTGCTGGTTCATGCTATACTTTCAGACTGGCATGAACCAGTTCTCCAGAAGCTGGACATGAAGATTGGAGAAGACGTGCGGCAGAGACAAAAACACCTTCTGGGACCAAGTCTCCTTTTATTATGGAAACCCTGAAATATTTCTTCCATTACATTGCATTTCCCAGCAGTCCTAGGAGTTACCCCAACACACTCCCATTGGTCCATGGCCACCAATGGTGACATAAACAATGACATCACAGCCAAAGGGCTATAAGAATGGTGGTGGTGGCCATTTCAAATGGTTCTCAGCAGAAACTTCTGCTATAGAGAGGATGTTTCATCGATGAAGATGCTCTTTTGTTCTGACCCGCTGGACTGAGGAGAACTCTCATCTCAAAGCTTCGAAGTGCCCACTGCTGTCTGTGCATCCAGCTTGGGTTATATCAGAATTGTTCCAAGACAGTTCTTTACGACGTCGATCTGCAAGCCGTCCAGCCTGCAGCTGGGACACAGTCTCAAAATCCTGCGCCAGGTTCTATCTCTCCCTTTTTGCTCAACTACGGACACATTTTGCTCCCCTCTTTGTTGACTGGACCTCGCTCAGAGCAAAGTAGGACTGAACCGGTTCATTCAACCTAATCTTGTGTCTGGGCAGATAAATAGGGAAAATATAGTTTGGACGAGTTAGAGCTCGTTCATTGTTGGTTAAAGTGTTTTTTAGCACTGAAGCTGTTGGCTCATTTAGGGTAACCACATGCATAAGTTTGTGAGCTGTATTATTTGCTGTGTTATACTGGTTTTTATCCTGAGCAGATCCCATTTTCTCTCTTTTCCTCGTTCTACTCTCTCTCTCGCTCTTTGATAACCTGGTCGACAGAGTCGGGCTCGGTCCGACCTGCGTTAGCTGCTCTGTTAGCTGAAAGATTGCCTAGGTTTATGACACCTTGTCCCACAGGCTATCTCTTACTTGAGCCCCCTGGAGTGAGGGCCACCTCCCTTTCTGAACAAAACCTCACCTCCCCTCCCCTGCGAAATGGGAGCTGTCTGTTTGTCCCTGATCCCCTTCATGTTAATTTTGTTGATTCATTTTCACATATTATTGGGTTTGTCATGTCTTTTGTAAATGAGGACTCAAATACAGCAAAATAAAGAGCTTAGAATGTAATTAGACAAGGAACTAAAAACTTACAAACTCTTGAGGATGAAAAAATGCAGCAACGAGGAAAAAACGGGAACTGGCCAGGAACGACAGAGAAGGCAGGAACCAGGCAGGGAAGTACGACGACGAACCAGCGAGTTGTGACTGAGTGAGGACTGTATATATACTGAGGGGAGAGTGAGGATGTGAACAGAGAAAGAGCTGAGAACTAATTAAGAGAAGCGGTTGCAACTGAGAGGGAGTGAGCAGGTGGAAATTAGTAGCTGGGATGGAAGGCAGAATGGCTAGGAAAACTGGGAGGAAGACCAGGATCAAAACATAAGGAGTAGACAGAGGATAATACTAAAGAGGAATTAAATATAGCAAAACTAAC
Organism: Valencia hispanica; assembly: GCA_963556495.2. Classification (NCBI taxonomy): domain Eukaryota; kingdom Metazoa; phylum Chordata; class Actinopteri; order Cyprinodontiformes; family Valenciidae; genus Valencia; species Valencia hispanica. The sequence goes on from OY747704.1 coordinate 1,122,516, forward strand.
TGGGACTAATAAAGGATATGTGTCAATAAGAACTTGGGAAAATAAATCAGATGAACACAGACAAGGGCAACCAAACACAAGAGCACCAGGGGGAGTCAAAACCGCAGTGGAAGGAAAAACTCAAACCCAAAGCCCAAACACCTAAGGAACCCAAAAGGTTTTCTAAGATCTGTAGTCGCTAGCTGCATGCTTTAGAATAGATGGGAAATATTGACGAAATGTTTTGATTGTAAGGTTGATCTATTTTCTTAATAAATTCCACTTAGCTTAAAGAGAAGTTTTCTGTGATTACTTTAAGTTATTGTCCACGGCGTGTGAACATATACCTTCCAGAAGAGACTGGATGTCTGGTCTTCTAATACAGAAGTGGTACTCCTAATATTAATAGATTACATTTTAACTTGATCAATAATTATATTAATATTTAATTATTGATCATAATTATTGATAGTTATGTAAAGCAGACAAAATTATCTCACTCTGTGTCACAACACTCCCGCCGAGAGTAAAACGGTTGCAGTGAATGAAAATATATTCTAGAGAGGGAGAGCAGTGCTGAGCAATCACTGTCACATCTATACACCATCCACTATTGATGTAGAAACAGATACCTCCACCTGTAGTCTTACCGGAGCGATTGGTTTACCGGTCTTCACGGAGAAGATTAAATCACTCCTGCTGGAGCGGGCAGTCGGGCATGTCTTCACAGAGCCCTACTCGGTAAAACATTAGACACAAGAGGAAGAAAAGTCTCTGTTCATGTTTCTCATCAGGGGCAGCTCGTCCATTTTGTTTTGGAGTGAGCGTACCTTGGATAGGAAAATGCCCAGTAAGGCAGTGCATAATCTGCGTCTCAGTTGTTTTCACTCAGTGTTTATCTCTCCAAAGAAGCTCCACCTGGTCTGGTATCCTGCTCAGCTGTGATGCCTGGTTGGATGGAGGGCATCGACTGGGATGATGCTCCCAGTAACTGAACATCCTCTGTGTCCTGTTATCAACTTTTTACTGTCTTTAACATAAAAATTACTCTTACATCAGTTTTTTTTGTTCTTTCTGTCTCTCTGCTCTGTCTTCTCAAAGCAGGCCCGAAGTGGGTTATCGGGAGAACTGGGACGATTCTGGGTGGGCCAGTTTGATGTTTGGGGCACAAGGGCCTTTGTATGGCAAGCCGAGTTTTACTATTGTGCCAAAAGTTGCAACTAGGCAAAAATGAAATACTAGTAACCAAGAATTTCTAAACTAGTTGGACAAAGGTTCGAACTAATGGGGTAAAATGCTTAACTAGTTCAGTGCAGATGAATAGGCCTACTAGTTGGCATACACAACAGATGCTATTAAGGATATGGAGTTTTTACTAAAATGGCTTGCCATACTGGCAGTATGTTTTTTTGCAACGTACCGTAACGTAACACGTCAGGGCACTCAGTCAGTGTTGTGGGGGACTGGGTGGCAGAGAGGGCTAGTATTAAAAAGAGGAAAACTCTGGAAACAGAGGTTGCTAAATGTGCAAAATGGTTAAATTTTTCACTAAAACAAACTCGTAGTTTGTGACAATAAACGAGGACGATGGAATTGGTAAGACAACACGTTGAACTTTGCCTGCAAACCAGCATTCAAGTTACTCATCATGTCAATAAATTGTGTCACGTTGTGGCAACTAGGATAACATATTTTAGAAACTGGGAAACTTTGTCTTGTAGCGCCTCAGAGTTAAAAGGAAAATCCAGCGCCAAGAAATATGAGCCCACAAGACCAGAGTGGGCAGGATTACTCATTGTGTGAATATTAATAGTATTAATATAAATAAGAGCATGGTGCTCTATATGAAAAGTACCCTGCAACGCTTTCTGGTTCAGCACTATAAGCCTGTATCCAATTTTTTCTATTTTCTGTCGGGTCGGATTTTCCCGCGCTGTCTGTGGATGTGACGTCAAGCGTGTTCATGTTAAATGTTTCAGATCATTCTGCCACCACCGCTAGTCAGCACTCACAAGCAGTTTAATGGATTGTGCGAAAACACAAAAGAGACCAAGGACAACTCTGACACCAACAGTAACTCCACATAAGACTAAAAAAGTTAAACCCCTGACAAGTGCCCGAAAAAGATCGAAGATTGAGAGCAACTGGCGTAGGAGCGTGCGCTGCAAGAGCGAGCAGAAAGGAAGAGCAGTTTTTTGGCCACAGGTGTCAGTCGCGTGTTTAAATTTCAGAAAATTGCATATGGCCCCTTTAAAAGCAACAGTAAAAAAGGATATTGGGCCGAGTGCAGATGAACCATGCAACGAAATGCCATCAGACGAGCCATCTGCACCGGCAGCAGTAGATCAACAGCAGCAGCCGAGGCACCGACACAGGGCGCCCAGTGGAGGCAAGGCCAAGACCAGTGGCATCGCCTGGCCTGGGCATTCCCGGATCTAGCCTTGAACATTTCTCATCAAGCCCCGAATGTTTTTTTTCACCCCAGAAGGAATAAGTTTACATTAACTGAGCCACCCTACGACATTAATGAAGAAGATAGTTTTGTAATTTCCTGGCTTCAGTGAATGCAACAGAGGTACGACGGTATGACCAATCAGAGAGGAATCTTCCGTGTCTTATTGGCTGATAGCCCGGTGTTTAATGTAACCTTGGAGCGGTCCTGACAGAAAATGAACATCAGATGATTTTTGACAGAAATGAGAGCGACAATTCTTTAGTTGTGGTGGCTGGCAGTGGGCGGTGATAAAAAAAACTACTGGTGATAAAAGCATACATCAGTGTCTCCGTGTTGGCCCGGGAGAGAATGGGGTGGACTCTGGCAATGTTCTTTAGTTGATAAAAACCTATTTTAGTAATGTTTTTATTGTGAGGGATAAAAGTCAGCTCAGAGTCAAAAATCACGCCCAGGTTCTTTACTTGTAAAGAAGGATTAAAAGACTCTGATTATAATTTTGGTAAACGTTTCTCTCTCTGAGCCTCAGAACCGATGACTAAAACTTCAGTTTTGTCCTGGTTGAACTGGACAAAGTTTTCTGCCATTCAGGATTTGATGTCTAAAGTGCAGTTAAAAAGTGCATCCATTGGCTGTGTGTCATCGGGAGACATGAAGATGTACAACTGTGTATCATCAGCATAACTGTGAAAGTTAACTCCATGTCTAAAACTGAACCTTGGGGCACACCACATGTAATCCTGTGGACCCTAGAAGAGCAGGTATCTAAACTTACCATAAAGGTCCTGTCTGTGAGATAGGATGTGAACCATTTGTGAACAGCACCAGAGAGGCCAATCTGTTTTAAACGGGTTAAAAGAATAGTGTGGTCTACTGTATCAAAGGCAACACTTAGATCCAGTAGAACCAACACTGTCATTGTTAGGTAAAATAATAATGTTGTATTATTATTTTCTTAGGGTGTCTTTCTAATGTACTTTTTAAATGTCATTTTGATTTCAGTCGCATGCTCATTTGCATGATATCCTGTTCTTTTAATATGTTAATGAAGTGTGACTAAATAAAGAGAGCCTGCAGAGGGGGTGCTCTTTGAGACCAGAGACCAGAGACTTTGACACTGGGAGGCTGAGAACAGACAGACACGGTTGGCTCATTCCTTATAGTATTTTCCTGGTCTCCCTCTGCAGAACTGATTATCCACATCTACCTCTGCAGAGCTTATTGACTCCATATTCTCTCCGACCCTTGTGTGATTCATTGTAGGTCAACCACTTTTTAACCAAACATCTTGGTGCCGTGACTCGACGTACGGAGCACTCCCGCTGGTGGTCTCCGTCGAAGGACTGTTCTTGACGTCCAGATCGCTGAATTGCTACACTGGCCGGCTGCATAACTTCCACGAGGACCCCCTGCGCGTGCTCCCGTGCGATCGATTCGGTTTGAATCACTCGCTTAGGGGAGAGATTGTGAGTACGTCTTTTTTGTGCACCTTCACATTTAAAAAAACAAACAAAACAATTCTAAGATAGTCAGGGTATATTCTGCTGTTTGGGCCTAAAGGACGCTTTAGCCTCTCTGATAAAATATCAGGTGTTGATCCATAAGTGATTAATGCGTTAATTACTACAGCAAAAGGGTGTAACGGTACAGGTTTGCGAACCTGTCCTCCTCCAAAAAAGGGTGTAACGGACCAGGTTTGCGAACCGGTCCACCTTGCTGGGAAACGGTTGTAACGGGTTAGGTTTGCGAGCCAATCCACCTCGCTGGGAAATAAAGTACGCCAGTGTATGGGAGTAAAAACACAAACAGCAGAATCAAAACGATATACCACACCCCAGGTGGGTAAAGTAAGATAGGCACAGGACATAATCTTTATGTATGCCAGTCCAACCTGAAACCTAACGGTGTTAACGTACGGTTTGACGTGCACTACAAGAGACGTTCTGTGCGGAATTATAGGTTACACAACACATCCTTAGATTAAGAAAGCCATAAAACGGCTCAATCTAGTTGCACAAAAGAGACACTTGGAGTAAAAACTATACGATCCAGTTTTAGCAGAATTTGATTACAATTAAAAATCTCAAATAAATGACCAAAAAATTATTTTAATTAATTAAAGAATAAATGACTAACTTTAACTCGACAGACTAATTTAATAGTTCTTGCTTTTTCATTCACCTTAATCTTAATATTAATAATTGCCGTTATCCTCCTAGAACTATTTGGTATTCTAACACTAGACTTTACCAGACCAATTAATAGAACCCAATAAGGGTTATATAAAAACAACGCAAAGATGGGAAACGATGTTTCCACCGACAAATTAGAGGGAGATTCAAAGTATATGCATAAAAAGGACCCCGAAAATCTTCAGTTTCTGACAAAATGGCGCAAAAAGTATAAAGTAGACGGGAAACTTAAAGGAAATCAATGGAAAGAACTGGTATGTGTTCTCGAAGCAAAAACACTTATCGCTAAAGGTAAAAAGAAAAAACTTAAACAGACACAGTTAAAAATAGCACGTGTGTGGGCTGATGAAACAGAGAAAAGGAAGCAAAATATAAAAAACAGAAAAAAACAACAACAAAGGCTCTAAAGATGAGGCTTTTCTTATGAAAAAGCTCGGTGACGAACTCACACTGTGCCCTCCTCCTTATGCATCTCTACCTACAGCCCAGACAGACCCCCCTGGGGCTGTTGGAGGAGTACCTTATGCACCTCCACCAACACCTCCATCAGACCAGCCGGGGGCTTTAGGGGAAGGTCTATGTCCTCCTGTTCCAAGAGATCAATTTGCAATTGAAGAAAAAACAGATGGTACCACAATAAAACAAAGACTAAGAATTACAAAGAAGTCAGCTCCAAAAAAATCTGAGGATAAGTCTTATGAGAGTGAACCAGAGGACTCAATAGATGTAAACCCTATGATTCAAGTACCATCTGCTGATGGCACTCCGAGATATGTTTTTAGACCATGGTCACTTAAAGACGTTAAAGAGGTTGTAGAACAAATCACCAGCCATAAGGAGGATCCAGAAAAATGGACAGAGGATATGGTTGATGTGGTCAAATCCTACCGGTTAAACGGTCATGAATTAGGACAGGCTATGGCTGCATCGTTGGGGAAAGACTGGCACCATGTAGGAGGAAATTTCACAGGAAGAGATGCTGCCGGAGTTGTGTTACAATTTCAGAATGATTTCCAGGGAGCACTAAAGCAACAATTCGATGCAGTAGCGGTTAAAGTTCGTGCACAGTTTAAAAAGAAACCAGATTGTGGATATATGGCCTCCATAAAACAGAAGCCTGGGGAAACTGTAGATGATTTTAAATACAGATACCAAAAAGAACATGATATACACAGTGGCCTAACTAAAGAGGTTGGTGATCAGACCCCATATATGCGGCATTTGTGTAATGGTCTGCTACATAGTTTCCACCCCACTATCACTAATTGGATTAAAAATCACCTTCTGACGTGGGAAACTTGTGACCTTACTACCCTTATGGCCAATGCACGTTTTGCAGAAGGTGTCATGGAAAGAAAGCGGAAAAAACCAAAACCTCCAGACTCCGACACACAGGTATTTCACACCCAACTTGAAGACGATGAGGGGGAAGTTTATTATCAAAGTGACAACCACAACAAAGGAAGGGGGTTTAGACCACGAAGGAATACACATTTTCACACACCCCAGGGTTCATGGAGACATCAAGGTGGCCACACTGCCCCCACGTGTTGGATCTGCGGGAAAGTAGGCCACATTTCAAATGAATGTAGCAGAGGGCGAGGTCAGATCCATACACAGGGTCCAACTGCCCCAGACCACTCGCGGTCCACACAACAATGACTAGATACTTTTACCGCCTCTAATGAGGTGGTGGATTGCTGTGGCGCCTGGGAATTACTTAATGTTCTGAAAGAGAATCCTTACATAACACTTAAAATTAATGAACAAATGGTAGAGCTCCTTTGTGACACTGGAGCTTGCAGAACAGTGATCTCCTCTGGCGTTAATCTGCCAGAATCTAAAAAAAGCATTTTGGTCAAATCAGCAGATGGTGCTACTACGCGCTCATTTTTATCTAAACCAGTGTTAATAACAGATCCAAAAACTAGGTTTAGTTCTAAAAACTCAATAGTCATTTCACCACAATGTCCACTCAATTTGTTGGGCAGAGACTTAATGTCAGCCCTAAAAATCTCAATTATCCCAGTGGGAGACGGCATGAGAGCTGTGAGAACGGGAAATGATGACATTTACCTAAATACAACTCATAGACCACAGGGACTCGGTCTGTACTATTTTTTACGAGTTGAACCTAAAGAAAACCTTAAAGATACAACAACAATGATGGACACAGCTTTGCAGGTAGTTCCTGAACCCGACAAACAAATCATGCCTACATCAATTCAGTTTTTCAATTCAATTCAATTCAATTCAGTTTATTTATATAGCGCCAATTCACAACAGATGTCATCTCAAGGCACTTAACAAGAAGTCATTTCAATACAATTATACAAACATTCCAATCAGTTAAAAAGTTTCCTATTTAAGGAATCCCAGCAGATTGCGTCAGTCATTGGCGTGAGGTTGGGCAGATTTCCAACCACAGCAATCCTTCAGCAATCCCTCATACTGAGCAAGCATGTAGCGACAGTGGAGAGGAAAAACTCCCCTTTAACAGGAAGAAACCTCCAACAGAACCAGGCTCAGTAGGAGCGGCCATCTGCCACGACCGTCTGGGGATTTGAGAAGACAGAGCAGAACACAGAAGGAACAGAAGATCCGATATAAGAGAACTTTCTATGTTACAGAAAGTAAAAAGTTGATAACAGGACACAGTGGATGTTCAGTAACTGAGAGGATCATCCCAGTCGATGACCCCCGTCCAACAGGGCATTGCAGCCAAGCAGGATACCAGACCAGGTGTATCTTCGATGGGGAGAAAAACACTGAGAGAAAACAAAGTTAACAGTCGAAATAACAGAATGTACTGTAATACAACTGGAGAGTCGTAGGAGAAAAGGAAGTAGCAGAGTGAAGAAAATTGGTAAGTCTGTCCTCCAGCAGTCTAAGCCTATAGCAGCATAACTACAGAGATAGCTCAGGATGACCTAAGCCACTCTAACTATAAGCTTTATCAAAAAGGAAAGTTTTAAGCCTGGCCTTAAAAGTAAACAGAGTGTCTGCCTCACGGACTAAAGCTGGGAGCTGGTTCCACAGGAGAGGAGCCTGATAACTAAAAGATCTGCCTCCCATTCTACTTTTAGAGATCCTAGGAACTACAAGTAAACCTGCAGTCTGAGAGCGAAGTGCTCTTTTAGGAACATATGGAACAATTAGATCTCTGATGTATGATGGAGCTTGATTATTAAGGGCTTTGTATGTAAGAAGAAGGATCTTAAATTCTATTCTGGATTTAACAGGGAGCCAATGAAGGGAAGCTAAAACAGGAGAAATGTGATCTCTCTTTTTAATATTCATCAGAACTCTTGCTGCCGCATTTTGGATCAACTGAAGGCTTTTAATGGCATTTTGTGGACTTCCTGATAGTAAAGAATTACAGTAGTCCAGCCTTGAGGTAACAAATGCATGGACTAGTTTCTCAGCATCACTCCTGGACAGGATGTTTCTAATTTTAGCAATATTCCGGAGGTGAAAGAAAGAAATCCTAGAAACCTGTTTAATATGGGATTTAAATGTCAAGTCTCGGTCAAAAATAACGCTGAGGTTCTTTACGTTATTACTGGGGGACAATTTAATGCCATCCAGATGAAGTGATTGACTAATCAGTTTCTGTTTAAGAACTTCTGGTCCAAAGACAGCAACTTCTGTCTTGTCAGAATTTAAAAGCAAAAAGTTTAGGGTCATCCATGCTTTTATGTCTTCCAGACATGCCTGTAATCTACCTAACTGACTGGGTTCATCAGGATTTATGGATAAATATAGTTGTGTATCATCGGCATAGCTGTGGAAATTTATCCCATGCTGTCTAATGATTCTACCAATTGGAAGCATATATATGGTGAAAAGAATTGGTCCAAGGACAGAACCCTGTGGAACTCCAGAAGTAACCCTTGAGAGTGAAGATGATTTATCATTTAGATGAACAAACTGGAATCTATCAGACAAATATGATTTAAACCAGCCTAGTGCTGTTCCTTTGATCCCTGCAACATGTTCAAGCCTTTCTAAGAGAATATTATGATCGACTGTGTCAAAAGCAGCACTGAGATCTAACAAAACCAGAACAGACACCAGTCCATTATCTGAGGCCATGAGAATATCATTAGTAACCTTCACCAGTGCTGTTTCAGTGCTATGATGAGCTCTAAAACCTGACTGAAACTCTTCAAACAGCTCGTTACTGTTTAGATGCTCACAGACTTGATTAGCAACTATTTTCTCAAGGACTTTGGATAAGAAAGGAAGGTTAGATATAGGTCTGTAATTCACTAAGTCATCTTGATCAAGGGAAGGTTTCTTGAGTAAAGGTTTAATTACAGCTATTTTAAATTCCTGTGGTACGTATCCGTTTACTAAGGATAGATTCATCATATCCAAAATGGGGCCAGGAACCAAATGGAACACTTCTTTAAATAATTTGGTTGAGATTGGGTCCAAAATACAAGTTGAAGATTTAGATGAGGCTAATATTTTTGATAATTCCGAAAGCTCGACTGAATCAAAACAGCCTAAGCAATACTGAGGTTCTACAGTTCTTTCCGATACTGACTCATTTACTGAGGAAGAAGTAATCATGTTTGGGAGGGTGCCAATGATTTTAATTTTAATAAAATTTATTTTATTTATGAAGAATCTCATAAAATCATCACTGCTAAGAGCCGGGGGAATAGTTTGCTCAACAGAGCTATGACTCTGTGTAAGTTTGGCAACTGTACTAAAAAGAAACCTAGGATTGTTTTTATTCGCCTCTATTAATGATAAAAAATATGCTGTTCTAGCTTGTCGAAGGGTCTTTTTATACAGCAGTAGACTGTTATTCCAGGTTAAATAGGAATCCTCTAGATGTGTAAAGCGCCATTTTCTCTCCAACTTCCTAGTATTCTGCTTTAAAGTACGCAACTCTGCGTTAAACCAAGGAGTCAGCCTCCTATGGCTAGCCACTTTCTTTTTTAATGGGGCTACACTATCTAATGCCAAACGCAATGAGGACGTAACGCTGTGAACCAGACCATCAATTTCTGAAGGGTTAGAGATAGAATTGCTGCCATCCACTGTGTTACTCTGAGACACTGAGGAAAGTAAGAATGGTACAGATTCTTTAAAAATTGTTACAGCATTGTCTGATAAAGTTCTACTATAATGAAATTTTCTTTCAGATTTAAGATGGTCAGTTAAAGTAAATTCAAAAGTTATCAAGAAGTGGTCAGACAGGACCGGGTTATGTGGGTGGACTGTTATTTCCTCACACTCAATACCGTATGTCAGTACAAGGTCCAAAGTGTGTTTACCCGAGTGGGTCGATCCCTGTACTTTTTGAGTAAAGCCAATTGAGTCTAAAATAGCATTAAAGGCTGCATTTAGGCTATCACTTTCAGTATCCACATGAATATTGAAGTCCCCCACTATAATAACCCTATCAGTATTTAATACTATATCAGATAAAAAATGTGAGATCTGATCCAAGAATTGAGAGTAAGGGCCTGGTGGACGATACAAAACCACAAACAAAAATGGTCTTAATGTTTTGCAACTTGGATGAGGAAAATTAAGGGTTAGATGCTCAAAAGAACTGTAGCTATCAATTGGTCTGGGACTAATTAGTAAATCAGAACGGAAAATGGCTGCAACTCCTCCTCCTCGCCCAATATTTCTAGGAATGTGAAAATTTAAATGACTGGAAGGAGTTGACTCATTTATACTGACATAATCCTCCTGCTGCAACCAGGTTTCTGTGAGACAAAGGAAATCAATAGTCATAGTTACATGTGACTATGGCTCTGAGGCCTGAACCTGATCCCAAGTTCCAAGACTATTTTATGCAACTCTCACCTGCTGTAGTGTTCACCTCACACATCATTACTGATGGAAAATCTGTTTCAGCTGCCTCAGTAACACTGTCTACCAGCCTTAAACCCTTCTTCGATTTGCCTACAGATCCGCATATATCCCTGACAAAAAGCAATACATCACGTTTGGGATATATGGTGCGAAAAGCAAATAACGCCACAGATTTTAAAACTTTGCAAGAAAATAAAGAAGATCATTGGCAATACAGTGAATCCACAGGTCTATATAAACTGCCCCTTATCATGCCACTCCACTGCACCACTCAAGTTGCACCACTAGAATGACCAGAAGCAGAAACCATCTTATTGACTGAAGAGGAAGAAAAGCAACTTAAAGAAGTCCCTGACACTTTATGGTCTAAAAGCCCCACTGATGTGGGCCTACTCTCATCCATTGCTCCCGTTCACATAACTGCTAAATCACATTTTACACCCAGAGTGAGACAATATCCCCTCTCTGCGGAAGCAGAGTTAGGAATTCAACCAATAATTCAGGAATTACTAACAACAGGTGTCATAAGAAAATGTCCTGATACACCATGTAACACCCCAATCTGGCCAGTTAAAAAGGCTGATGGGAAAAGCTGGCGTATGGTTCAAGATTTGAGAATGTTGAATTTAGCTGTCCAGACCAGAGTGCCAAATGTACCGGACCCACACACTCTTTTAAACTCTTTGAGTCCCACTAGGAAGTTTTTCACAGTAGTGGACCTCAGTAACGCCTTTTTTAGCATTCCAGTGCACCCAGATTCACAATTTTGGTTTGCTTTCACTTATAAACATGTAAAATACACATACAGCAGATTGCCACAAGGGTTTGCAGACAGTCCTACAATTTTTACAGAAGCAATTACCAACTGCCTGGCCAGAATGTTCTAAATATACACAAATTCTTGTTTACGTAGATGATGTCCTGGTTGCATCAGATGACTATGAAAGCTGCTTACATGACTCTCTCTCCTTACTGCACCACCTGCATTCCACTGGAAATAAAGTCAGCAAAAACAAAATCCAGTGGGTAAAATCATCGGTTCAATACTTAGGACACACTTTGTCAGGAGAAGGCAGACAAGTCCAACCTGGAAGGAGAGAGGAAATTTTAAACACTCCTAAGCCCATGACAAAGAAACAAATGATGCAATTCCTGGGACTAGCTAATTATTGCAGGCAATATATATCTCATTATGCAGAAAAAACCCAACCTCTTCTTGAGATGATCCATGGCCAGCAGATGGAGATGAAGGATACTTTATCTTGGTCAACTAAAACAGAACAAGCTTTTACCACAATAAAACAGGACATCCATTCTAGCACTGTTTTAGTACTACCAGATTATTCCAAAATATTCATTCAAACGGTGGACTGCAAAAATGGTTTTATGACTTCAGTTTTGCTGCAAAAACATGGAGATAAACAACGTCCTGTTGCATTTTATTCTAAAAAATTAGACCAAGTTGCACAGGCCTTACCCAACTGTGTGCAAGCTATCGCTGCTGCAGCACTGGCTGTCGAAGCCTCAGCTGATGTAGTGCTATTCCACCCTCTCACGTTGTTGGTCCCCCACGCAGTAGATGTTTTACTTCTACAAGGCAGATTAGGATTATTATCACCAGCGAGACATCTTAGTTACACTGCAATACTGATCTCACAACCTTATATTACCATACAGCGTTGCAACACTTTAAATCCAGCAACGCTTCTACCTACTGCAGATGACGGAGAACCACATAACTGTGTACAAGCTACAGAAAGATTACAACTACCTAGGCCTGATCTTAAAGATGTGCCACTACAAACAGGACTGGAATGGTTTGTAGATGGATCAAGCTCTAAAACTAAAACAGGCTCTACTGAAACAGGCTATTCAATTGTACAACTTCCTGATGTGATTATAGAAGCCAAATCATTACCACAACATTTTTCCGCTCAAGCCGCAGAAATAGTAGCTTTGACAACAGCATGTCAACTTGCAGAAGGCAAGGTGGTAACCATTCACACAGATAGCCAATATGCATTTTCTACCGTGCACTGTTTTGCTAAACAATGGGAAAGGAGAGGAATGGTCACCTCTACAGGAAAACCTATAACCCACTCTCAATTACTGATAAAACTATTAGACGCAGTTATGTTACCAAAAGCTATTGCAATTTGTAAATGTCAAGCACACACCACAGGAAAAGACACAGTTTCCTGTGGCAACAGATTCGCAGATGAAATAGCAAAAGCAGCTGCACAAGGCAGTTTTGGTTCCTCTAATGCTTATACACAGACCACAGAACAAGAACTTATAGATCAGACTGTTTTGAAAGACATGCAAACAAACGCTCCCTCTTCTGAAAAACAATTATGGAAAACAAAAGGTGCCATTCTAAACGAAAATGGACTTTATGAAGTTCGTAATAAACCCATCCTACCCAAATCACTGTTTAAAGCTGCTGCGCTTGTGAGCCATGGGCCTTGCCATGTCTCCACAGGGGGGATGGTATCAATAATACAGCAACACTTTACAACATACAACCTTGAAACATACTTAAAACATTTTTGCAAGACATGCCTAACATGTATCAAACACAACCCACAAGGGAATATGAGACCCAAGCGAGGCCAATTTCCTCAACCAGCCTACCCATTCCACACAATCCACATGGATTTCATTGAACTAACACAGAGCGGCTCATACAAATATTGCTTAGTAATAATTGACGCTTTCTCCAAATGGCCGGAAATAATTCCCACTGCAAAGAATGATGCTCTAACAGTGGCAAAAGCACTATGTAAAACTATCATTGCAAACCATGGTATTCCACAAGTAATATATTCAGATAATGGACCACATTTTGTGAATGAGGTTATTCAAAATATGGCAAAACATTTAGACATCCAACTAAAAAATCATTGTGCCTATCACCCCCAAAGTGCAGGTTTAGTAGAAAGACATAATGGGACCATCAAAAGCAGACTCAGGAAATGCATGGCAGAAACGAGAAGACCATGGCCTGAGTGTTTGGACCTAGTAAAACTTTACATGAGAATCACGCCAACAAACCAAGGTTTAACACCTTTTGAAATCATTTATGGCAGACCTTACAGGTTACCTCTAGTTGCGCCTAATTTGCAAAAAGCAGACGAAGAACTCACATTAGCTGATTACATGAGGAAAATTATCCTAGCCAAAGAAGTGCGAAACGCACACAATCTGCCTATCTCTCCTTCTGTTTTGCAGGATCCTGAAAAGCCAATCAAACCTGGAGACTGGGTTTTCATCAAGGTGATTAAAAGGAAGAATTGGACGACTCCCCGCTGGGAAGGACCTTTTGAAGTCTTGCTGACCACGCCCACGGCTGTGAAAATCGCTGAGAGACCCTCGTGGATACACATCTCACACTGCAAATTGCAAAGGCAATTAGGGGACTAGACACGGGACAGTGGGGAAGTCTGGGCTACAAAGGACAGAGTGACCAATAGGGCCTCTGGTCTCAAACCCAGCAGAACAGCATCCCTGTCCCCTTAGTGGTCAAACCTCTGTTTTGGAGGGCTAGTCCTCTTATTTGCCTCTAGCCAACATGAAACTAGTTTGGCTCCACTCCTGTCTGGCAGTTTGCCTGCCTCTATTCCACTGCTTTTTCCTCACACCTGATGACGCCCAGACATCAAAGGAAAGAAGAGCTAAAATTCTAACCCACCATGCGTTCAAGAACACCTGGTACTAAATAGTTAATTTGACTGCAAAACGTTTAGGTTTCAATACCAGCTGTTATGTCTGTTCATGGATCCCACACTCATCGATGACTGCTGTCCCAACCACCTTAAATAATACCTACCTAAGGATTGGTGTGGTACATGCAGTTTGGCTCGACTGCAACCCTCCTCATACGTCATAACAGAAAACTGAGCACCTTCTAAACCTACAGAGCTGAATAAACGGGAATTCAACCCTCCACAAGTGTTCAACTCGTTCTCTGACAATGGTGGACGAAAACCTCTCTACAGTGATGCAAAAGGAATCTTCCACACCATGTTCCCACCTGTTGGAGTTGCAAGCCTGACAAAACTGATGAACGAGGTTTGGTGGACTTTGTACTGTAATTGGTGAACACTGTTGTACTTACATTCCTAGTACACATGATAATTGGACTCTCATTCATGACCGGGTGCAGGGATTAACTGACGTTTTACAATCACAAGAAAGCAGTAATGGACAATGGGATCTCATGGGCTGGCTGACAACTGGCAGATGGTATCAGGTTCTTTTAAAAATAGCTATGCCATTCATTGTAATTTTGATACTTTTCTGCATTTTTGTTAGTTGTGTTCTCCCATGTATAAAACAAATGATGAATAAGATGATAACTAACACAATGGTCCAATACTCTCTTCTTAATCAGAGGCTTGAAGATGAAGACAGAAATGAAGAAGAAGATGGGGTGTAATTAACATGTGTAAAAACCTTTTTATGATTCCATTAATCTAAACTACTGTTCAGGTAGCGATTAATTGGATGATGTCTAGGTGAAGCTCGCGTTAATATCTTTTTGAAATTGCTACTTACTTTTGCAATTTCTTTGTTGTATGTCTTATTATTATTTTTTATTTATTTGGGATGCTACTTATTTTGCAACCTTTTGTTGTCTGATTTTTATGATTCTTATATCTTTACATTATTGGAGTTGTTACCTATTTTACAACTTTTTGTTGTCCGTGATCACATTTAAAAACCACATTTCAGGGGGGAAATGTTAGGTAAAATAATAATGTTGTATTATTATTTTCTTAGGGTGTCTTTCTAATGTACTTTTTAAATGTCATTTTGGTTTCAGTCACATGCTCATTTGCATGATATCCTGTTCTTTTACTATGTTAATGAAGTGTGACTAAATAAAGAGAGCCTGCAGAGACCAGAGACCAGAGACTTTGACACTGGGAGGCTGAGAACAGACGGACACGGTTGGCTCATTCCTTATAGTATTTTCCTGGTCTCCCTCTGCAGAACTGATTATCCACATCTACCTCTGCAGAGCTTATTGACACCATATTCTCTCCGACCCTTGTGTGATTCATTGTAGGTCAACCACTTTTTAACCTAACAGTCATCCTCTGTGCATTATAGTTTAGTCTAAAATCATTTAAAATCTTCAAAAGGGCCGTCTCTGTGCTGTGGTTCACCCTAAAACGAGAATGAAATTCCTCCAGGACATTGTGTTTATTAATAAAATCATTAAGTTGAATTAAAACAATGTTTTCTAAAATTCTGCTTAAAACGGTAAGTTAGATACCGGTCTAAAATTGTTAAAATCATTCAAATTTAAATAGCTCTTTTTCAACAGGGGCCTCACTACCGCCTGTTTAATTCAAATTCAAAAATTCTTTATTGATCCCAGAGGGAAATTAAGTTTAAATGCGGCAGGAAATACCCCTGTCTGAAGGGAGCAATTCATCATGGTTAAAATCTAATCCCTATAAGATCCATAAAATTGCTTAAAAAAGGAAGTGGGAATAGGATCCAAAACACATGTGGTGGGCCTCACTGAGGAGAAAACTTTAACTAGAGTCCCAGCTTTTACCAGGAGAAAACTGTCCAGCATTTCCTCTGGTGGAGACACACTCAGATTTGTGTAAAACCATGTTACTTTGAGAAGATAAAATATTACATCTGATGGTGTCTACCTTCCCTCTGAAGTGGTCTGCAAACTCCTCACAAAGAGCATTTGAGGTGGTTTTAGGAAATGCAGTAGAACCACTGTTAAAAAGTTTGTCAATGGTGGAAAAAAGGATTTTGGAATTATTTTTATGTTCTGAGATGATTTTGGAAAAGTATGCGTATGCAATCTGTGTATATTTGATGGGTTATTGTGGTTTTAGTTTTCCTCCATTTTCTCTCTGCCGCCCTAGAATTTCTCTTTATTTTTCTGAGGTTTTCATTTCTCCACGGCTGTGCAGCTTTAGAGTGTAAACGTTGAACTTTAAGTGGAGCAAGCAGGTCAAGAGCAGACTGAAGCCCACTGTTAAAACCATTGACAATAAAATCACAGGGGGCAGGTAAAACACTCGGAGGATTCTTTTCAAAAATTTCAAGAACAGGGTGTCGTGTGGCGTAGTGGTTAGAGCGGGCACCCCATGTGCAAAGGCTTTGGTCTTCGACGCGGCTGTTCGAGTCCTGTCCCGGGCGACCTTTGCCGCATGTCTTCTCTCACCTCTCTCACCCTTCACAACTCTGTACACTATCAATAAAGGTCACTCAGGCCCAAAAACCTTTAAAAAAAAATTTCGAGAACACCTGCAGACACTTCAGGGGTTAAATGACGTTTCCTGCTGGATAAAACTGGTGATGTTAAAAAACACACAGTAGTGGTCAGAGACAGCCAAGTCAACAACAGAGGACTCACTGATGGACAGGGTGTGTCCACTGATGTGAGTTGGCTGCATGACATGTTGGTTAAAATCCATATAAGTAAGAATATTTAAAAAATCTGTAGATAAAGGGTCTTAAAGGTTATCCATATGTAGATTAAAATCACCAGCTAAAATTATCCTTTCAAAGGAGATGTGCAAAATTGATAAAAACTCTGAAAATTCTTGAATAAAAAGTGCACTCTTTTTAGAAGGCCTATAAATTGTGACACATAAAATCTGAGGAGTGCTAAAACAGTTGCATTATATTCAAAAGTAAAATAGTTATCAAATAAAACTGGTTTGGCAGAAGATGTTGATGAACGTATAAAAGCAGTTCCGCCTCCCCTTTTGCTACTCCTCGTAGAATAAGTAAAGTTAAAATTTGGTGGGGAGGCCTCTGTAAGAACAACAGGGGCATCTGCACTCAGCCAAGTTTCTGTTAAAAATAAACAATAAAGATTATGGTCTAAAATCAGATAATTTATTCTAAAAGTTTTGTTCAGCAGTGAACGAACATTAAAAAGTGCCATATTAATAGTGATTGGAGATGGAGTGACTGAATGATTTACTGGAAATTGGGCTTATGGTAACTTTTTAAGACTATTGGGGTTGCATTTGTTCGGTTTATGATTTTTAGTCTGCTCTCTGCTGATAATAACAGGTATGAATGATGTAGAACAAGGTCCAAGTCCAGTATGTGAGTTACTGTTAAAATCAGGGGTGAGTTTGTAGGAGCAGGGACCATTTGCACATCAGGATGTGACGGAGGGAGCAGAGAGGACAGGGGCAGCTGGGGCCAGCGTGGTAGACAGGGGGGGCATGCCAGGCTCAATGCCAGCATGCGGGTGCCCTGTCTATTAAGATGGAGACCATCTGGTCCAAACAGGTGCTTCCTGCCCCAAAAAATGTTAAAATTGTCTTTAACACCAATATTGTGAACAATGGTGGCAGAGGAGAGCCAAGTATTCAGAGATAAAAGTCTGCTAAAATGGCCAATTCCTCTGCCGACAGGGGTAGTGGGGCCAAAGATAAAAACAGAGACGTGTGTTTTTAAAACACACATCCAGCTTACTCTCTTCTTTTCCCACAAGATACAACATTGTTGTTTCAAATTTATGAATACACTTTTCCATGGATTTTATAGTGACTGTATATAAGGGTATATAAGGCTGGCCAACTGGATCAGAGTAGTTAGTGGGGTGTAGAGGTGTAGATGTCAGTATCTATCAAATGTCATCTAAGGAAGCAAGATGTGCATGCAGCATAGGTGGCCAAAGCTCACTGATGCACATGTGAATAGACAGCTGGCTTTAGTTGCTAAAGAAGTGTATGCTGCTTCTGATAAGAAAGTTTGTTGTGTTTGGACTTGCATGGCTCCAAAACAGTCAGGATACCCATGCTTGCCCTTGCCCATTACCGGAGGAGGGATTAATGGGGGCATGAGCATACTGAACCTACAGAGAAATAAAACAAAATGGCCAGCCAAAACATGTTTTCTTTTATGTCACATGGATGGCATGATTTGATGTGTGCGTCATTTACGTGAATGACACACCCTTTCAGACATTTTTCAGATGACTTTGGCCTCTTTCAGCAAGGTAAATATGCCCTACATCAAACCAAAATTGGTCCAGGAATGCTTTAAGAAACACATTGATGAGTTTAAGGTGTTGGCCTCCAAATTGGCTTAAGGTGTTGGCCTCCAAAATCCACAGATACCAATTCAATTGAGAGTCCATGGGATGTGTTGGATGAAACACGTTTAAACCTCATCTTAAAACTTGTAGAATTGAAAGCATCTTTTGCAAACACCTTGGTGCGAGATACCTCTAGTGGATTCCATGTCTCAATGGGTCAGGAGTGTTTTGGAACCAAAAGTGGTTGGGAACCACTGTCATAGGACGTCTAACTTTCATCACCAAATGACCAGTTTATCATTAAATATGGATGCTTATTTATTATCAGATTAGACAGGGAAAATGTAGCAAAATTATGTACTGCATTCATTTTTTTTGATTTAGCCTCTTGTTTTACAATATACCAACATACGAGTAACAGTAAAAGTAGCTTCACCTTGTCTGGTGGTCTTGAAGTTGAAGGACTGGAAACCCGCAGTGAGAGCTGAAGAGTCAATGACATCAACACCATAGTCACTGTGGTTCTTCCTGTACAACATGACGGCCACAACGAGGATTACCACAGCAACAATTCCTGCTCCAAGGCCTGAGTACAGAGGCACATCGATGGAGCTCTCCACATCTGTAAAACAAAAACAGAAAAGAGTTCTCATATAAAAGTAGACTTTACTCCATTTTAAACAAAGCAGTGTTTTTAATATGAACATTTAGCTTAACTCATGCTTTAATTCTTTCCGGTTTTTATTTGTTTGTACTGCTATGTTAAGGTAAAACTAGTGTGTTTATGTGTTTACAAAAGTTGTGAAATATGGATGACTTTAGGGTGACTTGAAGTGAGCTAAAGTCTGTGTTTCAAAACGAAGTAAAAATCTGGGGGTGTAGACTCAGAGGAAGGAAAACATGCATGACCTCTGGAGATCATCATCTTCTCTGCTTGTGGTGTACATTAGCTCAAGGAAGCAGAGCTCACCTGAGCTGAAGAGTGGGTGGCTAAGTTGCATTCTCCATTGTACATAATACAGTTCAACTGTGTGGAGTAAAATCATAGATACTTAGTTTGCTGCATTTATTTTGATATTTAGTCTGAGAAAAACAAAAGTATAAAATCTTTCCTTTCTAAAGCCACTCCACTGAGCTGAACGATGCGGCTCGGTGCAGTCCGGTCCACTTTTTTTGTCTGTTTCCATTGAAAAAGTGGCCCATTCAACAGGCCTGTACTGGTTTATTATTGGCCCCCCTTCAGTTGTAGGTCCATAGTACAATGGTCCGGGACATCTAGGGTGGAGCTACTGGTCTCACACAACACAGGCCTTTGGTTTGGTGAATGAAAAACATCACAGCTTGCAACAAGCACAAGACAAACACCAGTGCTGTTGTTTCATCTCACCTCATTGTACATTGAATATGTTTCTCTTCACCACACTGAGTCCACCTTAACACTGAAGTAAGGTTTGTGTAAGGAAATAACCAAAAACTAAGCACGAGCTCCTGTCTTCAAATATTTATTGTTTTATTGCGTCACGATTCTCGCTGCGCTAGTATGACGACGTGGTACAACCCCACCCACCCAGTGAGAGTCCAGCTGGTGGTGGAAACGCTCTCCTGAATACACTGGACCATAAAATAGCGGACTGGACCGCACTGTTCTGCCCAGAAGAAACGAGGCTTAAGGGTCTATGGATTCACTGGCCACTTTATTAGCTACACCTGTTCAACTGCTTTTAAACATGGTGACGACGACTTGTTGAAGTAAGAACTGAGCATTGGAATGTAGAAGAAAGACTTAACTGACTGAAGAGGGGTGCTCTTTGGCATTTCAGAAACAGCTGATCAATGCAGATTTTCCTATACACCCCTCAGGCTTACAGAGAATTATCCAAAGAGAAAATGTCCAGTGTCAAGCAGACATGTGGACAAAATGCCATGTTGATGACAAAGGGAAAACTAGCCAACTGGTTTGAGATAGGAAGGCAACAGTCGCTTAAATAACCACAACCAAAATGTGCAGAATACCATCTCTGTATGTACAATATGTTGAACTTAGAAGCAGATGGACTGCAGCAGCAGAAGACCACATTGGATGCCACTGGTCAGCTAAGATGAGAAAAACTGATGGTGCAATTTACAGCGACTCAGTGTGGATCACTCCTGTCAGGTGTCAGCAGGTGGTGGTGATGTAATGGTGAGGGGGGACATTTTTTGGTGCTCTTTAAGCCCTGTAGCACTAATTGAGCATTGTTTAAAGAATAACTAAACCCCAAAACAACTTTTTTTTGCTTCTAAACTGTATAAATAGGTCTTTACCAATGCAATCTTTCAGTTTCTGGGGATTTTTTTAATTCTACACTTTTTGGTCAAAAAACGTCTTAGTGCTGCCCTCTTAGGGTTGAACTGTGGCTACTGCATTTGAATTTTGTGATTGGTGGAGAGCGGTACATCTTTACGTCAAAGGCATTGACTGTGTCACAGGCATTGTCTCACAGACATGCCCCGTGGGTTTGGGTATAAAAACTATCAGACATACCGGCCCTGTGGCGAGTGTGGAGTTGGATTGCGTTTTTCAGGTCACCATTATTATCACATTAGCACTTAGTTAGCACAGCTAACATACTGTTTTGAACGTTAGCTTATGTTAGCATTACCACTCAGAGACCGAACCCATCCTGTCTCTCTCTCCCTCAGCAGCAGTGCCAGCCTCGGACAGAGCTGACTCAGCGCCTTTAGACAGCGGCTTTAATTGATACGGCTCGCGGCCACTGGGCTCCATAAAGCCTCCCTCTACTCCTCTATCTCCGGTGACGACGGAGGAGATCCGCTGAGGGCGTCGAGCCAGCGCCGGCCTTGGGCGCTGAGGCAGAGGGAGACAGGAGGAGTCCAGTCTCTGAGTGGTAATGCTAACATAGGCTAACGTTCAAAACAGATGAATGTTGATCAGATCAATCAGTCACAAAACTGCCAACGTCACTTTGGTCACTGTCCATGTTTCAGTGTCAGATTAAGCGAGCTGTCACCATGTCCATCTTTATGACCACACTGAACAAATTATCTAATAGCTACTACCTGAAGGATACTGCACCAGGTCCATTCATCCATATATTGTCCAAAACTGCTTATCCATGCAGGGATGCTAAAGGTCACACAACTCAAATCATTTCAAAATGTTTCTTTGAACAGGACAGCGGTTTCACTGTACTCCATTGGCCTCCATAGTCCACAGATCTCAAACCAATGTAGAAGAATCAGCAGCAACTGATACTATCAAGTTAAGTAGACCAAAACCATCTAGTATGAAATCTAGTTGAATCTATGATACAAAGAACTGAGGCATAGACAAAAGAGAGTTCAGCTGAGTGTATACCTAATCAAGTGTCGTAAATAAAATAAAAAGTAAAGAAAACCTTCGATCTCTATCAGGTCTTATGTGTAACCTAAGCATGACCCCCGATTGACAACACTGTTACAATACCAACAATTTCATAAAAGAACCACTTTTAGTAACAATTAATTTAATTTCAACCAGATTTTGATCCAAGTTTAAGCATTCGTACATGTTATCCTATACTGAATACTTCGGTCAAGTCTGGCTCTTGACTTTGACCTGTCCTAAATCTGTTGTTCCGCATATCTAAGGTGATTGCTCTGTTTTTTTATTCAGTTCAGTTCAAGCTTCAGCGGCAGGACCAATGATTTCAGCTGACTCTAGCATACTTGGGTACTCAGTACAACACATACTAGTTGACTCCGTGATCACATAGTGCTGTTGCTGTAAAGCATCACATCTAATTGTACTTGAACATTTAGTTCCATTGTTTGACTCAGTAATATAGAAAGAAATATCCTTCTTTTCAGTTTTGTTGCTAATAACAGTTAGCCTAGTCACTGATCACAACAATGAACAAACTGCACTGGTTCTCCTACTTAAAACTAAAACCCAGTAAAGTTGGATGAAACACAGCAGTAGGCCTATCGTGTCAGATTATACTGCTTTATGCTGCTACACCTACAATCATTGGAAAAACAAAGTAGAGCCTTGTTGCATCTCCAGGATTTAAATGGGGTTGCTGTAATGCACTGGTTTCCAAATGCACATGATTAATTAATCGTGAGGTGGTCATCTCTTTTAAAGCAGGAGATTAGGTCTGGAACATAGAGGAGTGTGCTAAAACAATGTTAAGAAGGAAAACCTTAAAGCAGCAACTGGGAAGGTTTTTAGACAGAGATGCCTGCAACTCCTTCACAACAATGTATGAACAGATAAAACTGTAATGAAAAGGACTGCTGCTAAGGGTAGTTCAACAGTCTGATGAATCATGGGTTGTGCTTAGTTTGCTTTTGTCCATGGCAATACATGTAGTATTCCTATCATGTTATTTGGAAGCAGTCATTTACTTTCTTTGAAGAAATCTATTCTGAAAAATGAAAGCGTTTCTAAGTCTTCCAGATGAAAAAGGATTGCCATTAATCAAGACCCACAAAGAGTGAAAAGGTCATGAAGTAAGTTGCTGGAGACAAGTATGCTATTATGTAGATGTTCAAGGGCAAACACTGTCAGGAGTAGGAATGCATTACGCTGGCTCTGACATGAAACAAAGGCAGAAAGGTGGAAAGATCGAGCAACCCTGTGCTTTATCTCTGAAAGCTTGTGCAATAAAGGATGAAAACAAATAGCCATGTATTCCATGGCTCTAAGATGTTACATAGAAAACCTTGAAAAAGTATTGAACTTTTTTAATATTTTGCCACATTACAACCACAAACTATGTGTTTTATTGTGATTTTATGTGATAAACTAGCACAAACTGGTGCATTATCGTGAAATGGAATACAAATATTTGATAGTTCTCGGATTATATTTATAAATAAAAATCAACATAGTGGGCATCTCTCTAAGTCAGTGCTTTGTGGAACCACCTTTCTGCAAGTCTTTTAGGCCATGTCTCTACAGACTTGTAGCTCAGGTTTTATGTTTAGGGCTGTTTTTGTTGTTGAATGGTGAACAGGGTTAGGGTAAGGGTTAGGGGTTAGGGTTAGGCTCTACTCTTTTAAATCTTTTTAGTTTTACTACAGGAACCTTTTCCAAGAACCAGGGTCGTTTCTGAGATCAAGGTACAACAGGTTACCAGAGCTTTACCCTAGAAAGAGCCCCTTGAAGGTAATTGGGTAATAGGGTAATCAGATGTTTACATGCATCTCCTCAGTATTTGATAGCATTGCCTTGGAACTGACTCGGGCCAAACGTTTCAGGTTTCCTTCTCACTATAGTTTGCTGGAGTTCTGGCCCATTTCTCCTGACACAACCGGTAGAACAGGGTCAGGTTTGTAGGTCGCCTCGCTGCACATGCCTTTCAGATCTGCCCACAGATTCTCTCTAGGGCTGAGATCAAGGCTTTTTGATGGCTGGTCCAGAACACTGACTCTGTTGTTCTTCAGAACCTCTGGAACCACTCTGGCTGGATGCTGTGGACCATCATCCATCTGGACCCATTTGGACCCAATCTTTATTTTCCTGACTGATGTCTTTAGATTTTGCTTCAATATTTCTACATAATGATCTTTCCTCATGATGCTGATGATC
Source organism: Valencia hispanica (assembly GCA_963556495.2). NCBI lineage: Eukaryota > Metazoa > Chordata > Actinopteri > Cyprinodontiformes > Valenciidae > Valencia > Valencia hispanica. Next base: position 1,146,590 of record OY747704.1, read on the forward strand.
ATAATTGTGTAACAGATGAACACGGGACCTTTAGCATCTGGAAGTTGGGCCCAAGGATGAACCAGACTGGTGCAGCTCCATGATTATCTTCCTGATGTGTTTTTTTATTTCTCTTGTTAAACCAGAAAGAAGGTATGTATATTTCTTTCATTATTGAGGCTTTTAGCAAATAGTAATCATTTTGGTAATTCTGAACTGAAACAAGAAGTTTGGTCTGATTTAACTTCAGACAGTGAGAATAAAAAGATGAATGTGCTTTTTTTATTTGGTGTATGTAAACGTCCGGTTTCAACTGTACCTGGAAGGTTTGGATGAGGTTTTGGATGTAAAGAGAGCGCTAAGCATTTCAAAGTGGTTAAATTTTTACATTTCAGTCATTTCACTATAAATTCATCTACAGTTCATGTTTAACTTCAGGCAAAAGAGCAAATAAATCCTTAACTGTAAGTAATATTTTAGCGTTTTAAACTATTTATTTTCTGAAGAAGAAATGAAAACAAACACAATCCCAGTGAATAATTAATGGCTTTAAAAAAAGGAGGCACTGCTGCTAATGTGTCATTTAGGAGAATGCCTTTCAGGGTTACAAGCATCCTCTAACTTGGAAGTGATTATCATTCAGTTTGACAGTGTAAACACTGTAAAATAATCACAAGTTTATGGCTGGAACAGCTACTGTAGCTGACTCTCCTTATGCCCACCCTTCTGTTGCTCCAAAAGGAAGAGATAATGGAATTCTGTATCCGCAAAGTTCCTTTAATATTTGTAACAGTTCCACCTTTCCATGAACTTTGTCTTAATTTTATATAAGTTATACTGTGTAGTCACTGACCATGCTTCACAGCTTTTATTTTTGCTACAGGAGTCTCTCTCGTACTCTCAGCAGCTGAATGAGAACTTGGTGGGCACTGTAGCAGTGGGAGGAGTTATCCCTCTCAACTCCATAGAGGAAACACTGACTAACACATGTCAAAAAAATACGTTTGAAGGAAAAAAACATTTGGAATCTCATAGTAAGAACATTTCCCTGTATTCAGCTCCATTTACCTTCCCATTTACTCTGTCAGAAAAGCTTTGCCACAGCATGATGCTGTCCAAGTCAAATTTCTCTGTACAGATTATTTGTTCAAGATGAAGTATAATATTTAGTGTAAGACCTCACAAAGTTCAATTTTTATCACACCTTAGTCCAAGTTTTCTGTGTTCCATCCATTGCTTCATACAAACTGCTAAATTGACTTTTTATTATTCACTACTTTGTTTTTGTCTTACACAGAATATACCAACAAAATATGTTGTAGCTTGTTGTAGCACTGTAGGAAAATGTGAAAATTTTCAACAGGTAGAAATATTTTTGCAAGCTACTACATTGCATACTATTCAAGCTGCAAACAAAACCTTTATGAACATCCTTTGTGCCTACTGATCTTTAGCCAGTGGCTGTTTTTCCACAGAAAAGAAAACCAGACTGCAGGTAGGCTAGAGCCAGTGGTCAAACGTTGACCTGTGATGAAACAGGCGAAATGAAATTGATTCAGAGCACTTCTTGCCAGATGATCAGGCGCCAGAGTCCAACATAAAGCACTTCTTGTTATCATTCAACCTATCCTTAAAGCCTGCCAGCACAGCAGTAGGCAGGATTGTTATACTAAATTGGTGAGCTAATGAAAATACTCAAGCTACAGTAGGGGCTGACAATCACTTAACCGGGCTGAGTCCGCCGTGTGATTGAAAGGTGCTACAGAAATTGCAGGACAGCACCGTAAATTGGACAAATTAGCTCATTTGCAATGATCACAGCCCATTAATCCTTCACAGCGCAGCACATGTTCACTTGTCACAACCAATCTATCTCCAAGTTCAAAGTAGAAACACAGCTGTGATGTCACGGTTGTCATAAAAAGTCAGTCTCTGAATAATGACAGGAATGTGTAATGAGTGTTTGGTGGGTTAAATCAGGAGTTGCTCAGATCAAGGTGAACTAAACGGTGGTAATTGGTGATGTTTCTATTTCAAGAGTGTGTGCTGGGAGAGTGCAAACAGAACCACCACTCTTCAGGGTTTTTTCTGCCAGCTTTAGATTTAAATAATCTCCAGCCCTCAGATTTCAGGTCAAATTACACATAAGTGACAGGTAAGGGGTGGGGGTAGTAGAGAGGAAGATTAAAGTAACCCACAGAGGAACACTCACTTTGAGGTTTAACATCATGTAGCAGCTTTCGATCTGCAAAGACAGAGAGATAGAATAAGACAAAAAGGGGAGGAAGTGGTGATTAAAGTGCAAGCCACTGTGAAGTGACTAACAAGTGAGGACTCAAATGCAGAACCCTGAGTAGAAAGAAGCTCATCTGCTGACTGAGCTCACAAAGAATATATAGAAACTGATCATGGGCAGGGAGACATCGTTACTGTCCTCACATACTGCAGATCAAGGTGGTGAGATGCTGTTGGGAGTCTGAAATTCCTCCCCCAATCCAATCAGGGGACTGATCACTTTGAAAGAGGGTCAGAAGAGATTGAAATCATTGTCTTTATGATAATGGAAGTTACTTGAAAAGAAAACAGTACAGTTGTCATAACTTTTTTGTCAAAATTACTCTGAACAGGGGCGTCGCGTGGCGCAGTGGTTTAGGACAGGCGCCCCATGTTCAGAGGCCTTAGCCCTCGATGCAGCTGTCCGGGGTTGGACTCCGGCCCGAGGACATTTGCCGAATGTCTCTACCTCCACTTCTCTCCCCTTTCTGTAACCTGTCCACTATAAATAAAGGCCACTGTGGCCACAAAACCTTTAAAAAAAAAAATTACTCTGAACAAGCAAGGACATATTTTACTAAAATATTTCCATCTGTAGGGATAGTTTTCCCCAATCATCAAGAAACTCAAAGTGTCAGGTTATGTTACAGTTCAGAAGGCTTCAGGATGTTCAAGAATGTCCGGCAGGTTGCAAGATGGGATGTAACAACCTGTATATGTCCTTGTGACAAGCAGGAACCTCTGTCCAAGAAGGACAGACTAAAAGTGAAGAGGTCCAAGGACGGACATGGAAAGAATACTGTAAAGTTCTGAGAAATTCTATTTCCAACTGTTTGGGAAATAGTAACTGGATCATAACCAATACTGCTGTCTCATAGCAACATTGAAGCATCCTAATACAAGTGTGAATGTGGATACACATGTATGCAACAGTAGAATGATCCAAAGGAACAGCAAATGCACAATATAATGAATGAAGAGGTATACATCAAGCTGTTGCAATGGCAAAGTCAAAGTAGAGGCCTAGTTGTAGAGGGACATTGAGAGAAATGAATGCCCACAATCTGGATTACAGGTGAACCTAAGGAGAGGAAATCATGAAAATTTCATAAACATCAGTACGACTTTGACTGAACAGAAAAATAAAATGATACATTTTGTTTATTTAGATTTAGAAAATACTCTTAAAGATTATCAGCTCACATCTAAAGACTTGGGTTAACAGTGTTTTAGTCTCAGACAAAAGATTATATAAACGCTGAATCTTGTAGGGACACTATTTATAAGACTACACCTAGGCTATTTTAGCTTCCCGCAAAATTCCTCCCATTATACTCAGCATTTTACAGTTTCTTTATGTGCAAATGTTGTAGCATTCTTTGCCAAGATTGATGTCAAATAAAGAATTGCATTCAAAGTGGGTACTGTATCAACAAGTAACTAGTTAACTCATCTTTTTAATGCAAGGTGTTTATGGTGTACCACTTGCTCCATGCAGATGCACAGATAGCGCTGGTTTGTGACTGTATTCCAGGGGGCAAGATTGGCATACACTTTATAATACATGGCCCATTTCTAGGCCATTTTTTAGCCATGCAAAACAAATATTGTATTTATTGTGTATAGACCCTGCCAGGCTCCATAGGTGGCTACAAAACTGTTATTTATAAATATGACACCTATGTTTATAGCCTACTTTCCCGCAGGACCACAAAAAAAGAAATATGTGTGGCAAGGTGCAAGACAATATCATGAACAGGACTTGAACCCACCATCATCGTGGATGTAATCCTGCCTATTAAACATTGTGCCATAGCAGCAAGGTACAACTCCAAACAGCCAGGGTACAGTATGAAGCGGACAGGACCCCCACACGGTCACAAAGTTGAATAAAAGGAGGGAACAGATTACGACTCCGTTACGACATATTTTTACCCCTCAAAAATTATTTCTGCACCTGACCCCTGCCGGGCTCTGTAGCTTCGTGCTTTCACTTTTGTGAGAACGGCTTTATAGGTTGTTGGTTGTTTAACGTTACTATGACTACACTAGGACTTGCGATAATATCAAACATGTTTGATTCTAAAGACTAGAGAAAGACTGTCATAAATCGGGTCGCCAACTGCAGATTATTAGCTTACATTTAACGATCAATTTCAATTCAATTCAGTTTATTTATATAGCGCCAATTCAAAACAGATGTCATCTCAAGGCACTTAACAAGAAGTCATTTCAATACATTTATACAAACATTCCAATCAGTTAAAAAGTTTCCTATTTAAGGAATCCCAGGAGATTCCGTAAGTCATTGGCGTGAGGTTGGGCCCCGTTGATGCAGACTTTCCAACCACAGCAATTCTTCAGCAATCCCTCATACTGAGCAAGCATGTAGCGACGGTGGAGAGGAAAAACTCCCCTTTAACAGGAAGAAACCTCCAACAGAATCAGGCTCAGTAGGAGCGGCCATCTGCCACGACCCTCTGGGGGTTTGAGAAGACAGAGCAGAGACACAGAAGGAACAGAAGATCTGATATAAGAGAACTTTCTATGTTACAGAAAGTAAAAAGTTGATAACAGGACACGGAGGATGTTCAGTTACTGGGAGCATCATCCCAGTCGATGCCCCCCGTCCAACAGGGCATTGCAGCCAAGCAGGATACCAGACCAGGTATATCTTCTATGGAGAGAAAAACACTGAGAGAAAACAAAGTTAACAGTCGAAATAACAGAATGTACTGTAATACAACTGGAGAGTCGTAGGAGAAAAGGAAGTAGCAGAGTGAAGAAAATTGGTAAGTCTGTCCTCCAGCAGTCTAAGCCTATAGCATCATAACTACAGAGCTAGATCAGGATGACCTTAGCCACTCTAACTATAAGCTTTATCAAAAAGGAAAGTTTTAAGCCTGGCCTTAAAAGTAAACAGAGTGTCTGCCTCATGGATTAAAGCTGGGAGCTGGTTCCACAGGAGAGGAGCCTGATAACTAAAAGATCTGCCTCCCATTCTACTTTTAGAAATCCTAGGAACTACAAGTAAACCTGCAGTCTGAGAGCAAAGTGCTCTGTTAGGAACATAAGGAACAATCAGATCTCTGATGTATGATGGAGCTTGATTATTAAGGGCTTTGTATGTAAGAAGAAGGATCTTAAATTCTATTCTGGATTTAACAGGGAGCCAATGAAGGGAATCTAAAACAGGAGAAATGTGATCTCTCTTTTTAATATTCATCAGATCTCTTGCTGCCGCATTTTGGATCAACTGAAGGCTTTTAATGGCATTTTGTGGACTTCCTGATAGTAAAGAATTACAGTAGTCCAGCCTTGAGGTAACAAATGCATGGACTAGTTTCTCAGCATCACTCCTGGACAGGATGTTTCTAATTTTAGCAATATTCCGGAGGTGAAAGAAAGAAATCCTAGAAACCTGTTTAATATGGGATTAAATTGTCACGTCTTGGTCAAAAATAACGCCGAGGTTCTTTACGTTATTACTGGGGGCCAATTTAATCCCATCCAGATGAAGGGATTGACTAATCAGTTTCTGTTTTAGAACTTCTGGTCCAAAGACAACCCTGTGAAACTCCACAAGTAACCCTTGGGAGTGAAGAAGATTTATCCTTTAGATGAACAAACTGGAATCTATCAGACAAATATGATTTAAACCAGCCTAGGGCTGTTCCTTTGATCCCTGCAACATGTTCAAGCCTTTCTAAGAGAATATTATGATCGACTGTGTCAAAAGCAGCACTGAGATCTAACAAAACCAGAACAGACACCAGTCCATTATCCTTCACCAGTGCTGTTTCAGTGCTATGATGAGCTCTAAAACCTGACGGAAACTCTTCAAACAGCTCTTTACTGTTTAGATGCTCACAGACTTGATTAGCAACAATTTTCTCAAGGATTTTGGATAAGAAAGGAAGTATAGATATAGGTCTGTAATTCTTGATCAAGGGAAGGTTTCTTGAGTAAAGGTTTAATTACAGCTATTTTAAATTCTTGTGGTACGTATCCATTTACTTAGGATAGATTCATCATATCCAAAATGGGGCCAGGAACCAAATGGAACACTTCTTTAAATAATTCGGTTGGGATTGGGTCCAACATACAAGTTGAAGGTTTAGATGAGGCTAATATTTTTGATAATTCCAAAAGCTCGACTGAATCAAAACAGCCTAAGCACAAATTAGGTTCTACAGTTCTTGCCGATGCTGTCTCATTTACTGAGGAAGAAGTAATCATGTTTGGGAGGATGCCAATGATTTTACCTTTAATAGAATTAATTTTATCTATGAAGAATCCCATAAAATCATCACTGCTAAGAGCTGGGGGAATAGTTGGCTCAACAGAGCTATGACTCTGTGTAAGTTTGGCAACTGTACTAAAAAGAAACCTAGGATTGTTTTTATTCGCCTCAATTAATGATGAAAAATTTGCTGTTCTAGCTTGTTGAAGGGTCTTTTTATACAGCAGTGGACTGTTATTCCAGGTTAAATAGGAATCCTCTAGATGTGTAGAGCGCCATTTTCTTTCCAACTTCCTATTATTCTGCTTTAAAGTATACAACTCTGCGTTAAACCAAGGAGTCAGCCTCCTATGGCTAGCCACTTTCTCTTTTAAGGGGGCTACACTATCTAATGCCAAACGCAATGAGGACGTAACGCTGTGAACCAGACCATCAATTTCTGAAGGGTTAGAGATAGAATTGCTGCCATCCACTTTGTTACTCTTAGACACTGAGGAAAGTAAGAATGGAACATATTCTTTAAAAATTGTTACAGCATTGTCTGATAAAGCTCTACTATAATGAAATTTTCTTTCAGATTTAAGATGGTCAGTTAAAGTAAATTCAAAAGTTATCAAGAAGGGTCCACAAGGGAATGGGGCTGGTGGATGTCGGCTTGGTGGGTCGGCCGCCCGGTTCATCGGTTTGATCCTGGTCTGGGCAGGTACGTCGCCGGAGTTTGGGCTGCGGGGGCCTCCGATGTGCAGGTGGCGCTGGGGGCCTCCTTTGCTGGCGAGGAGGCTATTGCTAACTAGCAACAGGTGCTCTCCCCCTATGAGGGCACTTGGACGGGGGAGAGGGGTGTGCTGGAGGGGGGGTTGGGCGAACTCAACCTGGGTGTCTAGTGTCTTTTGTGTTCTGATAGTAGAGCGAATGTCAGGGTGGGTTTAGTTCTCCTTCTGGGATGGGGCTGGGGGGACTGCCTTGGGGTCCGTGGGGCTTGGTGGTGCTGTGGCCATGGGCCCCGGGTTGAACTTGCCATGGCCTCCCTCCCCTGGTGGATCCCGGTGAACAGCGGTGCCTATTAGGGTCAGTGGGGGAGCTGGCTCTCTGGGAAGACATTTTGTCTCCCAGTCCTTCCCTCCCCATCCCTGAACACCTCTGTCCACCCGCTCCATCAGTTTATCACTCCTATAGGGTCTTGGGACATGGGCATATCACTCGGGTGCGAGGAGGGGTTTCCCTCCTCGCTATCTCGTGGGGTCCTGGGTCCCAATTTTAATATACAACTTAGACACTCCCACTTATAACATTTTCATGCGACACACATGTAGGGACTTTGGGGTGGGCACACTTTTCGGCATCCAGAGGGGGAGCGGTTCAATCAGCTCCACCTCTGATGCCGGTGCCCACTGTTAAACCACATGTAGACACTGAAGGCTCGGGTGGGGTATGGGGGATGTGTGGCTGCCTTCCCCACATCCCACTCCTCTGTTTTAAATGCACATTATAATTACACGCAGCAACACCATACTCGAGCGGGAGGATAGAGGCTAGGGGTCTTCTCACACCCCTGTTCGCTACGGGCCATCAGGGGTTGGGATCCGGAGGAGGAAGAGGGGGTCTGGTGGGGTCCTAGGCTGTTGGGCTGCTTCGCCACTGTGGGGCCCTTGGCGGTCTGCTTGTCTCCGTCCTAGAAGGTAGGGGTCCATCTCCCGGGTTTCGGGGCTGGTGGCTCTAATGGGGCACTGGTACCTGGACCTGGGAGCTTGAAGTGTGTATGGGGTGTGTGAGTGAGGGTACAGCGTCATTTCTTGGGTGTCTTGGTGAGTTAGTGAGAATGTATGTGTTTAAGAGGGAGGGAACGTATGACTGTGTCTGTATGTCTTTGTCTACCTGTCAGGTTGGGTCTTGGGCTGCCCTCTAGCCTGGCGCACCTCAGGCCTTACATTTAATGGGGGCCAATACCTTCTAGCTAGTTTTATTTGTCTCCTTACAGTCCATGTACTGTTCTCCATCTTGGCCCAGAGATAAGTTTATGACGCTATCTCTTACTTGAGCGCCCTGGAGTAAGGGCCACCTCCCTTTCTGAACAAAACCTCATCTCCCCTTTCGCAGGGAAAGCTGTCTGTTTGTCCCTGATTCCCTTCGTGTTAATTGTGTCGATTAAATTTAACATATTATTGGTTTTCTAATATCTGTAGTAGTTAGTTGCATGCTTTAGAATAGATGGGAATTATTGATGAAATGTTTTGACTGTAAGGTTGATCTATTTTCTTAATAAATTCCCCTTAGCTTAAAGAGAAGTTTTCTGTGATTAAATGGTGTATGTTGGAGAGTATGTGATAAATGCAGTCTGTTCTTTTGTTTAACTTTGTGTGTCAAGAATAAGGGAAGTAACTTTTTCTGTGGGGGTAAGAACTTTCTTAAGGAAATGTGCTTATAAGGAACTGACTTTGCAAAAATATGCTGTGCAAACAGGATGCACCTACAAACCGTTAGAAACAGTTCTGCTGTGTGTTGTATGGTGATAAGATAAGACTATGTGGGTGTGGTAAAACGGTTCATATGTGTGAATAAATAGAAGCTGGGATTCTCAACATCTTTGAGACTCTGCTGGAATGGAACTCAGACTGGTTACTGCACGGTCTCGCTCAATTGAACAAACACATCTCCTCTGTGCATGCTTTCCTTTCTAGGTGACCTGTGAAGCTAAAAAAACTAACATTTCTGGTGCCGTGACCCGGAGTCTGGTGGTCCTTGGAAAACATCACTGACATCCTTACGGAAATGTCTGATCTGCTAACAAACGATCCTGAAAAGTCAGCCATGAGAACTATGCTAATGCAACACCAAATTGCCTTGGACACTCTATTCGCGTCAGAAGGGGGACTGTGTACAGTGATTGGAGAACATTGTTGTACTTAAATCCCATGTACACATGATAATTGGACTCTCATCCATGACAAAGTGCGAGGACTTGCTGATTTCCTGAAGTCACAAGAATCACAAACTGTTCCCTGGGACTTTATGTCATGGCTGACCACAGGACGTTGGTATCGGGTTCTGTTGAAAGTTGCAATGCCTTCTATTGTCATTCTGATTCTATTTTGCTTATATGTGTCCTGTATTTTACCATGTATTAAACACATGATGGCCAAAATGCTTACCAATACTATGGTCCAATATTCCCTATTGCAGCTACGTGAGGAAGAAACACCTGATGTGAAATAGGAGTATGCTTGTTAAGTTAATTTTAATGAATTCTACAATGTAAACTACTTTCAAGGTAGCCGTTGTATGAAGGATGTTTAAGAGTTAATTTTACAAGTATCTAGTTTTAACAATTACTTTTAAAATTATCCTTTATTTGGGTTACTATTATTTTTGTGACTCTTTGTTGTTTGTCATTTTTATCTTATACATAGGTCTGCTTCATATTTTTTACAGACGGATGTTTTTATTGTTTCTTTTACTAGAGTTGTTAAGACTGCATTTCAGGGGGGAAATGTTGGAGAGTATGTGATAAATGCAGTCTGTTCTTTTGTTTAACTTTGTGTGTCAAGAATAAGGGAAGTAACTTTTAGTGTGGGGGTAAGAACTTTCTTAAGGAAATGTGCTTATAAGGAGCTGACTTTGCAAAAATATGCTGTGCAAACAGGATGGACCTACAAACCGTTAGAAACAGTTCTGCTGTGTGTTGTATGGTGATAAGATAAGACTATGTGGGTGTGGTGAAACGGTTAATATGTGTGAATAAATAGAAGCTGGGATTTTCAACATCTTTGAGACTCTGCTGGAATGGAACTCAGACTGGTGTGTCATTTCTGTTACTGCACGGTCTCCCTCAATTGAGCAAACACATTTCACATCTCCTCTGTGCGTGCTTTCCTTTCTAGGTGACCTGTGAAGCTAAAATAACCTAACAGTGTACACGTATAATTATTGTCCATGGTATCCATAAGTGGTGCCCCAAATATTAATAGATTAAACTTGAACTCACTCACTCTGTGCCACAATAACAGGCTTAAAACTGACCTTTTTGATAAAGCTGATATAGCCAAGGCAATTTTCTTTGTATAGCACACTTTCAACAACAAGGTAATTCAAGGTGCTTTATATGATTAAGTGGTAAAACAAAAATAGCAGTAAAACACAGACAAAGCATATAAAGTAAAAACAACAATAAAGCATGACGCACAAAGATACATCAAGACATTACAAAGCATATAATGTAAAAACAGCATTAGAACAAGAAGAATACACAAAACAACAAGGCATTACTCAAAGGCAACTCTAAACAGATACGTTTTTAGTTGTGATTCAAAAGAACTCAGTGTTTCAGCAGCTTTGCAGTTTTCTGGAAGTTTGTTCCAGATTAGAGGACCATAAAAACTGAAAGCTGCTTCTCCATGTTTTGTTCTGATTCTAGGGATGTTGAGTAGACTGGGAGTAGAGGACCTGAGTGGTCTGGGGGGTTGGTGTAGTAACAGCAGGTCTTCAACATAATTTGGTGCTAACCCATTTAATAATTTATAAACTAATCAAAGTATTTAGAAGTCTATTCTCTGAGCTACAGGGAGCCAGTGTAAGGACTTTAGAACTGGGGTGATGTGCTCTACTTTCCTTGTTCTAGTGAGGACACGAGCAGCAGCGTTCTGGATCAGCTGCAGCTGTCTAATTGACTTCTTAGGCAGACCTGTGAAGATGCTGTTGCAGTAATCAATCCGACTAAAGATAAACGCATGGATGAGTTTTTCAAGGTCCTGTTGCAACATTAATCCTTTAATTCTAGAAATGTTCTTCAGGTGATAGATGGCTGACCTTGTTATTGCCTTAATGTGACCCTGGAGGTTCAGATCTGAGTCCATAACTACACCTGGCCTGATCAGTAGATTCTATCTATATTAACTGGAGCTGTGTGATGACTCCTGATCTTTCCTCTTTAGGTCCAAAAGTAATTACTTCTGTTTTGTTTCTGATCAATTGGAGGAAGTTATGACACATCCATCCTTTGATTTGCTCGATGCATGCACTTAGCGTTTGGATGGGTTCAAAGTCACCTGGTGACATCGTAATGTAGAGCTGAGTATCATCTGCATAGTTATGGTAGCTAATCTTATTGATAGTTATAATCTGGCCTAGTGGGAGCATGTAGATATTAAATAAGAGGGGACCCAGGATGGAGCCCTGGGGCACCCCACGTGTGATTTATGTTTGTTCTGATGAAACGTTTCCTATTTTGGTCCCTGTTCTTTAGGTAAGACTCAAACCAGCCAAGTACTGTACCAGAGAGTCCGACCCAGCTCTCCAGTTGTTCCAATAATATATCATGATCAACAGTGTCAAATGCTGCACTGAGATACAACAGAACCAGCACTGTGGTTCTACCACAGTCTGTATTTATGCGGATGTCATTGAAAACTTTGACGAGGGCAGTCTCAGTGCTGTGGTGAGCACAGAAACGAAGACTGAAAAACATCAAAGCGGTTGGTCGTTGTTATGAAGCTATTTAAAGGAGTCAGGACCTGTAATTTTCTCTTTTCCATGAGAAAAAATTTATGTTATGATTGCCTAACGATTATACACTGCCCGGGAAGCCGATAATTAAAAGTGAAGCGTTTGTTTACCCCTGGGTTCGTCCACCAGCCCACGTGCACGCGCACTCAAATACCCCTCGCCCCTCTCCCCCTCATATTCAGTCGAGCGCCGCCATTACTAAATTCTAGTGATGGAAATTCCAGCTCTTTTTGGAGAGCCAGTTCTTTTGGCTTGTCTCACCATAAAGAGCCGGCTCTTTCGGCTCCTCAGATTTTCTGTTGCGTAAAGTGTATTTATTACCAAAATTATTGCAAAACATTGTGTACCAAATGTACCAAAACAAGCGCGGGGGGAATGAAAAAAAAATAAAACGGCTCCCAATGACGAGCCGGCTCCCATCGTTCACTTCAAAGAGTTACCTCTTAGAGCCGGTTCGTTCGCGACCGACACATCACCGATTCAAAGTACGAACTCGACCATGCAGAAAGTTTCTTCACGCAATGAAGCATGAAGAAGACATATTCGTGTCAGCCTTTTATTTTAATCAGCTAAATCAGCTAAAACAATTTCTGCCAGAAACGTAGTGCACACGTTAGTTGCTCTGTTGTTGACTGCCAGAATCAACATGGAAATATTTTTTCTATTTTTTTTACGCCGGAATCCTTTACGAATTTGGGACAATATCAGGCGAAGTTGGCATCGAAGCTCCGTTTGGAAAAAGGGGCCATTCCAACAATCAGGGACTTGCCTGCAGTTGAAACGGTAAGGCTGTGTTTTTATTGCTCTGCTGTGTGTAACAAACAGCAGCTAACTGCTAATGTGGCTATTGTATGCTAGCGGGAGTAGTAAATATGGGTTAGATATAATGAAGCATTACCTGCGGTGTCAACCCCCCTCCTTCCTGCCACCAATCAACGCGCCCCTCATTTGCATTATTACAATGACCGTCCACGACAGCCAAAGTATCGCATCAGATCTCGCAAGACAATAATGCCTTCAGAAATAAGGGTCAGAGGAGCTCTGTGTTAATTTTTTTCAACTTTTCTTTTTTAGAAGGGCCTGAAAGACTATAATAGAGCGTGGGTATCCAAGATAATACTAGGTTATGACTCCTTCAACTTCTGAAACACAGCTTTTTCAATAATTTTACTGATGAATGGAATATTAGAAATTGGCCTGTAGTTCTGCATTAACGTGTTGTCCAGATTATTCTTTTTTAGCAGTGGTTTAATAACTGCTGATTTTAAAGCCTGGGGGAAGACACCTGACAGGAGAGATGAGTTAACTATTTGAATCAGATCGGTCACAATGACAGGAAAAACTTTCTTAAGAAAAGCTGTGGGTAGGATATCAAGAAAGCAAGAGGAGGAGCTTAATTGGTTAATGATTTCTTCTAGGTTTTTTAGTTTAATTCATGACATTTTGAAATTTTTTCTACATTGGTGTTATTTGGGTATAACATTGTTGGTCGGTTTGGTGCTGCGTTACAGACCGAACGTCTAATTGTTAGAATCTTTCCAGGTAAAAGGTTGGCAAATTCATTGCAGGCCCTGGTAGAGTTTAGTTCAGGGGCTACTGTCACTGGAGGATTAGTTAGTCTTTCCTCTGTTGCAAACAGAGTCCGTGCATTATTAATATTTCTGTTAATTATTTTAGAAAAAAACTATTCCTTAGCTTTTTTTAAAGTTATAGGAGCATGGGGCAGAATGAAGAAACAAAACTCACGAGCGATGGGCCGGCGCTGCAAGTAACTGCAGCCAGCCGCACGGGAGCGCGCACAAACGCTTCACAAAAAAAACATACCTCTTTACAGTGACAAACTTCTTTTTCTTAGTGCCACTTTTTAGTGGGCTGTGAGTCGTCCTTGGTCGTTTCCCAGTTGCAGAAGAATCCATTCTCACAATTGAATCAATGTAGGTCTGCGATCATTTTTCTTCCTCTTTTAAAGCTGTCGAGAGCACACGCGGTGTCAATTGACGTCACACTAAGACAGCGCGGGAAATTCGGGCCCCGAACTGCAGCACATTTTGCAGCACACAGGCAGTTTAAGAAAATGGAACAAAACGTGGGTAGGCTCATTCTTTTTGGTTTATAATGCTCCATCACCTAACAGCATTAAAAAACTGGACATGGATGTTTATTCTATTGACAAATCCTGCCCCATGTTCCTTTAAGTGATATCTGTTCAGTCTCTTTGTAGATCTCACAGTGAACCTGGAGTTGAGTTTTTCGCCATTTTCTCTCGGCTCGTCAACACTCCCTTTTTTCACTACGTACCAGTGGATCGCTTGTCCACGGAGACTTCTTTCTACCTGAGACCACTTTCACTTTAGTCGGAGCAATGGAATCAATAATGTCTGAGATTTTCACGAGGAAATTATCTATCATCTTATTTACTGAGTTTGAGTTGGGAGATGAGGGGGATGTGGTGGAAGGGTAAATACTTTTAAAGGTTTCAACAGAACTGTCCCCGAGAAAACGCTTTTTTACAGTTATCTCACTGTGGCTAGTTTAGCAGAGATGGTACTTTCAAAGAAAACACAGAAATGGTCAGATAATGCAACATAAATTACCGAGATGTCAGATATAGTTAAACCTTTGCTGATAATTAAGTCCAGAGTGTGTCCTTTATTTTGTGTTGGTTGTTTGACATGCTGGGTCAGGCCGAAGTTGTGTGTCACTTAATGTTTTAGCATGTCTATCCTGGGGGTTGTCAGTATGTATGTTGAAGTCCCCCACAATGATTAATTGGTCATAATCTATACATATTACGGAAAGAAGGTAGCTGAAATCATTAAAGAAGTTAGAGTTAAGTTTTGGCGGTTTATATAAACTTAGAAATAGAGCTTTTTTAGGCTCATTTATCTGGGTGGTTAAATATTTAAAAGAGTCAAATGTGCCCAGGGATAGCTTTTTAAAGTTCATTGAGTAGTGAAAGATTGTGGCTACACCTCCACCTCGTCTGTGTTTCCTGCTCTCACTTAAGAAAATTTAATTTGGAAGAGTAGATTCTATCAATACAGATGTCTCATTATTTCTATCTAGCCATGTTTCTGATAAAAAAGAGCATGTATTTTATGTTCAGTGATGAATTCATTGATTAGGAGTGTCTTTCAGCCATTTTCCGTTCTGATTTACTAATTAGTCCCAGACCAATTGATAGCTACAGTTCTTTTGAGCATCTAACCCTTAATTTTCCTCATCCAAGTTGCAAAACATTAAGACCATTTTTGTTTGTGGTTTTGTATCGTCCACCAGGCCCTTACTCTCAATTCTTGGATCAGATCTCACATTTTTTATCTGATATAGTATTAAATACTGATAGGGTTATTATAGTGGGGGACTTCAATATTCATGTGGATACTGAAAGTGATAGCCTAAATGCAGCCTTTAATGCTATTTTAGACTCAATTGGCTTTACTCAAAAAGTACAGGGATCGACCCACTCGGGTAAACACACTTTGGACCTTGTACTGACATACGGTATTGAGTGTGAGGAAATAACAGTCCACCCACATAACCCGGTCCTGTCTGACCACTTCTTGATAACTTTTGAATTTACTTTAACTGACCATCTTAAATCTGAAAGAAAATTTCATTATAGTAGAACTTTATCAGACAATGCTGTAACAATTTTTAAAGAATCTGTACCATTCTTACTTTCCTCAGTGTCTCAGAGTAACACAGTGGATGGCAGCAATTCTATCTCTAACCCTTCAGAAATTGATGGTCTGGTTCACAGCGTTACGTCCTCATTGCGTTTGGCATTAGATAGTGTAGCCCCATTAAAAAAGAAAGTGGCTAGCCATAGGAGGCTGACTCCTTGGTTTAACGCAGAGTTGCGTACTTTAAAGCAGAATACTAGGAAGTTGGAGAGAAAATGGCGCTTTACACATCTAGAGGATTCCTATTTAACCTGGAATAACAGTCTACTGCTGTATAAAAAGACCCTTCGACAAGCTAGAACAGCATATTTTTTATCATTAATAGAGGCGAATAAAAACAATCCTAGGTTTCTTTTTAGTACAGTTGCCAAACTTACACAGAGTCATAGCTCTGTTGAGCAAACTATTCCCCCGGCTCTTAGCAGTGATGATTTTATGAGATTCTTCATAAATAAAATAAATTTTATTAAAATTAAAATCATTGGCACCCTCCCAAACATGATTACTTCTTCCTCAGTAAATGAGTCAGTATCGGAAAGAACTGTAGAACCTCAGTATTGCTTAGGCTGTTTTGATTCAGTCGAGCTTTCGGAATTATCAAAAATATTAGCCTCATCTAAATCTTCAACTTGTATTTTGGACCCAATCTCAACCAAATTATTTAAAGAAGTGTTCCATTTGGTTCCTGGCCCCATTTTGGATATGATGAATCTATCCTTAGTAAACGGATACGTACCACAGGAATTTAAAATAGCTGTAATTAAACCTTTACTCAAGAAACCTTCCCTTGATCAAGATGACTTAGTGAATTACAGACCTATATCTAACCTTCCTTTCTTATCCAAAGTCCTTGAGAAAATAGTTGCTAATCAAGTCTGTGAGCATCTAAACAGTAACGAGCTGTTTGAAGAGTTTCAGTCAGGTTTTAGAGCTCATCATAGCACTGAAACAGCACTGGTGAAGGTTACTAATGATATTCTCATGGCCTCAGATAATGGACTGGTGTCTGTTCTGGTTTTGTTAGATCTCAGTGCTGCTTTTGACACAGTCGATCATAATATTCTCTTAGAAAGGCTTGAACATGTTGCAGGGATCAAAGGAACAGCACTAGGCTGGTTTAAATCATATTTGTCTGATAGATTCCAGTTTGTTCATCTAAATGATAAATCATCTTCACTCTCAAGGGTTACTTCTGGAGTTCCACAGGGTTCTGTCCTTGGACCAATTCTTTTCACCATATATATGCTTCCAATTGGTAGAATCATTAGACAGCATGGGATAAATTTCCACAGCTATGCCGATGATACACAACTATATTTATCCATAAATCCTGATGAACCCAGTCAGTTAGGTAGATTACAGGCATGTCTGGAAGACATAAAAGCATGGATGACCCTAAACTTTTTGCTTTTAAATTCTGACAAGACAGAAGTTGCTGTCTTTGGACCAGAAGTTCTTAAACAGAAACTGATTAGTCAATCACTTCATCTGGATGGCATTAAATTGTCCCCCAGTAATAACGTAAAGAACCTCAGCGTTATTTTTGACCGAGACTTGACATTTAAATCCCATATTAAACAGGTTTCTAGGATTTCTTTCTTTCACCTCCGGAATATTGCTAAAATTAGAAACATCCTGTCCAGGAGTGATGCTGAGAAACTAGTCCATGCATTTGTTACCTCAAGGCTGGACTACTGTAATTCTTTACTATCAGGAAGTCCACAAAATGCCATTAAAAGCCTTCAGTTGATCCAAAATGCGGCAGCAAGAGTTCTGATGAATATTAAAAAGAGAGATCACATTTCTCCTGTTTTAGCTTCCCTTCATTGGCTCCCTGTTAAATCCAGAATAGAATTTAAGATCCTTCTTCTTACATACAAAGCCCTTAATAATCAAGCTCCATCATACATCAGAGATCTAATTGTTCCATATGTTCCTAAAAGAGCACTTCGCTCTCAGACTGCAGGTTTACTTGTAGTTCCTAGGATCTCTAAAAGTAGAATGGGAGGCAGATCTTTTAGTTATCAGGCTCCTCTCCTGTGGAACCAGCTCCCAGCTTTAGTCCGTGAGGCAGACACTCTGTTTACTTTTAAGGCCAGGCTTAAAACTTTCCTTTTTGATAAAGCTTATAGTTAGAGTGGCTTAGGTCATCCTGAGCTATCTCTGTAGTTATGCTGCTATAGGCTTAGACTGCTGGAGGACAGACTTACCAATTTTCTTCACTCTGCTACTTCCTTTTCTCCTACGACTCTCCAGTTGTATTACAGTACATTCTGTTATTTCGACTGTTAACTTTGTTTTCTCTCAGTGTTTTTCTCCCCATCGAAGATACACCTGGTCTGGTATCCTGCTTGGCTGCAATGCCCTGTTGGACGGGGGTCATCGACTGGGCACCAAAATTTCTTAACAGGTGGACAGAACCAAAGTGCATGAATAGAAGTATCCGGTATATTGCTTGTACATTGTAAGCAGGTATTAGACGTCGTAAAACCAATCCTGAACATCCGTTGGCTTGTATAGTGTATTCTGTGAAAGATTTTGTATTGTATTAATTGTAAATTAGGATTATTAGTTATTTTAAAGATTTTTAAACATATCTGAGACCAGAGGTTTTGGTCAAAGCTGAATGATAAATCCACCTCCCATTTTGAAATAGGGAGGGCTATTGATTCATTTAATGTAGATAAGGTAGATAAAGATAAAGATAAATGAGTCAGTATCGGAAAGAACTGTAGAACCTCAGTATTGCTTAGGCTGTTTTGATTCAGTCGAGCTTTCAGAATTATCAAAAATATTAGCCTCATCTAAATCTTCAACTTGTATTTTGGACCCAATCTCAACCAAATTATTTAAAGAAGTGTTCCATTTGGTTCCTGGCCCCATTTTGGATATGATGAATCTATCCTTAGTAAACGGATACGTACCACAGGAATTTAAAATAGCTGTAATTAAACCTTTACTCAAGAAACCTTCCCTTGATCAAGATGACTTAGTGAATTACAGACCTATATCTAACCTTCCTTTCTTATCCAAAGTCCTTGAGAAAATAGTTGCTAATCAAGTCTGTGAGCATCTAAACAGTAACGAGCTGTTTGAAGAGTTTCAGTCAGGTTTTAGAGCTCATCATAGCACTGAAACAGCACTGGTGAAGGTTACTAATGATATTCTCATGGCCTCAGATAATGGACTGGTGTCTGTTCTGGTTTTGTTAGATCTCAGTGCTGCTTTTGACACAGTCGATCATAATATTCTCTTAGAAAGGCTTGAACATGTTGCAGGGATCAAAGGAACAGCACTAGGCTGGTTTAAATCATATTTGTCTGATAGATTCCAGTTTGTTCATCTAAATGATAAATCTTCTTCACTCTCAAGGGTTACTTGTGGAGTTCCACAGGGTTCTGTCCTTGGACCAATTCTTTTCACCATATATATGCTTCCAATTGGTAGAATCATTAGACAGCATGGGATAAATTTCCACAGCTATGCGATGATACACAACTATATTTATCCATAAATCCTGATGAACCCAGTCAGTTAGGTAGATTACAGGCATGTCTGGAAGACATAAAAGCATGGATGACCCTAAACTTTTTGCTTTTAAATTCTGACAAGACAGAAGTTGCTGTCTTTGGACCAGAAGTTCTTAAACAGAAACTGATTAGTCAATCACTTCATCTGGATGGCATTAAATTGTCCCCCAGTAATAACGTAAAGAACATCGGCGTTATTTTTGACCAAGACTTGACATTTAAATCCCATATTAAACAGGTTTCTAGGATTTCTTTCTTTCACCTCCGGAATATTGCTAAAATTAGAAACATCCTGTCCAGGAGTGATGCTGAGAAACTAATCCATGCATTTGTTACCTCAAGGCTGGACTACTGTAATTCTTTACTATCAGGAAGTCCACAAAATGCCATTAAAAGCCTTCAGTTGATCCAAAATGCGGCAGCAAGAGTTCTGATGAATATTAAAAAGAGAGATCACATTTCTCCTGTTTTAGCTTCCCTTCATTGGCTCCCTGTTAAATCCAGAATAGAATTTAAGATCCTTCTTCTTACATACAAAGCCCTTAATAATCAAGCTCCATCATACATCAGAGATCTAATTGTTCCATATGTTCCTCAAAGAGCACTTCGCTCTCAGACTGCAGGTTTACTTGTAGTTCCTAGGATCTCTAAAAGTAGAATGGGAGGCAGATCTTTTAGTTATCAGGCTCCTCTCCTGTGGAACCAGCTCCCAGCTTTAGTCCGTGAGGCAGACACTCTGTTTACTTTTAAGGCCAGGCTTAAAACTTTCCTTTTTGATAAAGCTTATAGTTAGAGTGGCTTAGGTCATCCTGAGCTATCTCTGTAGTTATGCTGCTATAGGCTTAGACTGCTGGAGGACAGACTTACCAATTTTCTTCACTCTGCTACTTCCTTTTCTCCTACGACTCTCCAGTTGTATTACAGTACATTCTGTTATTTCGACTGTTAACTTTGTTGTCTCTCAGTGTTTTTCTCCCCATCGAAGATACACCTGGTCTGGTATCCTGCTTGGCTGCAATGCCCTGTTGGACGGGGGTCATCGACTGGGATGATCCTCCCAGTAACTGAACATCCACTGTGTCCTGTTATCAACTTTTTACTTTCTGTAACATAGAAAGTTCTCTTATATCGGATCTTCTGTTCCTTCTGTGTTCTGCTCTGTCTTCTCAAACCCCCAGACGGTCGTGGCAGATGGCCGCTCCTACTGAGCCTGGTTCTGTTGGAGGTTTCTTCCTGTTAAAGGGGAGTTTTTCCTCTCCACTGTCGCTACATGCTTGCTCAGTATGAGGGATTGCTGAAGGATTGCTGTGGTTGGAAATCTGCCCAACCTCACGCCAATGACTGACGCAATCTGTTGGGATTCCTTAAATAGGAAACTTTTTAACTGATTGGAATGTTTGTATAATTGTATTGAAATGACTTCTTGTTAAGTGCCTTGAGATGACATCTGTTGTGAATTGGCGCTATATAAATAAACTGAATTGAATTGAATTGAATTTCCTGATAGAGACCTAATACCTAATAAAGCTAACTTATGTGATTTGATAATCGGTAGCTGAACCTTCTGACAGGTGATCAAATTGAGATTTGTTTTATTATAAGTGCATTTGGCTTTAATTTTTTGTTTTCTCTTGCTAATAATAACCTTTATGGGTTTTTTTTAGGGGTGGCTGGACGACTTCTGGAAGACGGTGGGAGTGGAATTACTGTCCGGTTCCCTTGCACATCAAATGTCCGTGATTACCAGTTCACGCATGGGCAGAGTACATCTAGTGTTAGTCCCAGAGGCCTGATGTAGTCCAAGTTTTGGTATTAGTTGTGATCCAATTCTAATTTGTGCTTTCAGTCTGTCTGAGAAATCTCTTAACAGAGAGTCATTAGGTGTCGATGAGTCTGATGACATTGGAATACTTGCTGGAAGTATTTGTTCTCTGTCAGTCTGTACAGCTGTCTGTGTTGGTGATGAAGTAATATTCACTTTATCTGTGTCGGGAAATGTTTGTTTTCTGGAAGTATCAACAGGCCGTGCTCCGAGGTCAGTTCTGGGGTGTTTATTCAGATAACAGAAAATATTTGAGGTAAACAGTCTCAGTCCATATCTGTTAAGATAACGCTAATTTGAGTTGAACAAATGCTTTGCACATCCAAATATTTTAAAGATATTAATAAATGGGATTGATTTTTCAACAGTTTGTCTCTTCAACCATTTATGGAGCATGCAAAGTTGACTGTACCTTTCATCAGTACCTTGGTCCGCTACTAAAGATGTTTATGTCCACCAAATCTCTGTAGCAGATCAGATAAGTCTGATTGGAGAACTTCAAATTTTTTTGGGCTACATCATTCACACCTGCATGGATAACTAGTTTTTCCAGGTTAGGATGTTGCTCCAAAATCGTCTGGATTTTTTCTTATATTTCTCTCACTGTATTTTTGGGGGAGCTAATAACGCTAGTATTCTTGCTACAAAAATCTTCAGCACCGTTAATAGAGCCGTCATGTATGATGAGAACTTTTGGTGGTGGTGGTGGTGGTTGGGGGTGGGGTGGGTACTTACTATGTGATGTGTCCGCTTCATGTGGATGGATTTCTCCTGGTGGCCTTGACTGGTCCCAGGGGCTGTATTGTCTTTTGGGGAACTGAGGGCTGCGAATCTGTTTCTCACCAGGATTCCAGAGGGAGTGATATCTACTGCTCAGGGTTGTGGGTTCTTTCGTTTCTTGGTGTAGATTCAGTGCGCTTCAAAGCCGGCCAGTCTACGTCAAATTGGATTTGGGGGGTTCTACCTGTTAAACCCCTTTAGGCTGGAGGAGAAGCGTTGTTCTGTGGCTTCTGTGCGAGACTGTTGGACCGAGATGACACCAGGCTGCCAGGTTCTTCATCCCTGCGTGTAGTCATTGGTAAAGTTGTCTCATTTCCATATCCAGTGTTTAGATCAAAATTAATCTGAAGATGGTGTAACTTCCTCTCGATTGTTTCAATTCTCTGGAGTAGTTTCTCAAAGTCCTCAGCTGAGCAAAACGCCATTTTGGTAATCCACAGTACTTCAGAAAGTAATCCAAGAAAGAGATCCGGTCTAATAAATTGACTCCAGAGGCTGGGTGTATAAAGTAACTAAGAAAAAAGCCAAGAAAAGCTAAGAAATTAAAATAAGAAGAGAGAATACGGCTAGAGATAAGGAGATCAGGAGAGGTTGGGAGATGCAGCTCCTCCTTCAGCAGCCAGCACCAAAAGGGGCTTAACCCTGCTTTCCACTGGACGCGTAAGAGGCGCGCAATGTATTAGACGCGTTTTACTCGCAAAAGCATTCCACCCAGCTGGTCCCGGGACATCACAAAATCACAGGAGAATTGCAATTGCATATCTTAAAGGAAGGTAGTATGCAGGGGAAAAATGGCCCGAAAAAACTGAAAAAACCCCCAACAAACTGGCCTGACCTGAACCCTTATAGAGAATCTATGGGGCATTGCCATGAAAAAGATGAAAGACATGAGACGGAAAAATTCAAAAGAGCTGAAGGCCGCTATTAAAGGATCCTGGTCTTCCATAACACCTCAGCAGTGCTACAGGCTGATAGCATCCATGCTGCATCGGGGCCCAGACCAAGTATTGAGTCCACATGGATGATTATGCTTTTCACAGGTCCCACATTTCTCTATTTAAAATCCTTGTTTTATTGATTTCATGTAATATTCTAATTTTCTGAGATTTTGAATTTGGGGTTTCCATAAGCTATAAGCCTTAATCATCAAAAGTCTAACAAATCTAGTCTATCTCATAAATTAGTTTCAACTTTTAAGTTGAATTACTGAAATAAACTTTTGCACGATATTCAATTTTTTCACCTGTATTTGCTGTTCTTTTGACAGTTACCTCTGTTTTCTCTTAGTGTTTATCACTCCATAGAAGCTACACCTGGTCTGGTATCCTGCTCGGCTGCAATGCCTTGTTAGACGGGAGGCATCGAGTGGGATGATGCTCCCAGTAACGGAACCTCCTCTGTGTCCTGTTATCAACTTTCTGCTTACTTTAACATAGAAAGTACTCTTATATCAGATCTTCTGTTCCTTCTGTGACTCTGCTCTGTCTTCTCAAACGCCCAGACGGTCGTGGCAGATGACCGCTCGTACTGAGCCTGGTCCTAGTTCTGGTCCTGGTTCTGGTTCTGCTGGATGTTTCTTCCTGTTAAAGGGGAGTTTTTCCCAGGGGCTTCACTAGAACTAATACTGTACTGGGGCACACCTGGGGCACAAATAATTAATTAGAGCGTGCAAGAAAAAAAACATTCAGTACTTATTTATCATAAAAAACCGAATAGTTCTTTAAACTATCCAATCATATCAGACTATGTTGTTGTCTAGATCTTTGATTAACCACCTGAAATGTACTACGATAATGCATGTGCCCTACTTGTGCACTTTATTCTAGAATTCTAAACCATTACTGATAAAAGCAAAAAGGAAGAGGAATTAATCTTTTTGAAATATCTATTTCAGTAAACATCTGCAAACTAAACAATTACAAAAGTAAATAAATTAAATAAAGCACCTCTACATCTCTGGGTTCTTTTATTTCCATAGTAGAAAAATAAATGAACAGCTGTTGTGTCTCTTCAGGGAATCATTTTTTGGGAAGTAAACTGTAACGTCTTGTTTTCATTTTTGCAAAGTGGTCAATCATTTGGCTGCACTTAGTCTGACGCGACATAAAAATATTACTGTTTATTGCTGTACAAATATGTACATAGCTTAGTCTCCTATCTGCATTTTTTATTCTCTTCAGCTTTCAGATGTGATTATAAGAATAGTGAAAGCTGCTCCGTTTACAAAGTTATCCCACCCTTCCTTGTGACAAAAAGTCACTTGACCAAAAAGCATTCTGTGAGAAACTGACAGGTTTTTTGTTTTCCAAAATTGATCTACTTACCTCCCAGGCAAGGGTCCTATAGTCATCCTGACAATACTTCAGTTCTTTGTAGTTTAAATAGCCTACTAAAGCCTACATAATGACTTTTGGTGATAATTTGACATAATCACCTCTGGCGGTCTTCTTTTACGGGAAATGTGACTTTTGTCTTCAAGAAGAGACAGTTATATTATTTTGCCTCAAGTATACTGTTGATAGATGGGAAGTGGTGCAAAAATATTTACAAGATTTCAAATTGCAACTGGACATCCAAGACCTTTATAGTTCTGAAAAAAAACCAAAAAAAACACTGAGATATCTCAAGAAGATGACATTAATAGAAAGAATATAGTTTTTGTTTGTTCGTCTTTTAGTACTTTGTAAAAATAAATAGGGCATATCTACTATGTATTGAACGTTGTTTATTATTTTCAGTGTTTTTTGTTATAAGCTTTAAATGTCCTATGTTTGTGAACTCACCATGCGTTTCGAATGTTCCTTGGAATGCACCACAGGTGTGCAATGCAGCATAGAGAAAAGCTTCTGCGTGATGTTCATGTGTGGCTTATCAGTCTTATATACCTGCAGATTTCTTTACTTTTGAATTAATTTAACACACAGAACAACTTTGTTTGTAAGTGGGTGAAATGAACCGAGAACTGTGATAATACTGCATGCACATGGGCAGATCATTCCTATTCTGAGTGTGTGGAAACAGTCTGGATGCAGAACAAGCCGACTCTCTAATCTGTAGAGAATATCGGCGACAAAGTTTCACAGAAAGTAGCTATGGGTGGTCAGAAATGTCGCTAGATTTGTCGCTAGATTTGTCGCTAGGCGCTGTTTGGAAAAAAAGTTGTTATGGGGGTCTGAGAAATCGTTAGAAATAGCCACAAAGTCATTAAGTTGATAACACTGTTGTACAAGGAAACACTTGCAAGAATCATGTGAACGATTTTCATTGGTTGTTGCGTTCCATCTTACACAGCTACAGAGATACTATTTCCTGATTGGCTATTATGGCCCCTTTCTTTTTTCCTTGTTTTTTTGTTTTTATTGGTTGGTAAGTGACAGGCTTGAGTCATGACTAAAGCAGGCACGGAGATGCGCTCATGAATGCCATTTCCAGTGAGATCAGCTTTAATTTTACTGGGGCACTTGAGACTTTCACTAAGGCATGTGCCCTTCCTCTCCACTGTCGCTACATGCTTGCTCAGTATGAAGGATTGCTGTGAAGTCAATGATACAATGCAGGCAACTTTCTGCTGTCGCTACATGTTGGTCCAGGAGGGGTGAATGGTGCATGTCAATGACTCGATGCAATCTTCTGGGATTTCTTAGATAGAAAACATTTAAACTGATTGGAATAATGAACAGAAGGATTAATTGGAATGTATGGATGATTGAAATGAAATGACTTGTAAAATACCTTGCGATGACATGTTATGAATTGACACTACATAAATAAACTGAATTGAATCATCAATGAACTGAAGCACTGTGTTCAAAAACAGTGGACCAAACTTCAAATCATCAGGTCAACTTTTTTTTACAGACAGTAGTTTCATCTTCCAGTGATCTTTTTTAATAAATGATGACTGGAAATACAGTGTTTCTGAGAACACGTTGGACAGTCGGACATTACCGACATTACAGACATATTGTCCGGCAAAAAACTTCAGATAGTCGGACATGTTGACCAACCTGCCTCTCCTCTGACCTTGCAAATATATTGCCATTACAAAATTCTTGAAAGCAGGTGTTACATCAGTCCTTTTGTTTTTTTTGTTTTTCTTTTTACAAGTGCCCTGTCTGGCAGTGTGGAGCTCAGAATTTACTATCACAAGTGGAGCACTACAGCTTTTGCTATAGCACTCCGCTTGATATTTACTGTATGTGTAAGAAATCTTTATTAGGAATTACTGTGGGTTTGTTGTTTTTTTTATGTGCCAGGGACACAGAGACGGAACATAAAGGGGAAGAAAGAAAGTAGATGAAGAGAGGTAGGGAACAAAAAAGGGGGAACAAAGAAAACGCAATGCAGAGTGCTGGGACCAGGCATCCAACCAAGACCAGTCAAACCCACTAATGCACTGACCACGCATGAAACGTACAGAACAGGTGATCGAACGAGCAGAGACGCCGGATCTGTACCCCGCCGAGCCAGTGAACAGGCATCACCCAAAAATCCCAAAACTGGCACCCCCAAAAGAGCAACCAAAGAAAGGAAGACATCAGCCCGGCACATCGACCGACCGACATACCAGTTCACACAGGCCCGGCCAGGCACGCACCAGGTCTGAACCGGATTACCCTACTGAGCACCAGCCCCGAACATCAAGAGCTTCCAAAGCACCAACGGGCAGGGGCATCCGTCACTATCAGGGAGTGATGGAGGGGAAATAGGCTCCCCATTAGATGTAAGGCGTGAGATGCCCCAGGCGAGAGGGCAGCCCAAGACCCAAACTGACAGGTAGGCCCAAGACCCAACCTGACAGGTAGACAGAGACTTACAGACACAGTCATACATTCCCTCCCTCTTTCACACATGCACATACACCATCACTGACACACCAAGACACTCAAGAAAGGATGCTGTACCCTCACTCATACACCCCATACACACTCTATACTCCCAGGTCCAGGTACCGATGCCCCAGTAGAGCAACCTGCCCCCGGACCCGGGAGGTGGAGCCCCTACCTTCTAGGATGGAGACAAGCAGATCTCCAAAGCCAACACAATGGCGATGCAGCCCACCAGCCTAGGTCCCCAACCAGACCACCTGTTCCTCTTCCGGACCCCAACTCCTGATGGCCAATAGCGAAAAGGGATGTAAAAAGGCCTCTGCCTCCATCCTCCCGCTCAAGTATGGTGTTGATGCGTGTTGTTATAATGTGCATTTAAAACAGAGGGGTGGGATGTGGAGAAGGCAGCCACACATCCCCCAACCCCAAGCCCTCAGTGTCTTTATGCAGTTTAACAGTGGGCACCGGCACCAGAAGTGAAGTTGATTGAACAGCTCCTCCTCTGGATGCCAAAAAGTGTGCCCACCCCAAAGTCGCTACATGTGTGTCTCATAAAATGTTAGAAGTGGGAGTGTCTAAGTTGCACAGTAAAATTGAGACCGAGGGATAGTGAAGATGGAAACCCCTCCTCGCACCCCAGTGACGTGCCCATGCCCCAAGACCCTATATAATATAAGTGGTAAAGTGATGGAGCAGGTGGGCAGAGGTGTTCGGGGATAGGGAGGGAAGGACTGGAAGAAAAAATGCGTTTCCAGGGAGCCAGCTCCCCCACTGACTCCCATAGGCACCGTTGTTCACCAAAGATTAACCAGGGAGCATTTTTGTGGTAAGCCAGAAAGTAGTGCGTTACAGTAATCAAGTCGAGAAGTGACCAGGGTGTTAACTAGGATCGCAGTTTCAGGATAGTTTTTTATAGCGATGCATAAGGCAATGCAAACCATTAGAACTGATTTTGTGTGTATGGTGACATCATTTAAATTTCCTAGCAAGCAAACTAAGGGAGAAGGTGGAATATATACACACTTTGATTAGTCCTCACATATCTGGCACCAAAATTTCTTAACAGGTGGACAGAACCAAAGTGCATGAATAGAAGTATCCGGTATATTGCTTGTACATTGTAAGCAGGTATTAGACGTCGTAAAACCAATCCTGAACATCCGTTGGCTTGTATAGTGTATTCTGTGAAAGATTTTGTATTGTATTAATTGTAAATTAGGATTATTAGTTATTTTAAAGATTTTTAAACATATCTGAGACCAGAGGTTTTGGTCAAAGCTGAATGATAAATCCACCTCCCATTTTGAAATAGGGAGGGCTATTGATTCATTTAATGTAGATAAGGTTTTGTATATTTCAGACAGCAATTTGGGGGGGTTGAGATAAAGAAAATCTAAAACTCTTGCTGGCATTTTTAATTCAACTGTACTGAGCCAGATTTACTTTTATAATAGATTTAATTTGTTGATATTCTACAAATTTGTTTTGGTTATTTCCATATTGTGTAATTAATGTATTAAATGGGATAAAATCTGTTCCTTTAAATGTTCCTTTAATGTGTTCAAGGTATTGAATTCCTTTACACCTCCAGTCTATAAACTTATCATTTTTTTTTTTTTTGCAGGATATGGGGGTTATTCCAGATAGGTGTACGTCTACATGGGATTAGTGAGGACTCTGTCATTTTTAGAAACCCCCACCCTGCTGTCAGAGAGGAGCTGATATTTATGCTTTTAAAGCATTTATGTCTTTTATATTCGGGCTAATAAATGGTAGGTCTGAATTTTTTATCTTATTGCATAATGTCTGTTCTACATCTATCCAGGACTCATCTAGGTAGCTATGTTTTAACCATTTTGAGATGTATTAGAGCCTGTTGGCTAAGAAATAATGATGGAATTTTGGTAGATCTAGACCTCTTTTATCTTTGGTCTTCTGTAGTGATTTTAAGCTAATACGTGGGGGTTTATCTTTCCAAAGAAATTTAGAGACAGAGGAGTCCAGAGATGGTGCTGGGCACATGGCTGCAGCACCACCAAGCCCCATAGATCCCAAGGCAGTCCCTCCCAGTCCCATCCCAGAAGGAGAGCTATACCCACCCCGACATTGGCTCTACTATCCGAACACAAAAGACACTAGACACCCAGGTTGAGTTCAGCCCCCCTCCTCCAGCTCACCCCTCCTGGAGAGCACCTGTCGCTAGATAGCAACAGCCTGCCCGCCACCAAAGGAGATCCCAAGCGCCACTTGCGCTTCAAAGGCCCCCGCGCCCAAAACCCTGGCGACATACCTACCCAGAAAAGGAGGAAACCGATGCCCCAGGCGGCCAACCCACCTACCCGACATCCACCACCGCCCTTCCCTGGCCGATACCCGGCCCTTGCAGGGGGACCACTATTGTCCGATGGCTCAGCATGCGACCAAATCCAGCGCCCCACTCACCCGCCCCATACATCCAATACCGGGCCAGTCTACCTGCAAGTCCGACCGACCCCGGCCAAACGCCCGACCCCAGCACCCCGCAGCGCACAAAGTCCAAGACCCAGGAGCCAAGTCCAGTGCTAAAAAAAATGATCAGGCCTAGAAACGCTGCCCAGCCTCCGTAACCAGCAGCCCGACACCCCAACAAGCAAACAAGGCGAGACGCCATACAGAAACCGGCAATGCCAATCAGCCTAGAGAAAAACAGAGAAGTGGCAGAAAGCACCGGCACCAGAGACCCCACACCGGCCAACCCCCAGCCAGGACCACAGCCAGGGTGCCAGGCGCCCCAGATCCCCGAGCCCCCAGGCCCACCCCAGACCCACCCAGGAGCAGCACGGCCACCAGGCCAGTAACCCATGTCCGTCAGTGCAACCCCTCTAAGGCACCGCATGCAGTCGCCAAGAGCTACCACCTAAAGCCATCAAAGCCCCACCCCAGGTGGGGGCCACGACATCCAGCGCCCCATCCGCCTAGCGATCCCTCCCCTAAGGATCCCCTCCCAGACGCCCCCAATGCCAAAACCCCCCACATCAGCAACAATATCCCACAAGACAAAACCAAGGGCATCCCACCCCTACTAGGTGATGGAGCCGATCAAAGGACCCCAGGGAGATTGCTCAGATGTGAAGGCAGAGGCCGTCTAAAGACCAATGTGGTCCAACAAGAGAGCTCTATACTGCTTATTATTAAGAGCCTTTTTATTTTTCCAGTTCAGGAGGATAATAATAATAATAAAAAAATAATAATAAAAAAACCAACTAATAATAATAATAATACATTTTATTTGTAAGCGCCTTTCAAGACTCTCAAGGTCGCTGAACATAAAACATAAACACAAATAATGGGACTCAAAACTATACAAGTAAATCAACATATCAAGTAGAAGTAAAATCAATATACCTCAACGACAGAGCAGCATGTAAAAACAAATTTAAGAACAGGATTATGAAAAGCGCAGGTAGAGCAATGGATGAAATAAAATAGAAAAGGATCAAGTGGAGTATGCATGTCTGAATAGGTACGTTTTAAGAAGCAATTTGAATGTTTCAGTAGATGATGCCGTACGAATGTCCAGTGGAAGTTGATTCCAGAGCCGCGGTGCAAATGAACTAAAGGACCTGAGTCCCATAGTAGACAGACGGGCATGTGGAATGGTGAGGAGACGATCTGAAGATGAACAAAGAGTGCGAGACGGTGTGTAAATGTGGAGGAGATTAGTTAAATATGGGGGGGCTTTCTTGTTAAGGGCTTTGAATGTTAGCAAAGGGATTTTAAACTCAATACGGAAATGGATCGGAAGGCAATGCAGCTGCTTGAGAATCGGAGTGACATGGTGTGAAGATGGTGTCCTGGAGATGATGCGGGGTGCTAAGTTCTGTACCAGAACAATTTGTGGAGTTATTGTTGTGGTAAGCCAGAAAGTAGTGCGGTACAGTAATCGAGCCGAGAAGTCACCAGGGCGTTAACTAGGATCGCAGTGTCAGGATAGTTTTTTTTAGCGATGCATAAGGCAATGCAAACCATTAGAACTGATTTTGTGTGTATGGTAACATCATTTAAATTTCCTAGCAAGCAAACTAAGGGAGAAGATGGAATATATACACACTTTGATTAGTCCTCACATATCTGGCACCAACATTTCTTAACAGGTGGACAGAACCAAAGCGCATGAATAGAAGTATCTGGTATATTGCTTGTCCATTGTATAGTGTATTTCGTGAAGGATTTTGTATTGTATTAATTGTAAATTAGGATTATTAGTTATTTTAAAGATTCTTAAACATATCTGAGACCAGAGGTTTTGGTCAAAGCTGACTGATAAATCCACCTCGCATTCTGAAATAGGGAGGGCTATTGATTCATTTAATGTAGATAAGGTTTTGTATATTTTAGACAGCAATTTGGGGGGGTTGAGATAAAGAAAATCTAAAACTCTTGTTGGCATTTTTAATTCAACTGTATTGAGCCTATATTTACTTTTATAATAGATTTAATTTGTTGATATTCTACAAATTTGTTTTGGTTAATTCCATATTGTGTAATTAATGTATTAAATGGGATAACGTCTGTTCCTTTAAATATGTGTTCAAGGTATTGAATTCCTTTACACCTCCAGTCTGGAAAACTTATCATAATTTTTTTTTTGCAGGATATCGGGGTTATTCCAGATGGGTGTACGTCTGCATGGGATTATTGAGGACTCTGTCATTTTTAGAAACCCCCACCATGCTGTCAGAGAGGAGCTGATATTTATGCTTTTAAAGCATTTATGTCATTTTATATTTGGGCTAATAAATGGTAGGTCTGAATTTTTTATCTTATTGCATAATATCTGTTCTACGTCTATCCAGGACTCATCTATGTAGCTATGTTTTAACCATCTTGAGATGTATTGGAGCCTGTTTGCTAAGAAATAATGATGGAAGTTTGGTAGATCTAGACTTCCTTTATCTTTGGTCTTCTGTAGCGTTTTTAAGCTGATACATGGGGGTGAATATTTCCAAAGAAATTTAGAGACAGAGGAGTCCAGAGATGTAAAACAATCCAGTGATGGTTTGCTTAGGATCATTGAGAATAAATAATTGATTCTGGGCAAAAACCATCATTCTTATTGATGTAACCCTTCCCACAAGTGATATGGGTAGGGATTCCCATCTAGGAAGATTATTTTCCACTTTTTGTAATAGTGGGGTGTAGTTTAGCTTTATTAAATCTGCCAGTCTTGGTGAGACATTGATAACTAAATATGTAATATTCCCTGACTGCAGTTGTGTAATCATTGGATTCTGGACAAAACAATTGATTGGAAGAACTGTAGATTTTAACCAATTTACAGAATAATCTTAAACTTTTGGGTTAGAGTTTATCAACCCGATTACCTGAGAGAGAAATATTACCTGCATAAAGACGGATTTTATGTTCTATGTTATTGCATTTTATGCCTTTAATATTGTTAGTTTGCCTGTTTGTTGCTGCTAGTGGTTCAATAAAAATAGCAAACAGGGAGGGAGAGAGAGGACATCCCTGCCTGGTACCTCTCTGAAGATAAAACCAAGATAATGTTTGGTTATTAGTCCTGATACATGCTGTTGGTAAACTGTATAATGTTTTCAACCAGTTTATAAAAGAAATTCTAAAGCCAAATTTATGTAAGGTTGCAAATAAGAATATTAGGTAATTAGGCATATTAGGTTTCTCCATATGAGTGTTAAATGTTATGTAAGGTGTGAGGAGGCATCAATCCACCTCCCAGGAATAGACGCAGACATGAAGGAGATCGGAGCCATAGAAACCCAAAGCACCCCCAGAGCACAGGAGCCCCAGGCGGATCAACGAAGGGCTGACCGCATCCCCCAACACAGGAGCAGAGGAGAGCCCTGGGGGAACATCCAGGAGCTACAATGCAGGGGGCCGGGGGGCCGCAGTGACGAGCCCACAGACTCTGCCGCCAACCGGCTACGCCAGGGCGGATCCAGCCATGGGGCCGGAGGCCTGAGGGCGCCCCCCCAGCAGGGACCCGACAAGGGACCGGCCAACAAGGGCCGCCAGGCCGCAGTGGCGATGGCCAGCCAATGGCTGACATGCGCCGCCGCCACCCCAGGCCAATCCCCACAGCCGACATCTCAATGGCCCCCCTGCCCCATGCCAATAGCCCCAGCGGACGGACGGCATCTCCAGGCCAAGGCCAGCCAGCACCCGGACACCAAGATCAACCAGCTCCAGAATCTCTCTCCCGCACACTAGAGAGCACCAAGCATGCAACCAAGGTCAACCAAACCCACTAATGAACCAACCAAGCACGAAGCACAGAACAGGAAAACCCCTGTTGATAAGCTTGTAGCTTTTTGGGTGTCCATTTGTTCACAATTATTTGATGGTTTATAAGTTGAATTTTCTGATTGTATGTTCGAAATTGTGAAATAAACTAAACTTACTAACCAAGTGGAGATGTTGGACCTGACCCCCGCCGAGCCACCCGACAGCTACCACCAAACAATGTCCAAAACGGCCCCTCCTATAGCGGGGCCAATTTGGTGCGGTGGCCAACTGACACCCTGGTCCACCCCAGGTGTTACATCAGTCTATGTTACCCCATCGATATGTGTCCCCCTACAGCTCCACATTGTCTTGGCGGCAAGGAACGCGTGTGCTTATTGGTAGGTCGCTCCCGGCCCTTAACCAGCCGTTTGCGTTTCCCTTAGCAGAACTTTCTGCACAAAGCTCTGAAACATGCAGATTTGTATTTGATTATGTTTGCAACAGTAGCTGCTTGTTTTGCTATGCAGATGGAGCTCTCCTCCCACCTCTGCGCCACAATCCGTTCGGTTGTGTTCACCGTGGTGAAACACTGAGACGAAGGAGCTTCATTGACTTCAGCAATGGAGAGATTTTTCAGCAGTAAAACAAAATAAAAAAGTGAAAGAAATCTGAAAGAAACAATGGCTCCTCTGAGAGTTTGAATTATTAACGGTATTCATTAGGCAAGGCAAGGCAAGACAATTTTATTTGTATAGCACACTTTCAACAACAAGGTGATTCAAGGTGCTTTACATGATTAGGAGGTAAAATAAAAACTGCAGTAAAACACAGACAAAGTATATAACGTAAAAACAGCAATTAAGCAAGAAGCTAAAACAGATACATCAAGGCATTACAAAGCATATATTGTAAAAACAGCAAGAAGCATAAACAAAGTGCGTCAGACATTCATGTGTGTCAGAGCTGCTGAGTTTAACCCTTAATTGAGTTTATTCAGTGCGTCATATTCAGAATAACTATAGGTGTTATTGATCGAATAATAATGTTTATATAAGCTTAAAAACACTATTAAGATGGCTGAGCAGGGGTGTAAATGATTCGACTAATCAGCGAATCATTTAACATTTCCAATGATTGAATGACCAAATAATTATTAGCTGCAGATCTGGGATGTCATAAATAATATACATCGACATTTAAAGATAAATATTTGGACTAAAAAAGATAATTTAAGTAGCAAAACTCTGAGGAGCTACATGTTCAGTAAGAAACACATTAAACACCTAAGACAACAAATGCTTGCATATACCCACTATTAAATAGAGATCTGGAGCACGAAAGTAAGTTGTCCTACACGTTTCAAAAATGTCCTGGCTGAGACACTATATATCTGCTTGTTTGACAGGCAGAGCTCAAACGTTTTTGTGAAAAGTAGAAATGGCAAGTTTTGCACAACTGAGCTTAGATTGAAATAATTTTAGAGCTTGGTAAGGACCAGGGGTCTCATTTATAAAACATTGCGTAGAATCTCTACTAAAAGTGCATGTACGACCAAAACAAAAGTTTGCGTACGCCCAAAAAGATTTCTGATTTACAAAACCATGCCTACGCACAGGTGTAAGCAATTTCCCCTTTATAAATCACAGTCTTCTTGGAAGTTTGTGCACGTGAATTTGGCTCATATCCCGCCCTGAACACGCCCAAATCCGGCTATAAAAGGTCAATGCAAAGCAGGACATGAATAATGATGCATATGAAGAAGAGGGGAAATATGGCAACAACAAAAAAAACCAAGAAGAGAAACTTTACGGAGATGGAGATTGAAGTGCTAGTGGGTGAAGTGGAGGCTAGAAGAGACATTTTATTTGGTGGACACAGCAGTGGTGTCACAAATAAAAGGAAGAACTGCGAGTGGCAGGATGTGGCGTCTGCAGTGCAGACTGTCAGGGCAACTGACAGAACGGTACCCGAAATTAAAAAAAAGGGGTCGGACTTCAAAGTCGAGGCAAAAAAAAAACTTGCCTCCCACTGCCAGAGTGGGTCTGCTACTGGAGGGGGTACGTGTACACCCGAGCTGACACAACTTTACAGGAAGATGGCAAGTATCATGGGAACATCAGGCGTGTACGGTATTGTGTCAGAGAGGGAGGGCGACACCGACCTGGCAGAAACGACAGATGAACCCGGTAAAGCACCTTTTGGATATATTTTATTACGTGGCTACGTTAACAAATTTGAGCATATTTAAGGAGACAGACTAATATGCCGTCTCTTTTCAGCTCTTCTACAGTCGGTAGGTGGCGAAGATGAGGAGGCTGAGGAAGATGAGGTTGCCCAGCGTCCGGCTGCCCCCAGCACCAGTGCTGCCGGTGCCCGTGGTGCATCCAGCAGTGGTCGGGTTCTGACTGAAGCTTTGATGCAGACACAGAGAGACACCATCAGCGCCATCAATTCTGTGACAAACGAGTTAAAGGAAATAAAGAGTGTGCTGTGCGACATAGTGACAGCCATTGGTACCTTAAATGATACAATAAAAAATTTTAATAAATGAACCTTGTCGTTGTTATCTCAAACGCCGCATTACATCCTGGCGGATCCTTGCTCCTTGGGTGAAGGCTTCCTGTCGAGGAGGAGGCGGCTGTGGGTCGGGGTTCTCATGCTGGGGAGGGGGTAGGCCAGGAGGGAGGGGAATTCCAATTCTCAGTGCCATGTTATGAAGAATTCCACATGCCCTCACCACCATATTGCCACCACATTAGTGATCATCATGTGTGAATCACATATGATTTGCACATTAATACTGTGTACATGTTTCCGATTGACAAAAACAAATTCATCCTCGGACGGGGCCCTTATAGCAATATGGGTGTAGTCAATTGCGCCAATAATGTTTGGGAAACCGGACATTGCTCCAAATTGCATCTTAATTTCGGCCTGCTCCCCCACAGTATATGGAAACGTGATGTATCGCCTGCTCATTTTAATGATGCCCTCCAAGACTGCAGGCATTATTGCGCTCAGGGATGGCTGTGATATCCCAGACCTAGTAAATAAATATAACATATTTGAAGGCATTATTTCCAAAAAGGGAGTTTGGGCAGAATAGTAAGAATCATGTCACTCAGACACATACCTGTCGGCTAATTCCCACTGGTAACAACCAGTTGCAAGAAACCCCAGAGTGGTGAGCACCTGCAGCTGGACCGGAATGGCACGGTTACGCCTGGACGGTCTCTCCAAAACCGGGCCCAATTCAGCACAGAGATCCAAGAGCACAGCTCTAGGGAATCTGAATCTGCTTATTAGCCAGTCATCATCATGGGCAAGGAGGTCCGCATGATCCCTGAACACGTGTTCTCTCTTAATCCTTCCATTTGCAAAATCTTCTAGCAACGGCACTGCATCCATCTCAAATATTATGCTTGAAAGTAGTCGGGGTATTTCTATTGGCAGCAATAAGACTGATTGCTTCCTGCCTTGGCACAATGAGCGTGCCAATCAATGATAAATGGTACAGATGATTCAATTTATTAATTGGCATACAGTCCCGGCCCTTTTATCTGAGTTTAAGGTTTTGAGATAAATTTTATGTATTTATTTTAATATTGAAAAATGTTTTTAGAAGAGCTATAGCTCACTGCAAAGCTACAATATAGATATCATTGCTGGTTTGGATGCTTATAATAACATGAATCCATAATTAATGTTTGGTGTGAGGTGAAATGATGTGTGTGAGAGGAGTAATATGCAGTCTGGCTGCAGTTCACCACCTCACCAACTGCGTCGTCAATTCCCCCCCATCTCCAAAATGTCCGTATGCACGGGTCAGAGTTGGCGTACAGGTGCGCACATTTTCCCGTCAAGTCTGTTTTTTATAAATCACAACTTTTGCTTTGAAAGTGGCGTATGCCAGTTTCAGGCCCCGTTTTGTGCGTACGCAACGTTTATAAATGAGACCCCAGGTCGTTGTTCTGAAAATCCTAGAACTAAAAGAGGGTGTAATCTTTACAAATACTGTCACGGACCACAAGGAAGACCCAAAATTCAGCCACAACACAGGAGTGAGCAATAACTCAGGAGGAGGTTTTATTAAACAATAGATTATAAATGTGCAAAAGACTCTGCAGGCTGGAACTCTGGCTCTGAAGAGAGAAGGTTATTGGTTAGCGAATCGGGGGGGAAGAATGTAGACGTTGATCTGCAGTTTTCACTAACCTGCGGCGGGGAGGATGACTGGGAATTCTCTGGGGCGGTGACGTCAGGAGCGGAGGCTGCTGCGGGGCTTAGAAAGCTCACAAGAGCGACAGGAAAGGTGCACCACGTGCTTCTCCTCCTGAGTGGGGATACTTAAACAACAGCTTGAAATATCCACCTTGTCACTTGGGCTGATCAGAATCAAAAACCGGAAAACAGGCGCAGGTCATACACGGGCAGGCGGGAGATAAGTTTATCCAGGGGAGGCAGAGATCGGTGGTCAGGGTCTTAAGCTGGGTTCGGCGTTGGGAGGTCAGAAAGGCAATCGAGGTCAGACGAGGGCTAGGCAAAGGCAGAAACTCAGAGAACATGAAACAGGTCGGTGGTGGAGATCAGTAACGAAAGGCTTGATATCTACTGGCGTGAGCGTTCGAAAATCTGGCAGGGAAGCAGAGGCAAGGGGCTGTTTAAATAGTGAGAGAGACAGGTGGAGTGGAGAAAGCAATCAGGCATGGCACAGGTGCATAAAATCAGACTGATAGGTGAGACCTGGCATGAGGAATGTTACAGTACCCCCCCCTCAAGGTCCGGCTCCCGACGGACCACCAGGTTGGTCAGGATGGGTACGATGGAAGTTCAGAATGAGGGACTTGTCCAGAATGTGTCGAGCGGGAACCCAGGAACGCTCCTCAGGACCATACCCCTCCCAGTCCACCAGGTATTGCAGCCCCCGGCCCCATCTTCTGGACCGGAGAAGGCGTCGCACAGTGAACGCTGGGCCACCAGCTATGAACCGGGTGGGTGGCGGGGGTCTGGAGGGGGGACAGAACCGAGATACAGATACAGGTTTAACCTTAGATACATGAAAGGTTGGGTGGACCCTGAGATTCCTTGGGAGGTGAAGACGAACAGCAACAGGATTGACCACTTTGGAGATAGGAAATGGGCCAATGAAGCGGGGAGCCAACTTGCGACAGTCTAAGCGAAGCGGAAGATCCTTCGTGGATAGCCACACCCTCTGCCCCTCCTGGTATGCAGGAGCAGGAGTTCGGCGACGGTTAGCAGCTCTGGTATAAACAACCGAAGAGGCAAGTAGGGCCCTACGAGCCCTCCTCCAAACCCTTTGACACCTCCTGGCTGCTGCATGAGCAGAGGGGACTCTGGCTGCAACCTCCTGTAGGGAAAACACTGGAGGTTGGAAGCCATAAACAATGTGAAAAGGGGACAAACCTGTGGCACATGAAGGAAGAGAGTTGAGGGCATATTCAACCCAGGGAAGATTCTGAGACCAGCTTGTGGGATCCTGCTCACACAGCATGCGAAGCTTAGTCTCTACCTCCTGATTAATACGTTCCGTCTGCCCATCGGACTGAGGATGAAAACCAGAGGAAAGGCTCAGTTGGATCCCTAGGAGGTTACAAAACTCTCTCCAGAATCGAGAGGCAAACTGAGGACCACGGTCAGAGACTATGTCAACAGGGATGCCATGAAGACGGAAAACTTCACGGGTTAAAATCTCCCCGAGTTGCTTGGATGTGGGCAATTTGACCAAGGGAACCAAGTGGGTCATCTTAGAAAAACGATCAACGACCGTGAGGAGAGTGGTGAAGTTATTAGAGGAGGGCAGACCTGTAATAAAGTCCATTGAGAGGTGAGACCAAGGACGATGAGGGATTTGCAGTGGACGTAGTAATCCAGAGGGTGATCGACGGGAGGACTTAGCTTGGCAGCACACCCGGCATGAAGAAACAAGGTCCTTGACATCCTGGGACATGTTCTTCCACCAGAAGTTGTCCCGAACCACTGACAAAGTCTTGTTTATCCCTGGGTGACAGTAGAGACGAGAACCATGGCAAAGAGTAAGTACCTCAGGCACTAGGTGGTCTGGAACGTAGAGGCGATCCTTGGGGCACCCTTCAGGGACTGGATGTTGCCGGTGGGCTTCTTTAATTCTTTCCTCTAGCTCGAGTCGAGACACTGCTAACCGTACAGGATGGGGCAGGATAAAGTCTGGCTCCTCCTGGACCTGATCCTCATGAATCCTAGAGAGGGCATCAGGCTTGGTGTTTTTCTCTCCAGGTCTGTAGGATAAGGAGAAGTTAAAGCGACTAAAAAACAAAGCCCACCTGGCCTGTCTGGGGTTTAATCGCTTGGCAGACCGGAGGTACTGCAGGTTTTTATGGTCGGTCCAAACAATGAAGGGCTCCTTGACTCCTTCTAACCAATGCCTCCATTCCTCCAGGGCTAACTTGACAGCCAGCAGCTCTCGATCCCCCACGTCGTAGTTTCGTTCTGAAGCTGATAGACTTCTGGAAAAGAAGGCACATGGATGAATAGCTCCCATAGGTGTCCTTTGGCTTAACACCGCTCCTACTCCTGTATTAGAGGCATCGACCTCCACTATGAACTGACGGGTAGCATCTGGGGAGTGGAGTACTGGTGCTGAAGTGAACAGTGATTTTAGCTTGGTGAAGGCTTGATCTGCTCGATCGTTCCAGCTAAACTTGTTCTTGGGTGACGTAAGGGAATGAAGGGGTGAAGCTACAGCACTGTAGTTCCGAATAAACCGGCGGTAGAAGTTTGCAAAGCCTAGAAACCGCTGAAGCTGTTTCCGACTCTGAGGGATAGGCCAATCCTTCACTGCGGCCACCTTGCAGGGGTCCATGGAAACGCGATCAGGGGAGATGATGAAACCTAGGAATGAAGTGGTAGATTGGTGAAATTCGCACTTCTCTGCCTTAATAAACAGGTTGTTCTGTAGGAGACGGAGAATAACAGCACGGACATGTTGCTGATGTGAGGCAAGATCCTTCGAGAAGATTAGTATATCGTCAAGGTAGACAAACACAAACTGACCAATCATGTCCCGCAGCACGTCATTAACTAGAGCCTGAAACACAGCTGGTGCATTGGTTAGGCCAAACGGCATGACCAGGTACTCATAGTGCCCTGTTGGGGTGTTAAAAGCTGTTTTCCACTCATCCCCCTCCCTGATACGAACCAGATGGTAGGCGTTTCTGAGGTCTAATTTAGTGAAAATCCTGGCTCCTTGAATGAGATCAAATGCCGTGTTCATAAGGGGCAAAGGGTATCTGTTTTTGACTGTGACTTCGTTGAGCCCCCTGTAATCAATACAGGGTCTAAGTGAGCCATCCTTCTTTCCCACGAAGAAGAACCCAGCTCCGGCAGGGGACGAAGAAGGCCGGATGATGCCAGCACGTAAAGATTCCTCAATATACTTCTTCATGGCTTGATTCTCAGGTGCAGAGAGGGAATACAGACGTCCTCTAGGGGGAAATGTACCAGGAAGGAGGTCGATGGCACAGTCATAGGGCCTATGGGGGGGAAGAGAGGAAGCACGGTGCTTGTTAAAAACCTCCTTGAGGTCATGATACTCTGGTGGCACCTTGGACAGGTCAGGAAAAACTTCCTGAATCTCACCAGGGCTTTGACTAGGAACATGGGCCGACAGCAAACACGTACTAAGACACCCCGGTGACCAGGTCTGCACCACACCCTTGTTCCAATCTAAGTGTGGGTTGTGTTTCTTGAGCCAAGAAGCTCCAAAAATCACGGGAAGGTCAGGGGACTTGATGATTAGAAAGGACACCGTCTCATGATGGTTACCCCCAATAATAACTCTCACTGGCATCGTCTCTAACGTTATGCGTTGAAGAACGTGACCGTCTATGGCGATCACATCTTGAGCCCTAGGGGTAGGTTGTAATTTGATCCCCAGACCGTTGGCCAAATCACAATCCATAAACTCCGTGTCAGCTCCAGAATCCACAAGGACAGAAACTTTCTTTGATGTCCCATTAACCATCAACTGAGCCTCGATTAAACTGACTGGAGAGGACTTACGGAGTGAATTATGGCTCAGTAGAAGCCTCTTTCTACCTACTGAGCCTGGCCTTTTAACGAGCACTGACGGATTTGATGATCCTCCCCTCCACAATAAAAGCATAACCCTTTGCGTAACCTTCGTTCCCGTTCTTGGGGTGACAGTCTAGACCGGCCAATCTGCATAGGTTCTGTAGAATCAGCAATGGGTGGCTCAGTTCTAGCCGAAGGCATGGAGGGACCAGGGGAGGACCTGATGGCAGGCTGTGGGCGTCGTACCTGGTATGAGCGACTCCTCTCCTGTCTGCGATCATGGAGCCTCAGATCAATACGAGTGGCGAGTGACTCCAGTTCGACCAGGTCCACAGGGGCATCACGGGTGGCTAGCTCATCCTTTATTTCCTCGTTGAGGCCCTGGTAAAAAGCATCACACAAAGCCTCCTCATTCCAGTTACTTTCTGCAGAGAGGGAGTGAAAGTCAATAATATATTCAGTCACCCTCCCTCTGCCCTGTTTAACGGTCAGCAAACCTCGAGCAGCCTCCCGCTCAGGTAAAATGGGATTAAAAACCCTGATGAGCTCCTGAGAGAAGTTTCTGTACCTGTAGCAAATAGCAGCATCCCTCTGCCATTCAGCCGTTCCCCAGAGCTTAGCTTTACCAGACAGAAGGGAGATAACATAGGCCACCTTTGAACGTTCTGTGGGGAAGGAGGAGGGTTGAAGTTCAAAGTGTATCTCACACTGGGTTAAAAACGCCCGACACTGACTTGGTTCCCCACTAAACACCTCAGGAGGAGTAAGACGTGGCTCATGGATTGGTGAGACATACTGCTGCTTAGTAGGAGAAGTCGTAGCCGACTGAGTGGGCGGGGCAGTCACAGCCGTCATCCTGCTTAACATAGACATCATCTGTTGCATATTTGTCTCCAGTTGGCCAACACTAGCCTCTACTTTTGCACGCCACTCCTGTGTGGGCGATGGGTCCATTATGGCCAGATTTTACTGTCACGGACCACAAGGAAGACCCAAAATTCAGCCACAACACAGGAGTGAGCAATAACTCAGGAGGAGGTTTTATTAAACAATAGATTATAAATGTGCAAAAGACTCTGCAGGCTGGAACTCTGGCTCTGAAGAGAGAAGGTTATTGGTTAGCGAATCGGGGGGGAAGAATGTAGACGTTGATCTGCAGTTTTCACTAACCTGCGGCGGGGAGGATGACTGGGAATTCTCTGGGGCGGTGACGTCAGGAGCGGAGGCTGCTGCGGGGCTTAGAAAGCTCACAAGAGCGACAGGAAAGGTGCACCACGTGCTTCTCCTCCTGAGTGGGGATACTTAAACAACAGCTTGAAATATCCACCTTGTCACTTGGGCTGATCAGAATCAAAAACCGGAAAACAGGCGCAGGTCATACACGGGCAGGCGGGAGATAAGTTTATCCAGGGGAGGCAGAGATCGGTGGTCAGGGTCTTAAGCTGGGTTCGGCGTTGGGAGGTCAGAAAGGCAATCGAGGTCAGACGAGGGCTAGGCAAAGGCAGAAACTCAGAGAACATGAAACAGGTCGGTGGTGGAGATCAGTAACGAAAGGCTTGATATCTACTGGCGTGAGCGTTCGAAAATCTGGCAGGGAAGCAGAGGCAAGGGGCTGTTTAAATAGTGAGAGAGACAGGTGGAGTGGAGAAAGCAATCAGGCATGGCACAGGTGCATAAAATCAGACTGATAGGTGAGACCTGGCATGAGGAATGTTACAAATACTGCTGGTCCCCATGGCTCTGACGAAGGTGCAGCAGGACAGAACTAGAAAATTGTACATGGGGGGAGGGGGGGGGGGGCAAAGTAGTGCAATACTGGACATCCTCAAAAGGGTATGAGAAATATATTATATAACAAAATATTCACAAAAACACATTGAAACTATTTATTGTATCATTATCTCTTCTAAGTTATTGTGGAAGAAAATGTAATGTTAAGAATGATCTGTTCTGTGTAGTTCACATACTGATAGTTACTATGTGTCTTTTCTTTAAGATATGGTGACCAATCTGATTATATGACACTGTATGAATTTAGGTCAGGACAAACCTGCTGATTCAGACTCTTACAGCCTGGGTTGGCATGGCAACTCTCTTTTACGTCTAAGAACGTCCTGACATACATTGATTATGCTTCTAGATTAAATCTTCTACGCCTAATGAGTCAAATGCTTACCGACTGAGAAATGTTTGTTTGTAATATCATAGGTGATAGGCTCATGATTACTGAACCTATATAATCCTGTGTCTTGTTTTGGAAAGCAGGTCAGTATCGCATATTTTCTGTTAACGCTGTACCTCCTTGATTGATCAACCAAGTCTGTATTAAAACCTCCGAGTATCTGAAGGAATCTCTCTCATCTCCTTAATGAAAGAACTTCCATAACAAAGTAAATAAAGACAATACTTAGGTATAAATGTCTATTGTCTCATCCGCCAAAATAGGACATTTTTCACTTTCTTTAATCTCCTTGAAAATACCCCTTAAAATCATTTTAACTAAACATCCCAGAGTCCCAAATGATTTTGTCCTTGACCAGTCCTAAGTGGTGATTGGCACGTCTAAAACAAAGAAAGCTGATCATTCATACCAAAAGTTAACAAGCTTAGCTGATGAGAGCACTCTTCTGTGCTGAAGCTGTTAATGAGGAAAGTAGGCTAAAAGTATCAATGAGGTGTTTCAAAGGAAGCAAGAGGAAGCTGAAAAACTGCAAGAAGCTTCTAGAAAGAAAAGTTTATTTTGTATGTAGAAATGTCAACTCTTCATTCGTGCAACGGAAAGACTTCAACAGATGATACGGAGCTGAACTTCCTGCTTTAAGATACATTGATTTTATCCTTTTGATTAGTCAAATTCTAACTGCCACCAAACACACTGTACTAGAAATGTTGGAGGTATTTTGGAAATCTCCCAGTTAAGGTAAGGATCTCCTAACTCTGCAGCAATGGTGTTCAACTCCAGTCCTGGCTGGTGAGCAGCATGTTTAAATGGATTCGTGCTTCAACAGAAAGTGCAAATGGCTTATTTAGCTCCTCAGTCTGTCGTTAGTCTGTCCCTTTCCTTTCATTCAGGTTTAGTAAACAAGGGAAACGTATAAAACATGTAAGACACCAGCCCCTAAGGACCGACTTCAGGTTAATGTTCACAGCTAGCAATGCAAACTGCACAAATCAGGTTAATCACAGATTTGAGATGCTAAAGGCTGTTTAAAATGTCAACTCTGTAATTATGTTGTCTTTGTTTTAAATTAATATCTTGTTTAACTGCAGAGTTGCGTAATACTGGCTGTTCTCTCACACACGGTATGACGTCAACTCTGCTCCTGATATAGATATTCTTTAAACAATCTGTAAAAGGATTTTTAAGGTTCCTGTATAGATTTGATTAAACACATCATCTCAAGGCACTTTACAAAAAAGTCAATTTATTCCAATGTTATATCCATTCCAATTCAATTAATTTCTTCTAAACAATTAATATCCTGAGATAATGAGCATTTCTAGATTTTGAACTGTGAAAACAAAGGTTAATGTGGTACCTTTAATTGTTACAGATAAGTTAACAGAATAACCTTATGGGGGATATTACAGTATTCATTGATTTTCAGTGATGCAGAGTAAGAAAAGATCTGGAACTTTGGGACACATAATGTCTGATTGGTCCATCTCTAGATGAATAAAAACTGCTTAATAACAAAACTATTTTTTAAATTTGTGCGTGCAATGACATACGTTCTTAGGAAACAAAAGTATGAACTCTTGCGGTTCCGCCCATTTTATAGTGGCTCTCACAAAGCTTTCCATATGGATG
The DNA here is from genome assembly GCA_963556495.2 of Valencia hispanica. Classification (NCBI taxonomy): domain Eukaryota; kingdom Metazoa; phylum Chordata; class Actinopteri; order Cyprinodontiformes; family Valenciidae; genus Valencia; species Valencia hispanica. The sequence goes on from OY747704.1 coordinate 1,191,356, forward strand.
ACCTGAACAGGACGCTTTCATTTTAAATGCTTGGCCTTTCTCATGAGTGATAGTCTACACTTTTTATTTATAGACAGAGTTAGTTTGGCATACACTAGACTGAGTAAGCAGAATGCACGACAAAAAGCAATACCTTTATTTTGGACTGAGAGTCTGTCAGTCCACAGACGTTCTCCTCCAGACAACCCACCTGTTCAACATGGTTGTGATGAACTGCCCTGTAACAATGGCTGTGCATATGATAATGACGATGACAAGAAAACCCTGAAGATGATGGTGATACCTGGAGGGGAGAAGAGACTTACTCTGGGTGCACAGTCCATCTGTGCAGTTCTCAGTGGCCTTGCTGTTCCCTTCACAAGTCTTGCCTCTGTGTCTGGGTGCAGGGGAGTTGCATTCCCGACTTCGCTGCCGTTCACACTGGCTGCTGCAGACCGTCCATTCGCTCCACTCGTCCCAGCCTCCATCAACTGAAAAGTGAAGTCAGAGACAGCACAGATTATCAGACAGGCTGCAAAACATTGGATCAGCACTGAGAAAGCTATGATTTAGGAGGTAGTTAAGACATATGAGGCAGTAAAATCAGTCAAAAGATTAAGTAGTACAATCAAAAGATTGTGACACATTTTAAAGTTAAAGCAAATTATCAAGGTAATGTTTGTGTTTCTAATGACGATGTTCATTTAATTTTTTGATTAGACATATTTTACTTTAAAAAACATAACTGTTCAAAAAATGAGGATAAATAATAATAATTGTTAAATGTTATTCTTCCACAAAAGTAAAAGGGACTTCGGAAAACTAGCTGTTATACAGTACAGTCAATATTGATATAATTTATTGTGCCAAATACACTAGAATCACAAAAGTACTGAGACACACCTTCATTTAATTTCATCCAGGTATTACTTCACATCACATGGTCACACGTGTATAAAAACAAGCACCTGGGCATGCAGATTATACTATAAGCACTGGAGAGATGGCTCTGTCAGTAATATCATATTTAAGTGTAAAATATTGGGAACAACAGCAATTCGGCCTCAAACTGTTAGGCTATGAATTCAATTCAATTTCCATTCAATTCAGTTTATTTATATAGCGGCGATTCACAACAGATGTTTGAGGCACTTTACAAGAAAGTCATTTCAATACAAACATTCCAATCAGTTTAAAAGTTTTCTATTTAAGGAATCCCAGCAGATTACATCAAGTCATTGACTCCCTCATACTAAGCAAGTGTGTAGCAACAGTGGAGAGGAAAAACTCCCCTTTAACAGGAAGAAACCTCCAACAGAACCAGGCTCAGTAGGAGCGGCCATCTGCCACGACCGTCTGGGGGTTTGAGAAGACAGAGCAGAAACACAGAAGGAACAGAAGATCTGATATAAGAGAACTTTCTATGTTACAGAAAGTAAAAAGTTAATCACAGGACACAGTGGATGTTCAGTTACTGGGAGGATCATCCCAGTCGATGCCCCCCGTCCAACAGGGCATTGCAGCCAAGCAGGATACCAGACCAGGTATATCTTCTATGGAGAGAAAAACACTGAGAGAACACAAAGTTACCATAAATAAACAGTAAATAATGCAACTGGAGAGCAATAGAAGAGAAAAGTAGCAGAGTGAAGAAAAGTGGTAAGTCTGTCCTCCAGCAGTCTAAGCCTATAGCAGCATAACTACAGAGATAGCTCAGGATGACCTTAGCCACTCTAACAATAAGCTTTTTCAATAAGGAAGGTTTTTTGGACTGGCCTTAACAAGGAGCCAATGAGGGGAAGCTAAAACAGGAGAAACCTCCTGGATAGGAGGTTTCTAGTCAATATTTCTGAGGTGAAATAAGAAAATCCTGGATACCTGTTTCATTTGGAATTCGAATGTCATGTCTTGGTCATAAATAACGCCAAGGTTCTTTATCTTATTACTGGGGGCCAATTTAATGCCATCCAGATGAAGTGATTGACTAATCAGTTTCTGTTTAAGAACTTCTGGTCTAAATACAGCAACTTCTGTTTTGTCAGAATTTAAGAGAAAAAAGTTTAGAGTCATCCATGTTTTTATGTCTTCCAGACATGCCTGTAATCTACGTAACTGACTGGATTAGTCAGGATTTATGGATAAATATATTTGTGTATCATCTGCATAACTGTGAAAATTTATCCCATGCTGTGTAATGATTTTTACCAATTGGAAGCATATATATAGTAAACAGAATTGGTCCAGGCACATAACCCTGTGGTACTTCACAAGTAAACCTTAAGTGTGGAAAAGATTTATCATTTACATGAACAAACTGGAATCTGTCGGACAATTATGATTTGAACCAGCCTAGTGCTGTTCCTTTGATCCCTATAAAAACATTCCAAAGTAGGGAGAGGGCCTGGGAAATGTCACAGTGTGAACAATCCACTTCCTTTCTGCAGAGACAAAAGATACAGATCTCCAGGCTTGGTCTTCAGATTTTCTCAAGAACCATTCATAGAGAGCTTTATGGAATGGATTCCCATAAGTGAGCAGCGGAATTAGAACCTTATATCTTCAGGTTCCTGCAATGTTGTTAAAAGTGCTACACTCTAGAAGAGTGGAGAAATGTTTGTTAGGGAAATTATTCTTGTCTTTCTGGCACACCACTGAATGAGTCTGGATTGGCCAGCAGAATGGAATTCCTCATAATGTTGCAGCATTTAAAGCCATTTGAACAATGTTCAACATATTCCCAACTACCAGGACTTTTTCATTGCTGCTTCCATTTTCACCCTGACTGCACACCAATACACAGAGCGAGGTGCATAAAAACATGGAGGAAGGAGTTTGGTGTGGATGAATTTGACTGAAGGATGGAACACCTTTGGTAAGAAGTAGAGCCACGATTGCAACCCAGGACTTCTTTTCCAACATCAGTGTTTGACCTCACAGATGTTCACCTGAAACTTTCAAATCATTTGACAATCATCTCACGTACATCTGCAAAACCTCCTTTTTCCACCTCTGAAACATTTCTAGACTGCGCTCCTCTCTCTCACTTCCAGCTGCGGAGAAGCTCGTCCACGCCTTTGTTTCCTCCAGGCTGGACTAATGTAACGCACTCCTGTTCAGGATCCCTGGCAGGAGCCTTCAAAAGCTCCAGTTTGTCCAGAACAGTGCTGTCAGGGTCCTGATGAGGGGGAGGGGGGAACACGAGCACATTACCCCCATCCTCAAATCTCCAGTGGCACCCTATTCACCTCCGCCTAGAATACAAGATCCTTCTGCACACCCAGTAGTCGAGTTGTAAAAAGATTTTAGGGGGGATGGTGATTTTTTTCGCCTATTAAAAAAATCTGAATTTTAATTTAAAAAAAGATGGTATTTAAAGAGTATTTTGTATCGCCAAATTGGCTGGAATGTTAGGGAACTACAACTGCCTGCATTAGAATGAAACAAGATCGGGTGAAATGGAGGCTTTATATATCTGTGAAGCAAAGCTGATACCAGCACCTTGCAAAGAAGCCTTAGCAAATAATTGCAGTACAGAAGTTTTTTGGTGCAAACTAGGCCTATACAAAACAAAGTATTGGATTAATTTAACAAGAAAGACCAAACAAAATGAGTCATTTCTATTTTATTAATTACAACCCTCATTTAATCCACATGCTCATAGCAGTTTCCAAACACTTTCGTAATCATGTTTTTTCTACAGTTTTTCTTGCTCTTGTTCACATTCGTCCTGATTATGGCTAAATGTCGGCACTGTCAGATGAGCTCTGACAAGGTGATCATTTTTCCTTGGCCAATTATGGCTGGATGTGTAAAAAGAGTCGACATCTAGTGCAGATTCAGCAAACCGCATGCGTGTCTTTACTGAATGACAAGTCATGTATTTTAGCAAGCTAATTAACAAGAGAGATGTGGGCGGTCGCCTATTCATCTTAGCTAGTTTGGAGGGTAGCATCCTGGGATCTGTGCGTACACCTGTGGCGAGTCGGGTGGTCTTTAGATAACAAAAAGCAGCCTAGGTTAATTATTGAGACTAATAGCTCACCTGTAATTTTTTTATTTTTAAAAAAATTCCCGGACACCCTGCTGACCAGCCACTCGTTTGGGCATGTTTGCACTTCTGTAATGTAGCTTTTGCTGCTCTCTAGGCTATAAGGTGAACCTCGATAATGTAAAATGGATAACACTGTATAATAACCACAGTTCTTATACAGTCTATGGTGAACCCCGAAAATGTCTTTAGAAAATGAATCTCATTCCGACCTCTGGCAAACTCTACAAACTGTTTACTTCATAAAATAAATATGTTCAAAAGTAAAAATTCTCCTTCTGTAATCCCGCAGTTTTTTTAATGATCTATGTTTTAATTCGGTTTGTTTGTTTTTGCCGTAGTGAGAAAGGAGTGATACGGCTGCTACGTACCCGTTTTAGACCAATGCAGTGGCAGAGTTTAACCGACGTGATGACGTATGCAGATATGGAGATAGCTAAGGTCATGATGAAAACTTCTTTGAAACTTTTACAAAACCGAGTAAAAGCATGTATGTAAAATGTGTTACATGCATTTAACTTCCATGAAACATGAACAAGACACCACACCACCACCCAGAGTTCTTGACCATAGATGAGGGTAGGAACGTAGATTGACCGGTAAATCGAGAGCCTCGCCGTTCAGCTCAGCTCTCTCTTCACCACGACAGACCGGTACAGCGCCCGCATAACTGCAGATGCCCTACCAATCCGTCTATCGAACTCCCGCTCCATGACCCTAAACTTTTTGCTTTTAAATTCTGACAAAACAGAAGTTGCTGTCTTTGGACCAGAAGTTCTTAAACAGAAACTGATTAGTCAGTCACTTCATCTGGATGGCATTAAATTGGCCCCCAGTAATAAGATAAAGAACCTCGGCGTTATTTTTGACCGAGACTTTAATTTAAATTCCATATTAAACAGGGTTCTAGGATTTTTTCTTTCACCTCCGGAATATTGCTAAAATTAGAAACATCCTGTCAAGGAGTGATGCTGAGAAACTAGTCCATGCATTTGTTACCTCAAGGCTGGACTACTGTAATTCTTTACTATCAGGAAGTCCACAAAATGCCATTAAAAGCCTTCAGTTGATCCAAAATGCGGCAGCAAGAGATCTGATGAATATTAAAAAGAGAGATCACATTTCTCCTCTTTTAGCTTCCCTTCATTGGCTCCCTGTTAAATCCAGAATAGAATTTAAGATCCTTCTTCTTACATACAAAGCCCTTAATAATCAAGCTCCATCATACATCAGAGATCTAATTGTTCCATATGTTCCTAACAGAGCCCTTCGCTCTCAGACTGCAGGTTTACTTGTAATTCCTAGGATTTCTAAAAGTAGAATGGGAGGCAGATCTTTTAGTTATCAGGCTCCTCTCCTGTGGAACCAGCTCCCAGCTTTAGTCCGTGAGGCAGACACTCTGTTTACTTTTAAGGCCAGGCTTAAAACTTTCCTTTTTGATAAAGCTTATAGTTAGAGTGGCTTAGGTCATCCTGAGCTATCTCTGTAGTTATGCTGCTATAGGCTTAGACTGCTGGAGGACAGACTTACCAATTTTCTTCACTCTGCTACTTCCTTTTCTCCTACGACTCTCCAGTTTTATTACAGTACATTCTGTTATTTCGACTGTTAACTTTGTTTTCTCCCAGTGTTTTTCTCTCCATAGAAGATATTCCTGGTCTGGTATCCTGCTTGGCTGCAATGCCCTGTTGGACGGGGGGCATCGACTGGGATGATCCTCCCAGTAACTGAACATCCACTGTGTCCTGTTATTAACTTTTTACTTTCTGTAACATAGAAAGTTCTCTTATATCAGATCTTCTGTTCCTTCTGTGTTTCTGCTCTGTCTTCTCAAACCCCCAGACGGTCGTGGCAGATGGCCGCTCCTACTGAGCCTGGTTCTGTTGGAGGTTTCTTCCAGTTAAAGGGGAGTTTTTCCTCTCCACCGTCGCTACATGCTTGCTCAGTATGAGGGATTGCTGAAGGATTGCTGTGGTTGGAAAGTCTGCATCAACGGGGCCCAACCTCACACCAATGACTGACGCAATCTGCTGGGATTCCTTAAATAAGAAACTTTTTAACTGATTGGAATGTTTGTATAAATGTATTGAAATGACTTCTTGTTAAGTGCCTTGAGATGACATCTGTTGTGAATTGGCGCTATATAAATAAACTGAATTGAATTGAATTGAATGTCCCCCGCCTCCCCCGGGACGTGTTCGGACGTGAGTTGAAGTTCCTTCTGACAGGAGTCTCTGCCAGACGTTCCCAGCAGACCCTCACAACACGTTTGGGCCTTCCAGGTCTGTCCGGCGTCCTCCCCCACCATCAGAGCCAACCCATCACCAGGTAGTGGTCAGTGGACAGCTCAGCCCCTCTCTTCACCCGAGTGTCCAGAACATGCGGCTGCAGATCAGATGAGACGACAACCAAGTCGATCATTGAGCTGCGGCCTAGGGTGTCCTGGTGCCAAGTGCACATATGGACACCCTCATGCCTGAACATGGTGTTTGTTATGGACAATCCATGACGAGCACAGAAGTCCAATAACAAAACACCACTCGGGTTCAGATCGGGGGGAACATTCCGCCCAACCACACCCCTCTAGGTCTCACTGTCATTGCCCACGTGAGCATTGAAGTCCCCCAACAGAACAAGGGAGTCTCCGGGAGGAGCACTCTCCAGCACCCGCTCCAAAGACTCCAAAAAGGGTGGGTAATCTGATGTGGTGACCGAAAGAACGAGATCATGGATACAAGCGGCTGAAATGAGTTTCCTCCGTATGGTGTCTGGGCACTCCCTTAGAGATAGGGTGAGAAGCTCAGTCATCCGGAGGGGGCTCAGAGTAGAGCCGCTGCTCCTCCACATCGAGAGGAGTCAGTTGAGGTGGCTCGGGCATCTGGTCAAGATGCCTCCTGGACGCCTCCCTGGTGAGGTGTTTCAGGCACGTCCCACCGGGAGGAGGCCCAGGGGAAGACCCAGGACACGCTGGAGGGACTATGTTTCTTGGCTGGCCTGGGAGCGCCTTGGGATTCCTCCCGAGGAGCTGGAACAAGTGGCTGGGGAGAGGGAAGTCTGGGTGTCCTTGCTTAAGCTGCTGCCCCTGCGACCCAACCCCGGATGAGCGGAAGAAGATGGATGGATGGATGGATTTCATGTTAAATCCATCTCTTGGTCTAAAATGGGTATGTAGCAGACGTGTCACTCCTTTCTCACTACGGTGAAAACAAACTAGTCCCGAATTATAACGTTGATCATAAAAAACTGCGCTATTACAGAAGGAGAACTTTTACCTTTGAACTCAGTGCGAATATAGATTTTATGAAGAAAACAGTTTTTGTAGATGCCAGAGGTCGGAACGAGATGAAACGAAAACTGGGATCACCTGGCCTACTCTCAGGCATTACCAAAAACAGATTTTATTAGACTGTTTATTTTCGCTCAACATGTGGAGATGTAACATTTTCTGATGATGAAATTATTTCATATAGGCTAAGCCTATTTCTGATTTATATCTCTATACAATATGTACTGTAAAATGGAAGGGATGGAGATGGATGGGACCTTTACTGGTGGGACTCCCCCTCAACTTGACCAATGTGCACACCCACCACTGTCTGCATGGTGTGGCCCCCACATACCTCACTGACCTCCTCACCTTACACACCTCCACCCAGACCAGAGCTGGCGAACAGCACTGTCTGGTCCCGCCAAGGACACGGCTCAAAACCATGGGCAACAAAGCTTTTAAATGTACCGCTCCCCTTCTGTGGAATACTACCCGGAACACCTCAGAGCGCCACATACGGTGGATGCTTTTAAAAAGAATTGAAAACATTTCTTTTTCGAAAAGCTTTTTTAATTTGAAGTTGTCTGTTAACCTGTTTTAACCTTTGTACCACTTTGAGATTTGATTTCAAATGTTTAGTGCGTTATAAATGAAATTCATTATTATTATTATTAAATACTGCCACTGACACATTACTGAACCTTCTGAACAGCCTTCCCAGAAGGGTTGAAGCTGTTATAGCTTAAAAGAGTCAGCCAACTCAGTAATACTATATATGCATTAAGAATGAAATGTCCTCAATGGTTTTGGTAACACAGTATTTTTGGAAAAGTCCACAAGTAGTTCTCTAATTTACTTTTGGAACCAAAATTCAGTCCCTTGATTAGGATGGCAGATTATTGAAAAAAACCTTAAGTGTTTTATCACCTGGAAGCTGTCAAATGAAAATTATAAATAAGAATGTTAATTTTCTAAAATTGCTTCTTCCTATTTTTAAAAACTAAAGTTATCAAAACAAAACCTAATCTATCAGAGCTGGACTAGTGCCTTAAAGTTCCCCTGGCATGTAATTTGCATTTTTCTTTTTTTTTTTTGGTCATATTTGTTAGTTTCCCCAGCCTGCCTATGTCCCCTAAGGGGTTAAAACAACTGATTAGTGTTTCCTTTGTCCCCGGGTATGTCTGCCTACATAGTGAAATTTAGCTCTCAGAAACAGGCTGTTTTGCAGTTCGGCATATGACCTCACGTTTCGGCATATGTCGTCACTGAGTTCCGGCCAATTACCCCCTTCTCTGAACTACACTCTCCAAGTCCCTCCCCCTGCGGCGCGTATTACAACCTAAACAGCGAGAGCTAAGGTAAAAGGCGAACAACTAACCGACAACATGGAGTCCAGACCGCATCAACACTGTCCTCCCGTCTTCTGAGCCACTGAAAAGCTTGTGGATGGACTTTATTTATGCAGCGAATGTACCCGACCGACTCCCGAAGCGCCTGGTCGTTTGTGGAAAACATTTCTCTGATGAATGTTTTATTAACTTGGGACAATACAGCAGTGGATTCGCAGATCGTCTTAAACTTTTACCAGGATCAATACCAACTCTCCAGGAACCAGCAAATATCCCTATACAAGTAAGTAGCCTATATTTCCGCAATAATATCCTTCAGCTGTTATATACCAGTATTTCCCAAACATGACGAATCTGTGGCGGTGCACCACAGATTAAACTCCGACAACCACAGATTCAACACCGACCTAAAAAATAAATAAAAAAATCAACACCGACCGTCACATATTGCATTTCGTTTTTCTTTTTTACGCTATTTAAAACACGCAGCGCATTCATTCCCTGCTCTCTTTTCATCTGTCACCTATGCATCTCTCGCACACACACATACACACACACATATGCCCGAAAAGGTCCTAAATAGGATAGCAATACAAGAACACACACACACATACAGCCCCTCCCCTCCGTGCACAGCACGTCTGTCAGGATCACCTGTGGAGGACGTCCTCCACCTTTCTGGTTCCTCCTCAGGTGCCTCGCCGTCCGGATCAGATTCGGATCAAATTGAAACGCCATTACATAGTTATAGTAGCCGATAACTGAGTCATTACTGTCGTGGTGAAGCTAAAGACGTAATGAGGACGGATGGATGTGTGGATGGATGATCAAATATTTTATCAGGCCTGTAATTTGTAAACAGATTGTTGTTCAACACACAATATAATTAGGCCTAAACCTAATTACATTTCATTCATAGGGTAATATTGGAATTTGGGCAATTTGTGGTGCGCAAATGCATGTCTGTCAATGTTTCATCAGATGCGGACGTTAGAGACTCAATTGACAATAGAGGCGCATGGCTTGGGCTCCGACCACCAAAACTCGGTCGTTCTGTGCTAATGCTAAAAGAAGGGCCTCCTAGTAGGGGCTGCAATAATACAACAAGGCTGAGCTACGGCTAATGATCCTTTGATACAGTATTAAGGTACTTAGAGTGTGACTAAAAAGGGCCCAAACCTCGCTTGGAATTTCATGCCAGGGGCACTTTAACTATGAGCACTGACAGCAATTTTTGCCAAGGATACCCATATTTTTGCCAGTGTAGGGAGTGAATCATGTTATACACACACATATGACTTCACATCTTGTATCCAAACATGTTCTTAATTTAGAAAGACGTCAAACAGAAACTTTCCTTTCAATGGCATTGACTAAACCTAGAAAGCTTAATCTCTTCTCATGAAAAGAACTCATGGAACCCTATTTGTCCATGAAAACACTCTGCACACGCCCTGTAATGTCTGATGCAATCCTACACCTTCGCTGTGTTTAGTATTCGTGGCTGTGTATGTGTGCAAATTAGTCAATAAATTGCTTTTACCACTGCAGTGTGACAGGAAGCGGCTATTCATTCTCAGCTTTGGACAAACTCTTAAAAAAGTGATGTATTCAAATAGCTAATACTGGATGGTGAATGGGAGAAAAAGCATTTTCAACAGTACTAATTTGGAAAGGTAGAAGGATAAGTTCCTTAAGTTTGTTTTGAAAATGATTTTGTTGCTGTTTGAATGGAGATCTTTGTGACAATCAGGGTGAGAAAGAAAATCCAAAAGCAGAGGGGCGTAAAGGAACAAAAGTGGTTTATTAAATTAAATTACCCTGAAACATTTCAGGGACAAAACCCAGGAAAAATCTGAATGAAAACCAGAAGGGACCAGAATTGAAGCACTAATCAAAAATCAGTCAGGTAAAGAATTTAAATCAATTAAGTTAATTTCTACAGCACCAATTCACAGCACATGTCATCTTAAGGCTCTTTACAAATAGTCATTTCAATTCAATAATACATCCATTCCAGTTGGTCATAGTTATTAAACTAAAGGTTTGGTTCAACAGTAGCTTACTCAGACATTTCACCAAGGCTCTTAATTAACCAATTTGTAGATTTATCATTACATAAAGGATCAAAAATAAGAAAAGGCATGTTCCAGACTTTTATGTTGTACAAAAATATTTTAATTACCAATTTTCTAACAAAATGTTATTTACTAATTATCCGGACTGACCCAGAATCAGGTCATACTGGAGTAGCAGTATACTTTCCATACCCCAACACAGGACTGAAACTACAGATAACTTATTAGTATGTACAATATGTTTAGTTGCTCTTAAATTGGATTGAAGAACAAAATAGTCAAAAGTATGTGATATCTTCTGATTATTTAGAAGTTTTAATTTCTTATTTCCTTTTTTAAGCTTTTTTAAGCATAAAACATAAACATGGATGAATCTAAACTTTTTGCTTTTAAATTCTGACAAAACAGAAGTTGCTGTCTTTGGACCAGAAGTTCTTAAACAGAAACTGATTAGTCAATCACTTCATCTGGATGGCATTAAATTGGCCCCCAGTAATAACGTAAAGAACCTCGGCCTTATCTTTGACCAAGACTTGACATTTAAGTCCCACATTAAACAGGTTTCTAGGATTTCCTTCTTTCACCTCCGGAATATTGCTAAAATTAGAAACATCCTGTCCAGGAGTGATGCTGAGAAACTAGTCCATGCATTTGTTACCTCAAGGCTGGACTACTGTAATTCTTTACTATCAGGTAGTCCACAAAATGTCATTAAAAACCTTCAGTTGATCCAAAATGCGGCAGCAAGAGTTCTGATGAATATTAAAAAGAGAGATCACATTTCTCCTGTTTTAGCTTCCCTTCCTTGGCTCCCTGTTAAATCCAGAATAGAATTTAAGATCCTTCTCTTACATACAAAGCCCTTAATAATCAGCTCCATCATACATCAGAGATCTAATTGTTCCTTATGTTCCTAACAGAGCACTTCGCTCTCAGACTGCAGGTTTACTTGTAATTCCTAGGATTTCTAAAAGTAGAATGGGAGGCAGATCTTTTAGTTATCAGGCTCCTCTCCTGTGGAACCAGCTCCCAGCTTTAGTCCGTGAGGCAGACACTCTGTTTACTTTTAAGGCCAGGCTTAAAACTTTCCTTTTTGATCAAGCTTATAGAGTGGCTTAGGTCATCCTGAGCTATCTCTGTAGTTATGCTGCTATAGGCTTAGACTGCTGGAGTACAGACTTACCAATTTCATCACTCTGCTACTTCCTTTTCTCCTACGACTCTCCAGTTGTATTACAGTACATTCTGTTATTTCAACTGTTAACTTTGTGTTGTCTCAGTGTTTTTCTCTCCATAGAAGATATACCTGGTCTGGTATCCTGCTTGGCTGCAATGCCCTGTTGGACGGGGGGCATCGACTGGGATGATCCTCCCAGTAACTGAACATCCACTGTGTCCTGTTATCAACTTTTTACTTTCTGTAACATAGAAAGTTCTCTTATATCAGATCTTCTGTTCCTTCTGTGTTTCTGCTCTGTCTTCTCAAACCCCCAGACGGTCGTGGCAGATGGCCGCTCCTACTGAGCCTGGTTCTGTTGGAGGTTTCTTCCTGTTAAAGGGGAGTTTTTCCTCTCCACCGTCGCTACATGCTTGCTCAGTATGAGGGATTGCTGAAGGATTGCTGTGGTTGGAAAGTCTGCATCAACGGGGCCCAACCTCACGCCAATGACTGACGCAATCTGCTGGGATTCCTTAAATAGGAAACTTTTTAACTGATTGGAATGTTTGTATAAATGTATTGAAATGACTTCTTGTTAAGTGCCTTGAGATGACATCTGTTGTGAATTGGCGCTATATAAATAAACTGAATTGAATTGAACTACAGATCATTCAAAAAGAAAAATATCAGATGAATTATACGCAAACTAGAAAGGGGACAGCTCAGAGAAGAACAGAATAAATTAAATATTAACTACCTAACTAACTGAAAATATTCCCTAAATAATATTAGGTTTTTTTTCCAATTGCTAAAACACAATTGTGCAAACTAGGCTGGTTGTATCCAAATACGTAACACAATTCACAAAACCACACATCCAAACTGCAAAATACCTCATATATCCTGCTAAATGAAGCACTGCAAGCAAAAAAAAAAAAAAATCAAACTTTTGCACTAAATTGGCACACACTTTATTCATATTACCAGATTTTTGTCTAACGAACTAGACCCTATTGGGCATAATGGACGGCACTCTCATCTTTAGTATGCTTTGCCATAATACTTAATTATTTCAGATTGCAGAAAATCCTTCAGATTGTTCACATGCATAGAAATATTTGCAAATACACACACATGCTTTCGAAACATTTTTTTTTTTTTACCAAACAAATCAGTGCAAGATATGCACAGCAGATATATTTACATTGGAGTGAACAAAAATATGCTCACAAAAAACAGTAAACTGAAATGGAAAATTGCTGAAAAAATATATAGAAAAAATAATTACGCAGCATCTTGCCGTACAGCTGGGTCTGGCCACAACCCCTTGTCCACAACACAGACAATATCTTCCCTTGTCAGATGTCATAGGAAGCAGCGTCTTGAGTGCCTTATCCATCCCTGAATCGGACCCACATCAATTGCATTCCAATGTAATTAGGATTTAAGTAAATATTCTCTGTCTAATGAATCTATCTAGGGGAAGATGACAAGTTAGGAGAAGCAAACTTATTGTTCCAGCTTAATGTTGCTGATAAAGATGTGTCAGATCACCGGAGAGACAGACGCCGGGGCAGCAAGATAACTACGGACAGTCTGATCTGGGATGTGCTGGTTCTTGCTTTACTATCAGAATGGCATGAACCAGTTCTCCCGGAGCTGGACATGAAGATTGGAGGAGACGTGCTGGAGATATAAACAGTGATTGCTGAATATTACTTAAGCTGTTAGATCAGGAAGGTTGGGTAGGGAATTCATGGCAACCCTGTTCCCTCCATGTTTCTGGCCAGACATGTTTGAAATAAATACTTAAACGGCTTCTGGGACTCAGTCTTTTTTTGGGAACCCTGAAGTATTTTCAGCCATTACAGTGAGAATATGGGCTGTGCTGTATGGTCCAACGTTGACAACATGAGTATTGGAGATGTGAGCGCACATTGTGATGTTCCCACCACGATGGCCATATCCATCTATAATGGCTCTGTGGCCAATGACGTTTCTTCTGGTCTTTGCTAGGTTGAACCCAGTCTCATCTATAAAGATGCACTCATGTGGGATTGCATGAGCATCTCAGTACACTGGGAAACGATGTTCCGTGTAGTGTACTGCAGTCAATATTGTACTCAAAATCCATATATGCTCGTCTGAGCTCTTTGTTTCTTTGATAGTTACTTTCAAAAGACACCATATAAAGTTGTTTCTGATTCTGATTTGGTTTCACTTGAGAATGGGAGCCAATGTGGACAGACGGACTCGTTGAATGATGTTGAATATGGCGTTGTCTTGGATGATGTGGCTTTGAATTTCCCATAATCTGATTTCATTGTTCTCCACAACCAAGCCCTCAATGGCAGCTTTCTTTACCCCAGTGAACATTTGGCCCCTTCCTACACCATGGTTGAAGGAAGGGGCAGCTCTCAGTCCTTTAGAAAAACACACCAAAAAAGTGTAGGGCTTGGACAATGCAGCCTAAAATATTTCCCCCACAGTGGAGTAAATTGTACAGGAAACTTGTACAGTTAGTGCATGACAGCCATTCATGAAGAAAATAGGTTTTACCCAACTGATACACTATGTCATGGGGTTACTACATCATGCGAAAGAAAGTTTGGTTACATACCTGTACTCCAATCTAAATGTCCGGATGACAGATGCGATAGTAAAACGACTCAAGTGGGGCTGCACTCTCTGTCCAGCCTCTCGCATTGTCAGCCCATGGTTGATGACATGATCAACTAAGGTTGCTCTGATTTCATTTGAAAGTTGTCTTCTTTGGCCATGAACTCCTATACCAGCTCTACCCCTACCATTCACTCTTCCTCCCCCTCTCATTTTCACCCTCCCTTTTCCTCTTCCTCTCTCTGCAACATCTTCCATTGTTGTAAAAAAAGTGTGCTCACCAGTGGTTGTTTTATAGTGATTACTTCCTGATTGAAGTGGTAACAATTAACCACTGAGGTGTTAGGCCAGATGATACGTATATTGGCCATTTAGCTTATGTAGTGTCATTTTGAATGGCAGTGTTTTGAAATGGAAAACATATGAGTTTATGTCAGATTGTTGTGTCTTATGTAGAGATCCGTCTTCTGTGCATTTAGAAAGTGCTATTTTGAATTGCAAAATGTGTGTAAAGCAGAAAATGTGTTTAGAATTTTGGAGACTTGAGAAGAGGTTTTACTCTCTGTGTGTCAGTTTAAATTATTGTGCTATGCATGTCATTCTACTTAGCAATTGGAAAAAACTGTAATAAAGTAAATATTAAGTCATGTCAACTTTGAAAGCAAATCTTGTAGAGATATTTTTTTGTTAATTTGCTGTTCACACTCCAGTCCAGTTGGTGGTGGTAATGCACCTTTATTGTTGGTCTGCCAACCGCCACTCAACACCAGTAGCAGAACAAGAAAAAAAGCTGACAATAGAATTTTATGTTAAATATTGATTCCAAAGCTAAACAGAATTCAAATGAAACTAGATTGTTTTGATTTACTCAGAAGTAACTGAAGTAGTAAAAGTTATCAAGGAATATTTGGTTATCTTAAATTACCACAGTTGTTTAGTAGAATATAATTCCTGAGTGAAATTCTGGTTCACACTCCATACCAGTTGGTGGCGGTAATGCACCAATCTGTTGCTTGCCAGCTGCCAGGCAAAAAAAACAAGAAGAAGAAGAAGGAAAAAACCTCAAAGACTAAGCAAGTGATTCTAATTTACTTGCTCTCATTCCTCCCTAGGGAATATACATTCCCCCCAGAATTAAAATACTATTGAGAACCTGATAATATTAAATAATTTATCAGTAAAAACCACTGGCACCAGCATTCTGCATTTAATCACCAGAGTAATCAAAAACAAATTAATAAGAAAATGAGCAGCAACAACTTCAATTTTAAGTGGTTGCAGCTCATTGCATTGTTTCAGTCTTGAAATATTGTACAAGTTCAGTTTATTAACTGAACTTGTCATTTATTCAAAACTGCTCAGTCTGTGATTCTCAGAAGAGAAAAGCTACAAATGATTCACTGGGAGGGCTGCGCAGTTGCTAGCACTGTTGCCTTGCAGCAAGAAGGTCCTAGGTTCATTCAATCCCGGCCTGGGGTGTCTCTGCATGGAGTTCGCATGTTCTCCCTGTGCATAAGTGGCTTCTCTTTCTGGGTACTCCAGCTTCCACCCACAGTTCAAAAACATGACTGTTGAAATTGGTCTCTCTAAATTGCCCTTAGGTGTGTGTCCCTTAGGTGTGTGCGCCTCTTTCAGCATGTGTCTCTATGTTGCCCTGCGATGGACTGAGAATCTGTCCAGGGTGTACCCTGCCTCTCATCCGATGACTGCTGGAGATAGGCTCCCCCCCGCAAACCTACAGTATAGATAATGGATTGATGATTCACTGGGATGTGCATTTTAGACTTAACGGTATATTCAAAACTTTTCTAAACTGTAGACATTGGTTGCTTGTCAGCCTAATCAGCTTATTACTTTTCAAAACATGTATAGAACTTCTTTGCCTCTCTCTCTTTTGCATTTCACTGTCACAACCTTTTCAAGGACCCTATGAAATCTGTTTAATTATTTTTCCAAATTCTCTTTTATTCTTTCCCAAATTCCACGATTTCAATTTTTATTTTTCTGAATTCCACTATTTCCATACTGACCATATTTATTAACCCAAAAACTGTGTAATTAAATTAAAACAATTTAACAAATCAATAGTCAAAGAGATCTACATCAAACGGCACCAGACCATGTCTCATAAAGAGACCTGCAAACAGTAAATCCTCATGCACACTTCCATAATGATCAGGACTTTGGTTCATTGTTATATTCTAAAGCCTAGTTTATACTTCTCCGTCTGGGGAAGTGCGGAGACACGCAGTGCCATTATTCATCAAGCAAGGGCTTGCCGATGGCCACGCAAGCAGTAGTAAGCCCAATGTTTTAGCTATCTGTTGAACACAATGGAGAGCACATGTCTGTGATTGTCAGCTCAACATCAGCCACAGATCATTTCACTGGAACAGTACTCTACAGTCAATGTAATTAGTAGTCAATGCAGTTTTTGGCCAGTTTATCTAATATGGTCTTTTGGTGATTTTGAACACCAGGGGGTGTAGAGAACAACAAATCAGATCACTGTGTTTGTTTGCTTGTTTACATTTATTTTTAGAGTATTCTATGAGCTGCACTTCTAGTATAAAGCTTTCCAGTTTAATCATAACTCGCTCTCTGTCGGGCATTTCTCGTTGATTGGATGTAGGCTGAAATAAATAAAAAACCGTCAACGAGCAGAGGTGTCACTGCAATGGTAGGCAGACCCACCAGAAAAGGTCTGTGCTCCTTGCTGTCCTCTTGGGGATTTGATTTGCAACACTGACACCAACGGAGAAGTATAAAATCAAAACATCTCTGTTAATACGTTTGTGTGTGGGTGCAAAATTGCTGATGGAGAAGTATAAACTAGGCTTAACTCTGTCCCACTGAACTACATGACTGTCAGTGTTTTAGTCTTTAGTACCTGGAACCCTACCTGGAATCAGCACACAGAACTTGTTTCTTCTCCTTGTTTCTGATGTGACTCTTCACTATCAGTGGTGATCACCGTGAACTGACAGAACTTATAGAAAAGTTGTACCCTTGATTCAGTTACATCTCTAGCCTTGTGCTAAGCATGTTTCAACAGTGAATGTAGAAGAAACTGCTAACTATTTGTGCACTACACAAATCTGTCTTTAGAGAAGAGTTGAATTGTTGAAAGAAAGCCAAAAGAATTCCCCGCTGCAGTTTGGCACAAGACATTTAGAGGCATGTCTGGATATCCATCGCCCAGGGTGGTGGACACTGGGCGATGGATCAAATCTGAGTGTGTGTCTTTACCAGAGGACACACTGGACAGTTTTGTCCTGGTAGAAGCTGAGATTCTTGACAAAGTCTTCTCCTCAGTGAGACCCAACACATGTGTTTTGAACCCAATTCCCACTTCCTTTTTAAGCCATTTTACAGATCTTTTAGAGATGAGATTTTAACTCTGATGAATTGCTCCCTTCAGACGGGGATCTTTCCTGCCGCCTTCAAACAGGCGGTAGTGAGGCCCCTGTTGAAGAAGAGCAATTTAGATTTCAATGATAATTTAATCATTTTAGACTGGTATCTGACTTACCGTTTTTGAGCAAAATCTTAGACAAGCTTGTTTTAATTCAACTTAATGATTTTATTAATGCACACAATGTTCTGGAGAAATTTCAGTCTGGTTTTAGGATGAACCACAGCACAGAGGCCATTCTAAAGATTTTAAATGATTTTAGATTAAACTATGATGCACAGAGACTGACAGTGTTGGATTTACTGGATCTAAGCGCTGCCTTTGATACAGTAGACCACACTATTCTTTTAACCCGTTTAAAACAGATTGGCCTCTCTGGTTTTGTTCACAAATGGTTTATATCCTATCTCACAGACAGGACTTTTATAGTAAGTTTACATGTGGTGTGCCCCAGAGTTCAATTTTAGGCCCAGTGCTTTTTAACCTGTATATGCTCCTCTTGGCAGCGTCATCGGAAGACATGGAGTCAACTTTCACAGTTATGCTGATGATACACAGCTGTACATCTCCATGTCTCCCGATGACACACGGCCAATGGCAAATGCATTTTAGACGTTAAATCCCGGATGGCAGAAAACTTTCTCAGTCTCAACCGGGACAAAACTGAAGTCCTAGTCATCTGTCCTGAGGCTCAGCGAGAGAAACTTTTAACCAAAACTACAATCACTGTCTTTTTATCCTTCATTACAAGGGAAGAACCTGGGCGAGACTTTTGACTCTGACCTGACTTTTATCCCTCACATTAAAAACATTACTAAAATAGGTTTTTATCATCTAAAGAACATTGCCAGAGTCCACCCCATTCTCTCTCGGGCCAACACGGAGACACTGATGCTTTTATCACCAGTAGGATTGATTACTGTAATGCATTGGGTTCTGGTCTTTCAAAAAAGAGTATATCAGGTAGTTTTAAGTGTCTTAATGGTCTTGGGCCTTCTTATCTTTCAGAACTGCTTTTACCTTATGAACCCTCGCAGTCTCTGCACCATCTTGCAGCTGTCTCCTTGTCATCCCAAAAGTCAGGACACACACTCACGGTGAGGTGTCTTTTAAGTATTATTATTATGTTTTTAAGAGCAGGCTCATGACTCACCTTTTTAGTTTAGCTTTTAGCTGATTACTATTTATTATTGTCTGTTTTATTGATTTGTATGTTTTAATTGATTGAATTTGATCAATGTTTTGCTATTTAATCTTATCACCTTTATCCCAGATATTTTTATATCTTAACCTGTTATTTTTATCTTCCTTCCAGTGTTTCCTCTTTGGGAGCCCTCTCCCTTGAGAACGGTGGTCGGCTGTGGCTGCCTGAAGGTGGGGGTTCTTGCCTTTGCCTCCACTGGGCGCCCTGTGTCAATGCCTCGGCTGCAGCTGTTGATGTGCTGCTGGCAGTGCAGATGGCTCCTCTGATGGCATTTCCTTACCTGGCTCATCTGTACTCGGCCCTATGTCCTTTTCATTCTTGCTTTTAAGTGTATGTGCATGAGTGTCGGTTTGGGGGGAGGGGGATATAACTGTGATCATGTTTTTAATTCTGTGGGGGAGGGATGGGAATGTGGTTTTATGTGGGGTAGTTTCAATCTGTAAAGCACTTTGAGATGCAATTTTGTATGAATAGTGCTTAATAAATAAAGATTGATTTGATTTGATGAACATTAACCAGATACCTTCTTTAGATGCATGATTTTAGTTGTCATCAAAAAGCTTAAAAACGTAGAAAACTCCAATTAACAGCAACCGGTGAGCCGTGGTAGCCAAGCCCACCAGTGTTCACTCAGGAACCGGAACCAGTAAAAGTGATTTCTCGACATATCCTGAGAATATTTTTGTACATTATTTCTCAGAAACTTTGTGGTGGTATCAATCTGTTTGCTGGAGTCACTGAGAGGGTAAATGTATTTCCGTTAGCCCTGTACTGTTAGATAGACAACAAAAGAAGGGAAAATACATGCACAAAAGCAGTAAAACTATGTCTATGCCCTCTAGTTCAACCAGTGGCTGTGGAAATGTGAGTTATACATATTCTACCCATGGTAGATGCTGGGCCCTTTTGCAGGAGTTTGTGAAGAAGAGGCTGTGCAGGGTTCACTCAAGTTCTTGGTTCATTTTCTCTGTTTGGCCATTGGGTTGTGGATGAAAACCAGATGTGAGAAAGCCTTTGGCACTTAGTGATCTCCACCCACCAAGGAAAGCTCCTGGGACCAGTGCTCCTGCACCCTCCAGTGTGGAAGCTATGGAATCGAAGCAGATGCACAACCACCAAACCAACCAAAACCCAGAGTCTTGACACCCAGAGTGACCAATGGTGGCAAATCCACCATCCTGTCAGGAAATCATCAGCTCCATCCACTTCCACCTGTACTGTTCTACAAACCTCCCTCTCATTGGTCAGACCATATTTTAGAAACCGTCACTCACCTCTGCGTCGTTCAGTCATCTGGTCCACCAGCCCTGAACTCCTTCCTCATCAGCACTGATCATATCTGCCGAAGCCTTTTCCAGTCTGTTCATCCTGTTCCGTTTGCTTCTCATCCTGCCGGATCTGCCTCGTCCTTGTCTCCAGTCCTGTATCCTGCCTTTCCAGGTTCTGCTTTTGAGAGCTTGCCTCTTCTTAGATAAAGATGACAGAAAACTACTTCTGACTGTCGTAGTTCTCTGTCAATCCTATCATGAATAATTTTACACGGATATAGATGCAGGCTTATTCTTGTAAATATATGACGTGATGTGTGATTTCCACCATGTGATTCAAATGCTAATTAGAACCATTGGCATTTGACTTGTCGCAATTTAACA
Source organism: Valencia hispanica (assembly GCA_963556495.2). Lineage (NCBI taxonomy): Eukaryota > Metazoa > Chordata > Actinopteri > Cyprinodontiformes > Valenciidae > Valencia > Valencia hispanica. Next base: position 1,212,127 of record OY747704.1, read on the forward strand.
CCCCCCCAATTGATTTGTTTCTTGGAGTTTCTGGCACAGAGAAACGTGAACACTACAGGCTGTTAACAGCTGTTAACCTGTTCCACCCCACAGCTCTGCCGCCAGGTCACAGTGGGAGAAGGGCGGGGAGAATGTCCGAATTTTGTTGACCTGTGGTCACTGATTGCTAAACATGTCCTATCATTATAAACCTCAGAATCTCAGCTAAAGACTCATATAAATCTATTTTGTGAACTCCAAACCCAGGAAAAATAGCATGCAATTAAAAGAACAGTTGTGCTATTTTGCGATTTTTACATGAACACATTAAACCGAACCTTTCAGTGACCGTGCCAAACAGAACCGTGCAAACTTTTCCTTCCCTGAAAGCCAGCATCTCACTGATTCTAAAGCTGCAGGTTTCATCATGCTACGTGCAAATTTCAGCAAATGAGCAGCAAAAGAAGCCCAAAATATCTACAGCATTTGAAAAACAAGACCATAAATTCTTCATTACCATTGTTTTTTCCTTGCTGAAAAGAATAGTCCACCGTGACTGTATTTCCAGAATAACTAAAATACCCAGTGTGCATTTAGAAAAGAAAAAGTGAAAAAAACTTAATCCTTAATCCTCAACCGTTTTGATGCTTTTCAGTCTGGTTTCCGCGCTCACCACAGCACCGAGACTGTCCTCGTCAAAGTATTTAATGACATCCGTATAAATACAGACTGTGGAAGAACCACAGTGCTGGTTCTGTTGGACCTCAGTGCAGCATTTGACACTGTTGATCATGATATTTTATTGGAACGACTGGAGAGCTGGGTCGGACTCTCTGGTACAGTACTTGGCTGGTTCGAGTCTTACCTAAAGAACAGGGACTTCTATGTTTCAATAGGAAACTTTTCATCAGAACGAACAGAAATCACATGTGGGGTGCCCCAGGGCTCCATCCTGGGGCCCCTCTTATTTAATATCTACATGCTCCCACTAGGCAAGATTATAGCGACCAATAACATTAGCTACCATAACTACGCGGATGACACTCAGCTCTACATTACAATGTCACCAGGTGACTCTGAACCCATTCAAACCCTAAATCAATGCATTGACCAAATAAATGGATGGATGTGCCATAACTTTCTCCAGCTGAATAGAAACAAAACTGAAGTGATTATTTTTGTACCCAAGGAGGAACGATCAAGAGTCGGCACACAGCTTCAATTAATAAAGCTAGAAACTACTGATCAGGTTCGTAACCTAGGTGTAGTAATGGACTCAGACCTGAACCTCCAGGGTCACATAAAGGCAATAACAAGGTCAGCGTTCTATCACCTGAAGAACATCTCTAGGATTAAAGGACTGATTTTGCAACACGACCTAGAAAAACTCATCCATGCGTTTATCTTTAGTCGGATTGATTACTGCAACAGCATCTTCACAGGTCTGCCTAAAAAGTCAATCAGACAGCTGCAGCTGATCCAGAACGCTGCCGCTCGCGTCCTCACTAGAACCAGGAAAGTAGAGCACATCACCCCAGTTCTAAAGTCCTTACACTGGCTCCCTGTAGCTCAGAGAATAGACTTTAAAATACTTTTACTAGTTTATAAATCATTACATGGCTTAGCACCAAAATATGTTGAATATGTTGTCATGGTATCAACCACCAAGACCACTCAGGTCCTCCAACTCTAGCCTACTAAACATCCCTAGACTCAGAACTAAACATGGAGAAGCAGCTTTCAGTTTCTATGCTCCCCTTATCTGGAACGGACTTCCTGACGAGTGTAGAGCTGCTGAAACTCTGAACTGCTTTAAATCGAGACTAAAAACCCATCTGTTTAGAATTGCCTTTGAGTAAATGCTTGATGTTATATGTATGAAATGTGTTCATGCTCTCTTGCTTTTTTTATTTTTCTCTTGCTTTATTGTGTATCATGTGTAATGTGTGTTTCTTTTATATGTTTCTTTTAAATCACCAAATCATGTAAAGCACCTTGAATTGCCCTGCTGTTGAAAGTGTGCTATACAAATAAAATTGCCTTGCCTTTGCCATTATTTTTACATTTGATTCGAGTAGGCTCTACCTTGTCTGTCATGTGCATTGTAAACTTTCCCCATGTAAACATTTGCTTTGTCTAATCTGCTTCAAAGTTCTGATTCTATAGGATCTTACCAACCATAGGTCAATAATCCAAATCGGCCAATAGAAACTGGAATTACAGGTCTGCGTAATTCTATAAACAGATATTTGTTTAGCTCGGGGGTGGGCCCTGCCGCTGTTACGCGCAGGTGATCAGATGAGAAGGTGAGAGCGAGAGTGAACGAGTCAGTTTTGATTGTTTTGTTTGCATTCAAAAAACGGCACTTCAAGAGAAGATAATCTTCACTGACGAAGCCCTGGCGTTTATTTGGAATGATAGTTCATCGGAGGTTTGTGTTGAGGACTCGTCATCAGAGGAGGAAAACCAAATTTTACTGGAGGAAGCAAGGTATGTCTCAACTAGCGACTCCTAGTGCACTTTCCTTTGCTTCTCTGTCAGCCATTTTATATTCTAATTCTAATTCTAGAATTGCGCCGCTCTGGGTGGCTGCATGTTGGAGCGGCTCTGTTGGTTTCATATTAAGTTTTGTTTTTTTGTACATTGGTTCCTCTTTTTTCTTAAAGAAGATTGCATTTTTTTTTACCTGTATACTTTCTAGTTTTTGGTGCTGTGAAGCTGGAAGGATTTTTGCTGTAAATTTTTCCCTTTTTGACAATTTGTTATGATGCGTAACCATGGCAACAATGTGGTTTACAGCCGGGAGCAGCTGATTAACATCGCAAAAGCTGAAATAATACCTCAACTGAAAACACAAATCCCTGATGAGTTAATAAGGAGGAGACGTGGATGCAGAGCAGGAGCGAAAAGGAGACAGAGAAAGAGGAAGTTCAAGCCATCTCTTCCATCGATCATAATGGGCAACGTAAGATCACTGGCTAACAAGATGGATGAACTCCAAGCCCTTACATGGACTCAGCCAGAGTACAGTGAATGCAGTGTTATGTGTTTTACGGAGACGTGGCTACTGGATCATATCCCCGACTCCAACGTCTGTCTGCCAGGCTTCCTGACTGTACGAGCAGACAGAGATCTAAAGACGAGCAGAAAAAGGAAAGGTGGTGGAGTAGCAGTGCTTGTTACTGTGAAGTGTCGTCTCTGCAGCCCAAATGTCGAACTCTTGGCAGTGAGTTTTCGTCCATATTATTTACCAAGAGAGTTCACCAGTGTAATTTTGGCAGTTGTTTACATTCCACCTTCAGCTGTTGCCGACAATGCCTGTGATGTCATCAGTTCCATTGTTGCTAAGCTACAGACACAGCACCCCAATGCATTTGTGGCAATATCTGGTGATTTTAATCATGCCTCGCTCTCTACTACACTTCCAACATTTCAACAGTTTGTCAGCTGCTCTACAAGAGAAAACAGGACCTTGGACCTGTTTTATGCAAATGTAAAGGATTCATACACGTCCAAACCAAGACCTCCTCTGGGACAATCAGATCACAATCTTGTTTTTCTCTGTTCAAAATATAAACCCCTTGTTCAGAGGCAACCTGTGACAAAACGAACTGTGAGAAAATGGTCACAGGAAGCTGAAGAAGTCCTGCAGGGTTGTTTTGCAACCACAGACTGGAGGACTCTTTGCCAAGCACATGGAGAGGACGTCAATGCCATGACTGAGTGTGTGACTGACTATATAAACTTCTGTGTGGACAACATCATCCCCACCAGAACAGTGAGATGCTTCCCTAATAACAAACCCTGGATCACCAGTGACCTGAAGGAACTGCTAAACAAGAAAAAAAGAGCCTTCAGGGAGGGAGACAGGGAATTATTGAGGAGTATACAGAAGCAACTTAAGGTCAAGATCAGAGACAGCAAGGAGGCATACAGGCTTTAAGGACAGGAAGGATTGGATAGATGGAAGTCTGGACAGAGCCAATGAACTGAACATATTCTTCAACAGGTTCAGTTCAGGTACTAGCTCAGCATCCCCCTCTCCTGTTCCCAGCCAAACAGACATCCCACTCTCCTCTGATCAACAGCTTTCCTGTTACACCTCGGATGTTTTATCCTTCACCTCAGCCATGGACTCTTCTAATTCCACAAGTTTGACTTCAACCAAGTCAGGAAATGCTGCTACCCCCTTTGCCTCCCCCTCCCACTTGTCTGTCTCCAAAAGTCAGGTGAAGAGGCAGCTGGAGAAACTGAACCGGAACAAGGCTCCAGGTCCAGATGGTGTCAGCCCCAGAGTCCTGAAGGCCTGTGCAGAGCAGCTCTGTGGGATTCTGCAGCACATCTTCAACCTTAGCCTAACTCAGGAGAAGGTTCCAGTGTTGTGGAAGACATCCTGCCTTGTTCCAGTACCCAAAAGAACTCACCCATCAGTCATCAATGACTATAGACCCGTTGCCCTGACATCCCACATCATGAAGGTCCTGGAGAGACTCCTGTTGGCACCCCTGAGTAAGCAAACAAGAACGTATCAGGACCCACTGCAGTTTGCTTATCCCTGTGGAGTTGGAGTTGAAGATGCCATCATCCACCTACTTCAACCAACCTACTGTCATCTGGACAAAGCAGGCAGCACTGTGAGGATCATGTTCTTTGATTTCTCTAGTGCATTTAACACAATTCAGCCTGATTTGCTTTGTCAGAAACTCCTGAAGACACAGGTGGAGCCCTCAACAATCGCCTGGATCAATGACTACCTGACAAACAGACCACAGTTTGTGAGACTGAAGAATTGTGTGTCAAACCAGGTGGTCAGCAGCACAGGAGCACCACAAGGGACCGTACTCTCACCATTCCTTTTCACTCTGTACACCTCAGACTTCCAGTACAAATCAGAGACCTGTCATCTGCAGAAATACTCAGATGACTCTGCAATTGTCGGGTGTATCAGAGATGGACAAGAAGCTGAATACAGAGAGCTGGTGGACCGCTTTGTGACATGGTGTGGAAACAATCGTCTCACCTTGAATGTGAACAAAACAAAGGAGATGATTGTAGATTTCAGAAGAAACAGGGATAAGTCAAACACTGTTTCCATCACGGGAGAAGAAGTGGAGGTGGTTGAGGAATATAAATACCTCGGAGTTCACTTTGACAACAGACTGGACTGGAGGCGCAACAGTGAACCCGTCTACAAGAAGGGACAGAGCAGACTGTACTTCTTGAGGAAGCTTAGGTCCTTCAAGGTTTGCAGCAAGATGCTGCAGATATTCTACAAGTCTGTTGTGGAGAGTGTAATCTCTTCAGCTGTCATCTGTTGGGGTAGCAGCATCAGAGCCAGGGACTTAAAAAGGCTAAACAACCTGATAAAGAAGGCTGGTTCTGTTCTTGGGACAACTGTGGAAAATCTGGAGATGATAATGCAAAGAAGGATTCTTCATAAAATCAAAAAAATTATGGACAACCCTGAGCATCCTCTTCATGAGACAGTCATGCAACAACAGAGCGTCTTCAGTCGGAGGCTTCTTCAGTTTCGCTGCAATACAGACCGCTACAGGAAATCCTTCCTGCCCACAGCCATCATCATCTACAACAACTCCTTAAAAAATTAATTATATGAGCTATACCAACACTTAATTTCCCTCTGGGATCAATAAAGTATTTTTTAATTTGAATTGAATTGAATTATATAGATGTTTTTTTTATTGTGTTTTTAGATGTTTGTATATTGAGAGAGAGAGATATTTGTGGGTTGTATTTGTATTTTCTATATGTATATTTTTATTCTAACTCTTTTTCTGTCATATTATTCTTTTAGTCAGCTCGGCATTCATCCTTAGCTTACTCATCAACGCTTCACCATGCCCAAGCAGACTACTGGAACGTCATACAGAGAGACACAGCTGCCTGAAAGGTATTATATATATATATATATATAATGTGTGTGTGTGTGTAGACATTTATGTGTAGATGTCTATGCATTTATCTCTAATATCTCTAATTTTTTTCTGTTAATTTGTTTTAGTGAGGATGAAGACTAAATACCTCAGAGGACTTCAACTCCTGTGCAGCCAACCAAGAAGGCAAAAATGGGGAAAGCTAAGGCAAACGGCTGTCCAAAGAGGTCTGCTGACACTCCAGTGGGTGAAGATGCGTGGTGCCACAGACATGAGGAGGAAAGCACTCCTGGGTCTTTTAGGCCCTGCATACATTTCACCAAACAGCAGCATGGTCTCCCCTCTCTCTCTTCCAGCTCTTCTTCAGTTCATCTGTAATTTGGACAATTGTCGACAATACCAATGCTACAAAAAGGAAAGAGACAGGCAGAAAGTTCCTTTGGACTCCCCTCACTGTAACAGACGTATATGTTTTCCTATCTTCATTATATACACCGGACTTGTAAATGTGCACCACAGGGCTGACTACTGGAGGGGTGAGTGGCCATATAATTTTCAATTGTCCTGTAACACTATACAGAGAAACCAGTTTGAGGCAATCTTGTGGTCATTGCACCTCAGCTTTGTGAATGATGACGAGGACAATGAAAAGAAAAAAAAACACCCCTGATTACGATCGTCTGTGCAAAATCAGGCCACTCTACGATCATATTGTTACTGCATGCAAAGCACATTACCATCAATATAAGAACGTTTGCATTGATAAGAGGAGGGGGTTGTAAACAGTTTTATTATCCATTTCATATGTATATTTCACAGTTTTGTTGTATTTGTTCTTCAGTTGGAGTCAAGCCTAACTCTGTTATAGTGTTACATAAATAGGGTGATAAATATGTTGGGTATTTTACCTAAAACATATTTAAAAGTTTGTTTTTAGGCATATAATTGAACTTGAATACAATCAGTAGTTTAGGAGTTGAGAAATTGAAACTTTCACTGTTTGTCCCAAATTGTGCTGAAATGTGCCGAACTGTGCCAAGCTCTACTTCACTTCATCAACATGGCACTGTTGTGCCGCAGATAGGTAGGATTTGGCTATGAATAATTATTAATAATTGCTTAGGGCAATTATTAATAAGATTAATAATTGTATGTAAAAATTACCAAGTTTAGGGGCACCATCCTGTTGGATTCCAGGAACATTTATATATATATATAGCCAAATTGTTCAGTCTCAGATAATTAAACAATAGATGAAGGAATAAGTTCTAACGCTGTGGACATTAATTGTATGCATCACTCCAAGTAATCCCAGACAACTTATCTTTAAGATAAGGGGACTTTATTTAGGAAATAGAAAATCCCATCTATTCTAAAGCATGCAAAAATTACTACAGATCTTAGACAATAATAATAGGTGAACATTAAACACAATTAACATGAAATGAAATCAGTGAGACAGCTGAGGTTGGTGTCAGAAAAGGAGGGGGGGCCTCACTCCAGGAAGCCCAAATCACAGATAGCCTAGGAGACAAAGTAATAAATCTCAGCTCTGTGCCAAGATGGAGGAGAGCACATGGAGCCTAAGAAAGAATCATAAAACTAGCTTTGGCTAAAGGAGCACATGGGGGAAGCATCCATGTGGTAGGCCTCTGCTTTAGCAACAGACTAAAGACAATGGAGTTAAACTTTTCAGCTAAGACCAGCTAACGCAGGCCGGACCGAGCCCGACTGCCGATGGAGTTATCAGGGAGGGAGAGAGAGGGACAACAAGAGGAAGGAAAAAGAAAGGCGTGATCTGCTCAGGATAAAACAGACAGTTTCAAAGACAGCAATTTCACAGCTCAGACTTATACGTGCGACGACGCAAAAATGAGCAAACAGGTACAGCGCTTAAAAACACTTTAACCAACAATGAACGAGATCTAACTCGTTAAAACTCTATTTTTTCTGTTTATCTATGCCCAGACACATTATTAGTATAAATGAACCGGTTCAGTCCTACTTTGCCTTGAAGGAGGTCCAGTCCACTAGGAGGAGAGTGAATTGTGTCCGTAGTTGAGCAAGAAAAGGAAGAGTTATAAAAAAAACCTGTACAGGATTTTAAGGACCGTGTGGCCCAAAGGCAGGCTGGATGGCCTGCAGGATCGACGTCTAATGAACTGTCTCGGAACAGTTCTTATGCCGTGCACCCTGGTTACTCAGATGGGGTGAGCACTTCGAAGTTTTGAAATGAGTTCTTTCCCGGTCCAGCAGGTCAGAACAAAAGAGAATCTTCACCGGTGAGATGTCCTCTGTTCAGCAGTAGTCCATCCAAGAACTTCTAGCTGGAGAACAATTCAAAATGGGCGCGACTACTCTTATAGCCCCCTTTGGCCGTGAGGTCATCGCTGATGTCACCGTGGGTGGTCACGGACCAATAGGAGTGTGTTGGGGGTCAGTGCTAGGATTGCTGGGAAATGTGGTCTGCTCAGTCCATCTTTGAAATAGCTCCCAGACATCCAAAAGTCTGTTCAGTTCATCTTATGAGAAATGCAATCACAACAGCACAAATAAGAGTCAAATTACAACCTCATGGACCAATTATATGTTTTTGAGAAAACAATCTCTGCTTCCGCTGTGAATATAACAGACTTCCTCTGATTTTGAAGCAATTTTAATACACTTGCACAGTGTAAACCTTATGGAGTGATCACAGTATATAGCTTGAACTACGACTGGGGGTCTCTATCCTGTTCTCTCTTCCCTCCAGAAGCGGGAGAACATTGAAGTCTGCATCAGAAAAACCCTTTTGAAATTTGTTGCAGTTCCAACTTTCCAAGGAGTTTTTAAAGATTCCATGTGCCAAAACAGATTGTAGTTTTATAGCTGAAAATCGCATCTTTAAAGACCCAGATCCAGGGGGAGGAGTTACCACTCAGTGTCTGCTGGGTTGCTTTAAATCCATTTTGCTATTGGGGGTTTGCAAAGAGACGTGAATAACACTAGATTCCTGATAGGAAACCACTGAAACATTTTCTTTAAACAGACAGATGGTCATATATTTTGTGAGCATATATTTTTTCATCTATTCAGACTGGAGTGTAAAATTGAGCCAAACATTCAAACACTGAGGTGAAGGCTCTGGGATCCCTGATCTATAAAAAAGCATGTATAGCAACATGTTCCAAAGTGGTGAACCCCATGCAGAGACCCTTAGTGGTGAGGAAACCTTCATGGTTTACTAACTTTGGATTTTATGTCATATATACAGAATGTGGATGTTTCCACTGCAGCTACACATGCAGGCCTGGTGTGACAGATAATGGACAGGGAGGTGTGGTGGTGCATTCTGGAAGACATTTCTCCTCATTAACCCCTGGGCCTGTTTATATAATGAGATTTGATGCAAGGCAATAAAATCAAGACGGCCAGGCGCATGCTAATAGCAGCAAATCTTCCTCTACACTCTGTCATCTGATCAAGGAAGAGCTCATCATGCTTAGCTCAACAAACATTTGAAGACCATATGGTGCCTGAAGACTTCTGGCAGCAGTTGTGATACCCCTAGCTCAGTGTAGTGTGGGTGGTGGAGAAGGCTGTTTTTCCTTTGCGATCTTATATGGGTTTGTCCCACACCTCATTGTGTTTTTTTTCTTCTTCACTTTTTGAAATTCAAATGAAACTGCTTGTATGTTGGGAGTGTGTGAGTGCATGCGAGGCTGACCACAGCTGCTGTAGAGCGAGTGTGTATTGTTCCTCCTGACAGTTCTGTGACTCTATACTCTGATTCTGTTGACTGTGCTTGTCTTTCACCTGGTTAACAATAGGTTTGGAGTGACAAAATGGAGCACCTGCAAAAATCTGCCTTAATTTGAATTCATATTCTTAGCTTTTATTTGCTGTAGCCCCCATTAAAGTTCCTGTTGGGTTGTAGTTGACTTTTGTGCAAAAGAACAATCATTTCTACACAATCACTGTTGAGTCTTTTGTTGTATAAAATTTTTTTTATAATAATAATGATCATTTTAAATGGAAATGCGAGGATCAAGCTTTATAAATGTTTAGATACCTCTGTTTACAGTTTTATGTTCTAATGTCATGCTTGACCGCATGCGCAAGTGCCGCAGTTAACTTTAATTTCTGATGAGTTTCTCATTTTAACCTGGACCATTGTCGGAAGCGCACAGCCCGTTGGTATGTAGCCTAGTTCTTGATAATGCTGCTTGATAATACTGTTAACTGATATTTGTTTGCATGAGCGTGTACCAAAGTGTGTCCGTGGCAAGCGCTGTTAAATGTAACATGATGGAAAGTTATTTATAGCTTTGGCATTCAGTAATGTGAATGCTGTGGAGCATATAGCTAAAGTTGTAGCACTTAGCTTAAGTTGTAACACTGGTTATTCGGCGACTGACAGTGAAAAGAGCGGGGTAAATGGTAGTTTGATCTGTAATATGTTCAAGTAACTTAGTGTTGCACTACGATGCACCTCTGTGATGTGCTTTTGCCAAGCAACGTGTGTGAGTTACGAGCACGGTCTGCTCGCATGGGAGCAGTAGCGTTGTTGTGCGCATGCCCAGTAAAAGTAGGGCATTCTGGGTAATGTACTCAATGTAGGTTGTAAGCCTTTTCTGTTTAATCTATGTGACTGTTATTGTGGATTTCTTGTTTATTTCTTTGCACAATCTACTTGAAGAATTGATTATAATTATTTTATACATTTTATTACTTTCAGGTTTATGACCTGTGTACAACTGACTAAGGAAAATAAACAGGAAACACAAATTATAATAGTGTGTGCTTCCTGGCCAGCCTTTTCGGAGGGCTCAAAGAATCAAAGATCCAAACAATCACCTCCCTGTTGTCGCTCATGTGGCCTCTATCCTCTGTGTTTTTCCTGCATTCAGACTAAACCTGGCACAATGTCCCAAAACCAAACTGACCTCACCTGTCAGTCAGCAGCTCAAAAGATGTTTATTGCAGCCTACCCTTCAATCTTATCTGCTTCTATTTATTCCCACAATGACAAAGACCGAGGGGGACCACAGAGCAGAACAGGCTTCCTTCACTGCTGCATGCAACTGTGGGGATCTTGGAGCCCGTCAATTTACTGACACATAATAAGCTCATCCTTCTTGTCTGTCAGTGGATCACCAGATCCTAACTGATCGGTGAGGCTGCACCTGGTGAGGCTGGGGAGCATCTTCTACTGCACAAGAACCATCAGCACTGGCACCCGCCAGGCGTGCGTTCTCTCCCCACTCCTCTTCTCTCTGTACACAATGACTGCTCCACAGCGGACCCACCTGTAAACTCCTGAAGTTCACAGCCGACACAACAGTCATTGATCTGATCCAGGATGGTGGTGAGTCTGCATACAGACAGCAGACTGATCAGCTGGTCCACTGGTGCAGTCAGAACCACCTGGAGTTTAACCTGTTCAAGACTGTGGAGATAATGGAGGGCTTCTGGAGAACACCCCCACACTCCCTCCCCTTACCATCCTCAACAACTCTGTATCTACTGTATCTGATTACTTATGGTACCCAGGAATCACGTTTTCCTAGGACCTGAAATGGTCCTCACAAATAGACACTGTTCAGAAGAAGGCCCAGCAGAGACTGGACTCCTGCAACTGAAGAAGAACAACCTTCCACAGGAGCTGCTAGTCATCTTCTACATGACCATCATTCAATCTGTCCTGTGTTCGTTCATTACTGTCTGGTTTGGCTCATCCACACAACAGGACAGACCAGACAAACAATCAGGTCTGCAGAGAGGATCATTGGGCTGACCTTCTCTTCATCCAGGACTTGTACAGTTCTGGGATCAGGAAAAGAGCAGCTAACATCTCTGCAAACCCTACCCCTCCTGGAAACCAACTGTTAAGACTTTTACCTTCAGTTTGGTTACAATAGAGACAGTTCTTGCCCCAGTCTGTCTTTCTTTGATGGACACAATGAGGATTTTACAGCTTGGGCATTCAGCTACTCTGCTGTTTAAAAAAAAAGAGTTTTGTTAGTGTTGTCAAGAGATTAAAAAATATTTGACATTAATTAACTATGATCTGTAATTAATTAAACTAATTAATCTATTTTTTAATCGCACCTAATAATTGCTGAGAAAAGCAATCATCTTGAGGTATTTTCTTTTAACTTCATTACATTATTGTGGCAGAACAAATATATAACAAAAAAGTGGTTTTATGAAGTCATTTATTGTTTTTAACTCACTTGAACAGATGCATTCCCTGCCGTTTATATTTCTCTGTTTTTGAGACTAATTCCAGTGCTGACTGCAAATTTGCCTTCGAGCATGCATAATTCGTTAGCATTCCGGACTCAGTGGGGTACATATCTGCTCTGAGTCCAGATGGACCTGGGGAGCGGGTAGAGCTGCAGTGCGCTGCCTGCCTGCCTGCCTACCAAGGCATGAACTGAAAACTACACAACCACCAAAGCCATAGAAATCCAAAGGACCCTCAGAGCACAGGAGCCCAAGGCAGACCAATGCAGGGCTGACTGCACCCCCAAGAGAGGAGCAGAGGAGAGTCCCAGGGGAACATCCAGCGGCACTCTATAGTTAGAGTGGCTAAGGTCCTCCTGAGCTATCTCTGTAGTTATGCTGCTATAGGCTTAGACTGCTGGAGGACAGACTGACCACTTTTCTTCGCTCTACTAGATTTCACTTCTACTGCTCTCCAGTTGTATTATTTGCTGTTACTTCAACTGTTAACTTTGTCTTCTCTCATTGATTTTCTCTCCATAGAAGCTGCACCTGGTCAGGTATCCTGCTTAGCTGCAATGCCTTGTTGGACAAGAGGCATTCCAGTAACTGAGCATCCCCCGTGTCCTATTATCAACTTTTTACTTTCTTTAATATAGACGTACTCTTACATCATATCTTCTGTTCTTTCTGTGTCTCTGCTTTGTCTTCTCAAACCCCCAGATGGTCGCGGTAGATGGCCTTTTGTACTGAGCCAGGTTCTGGTTATGGTTCTGCTGGAGGTTTCTTCCTGTTAAAGGAGAGTTTTTTTTCTCCACTGTTACTACATGCTTGCTCAGTATGAGTGATTGCTGTCGTTGGAGTCTGCATTAATGGGGCACAACTGCCAATCAATGACTTGATGCAATCTGCTGGGATTCCTTAGATAAAAAACTTTTAAACTGATTGCAATGTTTGTATGACTGTATTGAAATGACTTTTCTTGTAGTGTGCCTTGAGATGACATCTGTTGTGAATCGGCACTGTATAAATAAACTGAACTGAATTCAATTACAATGCAGGGGCCCGGGGGGGGCTGCATTGGGGGGGAAGGGGGGGGGCACAGTGACACCCACAGGCTCCGTCGGCAACCGGCTAGGGTGGATCCAGCCATGGGCCCGGAGGCCCGTGGGCGCCCCACCCCCAAGCAGGGAGCCGACCAGGGACCACCCGATGGGGGCACCCGCCTCCTTCCTCCCGCTCAAGTATGGTGTTGATGAGTGTTTCTATAATGTGCATTTAAAACAGAGGGGTGGAATGTGGGGAAGGCAGCCACACATCCCCCAATCCCCACCCTGAGCTCTCAGTGTATATGCAGTTCAACGGTGGGCACCAGCACCAGAGGTGAAGCTGATTGAACAGTTCCTCCTCTGGACGCCGAAAAGTCTGCCCAATCCAAAGTCCCTACATGTGTGTCTCATGAGAATGTTATAAGTGAGAGTGTCTAAGTTGTACAGTAAAACTGGGACCCAGGCTGCCACAGGGTAGCGGAGATGGTCTAAAATCTCACTAAATAAAGCGACAAATACGCTAAATTAGCAACACTGTCTGCAAATCACCGCTCCTCCTCGCTCATCTTGCCATCGCCACTACAACAAAAGCATCAGCTCATGATAACCAGGCCTAATGACCTCCAATCGATGTCCACTTCAGGGTGTAGTTAACCCCCAACTCAAGCACAAGATGCCCAAAGCATAAAAACAGATTTTTTTTCCTACATTGGTGTTATTTGGGTATAACATTGGTGGTCGGTTTGGTGCTGCGGTAGACCATCCTTCTAATTGTTAGAATCTTTTCAGTGAAAAAATTGGCAAATTCATTCAGGCCCTGGTAGAGTTTAGTTCAGGGGCTACTGTCACTGGAGGATTAGTTAGTCTTTCCACTGTTGCAAACAGAGTCCGTGCATTATTAATGTTTCTGTTAATTATTTTAGAAAAGAACGATTCCCTAACTTCTTTTAAAGCTAAGTGATATCTGTTCAGTCTCTCTTTGTAGATCTCACAGTGAACCTGGAGTTGAGTTTTCCGCCATTTTCTCTTGGCTCATTGACACTCCCTGATTTCACTACGTACCAGTGGATCACTAGTCCATGGAGACTTCTTTCAGGGATAGCTTTTTGAAGTTCATTGAGTTGTGAAAGATTGTGGCTACACCTCCACCTCGTCTGTGTTTCCTGCTATCGCTTAAGAAAATGTAATTTGGAAGAGTAGATTCTATCAATACAGATGTTTCATTATTTCTATCTAGCCATGTTTCTGATAAAAATGAGCATGTATTTTATGTTCAGTGATGAATTCATTGATTAGGAGTGTATTTCCTGATAGAGACCTAATATTTAATAAAGCTAACTTAAGTGATTTGATCATCGGTAGCTGAACCTTCTGGCAGGTGATCAATTTGAGATTTGTTTTATTATAAGTGTGTTTGGCTTTAATTTTTTGTTTTCTCTTGCTAATAATAACTTCAATGACTTTTTTGGGGAGTGGCTGGATGACTTCTGGAAGACGGTGGGAGTAGGATTACTGTCAGGCTCCCTTGCACATCACATCTCCATGATTACCAGTTCAGGCATGGGCAGAGTACATCCAGTGTTAGTCCCAGGAGACTGATCTAGTCCAAGTTTCGGTTTTAGTTGTGATTCAATTCTAATTTGTGCTTTCAGTCTGTCTGAGAAATCTCTAAACGGAGAGTCATTAGGTGTCAAAGAGTATGATGACATTGGAATACCTGCTGGGAGTGTTCTCTGTCAGGCTGTACAGCAGTTTTGGATGATGTAATTTTCAGTTTGTCTGTGTCGGGAAATGTTTGTTCTTTGGAAGTATCAACAGGCCGTGCTCCAAGGTCAGTTCTGGGGTGTTTGTTCACATAACAGAAAATGTTTGAGGTCAAAAGTCTCAGTCCAGCTCTGTTAAGATAACACTGATTTGACTTAAACAAGTGCTTTGCACATCCAAATATTTTAAAGTTATTAATAAATGGGATCAATTTTTCTACAGATTTTTTCTTCAACCATTTATGGAGCATGCAAAGTCGACTGTACCTTTCACCATTCCCTTCAGGGATTGGTCCGCTGATGAACATGTTTATGTGAAGTCCACCAAGTCTCTGTAGCAGATCAGAGAAGTCTGCTTTGAGAACTTCAGATTGCTTTTTGGCTACATAATTTGCACCTGTGTGAATAACAAGCTTTTCCAGGATGGGGTGTTAATTTAAAATCGTTTGGATTTTTCATCGTAATGTCGGCCACTATGCATCTGATCCTCTACAGAGACCAGGTGGGCCAGATCTGCTGACACACCCTAGTGTACGTCAGGTGCAGAACTTGATGCTGCACCCACAGCAATACTCTGATCCCAACTCATCCAGTGATTCAGAGGAAAGCGCCCCCTACCGGGAGTCTAGAATCCGCAACGTCAGCTAGAATCCCTTGCAAGAGATATAGAGCGTTTCGATCCAAGCTCAAAATATTCGAATATACATGACTATTTGAGAGAAAAAGACAGGGTTCTCTTAGATTTACCACACCTTCACCTCGTGAAAAATTAAAGCTGATCTGGAAGACAACTTCTCGAAGTGTCCACAGTTTTATGGAAACTTTATGCCCTGGCATCAGAGATCATTATTCAAACCTTTGTGAAGCACTGAGAGAAGAATTCTCAGTCTATACAGACCAAGCCTCTGCGACTATTGGTGCCTTTTCAGTCCAGCAAAGGAAACATGAGTCACCGTGTGATTATTACCGCCGACTCAGAGCTGCTTATTTTCAGGGGCGGAGCGCCCCTGGCTTAGAAGAAGAACTAGCAGGATGAATTCAGGCCATGATTTTATTAGGTTATGATGAGATTAGAATTGCCATTCCAGCTTTCAAGCTGGAATGGCATATCACCAGCTACACGCAAAATCAGTCATGTATCACTAAGCGGGTGTGGTTGGACATCACTTTTCAAAAAATGACCTTGGTTCACCCACTCTATGTCTGCACATTAGACACAGAGCCTCTCCTCATTGGACAGGACCTGCTCGAGAGGCTGGCCCCGTTCACCGAATGTCAGCAGGGCAAACTCTGGGCCCAGGTGGAGGTGCCAAAGCCACTAGGCTCAGATAGCAGGCACCCAGCTTCCAACCATCAGATAGCCAGCTTAGAGGAGCCCAGGGAACCCATGTCAAAACTCATGCCACTCCCACAGACGGCCCTAAACACCTCAGCTGCACCGGTGAGTTCAGTCATGCAGAGAATTCCTCTCCGCAGTCATGCATCATTTTTCTGCTCATTAAAGAACACCGGTGCAAAGCTCTACAGTCCCCAATAGGTTGAAAGCATATATATTGGCGACACCCGCATGCCAGATGTGCTGCTAGCACTCTAGTTAGATAAATCAGCAGTCAGTAAAGATGGTTTTGAAAGTCAGTGTTAGGGAGACCCTTTGCTGGATAGTGTGACATGCAGCCACAGACTCCTGTCAGCTGACTGGCCTCAGCTTCCCCTGAATAGAATAGAATTGAATTGAATAGAATAGAATAGAATAGTTTTTATTATTGTGTCTTGCATACTCACTGTATGCCCGGCCCTTATGGGCTTATAAGACACCAATAACACCAACAGATAAAAAAAAGAAAAGAAACAGTTGTCAGACAGTAGGCACAACATTCATACACTTATTTGAATAAACAAGTATGCCGCCTTGTCCATCCTTTACACACAAAAGTAGCCAATTTAAACACATTGAAATTAAATAAATATTTCATCTTGTTGTCATCACTAATCCAGAAAATTTCTGGCTTTTTAATAAACAATTCACCAAATAATAAATTTCTAAGATTGTCGTACCATGGGCAATATAACACAAAATGAGTTTCACTTTCAACCTCCCCTAACTCACATAATCTGCAGAGCCTGTCCTCTTCAGGAGTTTGAGTGAACCTGTCAGTTTCTAAGGCCAGGGGAAGGATGCCAGTTCGCAGCTGAGCCAACAAAGATCTTTGGTTCCTTGTTAGGTTTGCCTTTACATACCACTCTGCTTCAAATACATCTTTAATTTGTAAATAAGTCCTTAACTTTGGTTTAGCCATAATCCCAACCAACCATTTGTGTTTAAAATGTGACATCAAATTGGATCTGATATTATTGACACTACATGGTAAGTGATTACAGAATACATACAGGAGTTGTGCATCAGTAAAAACTGTCCGGAGTTCTGCAGCCCAGGGAGACTTATTCTTACTCCACAGAAAAAAATGTTTTGTTAGTCTATTTTCAGGCAGGTTAATAAGTCGATTCCACAGTCTAACCATTTCACATTTCTATTGGACTGATCCAGGAACCCAGCCCATATCACCCTGCGCTGCCAGCACTGGGACAAACTTATGGACCCCCAAGAAGCAGCGGATGGCACGGTTTTCTACAGCTTCCAAGGCTGGGCTCTGCACGGCCCCCCACACACCAGCAGCATAGTTTAACACAGGGGACACACAGGCAGCATACAACTGGGAGAATGTACTGTAGCCAAGATCTTTACAGATTTTTAATTTGTTTATCACAGAACCCAGGGCTCTACTGGCTGCAGCAGCTAGGATTTTAACTCCTTTATCAAACGACATGAATTCATCAAAGACAAATCCTAAATACTTATACTGGGCTGTATACTCAAGAAACGTTTTACCAAAGGTAAAAACTTTTTTGCTTCATGGAGTAACACCTTTCCTGAAGTGCATAATTTGCGTTTTTGCTTGATTTATAACAAGTCTCCATGTACAGCACCAATTTTTCAAAACATTTAACATTTTCTGTAAATCCTTTTCAGTTTCAGCCAGTAGCGCTACATCATCAGCATAGAGCAGAATGCCAACAATGACACTCTCTAGGCGCACCCCTAAGTTTAGATGTTTAATTTCAAGAGCTAAATAATTTTTTAGGCTGTTTTACACCAAAGGGAATGCAAAACCACTCAGTCTGCTCATCATTCACACACATCCCACACAGTCTGCATACAGTGACTTTAATGCCCGGTAACGCCCTGAAAGCAGTTGGGTTCTGCACCCTTGGGGTGCAGATCGGGTCAAGACAGCTCTCACATGTTTTCAGCATTGTTCCCCATCTAGACCCCCTCATGTTCATTGGGGCAGATCTGCTGGTCCGGCTTGGCAGTCAGCTGGACACTTTCAACCAGGTCCTTTGGACGCGAGCCAGTGCACCTGCAGAACCCTTCCTGGTGAACCCTGAAGTCACGCGGTCAGGCCAGACCATCCCTCAGGCCTGCCAGACTGCTAGGGAGACTAGCATGCTCGTACCACCAAGAACAGCAGGGGTGTTGATACACTTAGCTGTGATGAAAGGTCAACAGCCACTGGGTAAGTAAGCATTTTTCCAGCCATTTCCCTACTTCCTGGAACTGAACCTTGCTGTCTGCGGTACACCCATTCTTGAGTTGAACAATCGTTCAGCCTACCTGCTGGTTGAAAATCCAACCTAAGTTCCAGTCCCGGTGACAGCAGAAAAGCCTCTTGGCATCCAGTCTATAATAGACTGCTCATTTCATGATTTTGAACTTTCAGTCCCTGCCATAGGGGATCTGCCTTTATTCATGAATGACAAACGGTCCTCTTCAGACACGTTGTTCACATTTCCTTCCAAAATGATCACGGTAAAGCGGAACAAAGCTTTACCTGAGGAGTCCATCTGGAGCGCCACCTTAGGGACCGAAGACGACCTAGTGGTGTACGCGTTTACCACTCATCCAGCTGAGCGCAAAATCCTGTGGGATTTCCAGAAACGGTGGCTCCCTCTCACACAAGTCCATCCCGTTGGCGCCCTCTTCTGGCGACAGATGGGAATGAAAAATGAACACCTCAGGTACGAACCTAAACACTTTGATGTGGTGAAGATGCAGGAACATGATCCCAACTTTCACCTCATCCAGAAGCTGGTGATTAACCGTTCACCAGCAGACATGCTGCTGCCACCACCAGGTGCAGCCCATGAGCTAGAAGCTTTTTCTTGCAGCCTTCCGGATCTAAGGCTGAAGACAGGTCCATTGGTCTATGCCCACAACGAGCGAGGTCTCATCCATGGGCTATCCTAACAGACCAAAGGGGGGTCATCTTAACCCACGCCCATGACTTCCTTGCATGTCACCAGAAGAGCCCCAAACCCTCATGTGACATCTTCCAACAGGTGACATCCTGGCTTTCAAAGACTCACATGACCGAGACCAACCAAGGATGCTTATCCTGCTGTCAGCTCCACCCATCCCTGCTACTCACCAGTACTCCCTCTCAGCGAAGGGGGGCCACAAACACAACAAACACCTGCTGACAATCACATGCAGCTTTATCAGATGTGACGAAGCCCCTCCTAAACTGAATGACACAGCAGTCATGACAGCTGCTCGTTTGCTTAACCAAAGTAAGTTCTACCTCAAGGTCTCCTAACTGGAAGCGCAGCTTCTCTCCACACCAGTGGTAAGGGGAACCAGTACATAGTGCTAACGAAACAGGTGCATGTTTCAAAACTCACCTCTAGCATGCACTAACAACTAATTGCATCCATAATTTTTGTTTTGTTTTATAGTAATCTGCGGACATACATATTAACACCTTTCAGGCAGTGTGGTCACTGTCAATCCGCATTCTACTCTAATAAACAACACCCTGCATGCCCTGCAAGCTCTCTCAGATGTTGTAAAAAACTTACTAGATATACACACAGGTGGTGAGAGATTTATTGCATGATCTTATTAGAGAAGTTGGTTTATCTATGGACAGTCTTGTGGAAGGATGAACTCCTACACATTTAGTTCCTCTAGAACTTGTTGAAGATATTCTCAAATCCACAACAAACACAATGCAACCCTCACAAATTCACCTGACATACAGAACTTGGGTTCATGCTTAACCTTCCCATCATTTAAGGAATTAACGTATATAGGTTTAAATTGGTGCTCAATGTTGGTTTTCGGAAAGGTGACACCCACGTACATCTAAAAAAAAACATCCATACTAGCCTACCATGACAACGATCCCAAACGCTATCTCCCTCCAAACCTAGATCTATGCACCAAAACTAAAGAGCTCCACTGGGTGTGTCCAAGTAACCCATTCATTAGAGATGTAAGTGATTACCTCTGTGGTTTGAGGGATGATGCCCCTCAACAAAATTGTCAAGCTACAATGACATTCAAAGATGCAGGTATGGAAACCAAAGTTTAACGTGCAGGTAACCAATGGCTAGTGAGCATACCAGTAGCAGTAGCTTTGATGTCATATGATCAACATGACATGGTCATCCAGGGTAAAGTTGTTAAACCAAACTATGTTACTCACTATCCCACAAGAGAAAGTAGTTTACATAGGAGACATAATCCTCCATCATCTCGACCTCGACAGACATGACACCGAGATCGAAATCATGGACGCATTTAACGGGTATAATGTCACGATTGATACCGAAATTGAGAAACAATTTTTAAAGGAGGGGACCAAAATGGTTAAATTCAGCTTGACCCCTGCGGACTTGACTTTAACACCCCTCTCTCACTTCCCCAAGAAAGCAGATTGGACAGAAACACACACCTTGACATTCACAGTGATTACACTAGTAATAGGTCGGGTCTTCACAGCGTTGATGGCTTACACCGCCTACAGGCAGGTCAAACAAATGCAAGCAAGAATCGACTCCATGACATTTCTCACACCATGATTCATAGCTTCCCCCAGTCCCAGCGCACAAGCTGGTGCCAATTCCTGACGGGAGCTACACATTTGTTCTTGCATCCCTTTTTCTGTTCTAACCTGTCCCCCTTTCATACTTAAAGCGTTGATGTGAATCATAAAGTATGACAATGTCAGAAGGGGGTCAATTTTTTCTTTCCTTTCCTTAGTGTGATTTTATTTTTATTTTTTTGGATATTTCTTACAATTAATTTGTTTTATATATATATATATATATATATATATATATATATATATATATATATATATATATATATATATATATATATATATATATATATTGGTAGAGTAGATTGGCCTCTACCCAGACTGAGTTAGCCTCTACCCAGACTCAATTCGAATCAGTGTACCCAGTATAGCTCCAAAGACTGTAAACTGCATTTCCACTCTTCACAACTAAGGGGGGAATACTGGGACCCAGATCGTTGGACCCATGTAAAATGGACTGAACTGTTACACCTTGCCCGCTGAAGGACAGCGACATTCTTGGACTTATTGGAAAATGAACCTGGTTCTAGCTCCAAGGACTGAACAGTGTGCATTCTTCGGAACTAAAAGGGGGATGTTGGAATCTATCGCCTTTTATTGAACAAAGTGCATCTCCCAGCATCCTTTGCACCACCCTCAACGCATTCTCATTGGTCTGTGGCCAGTGATGACATTACAGAGTTGATAAAGGGGGCGCGAAAACTAAAATCGTCTTTTGTTCCTGCTCGCAGAGCTTTAAAGAGACGCTCATTTGAACTGCTAGCAAACGTTCCCCTTTTTCGTTCAAACCTGCTGGACCAGGAGAGAAATCCCCCTTGAAACTTCAAAGTAAACCTGCCAAGCAAACCAACTTCCTGTTTGTGAATCTAGGAGGTCCGCTGGCCTCTGAGCTCTATTGAAAAAAGACCTGACTCGCTCATTGCCTGCAATCGGACAAGTCCAATTTTCCTGACCTTTGCTGTGCACGGCCACTTCTGTCAAAAGGACATTCTCAGCGCCAATTCTACATTTGTCGTCGTGGACTGGTGTGGACGGAAGAGAATCGACACCAAGTAGGATAAACCTTGTTATATCTGCTGAGTCTGGGTAGAGAAGTTAGGTCAAACGGTTTAGATCCGTCTTTCTGTTGGTTTATATAAGTTTGTGAACTTGTAAACCACTGTTACTTGTTGGCAATCAGCGTCCCTGCTCGTTGGCCCTGAGTATTGCATGTTTTTTTGCGTTATTGTCATTTTGTCCGTCGGTTGCAACCAGAAGCAGTCTGTTATATAATTCCCTGGCTTAAGTGTACAAATTCCCACTGTGGTTGACCAACGTGCCTGCTTAGGCAGGTCGCGTGGCCTCTGTCGATCCGGTTAACTGTCATCCTTTTCTTTGTCCAAGCCACCATTGTTAATTGAAGCTAGCCTTTGTCTAATCGCCACACGGCCTTTCTTTATCTGCCTTTGTGAACCGATTGTGCCAATTCATAAAAATTGAGTCGAAAGGGATCTATGACAAAAGGGGGTGTAAGCTAAACCCCCCTCATTCGCTCGTCGTCTCTATACACACACACACACACGCACGCATGCACACACACACGTGCCCGTGCCCCGTCCCGTCAATGTTAACTGTTTTTACTCTAAATTGCAGGCTTTAGAATAGATGGAAATTATTGATGAAATGTTGAAACGTTGATGTGTTTTCTTAATTAATTTTCCTTAGTTTAAAGAGAAGTTTCCTGTTTTCATCACTGTGTGTATAGTATATTGATGTCCCAGCAGAAGAGCCCAACTTTTCAGAAGAGACTGATTGTCTGGTATCGAAATTATCTCTAATTAGATATTGGTGCCCCGATTATCTTTAATAAAAAGATTAAACTTGAACTTCATCAATAATTATACTAATATTAAGTTATTGATCATAATTATTATTGATCCCCAGAGAAACCAGACATGTATAGCTTATGCTGAGTCAACCCGAACATAATAAAACAAATCTTAAATTGATCACCTGTCAGAAGGTTCTGCAACTGATTATCAAACCACTTAAGTTAGCTTTATTAAATATTAGGTCTTTATCAGGAAAGTCACTCCTACTCAATGAATTCATCATTGAATATAAAATACATGCCCTTTTTTACCAGAAACCTGGTTAGACATAAATAATAAAACATCTGTATTGATAGAATCTACTCCTCCAAACTAAAATTTCTTGGGCGAGAACAGGAAACACAGACGAGGTGGAGGCGTAGCCACAATTTTAAATAACTTAATGAACTTTAAAAAGGTATCCCTGGGCATATTTGACTCTTTTGAATACCTAGCCACCCAGATAAATGAGCCTAAAAAAGCTCTATTTCTAAGTTTATATAAACCCCTAAAACTTAACTCTAACTTCTTTAATGATTTCAGCGACCTTCTTTCCGTAATGATTATGACCACTTAATCATTGTGAGGGACTTTAACATCCATACTGACAACCCCCAGGATAAACTAGCAAAAACATTAAAGGGGGGGTATTATGCTTCTCCCAGGCACATATTAACCTTCTATAGCACACTCCAATAAAATTGTCACCTTAAGTCTTTTAAAAGTCTGTCATATATCCAAATCCACCTTAAAGAAAGATGGGTGGAAAAGGCTGGGATAGGTGGGAGCAGGCAATTCAGCAACCCCGAGAACTACCAGCAGAGACTCAAAGATTACTCTAACATGAGTGAATGGGTCAGAGCAACACTTCAGGTATGTTTTTAATGATGGAGAGAAAGGTTCTCAGGATATCAAGCTTCAGAAAGTCAATTTTGCATAATACCCCCCCTTTAAGTGACACTCTTCACAACTTCGACCTGACTCAGCATGTCAAACAACCAACATGCAATAGAGGACATACTCTGGACTTAATTATCTGCAAAGGTTTAACTATATCTGACATCTCGGTAATTGATATTGCTCTATCTGAACATTTCTGTGTTTTCTTTGAAAGTACCATCTCTGCTAAGATATTTAGCCACAGTGAGATAACTGTAAAAAAAACGTTTTCGTGGGGACAGTTCAGTTGAAACCTTAAAATGTATTTACCCTTCCACCACATCCCCCTCAACTCCCAACTCCCACTCAGTAAACAAGCTGGTAGATAATTTCCTTGTGAAAATTTCAGCTATCATTGATTCCGTTGCCCTAACTAAAGTGAAATTAGTCTCAGGTAGAAATAAGTTTCGGTGGACAAACAATCCACTTGTACGTAGTGAAAAAAGGGAGTGTCGACAAGCCGAGAGAAAATGGCGGAAAACTCGACCCCAGGTTCACTGTGAGATCTATAAAGATAGACTGAACAGATATAACTTTAAAGATGCTAGGGAATCTTTCTTCTCTGAAATCCTTAACAGAAACTTTAATAATGCATGGACTCTGTTTGCAACAGTGGAATGACTAAGTAATCCTCCAGTGACATTAGCCCCTGAACTAAATTCGACCAGGGCCTGCAATGAATTTGCCATCTTTTTCACTGAAAAGGTTCTAACAATTAGACAGTTGGTCTGTACCGCAGCACCAAACCAACTACTAATGTTATACCCAACTACCAATGTTATACCCAACTAACACCAATGTAGAAAAAATTCAGAATTCCATGAATTAAACCAAAACAACCTTAGAAGAAATCATTAACCAATTAAGCTCCTCCTGCTGTCTTGATATCCCACTCACAGTTTTCCTTAAGAAAGTTCTCCCTGTCATTCGGTCTGATCTGATTAAAATAGTTAACTCATCCCTCCTGTCAGGTGTCTTCTCCCAGGCTTTAAAACCAGCAGTTATTAAACCGCTGCTAAAAAAGAATAAGCTGGACAACACGTTAATACCGAACTACAGGCCAATTTCCAATCTTCCATTCATCAGTAAAATTATTGAAAAAGTTTTGTTTCAGCAGTTAAATAGCTTCATAACAATGACCAACCGCTTTGCTGTTTTTCAGGCTGATTTCCATGCTCACCACAGCACTGAGACTGCCATTGTCAGTTTTGAATGACATTCGCATACAAACTGTGGTAGAATGCTTTAATGTATCATGTTTTGTGTATGCTTCTAGCTTTATGCAGGTTTTACTTTATATGCTTTGTAACTCTTTATTGTATCTGTGTATCCTTCTTGCGTTATTGCTGTTTTTACTTTATATGTTTCGTCTGTGTTTTTTTCTGCTATATTTATTTGACCCCTTAATCATGTAAAGCACCCTGAATTACCTTGTTGTTGAAAATGTGCTATACAAATAAAATTGCATTTCCTTTACTTGCCTTGGGGGTTGCTTCAGCACCAGTAGATACACTTCTGATGATTCAAGTCCCCAATCCCCACCTTGGGGTGAAAGGTAGTGCTGAACCAACAATGCTGGTCTACTGCCCCTGGATAGATAAAGACATAGAGGAGGCTGTGCGGGGGTTGCCTAAATTAAATTAAATTCAATTCAAAAATACTTTATTGATCCCAGAGGGAAATTAAGTGTTGTTGTAGCTCATGCAATTAATTCTTTAAGGAGTTGTTGTAGATCATGATAGCTGTGGGCAGGAAGGATTTTTTGTAGTGGTCTGTGTTGCAGCGAAATTGAAGAAGCCTCCGACTGAAGACACTCTGTTGTTGTAGGATAGTCTCATGAAGAGGATGCTCAGGGTTGTGTTATGGCAAAAAAAAGTATCTCAGGGTTTCCATAATAAAGAAGACTTGTGTCCCAGAAGGCGTTTAAGTATTTAATACAAACATGTCTGGCCAGAACATGGAGGGGACAGAGTTACTCGTGCATCACCCTAACCAACCTTTCTAACTAACCGTTTAAATAGTATTCACCAATCACTGTTTATCTCTGTAGACGTCTTCTCCAACCTTCATGCCCAGCCTCTGGAGAACTGGTTCATGCGAGTCTGATAGCAACGCATAAAACAGCACATCCAAAGGCCAGACTGTTATCTTACTGCCCCGGCGTCTGTCTCTCTGGTGACCTGACACATATATCATAAACATTAAGTTGGAACAATAACCTTGTCATTTTACACTAGATGCATTCACTAAACAGAGAATATACACTTAATTCCTAATTACATAACAATTTTCCACCATAGTTGTCCATCATTTTTTGGATTATATGAAGTATCTTTCTTTGGATCATCATCTCCAGATGTTCCACAGTTGTCCCCAGAAAAGAACCAGCCTTCTTAATCAGGTTGTTTACCCTATTATAAGTCCCTGGCTCTGATGCAAAGCACCCGACAACCCATTAGATTTCTGTGTGGCTATAACGGATTTAAAAAACAGTTTCAAGTTAGATTGGTTGGAGCTTGAACGAGCAGTTATGAAAGCTCTGGGGGGAAATTGGGTCCATGTCTGCGGAAATTGGTCTGGACGGGACAGTAATAATGAGGTGCTGAGCCACGATGACAAAGAGTTGTACCAAGAATTAGAAGCTTTTTTAAAAACGGGTGGCAGATAGATATGAAAAGACGGCTGACTGGACAAAAATTAGTGGTACTCGTCAACAAGAGGACGAACCATTTGAAGGTTATTTTCAGAGACTAAGTGCATTGTTTAAGATACATAGTGGGCTGGCTGCAGTGGGGGAGGACTCAAATGTTTATCAGCATCAGTTGAAGAATGTGGCCCATGCAGGGAGCTTACCCCTAGTGGCTGGCTTTCTTTAAAAAAACACGATTAGGTTTGCTGCATCTAACCTTAAAGATTACGTAGAATATGCACGTCATGCAGATAAGGTGCACAGGTAGAAAAAGAAAATGGAAGAAAAGAAGCCTACACTAGTTTATCTGTTATTTGCTAGATCTGATAGTTGGCACACCAGGACAGATTCCAGAATGTCTAGTTCTAAAAGCAGAAGTTACTCCTCCCACCTCACAAAGACAGCAACCCTATGACATGCACTGTACAATGTACTACAGAAAAAAGAGGGGACCAGATCAGGATTTTCAGCAGAAATTGGAAAAGATTCCAACCCATACTTTAATGTTGTACTATCTAGTGTGAGATACAGAAGGAAATTGTTTTGTCCTGTGTGCACTGACTGAGAAACAGATGGTATTTTTCTGGGGCCCCTCAACACATGTTTCTCTAGCTAGATCCGAACACACTGATTGGAAAGATTTGGGCATGAAAGCTGAGGTAGCGGAGGCTTCTATAGACTGGGTCAAAAGATCAGAAAGGGTCCAGTAGAGTAATCAAGCAGACATGTACAGACAGATATTAGGTTGGAGAGCTATGACACAACCTGGGGTCCACCTTGATGCAAAATAATGATTACCTACTACTATCTTCATAACAGAGAGGGAAAAGTAGCCCTAGAGGGGATGCATTTGTGGTCAACAGGACCTGCTGATGTGGGATTAATGAAAGGATTAAAGCCAGTAGTAATACAACCTAAAACACATTATTAACCCAGGGTGAGACAGTATCCCATTAACAAGGAAGCTGAGGACGGAGTCACACCAATGTTTGAAGAATTAAAACGTGTAGGGATTATTGTACCATGTCCAGCTTCTCCATGTAATACCCCTTTGTTTCATCTAAAAAAGGCAGCACCCTCTACTGGTTGGATATTGATACAAGACCACCAAGCCATAAACAACGCTGTTGTTGGGAGAGCGTCTGCAGTACCTGACCCTTGTACTCTTTTGAATGACCAATCTCCTGAGGCTACACATTTGAAAGTTATACACATTAGTAATGCATTCTTTTCAATACCAGTAAACAACAATAGCCAGTTCTAGTTTGCTTTTACCTTTAAAGACCTCATGACACGAAGTTGACATTTTTAAACAAAACATAAAATAAAGAAATCTGAACCCAATGGAGTATGTCAAAGTCATAAACACGCCTTGCATAATCCTACTGAGAGCAAAAAAACGCTGCGGTGACTAGCATTTTAGTACTGTATCGCCGCGCACTGAACGAGCAGAAAGCCGGAAGTGACGTTAGCGAGAGAACGCATTCTGTTTGTTGGCACATTTAACAGTGGCTTTTCAGCTGTGACTGGGACCACTATTGTCTATTTTTGACAAAGCCAAGTGATTGTAATGCCTTCGCGTTGTGTTGGGTGATTTTGCCAAAATACACACAAGGACGGTGTCAGTTTATTTAAGTTTCCCAAAGACCCAGAGTTACTGTCTAAGTATGTGAAACAGGTTAGATGCACCGTGAGAGGTGGGCTCCCTCCTCCTCTCTCCTCTGTTCGGAACATTTTGAGCAGAATTGTTTTGATTGTTACTATGAAAATGGAATCCCTGGGTTGTTTAGTTCAACACAAGCGTGTGTTGCTGCCGGCAGCTGTGCCTACAGTGTTCCGCAGGAGTGTGACAGTGGTACTTGTGGGGGTGCTTGTAGACTGCGAAGCAACATTGACAGCGTCAGCATCCCTACACCTAAAAGCTCGACTTCCATTGACTGCCCAGTTAGATCTTGTGTCTAGAAGGATAGGCATCATTTTAGCCGCGGACGACGGGGACATGTCTCCACCACTTTTCTAAACCTGATGCGGAATTTCTTACCAGCACAGATCTAACATCTACTTGTGCTCACAGCACAATTTCCACATAATCAGTAATCTGCACTGACTATTATTTAAATCACTCCATTGCACTTTCTTATACAGTCATGGTTTCTTTCTGCGCAGATGCTGCAGCATTCTTTGCAGTGGAAACATCAAGGTTTTAAAAGACTAGTCCGTATGCAACCACACTCTGGGCAGATTCCTGCAGTGGCGCTGGTACCCGTCTCCAGATGGAATAATACATAAATTAAATTTCATGGGTCTGGCTGAAGTTTATTTACTGCAGGTAAAAAAATATTTTGTTTGTTTACGACTCCCAAAGGGAATGGTATTGATATATTGTGTTTGTGGAGAGAGCATGCCAGAATATTCCCCCAACTAGCAGTGGAATGTTCCCGCTATCCTGCGCTGCCAGAGAGATTTTTCTGCAACTGTATTTGTGATTCAGGAACGGAGAGCACCGATAAAGCCAGGAACTGTGGACAATATTTTGTTTCTGCACAGCGATCTCTGAATTAAATTAATTTTAGATGTACAATGTTTCAAAGAAATAAAAGGGAAATGATTCATTGTAATATAATTTACAATCGCTTGGGGATTGTGTTATGTTCTGTCTTTGATCGGATTTTTAAAACTCTAATGGAAAAATGTAAAGGCCATTGTTAAAGTGTGGCAGGGAAATCGAGTGAGAAAATGAAGCAGGACATCACACAAAAGTTCACTTTCTGATGGCGGCTCAACCACCCCACTACTCCATCAGGTAGTGAGTGCATTCACAAAGAGTGTTTGTGTAATGAGCTTTTGCCGTCACTTTATTATGACACAACCTTTATTCATTAGTACAATAATCAGAAACATGTGAACCCAAACTAACAACTGTCATTTTGAAAGTTTACAATTTACGCCACTGACCACTTGATGCAGACGCACAGTCATTTTCTGTCACGCTGCCCTATTTATGCCTCATTGTCTTCACCCGTCTGTCTCATCAACCACACCTGATCCTACTCACCTCCTGCCTTTGAGACCCATCACTTCCTTTCACTCCGTGCTGGATCATTAGTAATAGTCTTTATCTCCATGGTGTGTCGTCTTCCTGCTGTCTTCCGTCCCTGTCCGATGTCCAGTATCTCCGTTCCTGCCGTCTTCACCACCATCATCATCACCTCCTCCTGTAATAAACATCCTGCACCTTCCTTCAGCGAATGCGTTTGGGTCCATACTCCACACACCTCCTGACAGAATGATCCGGCCCTGAACATGGACCCAGCACTCGCCCAGGAGATCGCCGCTCTCCGCCAGGACGTCTAGACGAACCTGGCCAAACTCGCTGCCTCTCCTCACCTTCCTGTGCGGGTCTCCGGAGCCGAGGAGATCCTCGGAGTGCTCTCTCACTTCCAGAGTGTCTTCTCGGCCCGGGAGCTCGCCGATCTGCGGCGCGAGGCGGAGAGGATTCGCCAGGAGGCGTTGGACCAGACTATCGGTCCGCCCTCTCCGCCTCCACCATCTGGCCGTAGGCGACGGGCCCGCCGAGCCGGAGTTTCCGCGAGCGAGGAGCAGGGCGGCGCGGCCACACAGACCACCAACCTCGGCTCCATCTCCGCGCTGCACGCACCGCCGGTTCTCTCCCCTGCCGTCTTTGTCCCTCCTCCAGCTGGCTCTTCGGGGGCTCCCCACATCAGGGAGGAGGACCTGTTCGAGTTTTTCTACGGGGACAAGACGGCCTATCTCTGCTCCAGGGGAGAACCAGCACCTCGCCGCAGGCAGCGACGCCGCCGAGGTGGGGCCGCTTCCGGGGCAGTTCCAGCTCCAGTCCGTGAGCCCGTTCCAGCTCGTGAGCCCGTTCCAGCTCCAGACCTCCGTCCAGCCAGAGGACGCCATCCGGGCCGTCCGCCGGACCTCCGTCCAGCCAGAGGACGCCATCCGGGCCGTCCGCCGGACCTCCGTCCAGCCAGAGGACGCCACCCGGGCCGTCCGCCCGACCTCCAGGTCTTCAGGGGCCGCCACCGGGGCCATCCGCCAGACTTCCAGGGGCGTGATTTAGTATTAAATACTGATAGGGTCATTATAGTGGGGGACTTCAATATTCATGTGGATACTGAAAGTGATAGCCTAAATGCAGCCTTTAATGCTATTTTAGACTCAATTGGCTTTACTCAAAAAGTACAGGGACATACGGTATTGAGTGTGATGAAATAACAGTCCACCCACAGAATCCGGTCCTGTCTGACCACTTCTTGATAACTTTTGAATTTACTTTAACCGACCAACTTAAATCTGAAAGAAAATTTCATTATAGTAGAGCTTTATCAGACAATGCTGTAACAATTTTTAAAGAATCTGTTCCATTCTTACTTTCCTTAGTGTCTCAGAGTAACACAGTGGATGGCAGCAATTCTATCTCTAACGCTTCAGAAATTGATTGTCTGGTTAACAGCGTTACGTCCTCATTGCGTTTGGCATTAGATAGTTTAGCCCCCTTAAAAAAGAAAGTGGCTAGCCATAGGAGGCTGACTCCTTGGTTTAACGCAGAGTTGCGTACTTTAAAGCAGAATACTAGGAAGTTGGAGAGAAAATGGCGCTCTACACATTTAGAGGATTCCTATTTAACCTGGAATAACACTCTGCTGTATAAAAAGACCCATCGACAAGCTAGAACAGCATCATTATCATCATTAATAGAGGCGAATAAAAAAAATCCTAGGTTTCTTTTTAGTACAGTTGCCAAACTTACACAGAGTCATAGCTCTGTTGAGCCAACTATTCCCCCAGCTCTTAGCAGTGATGATTTTATGGGATTCTTCATAAATAAAATTAATTCTATTAAAAATAAAATCATTGGCATCCTCCCAAACATAATTACTTCTTCCTCAGTAAATGAGGCAGCATCGGAAAGAACTGAAGAACCTCATTTGTGCTTAGGCTGTTTTGATTCAGTCGAGCTTTCGGAATTATCAAAAATATTAGCCTCATCTAAACCTTCAACTTGTATGTTGGACCCAATCCCAACCAATTTATTTAAGGAAGTGTTTCATTTGGTTCCTGGCCCCATTTTGGATTTGATGAATCTATCCTTAGTAAACGGATACGTACCACAAGATTTTAAAATAGCTGTAATTAAACCGTTACTCAAGAAACCTTCCCTTGATCAAGATGACTTAGTAAATTACAGACCTATATCTATACTTCCTTTCTTATCCAAAATCCTTAAGAAAATTGTTGCTAATCAAGTCTGTGAGCATCTAAACAGTAACAAGCTGTTTGAAGAGTTTCAGTCAAGTTTTAGAGCTCATCATAGCACCGAAACAGTACTGGTGAAGGTTACTAATGATTTTCTCATGGCCTCAGATAATGGACTGGTGTCTGTTCTGGTGTTGTCAGATCTCAGTGCTGCTTTTGACACAGTCAATCATAATATTCTCTTAGAAAGGCTTGAACATGTTGCAGGGACCAAAGGAACAGCACTAGGCTGGTTTAAATCATATTTGTCTGATAGATTCCACTTTGTTCATCTAAATGATAAATCTTTTTCACTCTCATGCTCCCAATTGGTAGAATCATGAGACAGGATGGGATAAATTTCCACAGTTATGCCGATGCTACATAACTATATTTATCCATAAATCCTGATGAACCCAGTAAGTTAGGTAGATTACAGGCATGTCTGGAAGACATAAAACATGGATGAATCTAAACTTTTTGCTTTTAAATTCTGACAAGACAGAAGTTGCTGTTTTTGGACCAGAAGTTCTAAAAAAGAAACTGATTAGTCAATCACTTCATCTGGATGGCATTAAATTGGCCCCCAGTAATAACGTAAAGAACCTCGGCCTTATTTTTGACCAAGACTTGACATTTAAATCCCATATTAAACAGGTTTCTAGGATTTCCTTCTTTCACCTCCGGAATATTGCTAAAATTAGAAACATCCTGTCCAGGAGTGATGCTGAGAAACTAGTCCATGCATTTGTTACCTCAAGGCTGGACTACTGTAATTCTTTACTATCAGGAAGTCAACAAAATGCCGTTAAAAGCCTTCAGTTGATCCAAAATGTGGCAGCAAGAGTTCTGAGGAATATTAAAAAGAGAGATCACATTTCTCCTGTTTTAGCTTCCCTTCATTGGCTCTCTGTTAAATCCAGAATAGAATTTAGGATCCTTCTTCTTACATACAAAGCCCTTAATAATCAAGCTCATTCATACATCAGAGATCTAATTGTTACATATGTTTCCAACAGAGCACTTCGCTCTCAGACTGCAGGTTTACTTGTAGTTCCTAGGATTTCTAAAAGTAGAATGGGAGGCTGATCTTTTAGTTATCAGGCTTCTCTCTCATGTGGAACCAGCTCCCAGTTTTAGTCCGTGAGGCAGACACACTTTACTTTTAAGGCCAGGCTTAAAACTTTCATTTTTGATAAAGCTTATAGTTAGAGTGGCTAAGGTCATCCTGAGCTATCTCTGTAGTTATGCTGCTATAGGCTTATACTGCTGGAGGACAGACTGACCAATTTTCTTCACTCTGCTACTTCCTTTTCTACTACTACTCTCCAGTTGTATTACAGTACATTCTGTTATTTCGACTGTTAACTTTGTTTTCTCTCAGTGTTTTTCTCTCCATAGAAGATATACCTGGTCTGGTATCCTGCTTGGCTGCAATGCCCTGTTGGACGGGGGGCATCAACTGGGATGATCCTCCCAGTAACTGAACATCCACTGTGTCCTGTTATCAACTTTTTACTTTCTGTAACATAGAACGTTCTCTTATATCAGATCTTCTGTTCCTTCTGTGTCTCTGCTCAGTCTTCTCAAACCCCCAGACGGTCGTGGCAGATGGCCGCTCCTACTGAGCCTGGTTCTGTTGGAGGTTTCTTTCTGTTAAAGGGGAGTTTTTCCTCTCCACCGTCGCTACATGCTTGCTCAGTATGAGGGATTGCTGAAGGATTGCTGTGGTTGGAAAGTCTGCATCAACGGGGCCCAACCTTACGCCAATGACTGACGCAATCTGCTGGGATTCCTAAAAAAGGGAAACTTTTTAACTGATTGGAATGTTTGTATAAATGTATTGAAATGACTTCTTGTTAAGCGCCTTGAGATGACATCTGTTGTGAATTGGCGCTATATAAATAAACTGAATTGAATTCTTGTCATTCCAGTCTGCAGTGTGCGACCGGAGCGGATTCAGCCTCCTTAACGCACAAGCAGGTGAACAATTCACGTCTATAGACCATGAGAAAGTTGTGAGACTGCAGGTAAAATGTTCATATTTAGCAAATGTTTTCATCTGCTCCATGTGTGATGGCACGATGAAGATTCTTTGTTCAGATTTTTCGGGGTGAATATTAACTCAAATGAATGAAGTAATCAATAATATTGAATATGTTTCAGATTTTTTCAAAATGTAAAAAAATGTTTAAGACAGAAAATAACGGGATCCTTGATTAAATGTGAATTATAGTAGAAGTAATTATTTCTCTTTTATTGGTTTGGAATATTCCACCCGCGGGTACCCACCCCATTGCAGGACTCTGAACCGTTAAAGTTTCCCCGCACCGAACAACAAGGGTTGTAAAGGGAACGCGTTTAATTTCTGCGCATGTAGCCAACGGATAAATAATTATAGGCTATATGAATAATCAATAATTGTCCCCAGCAGTTTTAAAAACAAACTGACGCCCTTGTCCAGAAGAGACAGGTACATATTCACTGGAACGGGGATTAAGATAAATTCAAGTATAAAAAAAATAGTAAATTAATGTGCTAAGATTAAATGGTAAAACTGATAAAAATATAATCATATAAAACATGCAGAGCAATTAAACAAACAGTAATAAAAAATAATCAGTTAAAAGCTAGGCTAAAAAGGTGAGTCTTGAGCCTGCTCTTAAAAACATGAACGTTCTCTGCAGCTCTGAGGTCCTCTGGGAGCCTGTTCCAGAGGTGAGGGCCATAAAACTGGAAAGACGCCTCGCCATGCGTGTGTGACCTGACTTTTGGGGTGACAAGGAGACGGCTGCCAGAGGAGCGCAGAGACCGCGAAGTTTTATATGGTATAAGCAGTTCAGAGAGATAAGAAGGCCCAAGACCATTAAGACACTTAAAAACCATTAAAAGAACCTTAAAGTCGACCCTGAAATGTACGGGGAGCCAATGCAATGATTTTAAGACCGGTGTAATGTGCTCTCGCCTCCTGGTCTTCGTCAGGACACGTGCTGCTGAATTTTGTAGTAGTTGTAAACCTGATATACTCTTTTTGGGAAGACCAGAAAGCAGGGCATTACAGTAATCAATTCTACTGGAGATAAAAGCATGCATCGGTGTCTCCCTATTGGCCAGAGAGAGAATGGGGCGGACTCTGGCAATGTTCTTTAGTTGACAAAAACCTATTTTAGTAATATTTTTTATGTGAGGAATAAAAGTCAGCTCAGAGTCAGAAATCACGCCCAGGTTCTTCACTTGTAAAGAGGGATTAAAAGACAGTGATTGTAGTTTTGGTAAAAGTTTCTCTCTCTGAGCCTCAGGACCGATGACTAAAACTTCAGTTTTTGTCCTGGTTGAGCTGGAGAAAGTTTTCTGCCATCCAGGATTTAATGTCTAAAATGCAGTTAAAAAGTGTATCCATTGGCCGTGTGTCATTGGGAGACATGGAGATGTACAGCTGTGTATCATCAGCATAACTGTGAAAGTTGACTCCATGTCTTCTGATGACGCTGCCAAGAGGGAGCATATACAGGTTAAAAAGCACTGGGCCTAAAATCAAACCCTGGGGCACACCACATGTAATCCTATGGACCCTAGAGGAGCAGGTATCTAAACTTACCATAAAAGTCCTGTCTGTGAGATAGGATGTGAACCATTTGTGAACAGCACCAGAGAGGCCAATCTGTTTTAAACGGGTTAAAAGAACAGATTGGTCTACTGTATCGAAGGCAGCGCTTAGAGCCAGTAGAACCAACGCTGTCACCCTCTGTGCATCATAGTTTAATCTAAAATCATTTAAAATCATTAGAAGGGCCGTCTCTGTGCTGTGGTTCACCCTAAAACCAGACGGAAATTTCTCCAGGACATTGTGCTCATTAATAAAATCATTACGTTGAATTAAAACAATTTTTTCAAAAATTTTGCTTAAAAAAGGTAAGTTAGATACCGGTCTAAAATTGTTAAAATCATTCAAATCTAAATTGCTCTTCTTCAACAGGGGCCTCACTACCGCCCCTTTAAAGGCGGCAGGAAAGACCCCCGTCTGAAGGGAGCAATTCATCATGGTTAAAATCTCATCTCTAAAAGATCCATCAAATTGCTTAAAAAAGGAAGCGGGAATCAGGTCCAAAACACATGTGGTGGGCCTCACTGAGGAGAAACCTTTATCAAGAGTCCTAGCTTCTACCAGGACAAAACTGTCCAGCGTTTCCTCTGGTAAAGACACACACTCAGATTTGTCTAAAACTATGTTACTCTGAGAAGATAAAATCTTACATCTGATGGTGTCTACCTTCCCTCTGAAGTGGTCTGCGAACTCCTCACAAAGAGTGTTTGAGAGGTTTTTAGGAAATGCAGTAGTAGCTCTGTTAAAAAGTTTATCAAAGGTGGAGAAAAGGATTTTATGAATTATTTTTATGTTCCGAGATGATTTTGGAGAAGTATGAATTTCTTGAATTTCTTACTGCATTGTTGTATAATTTGAGAAGATCTGTGTATATTTGATGGTTTATTGTGGTTTTACTTTTCCTCCATTTTCTCTATGCTTCCCTACAATTTCTTTTCATTTTTCTGAGGTTTTCATTTTTCGACGGCGTTGCAGCTTTAGATTTTAAACTTTTAACTTGTAGTGGAGCAAGCCGGTCAAGAGTTGACTGAAGCCTTCTGTTAAAATCCTTGACAATAAAATCACAGGGGGCAGGTAAAACAATAGGATTCTTTTTAAAAATTTCAAGAAAACCTGCAGCCACTTCAGGGGTTAGATGGCGCTTCCTGACAGTTCTCACAGAGGTCTCCTGCTGAATAAAACTGGTGATGTTAAAAAACACACAGTAGTGGTCAGAGACAGCCAAGTCAACAACAGAGGACACACGGGTGGACAGGCCATGCGTGATAACCAAGTCCAGGGTGTGTCCTTTGTTGTGAGTCGGCTGCATGACATGTTGGCTAAAATTCATATAAGTCAGGATGTTTAAAAAATCTGTTGATAAAGGATCTAAAAGGTTATCTATATGTAGATTAAAATCACCAGCTAAAATGATCCTTTCAAAGGAGTTGTGCAAAATTGATAAAAACTCTGAAGATTCTTGAATAAAAAGTGTACTCTTTTTAGGAGGCCTATAAATTGTGACACATAAAATCTGAGGAGTGCTAAAAACATTTGAATTATATTCAAAAGTAAAATAGTTATCAAATAAAACAGGTTTGGCGGAAAGTGTTGATGAACTTATAAAAGAAGTTCCGCCTCCCTTTTTGCTACTCCTCATAGAATAAGTGAAGTTAAAATTAGGTGGGGGGGCCTCTGTAAGAACAACAGGGGCATCTGCACTCAGCCAAGTTTCTGTTAAAAATTAACAATGAAGATTATGGTCTAAAATCTGATCATTTATTATAAAAGTTTTGTTCAGCAGATCATAAAGAATTCTAATGAAGTCTTAGGCTACTTGCTTTGTTGTTTGCCTTCAATGTCTGCCTACAATATGATTTTATTTTTCCGATATCAGTCTCCGACCTTATAAATGAGTACGTCTGGATTAGTTTATTATTTTTAGTTTTAAAACTGATTTACCATATTTACATTATGCAGCCTAATGTTTAGTTTTCAGGTCACTACTAAAATCACTACACCTTAATATACTCATTTATTTCATTTAGTTAATTATTTGAAAAGAAAAGAAGCCACGATTAAAAGTTATTTCTAATCCAACCTGTGTTTCCCTGACGTCACTTCTCCCGCTGTCACTTCTCCCGCTGTCACTTCTCCCGCTGCTATGTTAGTTTCATCGTTCTCTGACCCGCGTTCTTCTATCTATCTCAGTCGTTGTGTATGGCTCATACCTGTACGGTTCGATAACACCACCAACTCTAGAAGCACCAGAACCGGCTGCATTTTCCACCTCTAAAACCATCTCAAGGCTAAAACTGGGGGAAGAATCTTCCGAGCCTTCAAATATGAGCGCCTCCATCATTACTGACAGTGGAGTTTTCGGACTGTCCAGCCTGAGCAGTTCTGTCGCTGACGTCACATGGATACGTAGTTTTGAAGCCGCGGTTATGCTAATATTTTTGAAACTCTAATTATCGCATAAAATCAAGTCTGTTCAGCTCGTAAATTTACACAACCACCTACTTTGACAAGATGCATTATATCATAATACATTTACATGTAAGCTTCGTGTCATGAGATCTTTAAATGGAAGAAATACAATTTCATAAGACTACCCCAAGGATACTGTGAATCACCAACTATTTTTTCCCAAGCTATGTCAGCCAATCTAGCAAGCTTTGACCTGCCTTGCGGGTATGACTAACTTCTGCAGGACTTGGATACCAAATTATGCAGAATTGACCAGACCACTAACCACATTGATGTATGATGAGCCAAAACAGATGAATGACACATTACACTTCTTGAGAATTTCAATGAAGGGAACTGGACTTTTCTTGTTGTCTTTAATATGTTTTGTCTCACATCCAAGAGGCTTCTTCAATTCTGAAAACTGGATTGGGAGGATCAGATTTATAAGTCTAAGGTTAAGCCTCACGAATGGAGCTATAGTTATACCTAACAAGGCTATCAGAGTTGCGTAAGTTTCTAAGAACTAAGCAATCTTGGTGGATGTAAGAGTCGTCAACGGTGAAATGACCCCGAAACTAACATATGCTATCAAAATGAAAGATATCTAGCAAATAAAAAGAATGTTACTAATTGTTATGTTTGTTCCCAGATGCCATACTCTGTGGGGCATCCGCCCATATATGTAGAGCCTTTTACTAATCTTACTGATCTGTTTCCAGATGTTTCACTCTCCTCCAGGATTTGTACAATCTTTGAGCTTGAAGTTAACAACCAGATGCGAAGTTATATGGGTAAAAAAGCAGTTAAATCCACATTAATGGTAAAAGTAAACAGGAGATTGAGACTACTTGGTATTAACCTGGATAGTTTAGCAATTATTAAAACAGGACCAGTATGCATGAGGCCAAACCAGAAGGTGGTTTGTTTGGAAAATTAGAAAAATCTGATCACACATTCTCGGCACATGGGAAATATATCACGAAGGCTTTGTATATGTACATATGTACCATGTACTTATATGTCGAATGACTCCAATACTTTGAATCATTCTCAAGCCACAGGAGACACCATATGTGCTCCATATTTTGATACCGTGGACGTGATGGGAACTTTCCCTATGGATAGCCTGCTGGTTCTCTGCGGATCCTGGCTCTACTCCGATCTCCTTCCAAATTGAAAGGGTAGGTGTGCCTTTGTTGAACCCGAAGAGTGTTCTTTCCTTGTATCTGCATTATAGATCCATCAGGGCAGAAGGTGAAGGTGTGATGTTTTAGCCCCTCATGATCCCATCTGGGGGTCTAACGTACCATCAGATCACAAACTGTTGAGTGATGGAAATAAGGTTGTATTATCCCTTTTCCCATGGACCGGGATGGGTAAGATCCTGCTGCGATTGGAAACGTTAAATTATAAATTCAGTGGGTTTGGTAATTCTTCCCGGCCAGGTTTAAAAGGCATAGCAGCAGTAATGCAAGAATTGAGACTAAGGTCTCTGCATAATTGGTTCGTTTTAGATAAACTGATTGCCTCCAGTAGAGGTGTCTATGCGATTGTAGCTACATGCTGCTGCACCTTCATATCACCTAATGATGGTCATGTGATAGCTGAGGCCATCACTAACATGGCTGTATTTCAGTGGTAGAGTGTTCGGCCTGCGACCCAGAAATCGTGGGTTCGATTCCTGCTTCCACCTGCTACATGTCGTCGTGTCCCTGGACACTTCACCTACTGGTGTTGGCCAGAGCGGTCGATAGCGTGATATGGCAGCCTCACTTCTGTTAGTCTGCCCCAGGGCAGTTGTGGCTATAATCATAGCTTGCTTCCACCAGTGTGTGAATGTGAGAGTGAATGAATAGTGGAGTTGTAAAGCATTTTGAGGGTCTCCAAAAGTGCTAAATAAATGCAAGCTATTATTATTATTATTACTAGTCTTCGAGATGCTGTTGACATCCCATGGGGACTTTCTAACCTGGCTGCTAAAGGGGAGTTGGAAGCAAATTCTACTGAGGATCCTGGTACCAACTGGGATTGTATTATTGATGTTAGTGTTATTCACATCCTGTGTTCTACCCTGCCTCAGGAAGCTCCTCAGCAATGCAGTGACTGTTGCAGTCAATGATGTACTACTTCAAGAACACGGCGGACTCTACTTTGCACTTTTAGCCCATGATCAAGATAATCAGGATGACCATAAATAACTGGACAATGTGAATTCAGTTTGACTTATGATGTTGATGTAAAAAATCATTTTTGAATTTGTATCAGCTGATGCTTAACTCAACGTGTTCAAAGAAATGATAAACAGGGGGGAAATGTAAGAAGGAAAATTGTAAATACATTTTTTTCAGTAGTTATAATTAATTTTTCTTTGCTATGCTTATGTAAAGTATTGTGTGTAAAATGATATGGAAGCGTGAAGATTCCCCTCTGTATTCACATGCTCTGAAAACATGGGGTCTGCAACCCTGGGTGGATAAGGAGGGGTCAAGAAGAAGTGTGATCTGTACCCCTTTAACATACTTCCCTCCCATTCCAGACTATCTCAGTTCCACAGCTCTTCTCTCAACACCCTGACATCCGCTTCTTCTAAATCTACCAAGTCAAAATGCAACTCCCTCTGACCTCCCCTGTACTTTCCATCAGCATCCTTAATGCAAAAATTGCATCTGTAGTACTCTTTCTTGCCATGAAACCGTACTGCTGCTCTCAAATGCTCAGTTCTGACCTAAGCCTAACTTTCACCACCCTTTCCCACTGCTTCATTGTATGACTCATTTCATTTATTCCTCTCTAGTTGCCACAATACTGTACATCTCCCTTTTTCTTAAAACTTGGCACTAGAACACTTTTCTACCATTCCTCAGGCGTCTTCTCACTCTTCAAGATCTTGTTGAAGAACCTAGCCAAAAACTCTACTCCCACCTCTCCTAGACACTTCCATACCTTCAAAGGTAACTTTTCCCTCTTCATCCTCTTTAAAGCTTCCCTCACTACATCCTTACGAACCTCAGCTACTTCCTGATCCACACCAGCCACTTCTTCTACTCTACATTCTCTCTCATTTTCCTCATTCATCAGCTCTTCAAAGTACTCTTCCATCATTCCATCACACACTTGCCACCTGTCAGTACATTTTCATCCCTATCCTTAATCAGTCTAAGCTGTTGCACATCCTTTCCATCTTTACCTCTCTGCCACGTCAACCTCTACAAATCATTCTCTCCCTCCTTACTGTCCAACCTAGCATACAGGTCATTATACACCCTTTATTTGGCCTCTACATTCATCATATGCTGTATCTCTCTGTACTCCTGTCTACTCTCCTCAGTCCTCTCATGTCCCACTTCTTCTTAGCTAACTTCTTTCTCTCTATATGCTCCTGGACGTTATCGTTCCACCACTAAGTCTCCTTATCTAAGTTCCTCATTCTAAATGACACACCAATTACCCTCCTACCTGTCTTCCTAATCACATTAGCTGTAGCTGTCCAGTCCTCTGGGAGCGCCTCCTGGCCACCAAGAGCCTGTCTAAACTCCACCTTGAAAACCGCATTCCGGAAATGCACCGCTCAAGGTGGCAGCATGTTGGAGTAGCTCTGTTACTTTAATTCATATTTTTTTCTTTTTTTAAACTTTAATTCTTCCATTTCTGGTAGAAACATTGTTTTTGTGGACAACTGTTCTCTCTGGTTTTGAATGCTGTGCAGCTGGAAGGATTTTTGCTGATACTTTTTATTTTTGGACATTTGTTATGATGCACAACCATGGCAACAAGGTGGTTTACAACTGGCAGCAACTGATTAACATCACAAAAGCTCAAATAATACCTCAACTACAGCCACAAAACCCTGATGAGTTGAAAAGAAGACCCCATGGATCCAGAGCATCCTCTACATCAGACTGTCATACAACTACAGAGCGTCTTCAGTCAGAGGCTTCTTCAGATCTGCAGCGCGCTACAGGAGATCATCCCTACCCACAGCCATCAGCATCTACAACAAATCTTTGAAGGAACTTGCATAATGAGTTACAACAACATTTAATTTCCATTTGGGATTAATAAAGTAATTTTGAATTGAATTTGAATGTTCTTGCTTCTTCTGGAAAAAAGTATTTACGACAGCCATTTCCATCCTTTTCACAAAGTCTACCACTATCTGTCCTTCTTCGTTCCTATCCTGGATACCAAACCTGCCTATCATTCCTCATCACCTCTGTTCCCTTCACCAACATGTCTGTTAAAGTCTGCACCAATCACCACCCTCTCAACTCTGGGGATAGACTGCATCAAATCATCTAGTTCACTCTAGAATTTCTGCTTCTCTTCTAACTTCCATCCTACCTGTGGGGCATAACCACTGCCAACATTGATCATTATTCCATCAATTTCAAGCTTCAGACTCCTCAGCCTATCTGGCACTCTTTTCAATTTCAGAACATTCCTAACAAACACCTCTTTCAAGATAACTCCTATTCCATTTCCTATTCCATTTCCATCTCCATCTATACCATGGTAGAACAACTTGAACCCTTCTCTTAAGCTTCTAGCCTTGCTACCTTTCCACCTGGTCTCCTGAACACATAGCATATTCACCTTCCTTCTCTGCATCATGTCTACCAGCTCTCTAGCTTTACCTGTCAAAGTCCCAACATTCAAAGTCCCTACTCTCAGTTCCACACTCTTGAGTTTCCCCTTCTCTCTCTGCCAACCAACATGTCTTCCTCCTCTACTTTGTTGACCAGCAGTAGTCCAATCTCCACCGGAACCCTGAGGGTCAACAGCACTGGTGGCGGTCGTTGGTAACCAGGGCTTCGACCAATCCAGTATGGAGTTCATGTTTGTGACTGGCATACTTGATTTGGTTTAGCTTTTGTAAAATAAATTTCTTTGTTTATTCTTATTGTTTCACTGATTTGTTACATTTCATAAAATGTGTTTATTCAGTTAAAGATATGTATTTCAGAGTTACTTGTGTGTTGACTTCTCAGCTCCTGCATCCTGAACTGTTTTTATCAATTGAGAGTTATCTTCTTACCTTGGAGATGTTCAGCTCCTGCAGCTGCACGGAAACCCCTAATAAGGAGTTGTTTTCTCGTAAGACACTAACTGAGGAACCAGGGTTCATCGGTTCGTGGGGATGGGAGCGGGTTGTTCAGGTGTATGACTTACAGATATATACTCATGTCTTTGTAATAACTGTAGAGTCTCTTTTGACTTCTCCTTGCTGCAAGTAATAAACTTTGTTGAAACCAACTGATTGTTTTCATTTCATCAGGACTACTCAGAATTTCCACCACAATCTTTGCGTCATGAACAGGATCCCGCGTAGGTCCGTCGGAGACCTGACCGGAGGGTCTGATCAACCTGGGTCTCTCTCTCCAAACCTCGCTTAGACTTCAGAGTGACGGAGACTGTGGTCAACGTTCTTCGATCGACTGAACTGGGAGTTACTAGTTCTCTAAGGAAAAAGTCAGGTGAGAAAAAATTATTCTTTAATAAATTAGTTAAAGGACCACATTGGAGTCCAACATTCTAAATAATAGTGATATTTAAGATCCAACTGATAATAACACAGGAAATTATATCTTCCTGTTTTCCGTGGTCAGCTGCTTTCATAATAAGTGTTGGGGGAACCATCTATCTGTTTTAGAGGGCAATTGTGATTAAACAAGACCGGGTAACTTAAAACCGTGAGTTTAATACAAATAAATCTGTGAGCTCGTAAGCAAGACCAGTAAAACATAAAACTGTGAGCTACTTTGTAAGACCAGTAATACAAAAAACTATGAGCTATGTTGAGGCTATGGCCTTTGCTGAACGAATTGGATCTCCCATCATCCTTTCACTGAACAAACTGCATCTCCCAGCATCCTTCCACTGAACGAACTGCATCTCCCAGCACCAATTGCGCTGCCCTCGACCCATTCTCATTGGTCTGTGGCCAGTGATGACATCACAGAGTTGATAAAAGCAGCGCGAATATTGAAATGTTGGTCTCTCTTGGACCCAGAGCGGTGCCTGTGAGGAGACGCTTTAATCCACTGCTAACATTTTCCCCTTTTTCCGTTCAAACCTGCTGGACCAGGAAGAACTTCCCTTTTAAACTTCGAAGTGAATCGGCCGATCAAACGGACTTTCCTGTAAGGGTACTGTCGGCTTCTATCATAATGTGCTCTGCAACTCACTTCCTGCTCAGAGAGGTGGGGGCGCCGAACTCCAAAACCCCAGCGGAATCTGTTTCAAAATAAGACCCAGAACTGAGAGACAGAGAGTAACAAAAAACACACACAATCAGATATCTGATTTGAAGAGGACGCACCTGCAGATGGGAGCCAGACAAAATCTGACTCGCTGTTCTACAAGGCTGTACCATTTTTATTTGAAAAAGAACAAAGAACATATCACATGACTCCTCTCTCCTCCTTCTACATCTTGACAGGTCATTTATTTTCTCCAGGTCTCTTGACCTTACCATGAACTGGGTTATAACATGACTTAGAGTTATAGCTGATCCTCCCTGCTTTCAATTCATATCTTTACTCAAGAGTTTGTTTACTTAAAACCTTCAACCCTATAAAATACTGGTAACAGAGTCATGTTTTACTACCCTGAATAATATAACATTATAATATAACATAATATAACAGTCCTATTACTTCTAAAGCTTAAAAAAGATATAATTAAAACATATGTACTGCATAATAAAATATAGCCTCAAAAAAGTAGAATACAACAGTACCCAGGTAGTCCGCTGGCCATCTGAGCTGTATTGAAAACAGGCCTGAGTCCCTCAGCGCCTAAAAGTCGGACGTCCGCTTTTCTGACCTCGGTTTTGCGTAAACCACTACTTTAAACTGGACACTTTCTACGTTCTTCGTCGTGGACTGTGGAGAGCTGTCCCACCAAGTAGGATTAAACTGATTCATATCTTTGGTCTAGGTAGAGGAGAATTAGGTCTTGACGGTTAATATCCGTTTTCTGTTGGTTAAAATAAGTTTGTGAACTGGTTAACCACTGTTATTCTTGGTCGTCTGTCGCCGTACACCGACCCTGAATGTGCATGCCTTTTGTGTTTTATTATGTGACTTTGGTTGCAACCAGAAGCAGTATATTATATTGTATTATTTCCTTGTTTGTTTATTGTCTGCTGCGGTCGGCGCGTGTCTGTTTAGACAGGTCGCGTGGCCTCAGTTGATCCCCTTTCTCCGTCGCCCTCGTTTCCTTTGTCCAAGCCACCATTGCTAATGAAACTAGCCTTTGTTGAATTGCCACGCGGTCTTCCT
This sequence comes from Valencia hispanica, assembly GCA_963556495.2. Lineage (NCBI taxonomy): Eukaryota > Metazoa > Chordata > Actinopteri > Cyprinodontiformes > Valenciidae > Valencia > Valencia hispanica. Next base: position 1,257,039 of record OY747704.1, read on the forward strand.
TTGTCTTTCTTTGTGAACCGATCGCGCCAATTGATAAGACTTGAGTTATTTATCGCATTGAGTGTGCTAAACTGAACCCCCCTCATCCGCTCGCTGTCTCACACACACACACACAGCCGCACACACACGCCCCCTTCCCTCGACGTTAACTTTGCTCTATATTTTTGCATGTGTTAGAATAGATGGAAATTATGAATGAAATGTAATCTGTAAGGTTGACCTATTTCATTAATAAATTCCCTTGAGTAACGAGAAGTTTCCTGTGCTATTTCAGTGTGTGCTGTGAAGTTTGTTTTAACCCCGCGGACGAACTCTACGCCTTTTCAGAGAGACTGACAGTCTGGTTTAATTAAAATTATCTCATTTATGAGATTGGTGCCCTGAAATCTTTAATAAACAGGTTAAACGTGAACGTCATCAATGATTATATTAATATTAAATTATTGATTATAAATATTGATGCTCAGAAAACCAGACAACAAATATTTATTATTAGTAGTTACAACAGCTCCTTTGCAAGACCAGTAATACAAAGAACTGTGAGCTTGTAAGCAAGACCAGTAATACAATAAACTGTGAGCTGATGAGCAAGACCAGTAATACAAAAAAAACTGTGAGCTGATGAGCAAGACTAGAAATAAACATGGGGAATGTAAATGGAAAGGATGGTTCCTTCACGGGCCCTGAAACTAGTTTAATGACTCAAATGAAAAGAAAATATGGTGACACTGTGTGTAAATATTTGTCTTATTGGAATGAAAAACATGAGTTTCCTGAAGGTGGGTCTCTTAGTCAAACTCAGTTAAAAAAGCTAAGAGAAAATTTAGAAGGTACTAGACAAGCAATGTTAAAAGGGAAAAAGGTGAAGTGCAAGGACCTCAAAGAGATGGATAAGATGGATAATGTTTAAAGAAATGGGAAGAAGAAAGTGAGAGAGAAAATAGACAGACATGCCAACAGGCTCTTACAGCTCTGAAAGTTGGAAAAAAGAAAAAGGACTCTGATACGTGTGATGAAGCTGAAAACTGTTCTATGAAGAAATCTGATACTGCTGTGCTTTACCTTTCCTTCCAAGGGAACCTGGGGGGCCTCTGTGGACCTCTCTCTGGACAGTGCCCCACCAGCCTACACCCCACCACCTACTGCACCACCCACCCAGGGTCTCGCCACAATGCCCCCACCAGATCCAGCAACAGCACCAGCTGCCGCCACCAGCTGATCAACCGCCAGCCTCCTGTCCAGAAAAAAGACCACCTCTGCCTGACAGCACAACAGCACAGGCCTACGAGGAAGCAGAAGGTTTTTCACCTCTCTTAACAAGAACTGGCAAAATATATCGTCCAACGCATGACAGTTCTGTGACACAGCTCCCTATGGTACAAGTTATGGGACAGCCTACGTATTCAGAACTTGGACTTCTGAGGACATTGTTAATATGGGAAAACAGCTGCCTAATGCAGAGAAAAGTGGAGAAGCCATGGCAAAGGCTGTCAGTGACTTCCTCAGAGACTTTTCCCCCACAAAGCACAAATTGCTCTCTTGCAGTGTGCTGCTCCTGCAGCTCCACACCGTCCCGCTTCTCAAAACCAAACTAACTCTGACACCTGTTTCTACTGTGGGAGTTCCACCCACTGGTTCCGTTCTTGTCCCATGAGGGCCGTCCAACGCAGGGGAGGAGGACGAGGAAGAGGACGCGGCAGAGGGAATCCCAATCGTGATTTCAGCAGAGGGCGTGGTCACCATCACTCCAACAATAAACAGGCTGACTGAATGGCACAGCGCGGTGGAGATCCAGAGGGGGGAGAAGCAGCAGGTTCCACCGGTCCTTTTAACGAGGTTATGCACACACACTCTATACACATGCTGTTTTATTTTCCTTCTACTGAAACTATACAAAGACTGCCTATGATGAACATCATAGTTAATATTAAAATCATTTAATTTATTGTTGATTCTGGTGCCACTTATTCTGTCATTCGCGCAGCTGATTTGCCGGATGAAAAACTTAGTGGAAGGTATCTTTTTTCTGTTGGAGCGAGCGGAAATGAGGTGAAAGAATTGTTCACTGTTCCCATCTCCTGCTTCACTTTCTGGAATGCCACCTCTAAAACACTCACATTTCTCTATTCCAACTGTTTCCCCTTTAATTTACTGGGACCGGACCTCATGCTCACTTTAAGGGGGTGGTTTTAAAGTCCACATCCGAAGGCATGGTGGTCTCAACTCCAAAGTCTGATCTGACATTCCACTTATTAAAGGATCCATTCAACCTTCTAATCTATCTATGGTGGATAAATCACGACCAGGCCGTACCCCTTCTAGATCTTGCAGGTCAGCTGATGTCTCCTATGTTGGATTTTATGAAACCTGCTCACTTACACTGCACAGCTTTATTAATAAGGAAAGTTTTAAGCCTGGCCTTAAAAGTAAACAGAGTGTCTGCCTCACAGACTAAAGCTGGGAGCTGGTTCCACAGAGGAGGAGCCTGATAACTAAAAGATCTGCCTCCCATTCAACTTTTAGAAATCCTAGGAACTACAAGTAAACCTGCAGTTTGAGAGCGAAGTGCTCTGTTGGGAACATATGAAACAATTAGATCTCTGATGTATGATGGAGCTGATTATTATGGGCTTTATATGTAAGAAGAAGGATCTTATATTCTATTCTGGATTTAACAGGGAGCCAATGAAGAGAACCTAAAACAGGAGAAATGTGATCTCTCTTTTTAATATTCATCAGAACTCTTGCTGCATCATTTTGGATCAACTGAAGACTTTTAATTACATTTTGTGGACTTCCTGATAGTAAAGAATTACAGTAGTCCAGCCTTGAGGTAACAAATGCATGGACTAGTTTCTCAGCATCACTCCTGGACAGGATGTTTCTAATTTTAGCAATATTCCGGAGGTGAAAGAAGGAAATCCTAGAAACCTGTTTAATATGGGATTTAAATGTCAAGTCTCGGTCAAAAATAACGCCGAGGTTCTTTACGTTATTACTGGGGGCCAATTTAATGCCATCCAGATGAAGTGATTGACTAATCAGTTTCAGGTATAACTGTCAGTTCAGTTGTTAGTGAGTTCCACAGTTTAACACTTCTATCAGAAAAGATCGACTGACCAGACAAAGTCCTAAAATGCAGGATGGGGGCCGCAGGTTATTTTGGAGGGGGGGCAGTTTTTATTGAACCCCTTAATGTTTTTAACTCCTGTTGGCAGTGTAATCATATTTTATTTAGTTCTGCAGAATTACAAGTGTCTTCTTTTTCCGCATCCAAAACTCCCGATTAGTAACCTATCGCACCCTTTGTTGGTTGTTTTGGGCCAATACATTTGCATGAGTCTTTGTAATCTGTCATGGGTGGGCCTGATACGTGAATGGGCGGACCTGGCCCACCCATGGCGCTGGGCCTGGTGAGCATGGAAACCAGACAGAAAAATATCAAAACGGTTGGTCGTTGTTAGGAATCTCTTTTACTGTTGAAACACAGCTTTTTCAGTAATCTTCCTCATGATCGGAAGAATAGAGATTGGCCTGTAGTTCTGCATTAACATGTTGTCCATGTTGTTCTTCTTCAGTAGTGGTTTGATAACAGCAGTTTTTAAAGCCTGGGGGAAGACACCTGACAGGAAGGATAAGTTCACTATTTTAATCGATTCAGACTTAATTACAGGGAAAACCTTCTTAAGAAAAACTGTGGGTAAGATATCGAGGCAGCAGGAGGAGGAGCTTAATTGGGTAATGAATTCATCGAGTTTTTTATTTTGGTTGAATTTAATTGAATAAATACATTTTCTCTACATTGTTGTTGAGCATTGGTGTTGAGTGGAGATGACAATGGTAATAGGTCTGGTACTGATGTACAGATTGACCTTCTAATTGTCAGAATTGTTTCAGTAAAATGTTGGCAAATTAATTGCAAGCCCTGGTGGAGTTTAGTTCAGGAGCTACTGTCACTGGAGGATTAGTTAGTCTCTCAACTTCTGCAAATATAGTCAGCGCATTATTAATGCTTGTAAATTATTTCAGAAAAGAATGATCCCCTTGCATCTTTCAAAGTTAACTGATATCTGTTCAGTCTCTCTTTGTGGATCTCATAGTGAACCTGGAGTCAACTTTTCAGCCATTTTCTCTTGGCTCATTGTCACTCCCGTTTTTCACTATGTAACAGTGGATCGCTAAACTTCTTTCTATCTGAGACTACTTTAACTTTAGTTAGAGCAATAGAATCGATGATGTCTGAAATTCTAGTAAGGAAGTTATCAACCACCTTGTTTACGGAGTTGAAGTTGGGAGACAAAGGGATTATGGTGGGAGAATAAAATTTGTTTAAAGGTTTCAACTGAACTGTCCCCTAGAAAACACTTTTATAGATAAAGAAGACCACAGAGACAAAGATTCTCAGTTTCAAAATCTTGTCTAATAATCTGCTTTGGTGTACCTGCCCCCTTAGGCTCATACTTTGATTGATTTGTCTCAAAAGTCAAGGAGCCAAAGAGGAGATGATTGCTGAAGTGAGGTATATTGTGAGTTTTAACAAACCAAAGGAATGCTTACAAGGTCCATACAAAAGGAATGTAACTAACAAAAGGCTTGACATGAAGTGATCAGAACAAAGGATCCACTGAGGAACTAAACACAAACAGAAGCTTAACTAAGACATCGAACAGGTGAGGATCATGAGAGTAACTAACTGGCACAGTTGAATGAGATAAGTAATGAAACCGAAAACAAAAGAAACCAATTTAGAAAATAGGGTCTGAATGCTTGACAGAAATGTACACAAGTCTGAAAAGGTGAACTAAACAAATATAAAGATGTCAAGGCTGCAGCAATCAGATGGAGATCACTGCTTGGAAGATGGATGTTCCAAGTGCAGTATTAGGATGGAGCCGAAGGTCCGGTTGGAGCTGAGGAAATGGACGAGCCTGGATTCGAGCTGGAGCTCGTTGTGTGAGGAGCTTGGATAAGCTCCTATCAGTAGGAAGCAGCTGAATCTTGAAATACCACTCAGGTTGGAGTCGTAGGAGCTATGCGTCATAGCGAGGTTGATGACTGAGCGCCAAAGAGGTGAGTGAAGGGAGCTTTTTTAGTGTGGGAAGGAGGAGATCCAGCAAATGGCTGGTGAGAATCTCATCAGGAGTAGCTGCTCTGAGTTGGGCCTGATGACTTCTTGACAAAAGAGAACCAATACTAGGAATGAATACGGACATGAAGAGAAATAGAAACACAATGAAAAATGATAATAAATAATTAACAATAGTTAACTAAATAAGCAAAACCAAAATAATATTAAGAAGCTAGGCATGGATATTCATGGGAGAGTTAGAAAACGAGTAGCAAAGGCTGGCAATAATAACCAATAGGATAATTTCCAGACAGAACAAGGACTGGCAATGATAAATAAGACTAACATATAAATAAATAATCAGCCACCTGTGTCAGAAATAACCTAAGAGAGATACTAAGAAAAAAACCATGAATAAACTATGAACCTAGACATGAAAACAACTCAACCTGGCTACAATAGAAAATTCTAAAATTAGAAAATAATAGATCCCAGAGTTCTACAAAGATAGCAAGCAAACAAATAGCCCTAAAAAACTGGTTAAATATAACAATTCTGGTTACAAAGGCAGGGAATACTAAATAATTCTGATCCAGGTTGAAGTCAGTGCTTCTGTCATTCACCCTATCAACTCCTCTACCTCTGTCCTACTGTCAAATAAAGGCCACTAATTTTTATACCCTCATTTACTGGAACCACTCCAGATGGGAAGTGTTGTACACCCTTGGGAGGTTGTCGATCAAAGATCGAACACAAAGGCAAACTGTCAAACATAGTTACACCTGAAGATGAATGTTTTTGAATTATTGGATATAGTGACTGTAAAAACCTACACATGTAGAGGAACACAGGCAAACTTCACAGAAAAAAAAGTTGTATATTGGTGCAGAAAATGAGTATTTAGCACATACAAACAAGCAATAATTCTGACCCTCATAGAAAAAAAAGTGGAGGACAGAATGTCTTAAAGAAGAAGTAACAGATCTATGAGGGTCAGAATTCTTGCTTCTTCGTAGGTGCTAAATACTTATTTTCTGCACCATTATACAAATTTTTTAAATCATACAATGTGATTTCCTGGATTTTTTAAATGTACATTCTGTCACAGTTGAAGTATAACTATGATGAAAATTACAGACCTCTCTCGTCTTTTTAAGTGGAACAACTTGCACCATCAGTTGCTGCCAAATACTTTTTTGCCCTACTGTATTTAATGACTCCGCCAAGGTTTCCCTTTGTCACAGATTCTGTTTATGAGTTTTATAAAAGGATTAATAGGTGCAGACAAGGTATTGTGGGGATCCGTTTTGGTGGCCTCAGAATCAGGTCTCTGCTTTTTGCAGATGATGTGGTCCTATTGACTTAATCAGAACATGATCTACACCTTTCGCTGGAGTGGTTCGCAGCCGAGAGTGACCGGGATGAGAATCAGCACCTCCAAATCTGAGACTATGATCTTGAGTCAGAAATGGGTAGAGTGCCTTCTCCGGGTCGGGGACGAGGTCCTACCGCAAGTGAAGGAGTTTAAGTATACTGGGGTCTTGTTCACAGATGTGGGAAAAATGGAACGGGAGACTGATAGGCGGATTGGTGCGGCGTCTGCAGTGAGGCAGGTGCAGAGAGGCAGGCGTCTGAGGTAGTGACCAAAAGAACCAGATCACGATACAAGTGGCCGAAATGAGTTTCCTCCGCAGGGTGTCTGGGCCCTCCTTTAGAGATAGACTGAGAAGATTGGTCATCTGAGAGGGCCTCAGAGTAGAGCCGCTGCTCTTCCACATCGAGGGAAGTCAGTTGAGGTGGCACGGGCATCTGGACAGGATGCCTCCTGGACTTCTACATGATGAGGTGTTTCAGGCACGTCCCATCAGGAGGAGACCCAGAGACGCTGGAGGGACTATGTTTCTTTGCTGGCCTGGGAACAACTTGGGATTCCCCCAGAGGAGCTGGACCAAGTGGCTAGGGAGGGGGAAGTCTGGGTGTCTCTGCTGAAGCTGGTGCCCCCGCGACCCGATCCCAGATATGCAGAAGACAATGGATGGATGGATGGATGGATGGATGGATGGATGGATGGATGGATGGATGAATAAAACAAATAAATGGATAAAACAAATGTTTCACTAAAGGTGAAAATTGAAATATAAACTTCAACTCTGGAGGAATCAGAGCCTCACCTGTCATGAACCTCTCCACAAGTCACTGCTTTCCAACTAACCCCTACATGTATTCGATGAAATATCTTTGCTCCTACACCTGTTTTTGTCTCCGTGTAGACAGGGCCTTAGATTATGCCCACATTTCCCTCTTCTGCTGCCCTGCCATCCCGCTTGATCTGACTGTCTGTCCCCATCTGTGTTTGCACACAAGAAATTAAAAACTGAACAAACTAGCAAGAGGCAGTCTTGCCAGTTTCCAAACCCAGGCTCTGAAACCTCTGGGGGGTTGGGGGAAAATAAAGCAGTACATGCACATTAAAAGTATTAATACAATACAATGTAATAGTTCACTGAGACTGAAAGGTCAATAGGAGGCACCATCTGTACAGAAGTAGGAAAGCATTCACCTGTAGCTAAATTAGACATTTCTGACATATGTTCCCTTTAAATGTACTGATAAATGTCTATATAAACAACTTGGATCAGAGAAGCAGACAGGTGGAAAGCATTCTTGCTGTGCCTTGACAGCCATTGAGTACACACTTATAAAACTTTTTCAATTTACCCTGTCTTTCTGGAGTTTTGTAAAATGTTCACATATTTGTTACTTCCAATGTTTCCCACATACTGCTCTGACACTTTCCCTACCACAGTCTCTGGCAGTTGGTGAATAGGCTGGGAAACTAACAAAAGAGCTTTTTTACTGTTTCATTGATTTCCAACCAAGCCGTACAGATCTCACAGGTACACAAAGCCAAAACAGATACAACAGAGGAATGGTTAAAAGCAAGTCAAACTTTCTGTTAAACTGCTGGATTATGTCTTTTTAAACAACCCAACTTTTGTCTTTTATCCGTCTTGCTAGCTTGTGGGATTAATTTTAGTGGCGACTATCACGTGACCAATACAAGCCTCTTGATGTGTCAAGACTGAGCTATGTAACGAGGATATCCGGTCATTTTTCAAAATAAAACAGCGGTCACCCTCAGATAATAAATAAAACAGAAATACTGGAAGTTATTTATTCTTTCTGTGTGGCATGCGACCCGGTACCACATGACCCACGGACCGGTACCAGTCCACGGCCCGGGGGTTGGGGACCACTGGTCTAAATGATCCAGAAAAGGCATAGGAGAAAGTCATGTGGTCAGATGAGGCCAAAATAGAACTTTATGGTCTAGGCTTCACTCGCCATGTTTGGAGGAAAAAGAAGGAGGAGTTGCATCCCAAAAACACCATCCCTACTGAGAAGCATGGGGGTGGAAACATAATGCTTTGGGGATGCTTTTCTGCAAAGGGGACAGGACGACTACACTGTATTTAGGAGGTGTTTTTGAGCAACAACCTCTTTCCCTCAGTCAGAGCATTGAAGATGGGTCATGGCTGGGTCTTCCAACATGACAATGACCCAAAGCACACAGCCAGGATAACCAAGGAATGGCTCCGTAAGAAGCATATCAAGGTTCTGGAGTTCCCTAGCAAGTCCCCAGATCTAAATCCAATAGACATTTTTGAAGGGAGCTGAAACTCCATGTTGCTCAGCAACAGCCCTGAAAACTGACAGATCTAGAGAAGATCTGTGTGGAGGAGTTGGCCAAAATTCCTGTTGCAGTGTGTGCAAACCTGGCCAAGAACTACAGGAAACGTTTGACCTCTGAAATTGCAAACAAAGGCTTCTGTACCAAGTATTAACACTGATTTTCCCAGGTGTTCAAATATGTATGTGCAGCAATAATGTCCAAATAAATTCTTTAAAAAATCAGAAAATGTGATTTCCTAAAAAAAAAAAAAAAACTGTCTCTCACCGTGGAAATGCACCTAAAATGTTATTGTCAAACCTCTCCATAATTTCTAAGTGGGAGAACAAAATGGCAGGGTGTTCAAATATATACTTATGTTCCTCACTATATATATATATATATATATAGCCTGTTCCTGCTGACAGAACCAGTACAGCTGAGTCAGGTTTGTAGACCGCCTCACTGCACACACATTTTCATATTTGCCCACACATTTTCTAGGGATTGGGATCAGGGCTTTGTGATGGCCACACCAGAACAAATCAGGACAGTCAAAACATAAATATATTTAATTGTGATTAATTAGATGGGTTTCCACTGTTAACTCAGATAATTCCAAACTAATCACAGATTTTTCTAAATGTATATTTACAGATTTTTTTTGTTTGTTTTTTATAATATTCTTAGAAGCAATGCTGTGGACATTTACTGTATACTTATTTTCTACATTATCAAGAAGTTTCTACAGAATGTTTTCTCTTTTTTTCATGTTTTTCATTTGCTCCTAGATGTCCAGTATTGCTTCAGCAGTGAATAACTGCAAGTAAAATGTTACTTTGCTACGTGTTTTTGTCTACAACAGCAAAATAATTCTGGAGGTTCATCCTGTTTCTCTCCCACTCAGCCACTACTGAGCAGCAACGAGGAGGAGATGTGGACAGGAGAGGGAAGAAAAAGTGGAGCAGTTTTCAGAAATGTCTTTGTTCAAAAAAAGGATATCATCCCCACAGCGAAGGAGCTGAAACTGAGACAGAAAATTTTTTTAAAACGACGTCAACTTTACTGACTGAATGTCTCTTAATTGGCTGTGCGAGACATGAACTTGCTTAATCAAGTCCTGCAGCTAAAACCTCTCCCTCTGTATCACACATTGCTGTCCTCTCTTTCAACTTCCTCTAATCACTGTAAGTTGCTCAGTAAATCCCCCTCGTGGTTTTGGATTCTCCTTGGTGCAGCACTTCTTGCTGTCTAGCTCCATCAGTCAATGACTACAGGGATACAGTGAGGTCACCACTTGATCTAAGTCTTGTGGTCTATAATATTGGTGATCTGTAAAACCACTGAGTCAGGATTTTTGAACTAATTTACAGTAACTTGCAAAAATATTTACACCACCTTGTGGTTCTTCTGACTTTAAGTTATAATCACAAACCTTAGTGCATTTTACTTGAGTTTTTTGTATCAAACCAACACAAAGTACCATGTGATTGTGAAGGAGAAGGAAACTGAGTTACATTCATCCTAGGACAGTGAGAAACATACTTTCTATTTGTAAATATGCCGGGAATGTGTGGAGAAACTGACAATAAAGCTAAGATTGACATTGAATTGTATGCTTCAGTTGATTGCTTTATAGAACACACTTTGGTGCAATTGCATCTTTGGGATCTGTGCGTCAGTTCTTCAAATCTAGACAATGAAATATTTGCCCATCATTCTTTGCAAGCTAGCTCAAGCGCAGTCATACTAGTCTCTGTTAATATCAATATTGAGGTCTTGTTACAGATTGTCATTTTGAACTGATGTTTGGCTTTAGCTAGGCCATTCTAACCCATGAATATGCTTAGGTGAACCTACACCCCAGTCTCTGACAGGTCTTCTAGGATTGCCCTTTATTTAGCTCCATCCGTCTTCCTATCACCTCTGACCATCTATCAGCCCCCTACTGAAAAACAGTATTACCACAGCATGATGCCACCACCACCATGTTTCCCTAGAGGGTGGTGTGTTCACGGAGATGTTTTGTGCTAGTTTTCATCCACACACAGCATCTTCTAGCTGCCAGGAAGATTTTATAAAATTCAAACAGTGCCTTGTCTTTTGCTGATACCCCGCTGATCATGTCATGCATACCAGCTTCAGTTTATCTTTGCTGAAAAAAAGAAGTGGAACTAACTTGGGCAGAGTGCGTTGCAAGTGATCTTCTGCACAGACATGCCCTCGCAGAAGGCTCCGCCATTCAGAGGCGCTGGGTTAGTGCAGGTTCTGGAGCGTTTCTGGATGCCCCGCCCACACGGGACGTTACAGGCAGACCACTCTGTCCACAGCGACCAGCCTCCATTCACTGGAGAAAGTCCAACAAAGTTATAAAGAAAAGAAGTTGAGTGAATGCAAAACAACACATGTTCATTTTCTTTCTCTCTCACAGAACTCTGGCATAGTTTAAACCTCTAATAAGGGTTGGAGCTATTAATGATCCTACAGGCTCCATGACAGCACAGGGCAACAATTCATAACAGCAGGAGAAGATTGTTGGATATACGGCTCCCTTTTCCTTAATTGGCACTTTAATGTTCTCTGCTCCATATTAACATAGAGGCATGGATCTGTGCAAAGCAAAGAAAGCTATTAAGCAGAAATGCCATTTCTGAAAGTAACACAGACTCATACAGCTTGACAGGTTGAAATCGACCACTTAGCGCTGTGACTGAAGCCCTTTACTCTATGATCTCTGTTTATTACGTGTTTGGAAGCTCAATCTCGAGCAGTGCTTTGAAAGGGGCTGAACGCAAGGCTTCAGGCAAGTAAATAATTAACAAGCAACACTCCCTTTAAATGAGATTAAGACACAGTGGCTTATTTCCTTTCATAAAGCAGGCATTGATTTTAAATGAGAGGCAGTAAACCTACTCTTTGAATAATGCATCCATTGGAATAAAAAGGAAACAGCTCTTCAGCTGAAGCCTTAAGATGGGATTCTTAATCACTTCTGTATAAGGTTACAGAAAGCCAAACACATTGATCTGAAGTGCCATGTAAACATTGTTTCAGTGCTATGTGTTTTAATGGGAAATAATAGTTGCAAGGACAGCTTACCATAGACGACCACAGCAGCCGTGGCGCTGCGTCTCTTAGCGACGATGTTGCTGGCCAGACATGTGTAGTTGCCTGAGTCGGACAGGCGCGCCTGGTTGATGATGAGGTTGTGGTCAGCTCGGGTGTCGATGTTGTCGTTGGTCAGTGAACTCACCAGCTCGTCATTTTTCAGCCATTCCACCTGTAGATGAAAACACGAGAGAAGTCAAACCCTGTATTATGGAATGATGTTGAGTTAACTGAAAGATCTGAATTCACAACTAACTAACTAACAGCAATTCAGAGCCTTTTCTTGCAAATGACAATTTCAGATGTGTTATAATCTGTGTTATGTAGGGTTAAAAGAAATGTAGAGGAATTTGTTTTTGGTAAGATTTAATCTCTAAGCAGAAATAGCACAGTATTCTTTTCTCTGGCTTATTTTCTTTCCTCTGTATATGCTTTCACTTGGTAAAATGAACAGACAGCGTCAGATCATTTTTAACAGTTATTCTTATGACCTGATGAAACAAATCAGTTAGGCATGCTTTGAAGACATAAAAACATGAATTACTTAATTTTCAGAAGTCATCAGCAGAGCTACTGCTGCAATAACATCATGTTGTCTTTCTATCCATGATATGATTGATCCAGTCTTTTTTATATTTAACCCTGTCTCTGTAATGACCCGTAGGTGTTTGTATCTTTACATTTGGGTTTGGGATTAATTAATTTCTTCATCCTACCAATCTTACCTCAGTTCATTAATTTAGTGGTTTATTTTTTGGTTGATTATTTTTGGATTTAGTAATAGTTTTCTTAGATTAGTTTCTGTTCTGTTTATTGCCTTGCCCCTTTGAGATCTGTCCATGTTGTTTTCTCTTTCACCTCAAGTCTCTGTGTCTCTGCTCTGTTACCCTTCCCTCAGTTAGCCTGCTCCTCTTCACAGCTGTTTTCTGTCTTCTCATCCCTACGGTTTGTATTCTGCATCAGCTGCTTTCACTTCCATTTGATCAGCTCAGCTAGTTCTCTTTATTACTTCTACTCAATTCAATTCAATTCAATTCAATTCAGTTTATTTATATAGCGCCAATTCACAACAGATGTCATCTCAAGGCACATAGAAAAAGTTTCCTATTTAAGGAATCCCAGCAGATTGCGTCAGTCATTGGCGTGAGGTTGGGCAGATTTCCAACCACAGCAATCCTTCAGCAATCCCTCATACTGAGCAAGCATGTAGCGACAGTGGAGAGGAAAAACTCCCCTTTAACAGGAAGAAACCTCCAACAGAACAAGGCTCAGTAGGAGCGGCCATCTGCCACGACCGTCTGGGGGTTTGAGAAGACAGAGCAGAACACAGAAGGAACAGAAGATCCGATATAAGAGAACTTTCTATGTTACAGAAAGTAAAAAGTTGATAACAGGACACAGTGGATGTTCAGTTACTGAGAGGATCATCCCAGTCGAGGACCCCCGTCCAACAGGGCATTGCAGCCAAGCAGGATACCAGACCAGGTGTATCTTCGATGGGGAGAAAAACACTGAGAGAAAACAAAGTTAACAGTCGAAATAACAGAATGTACTGTAATACAACTGGAGAGTCGTAGGAGAAAAGGAAGTAGCAGAGTGAAGAAAATTGGTAAGTCTGTCCTCCAGCAGTCTAAGCCTATAGCAGCATAACTACAGAGATAGCTCAGGATGACCTTAGCCACTCTAACTATAAGCTTTATCAAAAAGGAAAGTTTTAAGCCTGGCCTTAAAAGTAGACAGAGTGTCTGCCTCACGGACTAAAGCTGGGAGCTGGTTCCACAGGAGAGGAGCCTGATAACTAAAAGATCTGCCTCCCATTCTACTTTTAGAGATCCTAGGAACTACAAGTAAACCTGCAGTCTGAGAGCGAAGTGCTCTTTTAGGAACATATGGAACAATTAGATCTCTGATGTATGATGGAGCTTGATTATTAAGGGCTTTGTATGTAAGAAGAAGGATCTTAAATTCTATTCTGGATTTAACAGGGAGCCAATGAAGGGAAGCTAAAACAGGAGAAATGTGATCTCTCTTTTTAATATTCATCAGAACTCTTGCTGCCGCATTTTGGATCAACTGAAGGCTTTTAATGGCATTTTGTGGACTACCTGATAGTAAAGAATTACAGTAGTCCAGCCTTGAGGTAACAAATGCATGGACTAGTTTCTCAGCATCACTCCTGGACAGGATGTTTCTAATTTTAGCAATATTCCGGAGGTGAAAGAAAGAAATCCTAGAAACCTGTTTAATATGGGATTTAAATGTCAAGTCTTGGTCAAAAATAACGCCGAGGTTCTTTACGTTATTACTGGGGGACAATTTAATGCCATCCAGATGAAGTGATTGACTAATCAGTTTCTGTTTAAGAACTTCTGGTCCAAAGACAGCAACTTCTGTCTTGTCAGAATTTAAAAGCAAAAAGTTTAGGGTCATCCATGCTTTTATGTCTTCCAGACATGCCTGTAATCTACCTAACTGACTGGGTTCATCAGGATTTATGGATAAATATAGTTGTGTATCATCGGCATAGCTGTGGAAATTTATCCCATGCTGTCTAATGATTCTACCAATTGGAAGCATATGTATGGTGAAAAGAATTGGTCCAAGGACAGAACCCTGTGGAACTCCACAAGTAACCCTTGAGAGTGAAGATGATTTATCATTTAGATGAACAAACTGGAATCTATCAGACAAATATGATTTAAACCAGCCTAGTGCTGTTCCTTTGATCCCTGCAACATGTTCAAGCCTTTCTAAGAGAATATTATGATCGACTGTGTCAAAAGCAGCACTGAGATCTAACAAAACCAGAACAGACACCAGTCCATTATCTGAGGCCATGAGAATATCATTAGTAACCTTCACCAGTGCTGTTTCAGTGCTATGATGAGCTCTAAAACCTGACTGAAACTCTTCAAACAGCTCGTTACTGTTTAGATGTTCACAGACTTGATTAGCAACTATTTTCTCAAGGACTTTGGATAAGAAAGGAAGGTTAGATATAGGTCTGTAATTCACTAAGTCATCTTGATCAAGGGAAGGTTTCTTGAGTAAAGGTTTAATTACAGCTATTTTAAATTCCTGTGGTACGTATCCGTTTACTAAGGATAGATTCATCATATCCAAAATGGGGCCAGGAACCAAATGGAACACTTCTTTAAATAATTTGGTTGAGATTGGGTCCAAAATACAAGTTGAAGATTTAGATGAGGCTAATATTTTTGATAATTCTGAAAGCTCGACTGAATCAAAACAGCCTAAGCAATACTGAGGTTCTACAGTTCTTTCCGATACTGACTCATTTACTGAGGAAGAAGTAATCATGTTTGGGAGGGTGCCAATGATTTTATTTTTAATAAAATTTATTTTATTTATGAAGAATCTCATAAAATCATCACTGCTAAGAGCCGGGGGAATAGTTTGCTCAACAGAGCTATGACTCTGTGTAAGTTTGGCAACTGTACTAAAAAGAAACCTAGGATTGTTTTTATTCGCCTCTATTAATGATGAAAAATATGCTGTTCTAGCTTGTCGAAGGGTCTTTTTATACAGCAGTAGACTGTTATTCCAGGTTAAATAGGAATCCTCTAGATGTCTAAAGCGCCATTTTCTCTCCAACTCCCTAGTATTCTTCTTTAAAGTACGCAACTCTGCGTTAAACCAAGGAGTCAGCCTCCTATGGCTAGCCACTTTCTTTTTTAATGGGGCTACACTATCTAATGCCAAACGCAATGAGGACGTAACGCTGTGAACCAGACCATCAATTTCTGAAGGGTTAGAGATAGAATTGCTGCCATCCACTGTGTTACTCTGAGACACTGAGGAAAGTAAGAATGGTACAGATTCTTTAAAAATTGTTACAGCATTGTCTGATAAAGTTCTACTATAATGAAATTTTCTTTCAGATTTAAGATGGTCAGTTAAAGTAAATTCAAAAGTTATCAAGAAGTGGTCAGACAGGACCGGGTTATGTGGGTGGACTGTTATTTCCTCACACTCAATACCGTATGTCAGTACAAGGTCCAAAGTGTGTTTACCTGAGTGGGTCGATCCCTGTACTTTTTGAGTAAAGCCAATTGAGTCTAAAATAGCATTAAAGGCTGCATTTAGGCTATCACTTTCAGTATCCACATGAATATTGAAGTCCCCCACTATAATAACCCTATCAGTATTTAATACTATATCAGATAAAAAATGTGAGATCTGATCCAAGAATTGAGAGTAAGGGCCTGGTGGACGATACAAAACCACAAACAAAAATGGTCTTAATGTTTTGCAACTTGGATGAGGAAAATTAAGGGTTAGATGCTCAAAAGAACTGTAGCTATCAATTGGTCTGGGACTAATTAGTAAATCAGAACGGAAAATGGCTGCAACTCCTCCTCCTCGCCCAGTATTTCTAGGAATGTGAAAATTTAAATGACTGGAAGGAGTTGACTCATTTATACTGACATAATCCTCCTGCTGCAACCAGGTTTCTGTGAGACAAAGGAAATCAATGTGATTATCACAAATCAAGTCATTTACTAACAAAGTCTTTGAGGAGAGAGATCTTATGTTTAATAAACCACATTTAATAGATTTATTTTCAGTCAAAGTTGTATTTATTTTTATGAGATTTCCATAATTTGCTTTTGTTGGCTTAACTTTTAATCCATTTAATTTTGGCCGTGGGCAAGACACTGTTTCTATAGGGTAATGGGTAGGTAACAGTACAGAAGCAGCAGAGAGGTGGGTTAAACTACGACTCTGCTTCCTGGTCTGGACCCTGGGTTGTCAGTGTTTTGGAGGATTAATAAATTCGGCCATATTCCTAGAAAGAAGAGCTGCTCCATCCAAAGTGGGATGGATGCCGTCTCTCCGGATCAGACCAGGTTTTCCCCAAAAAGTTCTCCAGTGAGTACTCCTCACTTAGAGTGTCTAAGCCTGGCTATACATATTGTATTCTGCTGGTTTTGCTTTGTACTGTCCCAAGTCTCTACGTGTCTTATGTGTCATTCTCCGAGATGCTGCAGTTTAAGTGTTCTCAGGATTTTTTCCATTAAACATGTGTTCTATGATTATCCAGAGTCCCTGCTTGTACTGTGGTCCGAACTCTACACCAAACATGACAGTCTCTCTCCTAGACAAAGCACTTGAAGGAGGTATTGCTGCTTCTAACTCTGGTATGTTCTCAGTTTTTCATGACATAGATTTTATTACAGGCTCAGAAATTATCTATTTAGAAGTTGCCACTAAAGGAGTGACTGCTGCCATTACCTCACTACTGTTCCGTTTACATAGAAAGCACTCCTGGACCAGCCATTTTTTTTGTGTCTGTTCTGTTCTTTCAAACCCCAGTTTGGTTCCAGTGGACGATTGCTCAGACTGAGCAATTTCAGATTTCTTCCTGTTAAAAGGCAACTTTCATTTCCACTGTTGCCACATCCAGGATGAAGGATTGTGCCATGTGTAGTGCAGATAGTTAAGTGCTCTACACTGCTGTATCCGGTTTTGTACTGTTTTCCTGTTTTATTTTGTATACTAATTTCCTGTGTCGTTTCAGGCAGCTTCACTTCCTGAGATTCTCTGCTAATCAGTCTCTACCACACCCTAATGTCATCCACCTGTGTCACATTGTCTCCCTTGTTTGTTAGAGCATTTATACCTCACCTTGTGGAGGTTCCCTTTGGAAGTTCGTCTTCGTCTCTAGTGTCAAGCGTTCCAGCACTCAAACTAAACTTTTGCTCTCTATTGAGATTTTTGACCTTGCTTGTATTTTTGGATTTGATTCAGCCTCTGTCTTGGAACCCTTAGCCCTGATTGGATTTTCTGTGAACTGACCTTAGACTGTAATAAAGGAGTGCAGATTTCATG
This sequence comes from Valencia hispanica, assembly GCA_963556495.2. NCBI lineage: Eukaryota > Metazoa > Chordata > Actinopteri > Cyprinodontiformes > Valenciidae > Valencia > Valencia hispanica. Next base: position 1,274,738 of record OY747704.1, read on the forward strand.
CCACTGTGAGTCCTGCATTTGAGTCCTCTACACTTGTGCCGTACGATAGATTGCTCCAATGTCAGGGACTTGATACAATCTGCTGCTTTTCTTTAGATAGAAGGCATTTTACCAATTTACTGTATGACCAGACTGAATGTCCTATATATTTCTATAAAGAAAATATTTTTATTGACGTTTGTTGTGAACCGGCACTATATATATAAACTGAACAGAGTAGAAACAAACTTACCAGCCATCTGCATGATTTTATTGTATGTATAGATTTCTAGTAATTTTGTGACTTTGATCTTTTCAGGAGAAATCCTTGTTCCTTGTTACTGTAAAAATTGTGTTATGTTGCATTTTTTATGTTAGCAGTTCCTAAAGAGAAACTAAAAGCAGGTTGGTAGTGGCAAATTTACAAAATTGGTGGTCAAACATTTGCCCAAATAGTACTTGTCTGCAATGGAGCCAAAAGAAGGAAATTACCACATAGTTACAAAGATATACATTTTGTAAATAAAAGAGGATTTGAAGATTAGAATTATTTTCTCAAACACACTAAAGTATAATGTGTGCATCGTCTTTTAATTTTAAATGCAAAGGTAACAAATAACTGTCTTGACCAATCACAGCTAAGCAGAGGGTCAAAAACCTTCCTGGCTCTTCCTAGCAATAGCATTATAGTTGAGAATTTAGGGATGTTTACGGACTATATTTCAAACCACTGAACATGGCAATAGACCTCATGAATCAAACATTTAACACAATCTAAACAAATATAGAGTTGGATATATTTTTCTCCACAACCAGTCAAAGCAACAATATGATAAAAAGACACACTCCTATCTGACTAGAGTTATCTTGTCAGTTCGTAAGAAGAAGCCTTAGATGTTTTAAGATACTGATGGTTGATAACATTCATACAATTTTATTGTGTTTTTTAAGAAATAATGCAATGGGCCAGGGTCTCTGAAAGACAGCCCAGTGGAACCAAAGACTATTATTTTTCCTCCTGTTTGACAAGGGCATAACGTCAGTTCCCTCTGAAACATCGTTTTTAAATCACATCTTATATGTCACATATCTCTCATGTTCACACGGTACATGCAGATCTGTTGGTCAGAAGCTGATAAGTCCTCCCCATGCTGATTAGTCCCTGTGGGTCGGCCCAACCGCTATCTCTACCGCCATTAGGCAGTCAGGAGAAGCACTGGAACCAATTACCAGCACCTGAGAGGAAAACTAATTAGGAATTACAAACTTAGTGGTTCTTTAGTGCTTCTAGCCTAGTAAGAGAGTTGCATCGCTGCATTTGTAAATTACATTTATAGCATAGCAGAATGGGAAATGCTGATGAACTTATAGGAAGTATATTGGCACTATTTCAAATGATCAACACTGTCTGGATGCAAATAGGAAGGCTGATGTAAATATAACTATATTTATCCATAAATCCTGATGAACCCAGTCAGTTAGGTAGATTACAGGCATGTCTGGAAGACATAAAAGCATGGATGACCCTAAACTTTTTGCTTTTAAATTCTGACATGACAGAAGTTCTTTGGACCAGAAGTTCTTAAACAGAAACTGATTAGTCAATCACTTCATCTGGATGGCATTAAATTGGTCCCCAGCAATAACGTAAAGAACCTCGGCGTTATTTTTTACCAAGACTTGACATTTAAATCCCATATTAAACAGGTTTCTAGGATTTCCTTCTTTCACCTCCGGAATATTGCTAAAATTAGAAACATCCTGTCCAGGAGTGATGCTGAGAAACTAGTTCATGCATTTGTTACCTCAAGGCTGGACTACTGTAATTCTTTACTATCAGGTAGTCCACAAAATGCCATTAAAAGCCTTCAATTGATCCAAAATGCGGCAGCAAGAGTTCTGATGAATAATAAAAAGAGAGATCACATTTCTCCTGTTTTAGCTTCCCTTCATTGGCTCCCGGTTAAATCCAGAATAGAATTTAAGATCCTTCTTCTTATATACAAAGCCCTTAATATTCAAGCTCCATCATCCATCAGAGATCTGATTGGTCCATATGTTCCTAACAGAGCACTTCACTCTCAGACTGCAGGTTTACTTGTAGTTCCTAGGATTTCTAAAAGTAGAATGGGAGGCAGACCTTTTAGTTATCAGGCTCCTCTCCTGTGGAACCAGCTCCCAGCTTTAGTCCGTGAGGCAGACACTCTGTTTACTTTTAAGGCCAGGCTTAAAACTTTCCTTTTTGATAAAGCTTATAGTTAGAGTGGCTTAGGTCATCCTGAGCTATCTCTGTAGTTATGCTGCTATAGGCTTAGACTGCTGGAGGACAGACTGACCAATTTTCTTCACTCTGCTACTTCCTTTTCTACTACTACTCTCCAGTTGTATTACAGTACATTCTGTTATTTCGACTGTTAACTGTTCTCTCAGTGTTTTTCTCTCCATAGAAGATATACCTGGTCTGGTATCCTGCTTGGCTGCAATGCCCTGTTGGACGGGGGGCATCGACTGGGATGATCCTCCCAGTAACTGAACATCCACTGTGTCCTGTTATCAACTTTTGACTTTATGTAACATAGAAAGTACTCTTATATCAGATCTTCTGTTCTTTCTGTATCTCTGCTCTGTTCTTTCTGTATCTCTGCTCTGTCTTCTCAAACCCCTAGACGGTCGTGGCAGATGGCCGCTCCTACTGAGCCTGGTTCTGTTGGAGGTTTCTTCCTGTTAAAGGGGAGGTTTTCTTTTCCACCGTCGCTTCAGTATGAGGGATTGCTGAAGGATTGCTGTGGTTAGAAAGTCTGCCCAACCTCACGCCAATGACTGACGCAATCTGCTGCGATTCCTTAAATAGGAAACTCTTTAACTGATTGGAATGTTTGTATATGTATTGAAATTACTTCTTGTTAAGTGCCTTGAGATGACATCTGTTGTGAATTGGCGTTATATAAATAAACTGAATTGAATTGAATTGATGGGCTTATGGAGACTGGGTAAATAGAAATGACAGACGGGAGAAATGACAAACTGTAGGGTAAAAGTATTGGGTTAACCATCCATATCATTGAATTCAAGTGTTCCAGTCACATGGATGGCCATATATTGCCTAGCACATACAGACCCTTTCTCAAAAATTACAATTTCATGGAAAAGTTTTTTTATTTCCATAATTCTATTCAAAGCGTTAAACTTCTATAGATTATAGATTCAGGGCCCACAACTTAAACAATTGCAAGTATTTAGTTGTTTATTTGTACATAAGTTGGGCTTCCAGCTCATAAAACCCATGATAACAGGAATTCAAAGAATGAGGATGTACAAATGTACAAATGATTATGCTGTTCAAATTACATATTTAATTAAAAAGAGCAACAATGGGCAAGGTAACTTTATTTGTATACCTCACTTTAAACAACAGGGCAGTTCAAGGTGCTTTGGGTGATTAGGGGCTAAAATACAAGCAACAATAAACCAACAGTAAACGCATAAAACCCAACATTAGAAACACAAATTATGACACATTTAAACATGACATTCCCGCTATTATTACTCAAAGGCAGCCGTAAACAAATGGTTTTAGCCTTGATTTAGAGGAACTCAGTGTTTCAGCAGCTTTGCAGTGGTCGAGAAGTTTGTTCCAGATAATGGAATCATAGAATTTGAAAGCTGTTTCTCCAGGTTTGGTCCTGATTCTGGGAATGCTAAGTATACTATAACCAGAAGACCTGAGTGGTCTGGGGGTGTATATAGTGACAATAGATCTTCAACATACTTTGGTGCTAAGCCATTTAATGATTTATAAACTAGTACAATTATTTTGAAGTCTATTCTCTGAGCTACAGGGAGCCAGTATAAGGACTTTACAACTGGGATGATGTGCTCTACTTTCCTGGTTCTAGTGAGGAAAGCAAGCAGCAGAGTTCTGGATCAGCTGGCTAACTGACTTTTGAGGCACTGTTGCAGTAATCAATCTGACTAAAGATCAGATCTCTGAGACTGCTGAAGGAGGAGCAGCCTCTCTTTGTCTCTCTCCCGATCCCCCCCTCACTTTTTTTTCTTTTCTGTTTGCTTTTCTTGTTTTCTTTTCTTTTCTTAACTTTTTCTTAGTTACTTTATCTACCCAGTCCCTGGAGTTACTGTATTTGACCGGATCTCTTCTTAGATTACTTTTTTATGGACTTATCAACATGGCTTTTTCCTCAGCTGAGGATTTTGAAAAACTGCTCCACAGAATTGAGGGCATTGAAACGAAGCTACGTCGTCTGGAAATAAATTTAGATCTCCACGCTGATTATGGAAACGAAACAACTTTACCGTTGAATACACACACGGAGGAACAGCCTCGCAGCCCGGTGTTACATCGGTTTAACCGTGTCACAGAGACTCCCTCAGCCAACAAGCGCCTGAGCGGTAGAACTCCGCACTGTAATGAACACTGGCCAGCTTTAAAACGCACGGAATCATCAACCCCATCCTGTTCTCGAAGGAAGAAAAAACAAAAGAAATTCCAGCACAGAGAAAGCTCTGAACCCAGACCTGCCGCTTCTGCTAAAAGTAAACAAAAGAGATTTCAGCCAAAAACAAGAGATATTCCTCCACCTGGAATCCCGCTGAAAAACAGATTTGTAGACTTGAGTTCCCCGAAAGATGACGCAGCCCCCAGGACCAATCAAAGCCACCAGGAGAAACCCAGCCGCATCAAACGGACACATAACAAAGTAAGAGCCCCCCCAGCAAAGATTGTTATCATACAAGATGGATCAATTAATGGAATTGAGGCTTTTTGTAGCAAGAACACCAGAGTTTATACCTGCTACAAAAATACAGTGAGAGAAATATCAGAAAAAATCCAGAACATCTTGGACCAACATCCTACTCTGGAAAAGCTTGTCATTCACGCTGGATCAGCAGATATCACATTGAGACAATCAGAGATTCCGAAGAGAGACTTTTCTGATCTCCTACAGAGACTTGATGAACTTAACGTAAACATCCTCATCAGCCGACCAGTCCCTGAAGGGAATGATGAAAGATTTAGCAGACTCCGCATGCTCCATAAATGGTTGAAGAAACAATCATCTGAGAAGTCGTTCACATTTATTAAGAATTTCAAAGTATTTGGAAGTGCTAACCATCTGTTCAAAGCAGGCCAACATTATCTTAACAAGGCCGGAGTAAGGCTGTTGGCAGCAAACATTTTCTCTTATCAAAATCAGAAAGAAAACACTTGCTCCCAAAAGCTGACCTTAAGGCACCCATGGATATCAGAGAACAAAAACAGCAAGTCATGATGACACCACAGGACCGAACAGATAAACAACCATCAGAGATTACGTCTTCATCTTCCTGTGACTCAGCCACATCAAATGAGTCTCCATTTAGAAACTTTACAGACAGACTGAACGAGCAAATCAAATTTGGGACACAATTAACACCCAAACTTAGACTACACCAAACCCCTGGGACTAGTGTCAATAAGCCTGGGAGCTCCCCCCCTCTGATTTTTAAAGATATTTGATATATGAGGGAACCGGGCAGTAAATCTACCCCTACCGTCGCCCAGAACTCGCCCGGCACCCCTGAGTCTAAGATTTCAGTGATTATCAGCAGCAAGAAACATAAACAGTTAACCACACGCTCTCATATTAAACAAAATCTCAAATTGATAACCTGTCAGAAGGTTCAGTTGCCCATCATCACAATACTTAAGTTAGCTTTATTAAACATTAGATCTCTATCCGGGAAGTCTTTTCTTATCAATGACTTCATCACTGAGCATAATTTAATTTAATAGCGGAAGTGTCTTGGAGGCGGAGCAGCTGAACCGGTTCTTCGCCCGTTTTGAGACAGAGGGAATTACAACCATCAGTATGGCTCCAGACACCAACTGCCAGTCCCTTATCCTTCAGCCTGCAGACATCTGCACACTTCACAGGATCAACATACGGAAGGCAGCCGGCCCAGATGGCGTCCCAGGACGAGTCTTCAGAGACTGCGCTGCAGAGCTAGGTGAAGTATTTACAAATATCTTCAACCTCTCACTATCACATTGCACTGTCTCCATCTGCCTGAAGACATCCATCATAGTTCCAGTCCCTAAACAGACTTCAGTAACATCTTTTAATGACTACAGGCCTAAAGCACTGACACCTGTAATCATGAAGTGTTTGGAAAGACTGGTTCTACAACACATCAAAGCTGCCCTGCCACTCACTCTGGATCCCTACCAATTTGCATATCGAGCCAATAGGTCAACAGACGACGCCATATCCATGACCCTCCACTCAGTTTTGCACCATCTGGAGCAGCGGGGGACTTATGTGCGACTACTGTTTGTAGACTACAGTTCTGCTTTTAATACCATCCTTACCAGCAGACTGTTCTCCAAGATGACCAACCTGGGTATACAACACAACCTCTGCCTCTGGACTAAGGACTTTTTGAGCAACAGACCACAGGCAGTCAGAATGGGCCTGCATCTGTCCTCTACTCTGACACTTAGCACAGGGGCCCCACAAGGCTGTGTGCTGAGCCCTTTTCTTTACTCTCTGTATACACATGACTGCACTCCATCCTTCACTACAAACACCATAGTGAAATTTGCAGATGATACAACCGTGGTGGGACTGATCACCAATGGGGATGAGTCTGATTACAGAGAGGAGGTCCAAGGGCTGGCAGGATGATGCTCAGAGAACAACCTGAACCTCAACATCAAAAAGACAAAAGAACTGATCATTGATTACAGGAAGCAACAGGACACACACACGACACTATACATCAATGGGGAGAGGATGGAGAGGGTGTCTAGTCTCAAATTCTTGGGCATACAAATCTCAGATAACTTAACATGGACAGTAAACACCACAGCAATAGTAAAGAAAGCTCAGCAGTGTCACAACCTCCAACAGCCAACCTCTCACAACAACACCTGAGGTCCTTCTATCGTTGCTCCATTGAGAGTGTGCTCACCTATGGCATCCTGTTGTGGTATAGCAGCAGTTCTGCTGCAGACAGGAAGTCATTGCTGAGGACTATAAAAACCGCTCAAAACATCATCGGCCAACAGCTTTCTACCATGGACACCATCTTCAACTCCCGCTGCTTGCAGAGGACACACAACATTCTGAAGGATTCATTCCACCCTGCAAATCATCTATTTGAACTGCTGCCCTCAGGGAAACGCTACAGGTCCATCAGAACACGTACCACAAGATTCATAAATAGCTATTATCCCAAAGCTATCACCATACTCAACTTTCATCTGAAAACAATTTCTCTGTAATCTCTTTGCATTAATCAAAACATACCTCATGCAATGCTCTGAATTTTTTCATTATTTATTATTTGCACTAACTTGCATATTTGCACACTATGGCACTAGTAGCAGGTTTTACATGGCAATGTAATTGTATGAATGAATGATTGTGAGAATGTTCTATTTTATTGCCTATGTTTTAATGACAATTTATCATGCTACCTTTTTAATGTGTCTTATACGTGAGTGCACTGTAATTTTGTTGTATTACACTGCAATAACAATAAACTTTATTATTATAATTTACACGCCCTTTTTTATCAGAAACTTGGCTAGATGAAAATAACGAAACAACTGCATTGATAGAATCTACTCCTCCAAATTACAATTTCTTAAGCGAGAGCAGAAAACACAGACGAGGTAGAGGTGTAGGCACCATTTTCAGAACTCAATGAACTTTAAAAAGGTAACCCTGGGCACGTTTGATTCTTTTGAATACCTAGCCACCCAGATAAATGAGCCTAACAAAGCTTTATTTCTAAGTTCATATAAACCACCAAAACTTAACTCTAACTTCTTTAATGATTTCAATGACCTTCTTTTTGTAATATGTATCGACTATGACCAACTAATCATTGTGGGGGATTGTAACATCCACACCGACAACCCCCAAGATAGACAAGCGAAAACATTAGATGATACTCTACACAACTTCGGCCTGATCCAGGATGTCAAACAACCAACACACAATAAAGGACACACTCTGGACTTAATTATCAGCAAAGGTTTAAATATTTCCAACATCTCTGTAATTAATATTGCATTACCTGACCATTTCTGTATTTTCTTTGAAAGTACCATCTCTGATAAATTATCCAGCAGCAGTAAGACCACTATAAAAAAGCGTTTTTCTAGGGGACAGTACAGTAGAAACCTTTAAACGTATTTACCCTTCCACCACATCCCCCTCATCTCCCAACTCAAACTCAGTAGATAAGTTGGTAGATAATTTCCTTGCGAAAATCTAAGACATCATGAATTCCATTGCTCCAACTAAAGTGAAAGTAGTCTCAGCTAGAAAGAATTCTCAGTGGGCAAGTAATTCACTGGTACGTAGTGAAAAAAGAGAGTGTCGACAAGCCGAGAAAAAATGGTGTAAAACTCGACTCCAGGTTCACTGTGAGATCTACAATGAGAGACTAAATAGATATCAGCTAACTTTAAAAGAAGCTAGGGAATCGTTCTTTTCTGAAATAATCAACAGAAACATTAATAATGCACGAAATCTGTTTGCAAAAGTGGAAAGACTAACTAATCCTTTAGTGACAGTAGTCCCAGAACTAAACTCTACCAGGGCCTGCAATGAATTTGCCAGCTTTTTCACTGAAAAGATTCTAACAATTAGACGGTCAATCTGTATCTCAATATCGAACCCACAACCAGTGCCATCCCCAATCAACAATTGGGGTCTGAATTCCACGAATTAAACCAGAACAGCCTTGAAAAAATCATTATCCAATTAAGCTCCTCCTCTTGCTGTCTTGATATCCTACCCACAGCTTTCTATAGAAAGTTCTTCCTGTTATTGTGTCTGATCTTGTTCAAATAGTGAACTCATCCCTGCTATCAGGTGTCTTCCCTCAGGCTTTAAAAACAGCAATTATTAAACCACTACTAAAGAAGAAGAATCTGGACAACACGTTAATGCAGAACTACAGGCCGATCTCTAATCTTCCATTCATCAGTAAAATTATTGAAAAAGCGGTGTTTCAGCAGTTACAGTGGCTTGCAAAAGCATTCGGCCCCCTTGAACTTTTCCACATTTTGTCACATCACAGCCACAAACATGAATCAATTTTATTGGAATTCCACGTGAAAGACCAATACAAAGTGGTGTACACAGGAGAAGTGGAACGAAAATCATACATGATTCCAATTTTATTTTACAAATAAATAAGTGAAAAGTGGGGTGTGCATAATTATTCAGCCCCCTGAGTCAATACTTTGCAGAACCACCTTTTGCTGCAATTACAGCTGCCAGTCTTTTAGGGTATGTCTCTACCAGCTTTGCACATCTACAGACTGAAATTCTTTCCCATTCTTCTTTGGAAAACAGCTCTAGCTCAGTCAGATTAGATGGAGAGTGTTTGTGAACAGTAGTTTTCAGATCTTGCCACAGATTCTCGATGGGATTTAGATCTGGACTTTGACTGGGCCATTCTAACACATGGATATGTTTTGTTTAAAACCATTCCAAGGTTGCCCTGGCTTTATGTTTAGGGTCGTTGTCCTGCTGGAAGGTGAACCTTCGACCCAGTCTCAAGTCTTTTGCAGATTCCAAGAGGTTTTCTTCCAAGATTGCCCTGTATTTGGCTCCATCCATCTTCCCATCAACTCTGACCAGCTTCCCTGTCCCTGCTGAAGACAAGCACCCCCAGAGCATGATGCTGCCACCACCATATTTGACAGTGGGGATGGTGTGTTCAGAGTGATGTGCAGTGTTAGTTTTCCATACATAGCGTTTTGCATTTTGGCCAAAAAGTTCCATTTTGGTCTCATCTGACCAGAGCACCTTCTTCCACATGTTTGCTGTGTCCCCCACATGGCTTTTGGGAAACTGCAAACGGGACTTCTTATGGTTTTCCTTTAACAATGGCTTTCTTCTTGCCACTCTTCCATAAAGGCCAACTTTGTGCAGTGCACCACTAATAGTTGTCCTATGGACAGATTCCCCCACCTGAGCTGTAGATCTCTGCAGCTCATCCAGAGTCACCATGGGCCTCTTGGCTGCATTTCTGATCAGCGCTCTCCTTGTTCGGCCTGTGAGTATAGGTGGACGGCCTTGTCTTGGTAGGTTTACAATTGTGCCATACTCCTTCCCTTTCTGAATGATCACTTTAACAGCGCTCCGTGGGATGTTCAAGGCTTGGGAAATCTTTTTGTAGCCTAAGCCTGCTTTAAATTTCTCAATAACTTTATCCCTGACCTGTCGGGTGTGTTTTTTGGACTTCATGGTGTTGTTGCTCCCAACATTCTCTTAGACAACCTCTGAGGCCGTCACAGGGCAGCTGTATTTGTACTGACATTAGATTACACACAGGTGCACTCTATTTAGTCATTAGCACTCATCAGGCAATGTCTATGGGCAACTGACTGCACTCAGACCAAAGGGGGCTGAATATTTACGCACACCCCACTTTTCAGTTATTTATTTGTAAAAAAAATTTGGAATCATGTATGATTTTTGTTACACTTCTCACATGTACACCATTTTGTATTGGTCTTTCACCTGGAATTCCAATAAAATTGATTCATGTTTGTGGCTGTAATGTGACAAAATGTGGAAAAGTTCAAGGTGGCCGAATACTTTTGGAAGCCACTGTAAATAGCTTCATAACAATAACAAACCGTTTTGATGTTTTTCAGTCCGGTTTCCGTGCTCACCACAGCACCAAGACTGCCCTCGTCAAAGTATTCAATGACATCCGCATAAATACAGACTGTGGTAGAACCACAGTGCTGGTTCTGTTGGACCTCAGTGCAGCATTTGACACTATTGATCATGATATAATATTGGAACGACTGGAGAGCTGGGTCGGACTTTCTGGTACAGTACTTGGCTGGTTTGAGTCTTACCTAAAGAACAGGGACTTCTATGTTTCAATAGGAAACTTTTCATCAGAACGAACAGAAATCACATGTGGGGTTCCCCAGGGCTCCATTATAGCAACCAATAACATTAGCTACCATAACTACGCGGATGACACTCAGCTTTACATTACAATGTCACCAGGTGACTCTGAACCCATTCAAACCCTAAATAAATGCATTGACCAAATAAATGGTTGGATGTGCCATAACTTTCTCCAGCTGAATAGAAACAAAGCTGAATAAATTTTTTTAGGACCCAAAGAGGAACGATCAAGAGTCAGCACACAGCGTCAGTTAATACAGCTAGAAACTACTGATCAGGCACGAAACCTAGGTGTAGTAATGGACTTAGACCTGAACCTCCAGGGTCACATAAAGGCAATAACAAGGTCAGCGTTCTATCACCTGAAGAACATTTCTAGAATTAAACGACTAATGTTGCAACAGGACCTAGAAAAACTCACCCATGCGTTTATCTTTAGTCGGATTGATTACTGCAATAACATCTTCACAGGTCTGCCTAAAAAGTCAATCAGGCAGCTGTAGCTGATCCAGAACGCTGCCGCTCACATCCTCACTAGAACCAGGAAAGTAGAGCACATCACCCCAGTTCTAAAGTCCTTACACTGGCTCCCTGTAGCTTAGAGAATAGACTTCAAAATACTCCTGCTAGTTTATAAATCCTTACATGGCTTAGCACCAAAATATGTTGAAGACCTGTTATCACAGTACCAACCACCAAGACCACTTAGGTCCTCCAACTCTAGCCTACTAAACATCCCTAGACTCAGAACTAAACATGGAAAAGCAGCTTTCAGTTTATATGCTCCCCTTATCTGGAACAGACTTCCTGACGAGTGTAGAGCTGCTGAAACTCTGAACTGCTTTAAATCGAGACTAAAAACCCATTTATTTAGAATTGCCTTCGATTAAATGATTGATGTCATATGTATGAAATGTGTTCATGCTCTCTTGCTTTATTGATCTTTCTCTTACTTTATTGTGTATCATGTGTAATGTGTGTTTCTTTTACTTTTAATTTCCATTGTTTTTTTGTTTTTTAAATCACCAAATCATGTAAAGCACCTTGAATTACCCTGCTGTTGAAAGTGTGCTATACAAATAAAATTGTCTTGCCTTGCCTTGCCTAAAGATAATCACATGGATGGGTTTTTTCGAGGTCCTGTTGCGACATTAGTCTTTTAATCCTAGAAATGTTCTTCAGGTGATAGAACGCTGACCTTGTTATTGCCTTTATGTGACTCTGGAGGTTCAGGTCTGAGTCCCTTCCTACACCTAGATTTCAGGCCTGATCAGTAGTTTCTAGCTGGATTAACTGAAGCTGAGTCTGGACTCTTGATCATTCCTCTTTAGGTCCAAAAATAGTTACTTCAATTTTATTTCTATTCAGCTGGAGAAAATTATGGCACATCCATGCATTGCTTTGCTCAATCCATTTAACTAGGGTTTGGAGGGGTTCGAAGACACATGCTGACATTGTAAATTAAAATCTGCCACAGTTATGGTAACTAATCTTATTAATTGTTATAATCTGGGTTAGCAGAAGCCTGTAGAAAAACATTATAGGAAGGGCCCCAGGATGGAGCCCTGTGGTACCCCACATTTGATTTTTGTCTGTTCTGATGAAAAATTTCCTACTGACATCAAAAAAGTTCTTGTTCTTTAGGTAAGACTCGAACCAGCCAAGTACTGTACCAGAGACTCCGACCCAGCTCTCCAGTCATTCCAATAATATTTCATGATCAACAGTGTCAAAAGGTGCACTGAGGTCCAACAGAACCAGCACTGTGGTTCTACAACAGTCTATTTATGCAGATGTCATTGAAAGCTTTGCCGAGGGCAGTCTCAGTGCTGTGATGAGCACGAAAACCAGACAGAAAAATATCAAAATGGTTGGTCATTGTGACGAAGCTATTTAACTGCTGAAACAGCTTTTTTAAAGTAATTTTACTGATGAATGGAAGATTAGAGATTGCCCTGTAGTTCTGCACTAACGTCCAGATTATTCTTTTTTAGCAGTGGTTTAATAACTGCTGTTTTTAAAGCCTGGGGGAAGATGCCTGACAGGAGGGATGAGTTCACTATTAAACTGTTAAAACCAGAGGGTCCCCCAATTGGGGGACCCAGGGAATTACTTTTTCAACAGGCTTGAGACAACACAACCTGACAGAAAAAATAGTCATAATGCACATCAAATTAAACAGAAGACCATGCGCTACAAGGCTATCTAAACTATTTTTACCAACCACAAACACAACTCAGATGCCACGTAAATAACTATTTGCGAACAAACTCGTAACATCATAGTTTTGTCAACCTAACATCATAGTTTTGTCAACCCAGCCGCCACATTTCTGGCTCTACCGCAGCAATCCTTTGTCCTAAATTCACAAGCAGCCCCTCTAATGAAAGCAGAGAACCAGCCGATTCCAAGGATACATCTGCCAAGACGCTACACCAATGCACCGCGGAGATATAAGCCAAAGTATAACACAACAGGAAATCGCTTTTCAGAATCGCAGTAGTAAAATTTGCCTTACCTTTGCTGTTTTGCCGTGTAAAGATGATTTCTTCGACAAATAAACGGTATTTTCTGATACTTCCATCTCTTATGCAACATTCAGAACTTTTCGGGTGTCTCTCTTACTATTTGTGGCTCCTATAAAGTGTTTTTGTCATCTCTTCGCTGAGAATTCCGGCACTTCCTGGTACTCTGTTCTCGGCTCTCTGGTTGGCTGACTGTGTTGTCAATCTTGTTTGGAAAAGTGTTTATTTTAGGACTACTGAAATAAAAAAATATAACTTTTACATGACAAAAATAGAAATGGCCAAACTGTGCCAAACTGGACACCTCGCCTGACTTGCCTGTACTAAAACCTCTCTAGTTTTGTCCTGCTTCACATAATCAGTATCAACTTTGCAGAGATAATGTCCACATGTTGTATTTACATTTTATTGAGTAACCACTGCCATTCAAGCAATATCCATAGAGTTTTTTAATATAAAACATGTTTGTTTTTTTAGGCGGAGCGAAATAACCACATTTTTGCTGTGTTCTATCTTCAGTTTTTCCTAACCAGTAACAGATAACATGCATAATGATACATCTATCAATTCTACTCAATGTTACCTTTACAATGACACAAAAATGGTTCAAATACTCCTTTTGGTTGCTGAAATATACTAATTTTTAATGGGTAAGCATTTTTCGAGAAACAGGCTTCAAATTAAAGCACTAGGATCAACAGGTTAAATCAGATCAGACCCAATGACAGGGAAACTTTCTTAAGGAAAGCATTGGGTAGGATATCAAGACAACAGGAGGATGAGCTTTATTGGTTAATGTTTTCAAGTTTTTTGTTTTGGATTAGTATTTGGAATTCAGACATTTTCTCTGCATTGGTGTTTCACTACGTACCAGTGGATGCTTAGTTCACGGAGACGTCTTCATACCGGAGACTACTTTAACTTTAGTTGGAGCAATGGAATCAATGATGTCTAAAGTTTTAGAAAGTTGTCTTCCAGCTTGTTTAGTGAGTTTGAGTTGGGAGATGAGGGGGATGTGGTGGAAGGGTAAATTTGTTTAAAGGTTTCAAGTGAACTCTCCCTGAATACACTCTTCTTTGTAATAGTGTAAAGGCATTTATTTCAGTAGTCATCATTTATTTTTCGCTATGCTTGTGGAGAAGTCTTGTATGCAGAATGATATGGAGATGTGAAGAATTAGTCTGTATCCACATGCTCTGAGACTGGTCTGCCCTCTGACCCCCTGAGCAGATAAGGAGGGGCCAACAAAGACCTTAATAGCCTTATGACAGGTGGTGGGTTTTCAGGAATGTGGGAGAAGGCTATATAACTGATCTGTATTCTGGTTGAAGGCAGGGTGTACTGCCATGTCATCTTGTACACTCTCCTTGCTTTGCAAGTAAAATTCATTTAATACACTGCTGATTTCTGGTTATCCTTGTTGATGTTGAATGTTCTGCATGTTATAGGTGTCAGAAAACGATTTTAACCCCGACAGTCTCAGTGTGGATAAATAGTTTAGCAGAGATGGTACTTAAAAAAAAAAAATCGTCAGATAACACAACATTAATTACAGAGATGTTTTAAGTATTTAAACCTTTGCTGATGATTAAGTCCAAAGCTTGTTCTTGATTGTGTGTTGTTTTTTTTGACATGCTGAGTCAGGCCAAAGTTATGAAGAATGTCACTTAATGTTTTTGCTCAACTAACTTGGGGGTTGTCAGTATGGGCGTTAAAATCCCCCACAATGATTAATTAGTCACAGACAATGCATATTACAGACAGGTCGCCAAAATCATTGAAGAAATTAGTGTTAAGTTTTTGGTGTTAATATAAAGTTGGAAATTAAGCTCTGTTTGGGTCTTTTATCTGGGAAGCTAAACACTCAAAGAGTCAAAGATGCCCACAAATACCTGTTTAAAGTTCATTGAGTAATGAAAAATTGTGGCTATGCCTCTACCTCGTCTGTGTTTCCTGTTCTCACTTAGAAAACTATAATTTGGCAGAGTAGATTCTATCAACGTAAGTGTTTAATTATTTACGTCTAACCAGGTTTCCGATAGAGATAGGGCATGTAGATTGTGCAGTGATGAAGTCATTATTTAGAAACGACTTTCCTGACAAAGACCTAATGTTTAATAAGGCCTCCAATAGCATCTGATAGGATCATGGTGGACTCCACAAGTGCAACGGCTCCATGCAGCGGAGAGAGAGAAAGCAATAACGTGGCTCTCGGTCAGGAACGGGAGTTAGGCTACACAAAAAAAACACACAACCCAGCACTACCAAGCATCTTCCTTTCAAACGCTCGATCCATCACCCACAAAGTAGACGAACTGGAGTTGGTCATGGCCCCAAACAGCTTTGCACATAACTACAGTGTTAATTTCATCACCTGCTGAACCCCGACTTTGCAGTGGAGCTAGCAGGCCACCCTTTACACCGGCAGAATAGAGAGAGTGGCTGTGTCCAAATACAGGGGCTACATCCGTTTAAGGACCTGTCCTACACTGGATATTAGTGGCTCTGAGTTTGGACGGTCTAGCCTTCAGATGGATTCCCGCCCCTACCTCGGCAAATGCCCTGACGCCTAGCAAACATAACGACGCTAAACACAACCTACTAAAAATGGAGCTTGAAATCATCCAGAGTTTTTTCAATGACCTTTTTTAATTCTAGAGCAACTGAATGACTGGTGGTCAAATGGACACGCTAAATATATACTATATATAAACTAAATATTATAAAAATTTTCAAATATTCAGTTGATCTAAACATTTCTGTGTGCGCCAAAATTGGGTAAGAATATATATACTATACTAATTTCCCTTTGGGATCAATAAAGTGTTTTTGAGTTGAATTTGAATATATATGTATATATTTTTTTGTTTTTGTAGCAGAGGATGCACGGGTTTAGAGAAATGTGCGGTGCTCTCTGGTGGGACAAAATGTCTTCTGAATTCTAAATTGTTCAAAGTAAGCTTTATGTTAAAAAAAAAAAAAACTGTAAATAATAAAGCAAATGTTAATAAAATGACCTAATAATATTTACTGTTTTTATTCAATTTATTCATAACAACCATCGAACAACTAAATAACCACTGTGACAAAAACATAAATTAACAAACAGAAAACAGTTTATCCATCTGGTCCCTCTTCTCCTCTCCTCAGCCTCCCTTTGCTGCTTATTGTCCAAAACAAGAAATCAAAAGGCACAGTTTCCAAAAAAAGCAACACTAAAACTTTTATGTCACTTTTATGTAATTCACTGTTGCACATGTACACTTATACATCAAGTACTTTTTAATACATTTTTTTAAAATAACCTCATTTGTTTTGCACTACACGGAAAACCATTACACCACCATACGAGCTTGTTTATGAGTGATGGTTAAAATAATATTGAAATACATAACTATGCTAACAACAAAAGTCAAACAACACAACTGCTTTAAGTTTTTAATTTTTGTACAACCAGATTTTAATATACTTACATTTAAAACTTCACTCGCCACCCGTTCGACCCGCAATGAATGTTGGGATATGGAGAGCAGTGAAGGATGCACCAGACCTTCCTTCAAATCAGGGAAAAGAAGGACGGATTTGTGGGCCGCGTTTGAAGGACTCTTCAGATTTGGACAGCCTTCGTCGCTGCTCTGTGGACATAACTGTCCTTCAAATCCAGCCCTCAAAGGATGCAGTCGCACAGCCAGTATCTTGGGTAAGAGCAGAGGAGGGGTGCTGTGTGTTTATGTTCATAACGACTGGTGCAATAACAGAAGGATCATTCACACAAGCTGTAGCCTGATTTAGAGTTTCTGGCAGTCTCATGCAGATCCTTTATCTCTTGAGGGAGTTTACATTAGTTATTGTGATAGCGGTTTGCATCTCACCGGATGCAAATGTTAGCACGGCCCCCAGCCTCCTGTTCACAATCGTCAAGAAACAGCTGCTTGCCCACCCTGATGGGTTTTTTATTATTGCCAAGGCACTTTATTCAAGCAAGCTTAAAGTTAGTGTGCCCCAAATCTGTCCACTATGTGAAGGTTGCTACCAGGGAGGGAAATACTTTGGATCATATTTATTCTAACATTAAACATGCTTACAATTGAATTCCCCTCCCCCACCTTGGATCTGACCATCCCTGCCTTTTTCTCACCCCCACCTACATCCCCCTGCAGAGGCAAACAAAGCCAATTACAAATCAATAAAAAAATTGGCCTGAAGCAGGCCACTTACAGTTGCAGGACTGCTTCTCTAGAATGTACTGGGATTTATTCTTCAGTCATGACCTCCAAGAACATGTTGACACTGCTTTGGAAAAAAAGGTGAGGGTCTTTTCCGATTCATGGATGAACAGCGAAGTAAAATCACTCCTAAAGAGCAGAAACATCCCCTCAAGGTTGAGGAACAGGGAGAAGCCCCTGTACGGTGCAGCCAGGGCAGCCCTCAAGAGAGGCATCAGGGAGGACAAGGCAGCCTACAAGAGGAAGATTGAGAACTACTTTGCTGAAAACGACCCCAAGCAGATGTGGCAGGGATTTAATCAAATAAGTCATAGAAGTAGTAATACGGTGACTCGATCTGATGCCTCATTGGCAGAGGAACTGAACTGCTTCTATGCCAGGTTCAAGTCAAGTAGACCTTCAAAAGTCACTCCACTACCACCACCCCCCACCACCAGTAGACTGACATGACAGGAGCACGAAGTGAGATGTGTGCTAAAATTGGCAAACCCCAGGAAGGCGGCAGGCCTTGATGGAGTACCTGGCAAGGAACTCAGATCCTGCACTGAACTACATTGACTACAGGCTTGTTGCACTTATGCCTGTGGTCATTAAGTGTTTTGAAAGACTGGTTTCTCAAATAATCAGGACCTGTCCATCTCCCACTCTGGACCCCCACCAGTTTGCCTATAGGGCAAACCAATTCACTTTTTAACTGACCGCCCACAATCTGTCAAAGTCTTACCTCACCTCTCATCCACCCTCACACTCAGCCCCGGTTCAAGACAAGGCTGTGTATTGACCCCCCTGCTTTTTACTCTTTACACATTTGACTGCACTCCGTCCCATCTCTCAAACACAGTCATAAAGTTTGCGGATGATACCACCATAGTCTGGTTCATCTCAGGGGAAGATGAGTCTGACTACAGGGATGAGGTCAAAAGACTAGTCACATAATCCTCAGAGAACAATCTTCCACTGAACACCACAAAAACCAAAGAAATCATCCCGGACTTCAGGAAGGGCAGAACAGTCCTGGCTGCTCTCCACATTAAGGGAGACTGTGTGGAAAGAGTTCACTCGATTCGATTCTTGGGCATGAAAATCTCTGATGACCTCTGCTGGACTGCCAACACCATCGAGTTTGTGAAGAAAGCCTGAGGGTGCTCAGGAGGAACAACCTGGGGGAGACGTAGCTGGGGACATTCTACAAGCAACCATAGAGAGCATCCTGGTGTATTCAATTACAACATGGTACGTAGGGAGATTGGCAGCGGGCAAGAGAGTGCTGCAGAGAATGATCAACACAGCCCAGAAGATCGGGGGTTGCCCAGCTCAGAGGACATCGCCAGATCTTGCTACCCCAGCAGAGCTGAACACATTATCAAAGGCTCCTCTCACCCCAGTAACCACCTGTTTGAGCTGTTACCTTCAGGAAGGTGCTATAGGTCACACAAAGTCCGGAAAAGCAGACTAAGGGACAGTTTCTTTCTAAGAGCAATAACCACATTAAACAATGCAAAATCGTATAGATAACAACTGTTCAATAATGTGGAATACGCTGGTCCTTCTGTGCAATATCAATGATTAAAAATATTGTTTACAGTCTCCTCATCTGCACTAGCTATTTACAGTAATTACTTTACCGTTTTCTGTTTATTTTCTGTCCATTGGCACTATTGCATTGTATTTAATTTATTCATAGATTTTATTTATATGTGCCGTAATTTTTGGACTATTAAGCGCACCTGCTAAATTTGAAAAGAAAATACATTTTGTACATATATAAAGCGCACCTGAATATAAACCATAGGTTTTCATGTTTTAACATGAGATATTTATACAGAAAGGACTTTTTTTGTTTTTTTATTACTTCCACCAGGATGTTATGTTTTCATGCCCGTCTGTCTGTCTGTCTGTCTGTCTGTCTGTCTGTCTGTCTGTCTGTCTGTCTGTCTGTCTGTCTGTCAGCAACAAAAAAAGTTGAAATTGAGGAAATGTCCGCAATGGGTCCAGGAACAACTGATTAAACCGTGGGGTTGGTCCGACATGAAGCACGTACCCACCCACCGACCAGCGGTGGTAACCTCCACTCCTCTCCCACGTCAGAGAGCTCATAAGCGTCTCCCCTCAGCACCGCAGCCCCGAATCTCCACTCTCTGCTGGAAGAGCACAGCCATGCGTCTCATTAACAGACATTTCTTTGGAAAAGTACCGAAATGTAGAATTAGATCACAACATGGGGATGGGGGGGATGAGTGGAGGAGGTCTGAGCTCTGTGAGTGCTTTTCTAGTTTTAATTTAAGACGTGCTTTTTTTTCAAACTCTGCCTGAAAATCATCAGTACAGCACCAACACAACATAACAGTAACATGCCTGGTTAGAAAATAAAACATACTTTAGCCTACCAGAAAAGTAATTGGTTGCTATCTTCATCTTCCCCATTATAGCCACTGAAGTTGTCTTCTTCAGTGGCTTTATGTCCTCTGAAAGCTTTTGTCGTATTTTTATACTTCCCACGGCCTCCTCCAAAGTCAATGAATCAATAGATTTATTGATGTCAAGCTTACATCCAGTAGCTCTATTTCCTTCTTTGACGACCAGCTCAATTGCCTTTAACTTAAAAGCTGCATTTCTTCGTGTGTTTTCCATGATGAGGGTGTATGCATGAAAACTACCGGTAGTGTCTTCTTCAATGTCTGTCTCACTTATGCGCTTCCTGCTATAGTGCCCCCCCCCTCCGGAGTTAGTCAGTTAAAAAAATCTATAAATTAGCCGTATCATTGTATAAGGATGCAGGGTCCAAAGGGTGTATAAAAAGTAGCGGCTTATAATCCCAAAATCATGGTGTATACTTTTGAATATTTGCATATGTTTTTATATTATATTGTAAATATTTAAAAGGCACCAATTTAAGGAGTAGCTGCTCAAATTTCGTTGTTGAACAAGGACAATAATTGATAAGTGATGCTGATCATTTAAATGGTTTGATGGTGAGTAGCTGATCCTTCTGCCAGGTGATCAATTTGACATTTGGTTTAATATGACAGCATTTGGTTTTAATTTTAATGTCAGGGTTTCTCCTGCTTATAAGCACTGGAATATTACTGTCGGGGTGGTCAGATGCATTCTGAAAGACGGTGGGTCTAGAATTAATGTCAGGTTCCCTTCTATTTCAGATGTCTGTTATTACCAGTTGTGATAGGGGAGAAATACATATAGTATTATTCCCAGAGGCCTGGTGTAGTCCAAGTTTTGGTATTAGTTGTGTCCCAATTCTAATTTGAGCATTGAGTCTGTCAGAGAAAGTTTTAAAGGGAGATTAATTTGGTGATGACGGGTAGGATAACAAATGGCATGAATGGATACAAATGTAATGCTAATATAACAGACAGGTTTTTGACAAGGCTCCCACATAAACGCAAAACAGAAGATAAAACATTCCCTAAAAAAAAAAATCTTGCCTTTGGATTTATTAACTGAGCTCATAAAAAGTTTTGGACATAGCGGTACAGTATTAAAAACCCCACACAACTGCGGAGGATTAAATACTTCCCTGGAGTATGGACATGGTTCCATCTAGGATTCTTAACAGAGGCCAGCAAACTATGGCTTTTTCCTCTGTCCAATAATACCATGGACAGGCTCATTAGAAAGATGTCAACGGACATATAGGGACTTTGTAGAGATCTGCACAGATGGGGCAAAGACTGTGGCTGGAAAACTAGGAGGGCTGCAGGCGTTCAGCACGTCTCCAATATTGCAGTGCACACGCTTCATTATAGACTGCAACACACTGAAGTCTAAACAACTGAGTCCTGAGCTGAATGATGTAATGATCTATGTCCGTGAGGCAGACACTCTGTTTACTTTTAAGGCCAGGCTTAAAACTTTCCTTTTTGATAAAGCTCATAGTTAGAGTGGCTTAGGTCATCCTGAGCTATCTCTGTAGTTATGCTGCTATAGGCTTAGACTGCTGGAGGACAGACTTACCAATTTTCATCACTCTGCTACTTCCTTTTCTCCTACGACTCTCCAGTTGTATTACAGTGCATTCTGTTATTTCGACTGTTAACTTTGTTTTCTCTCAGTGTTTTTCTCTCCATAGAAGATATACCTGGTCTGGTATCCTGCTTGGCTGCAATGCCCTGTTGGACGGGGGGCATCGACTGGGATGATCCTCCCAGTAACTGAACATCCACTGTGTCCTGTTATTCACTTTTTACTTTCTGTAACATAGAAAGTTCTCTTATATCAGATCTTCTGTTCCTTATGTGTCTCTGCTCTGTCTTCTCAAACCCCCAGACGGTCGTGGCAGATGGCCGCTCCTACTGAGCCTGGTTCTGTTGGAGGTTTCTTCCTGTTAAAGGTGAGTTTTTCCTCTCCACCGTCGCTACATGCTTGCTCAGTATGAGGGATTGCTCAAGGATTGATGTGGTTGGAAAGTCTGCATCAACGGGGCCCAACCTCACGCCAATGACTGACGCAATCTGCTGGGATTCCTTAAATAGGAAACTTTTTAACTGATTGGAATGTTTGTATAAATGTATCAAAATGACTTCTTGTTAAGTGCCTTGAGATGACATCTGTTGTGAATTGGCGCTATATAAATAAACTGAATTGAATTGAATTGAAATGTCTCCTACACAGTCAACTGTATCACAACACAACCTGTCAAAGCCCTGATTTTTATGGTACTGTGCAAGAAAATGGTCTTGGACAGACAACCGTTCTGTTTCACAACTAGTCCCGATAACTGTCATGAGGAAAGGTGCTGTCCAAAGTCTTTAAACTGCCAGATTAGATTCACATCTTTTTGAAGGAAGAGGGCAGTGATCTTGGCCACAAATTCTACTGTAACAAGTTTTTAATGAAACTTGCATACAGTGGCATATTTTTGAAGACAATGTTCAATGAACCAAATTCAGTGACGCGGGGCACAAACACACACCTCCACCTGGCAGATAAAGTAACATGACAGCAGGCTCACACCAGGTACAGAAACATTGTGATGACTGAAGACCTCAGTTTTGCAAAACTACCTTTACAATATACAATTATTTTTTGGTTCTTAATGTTTTAAACCAATTGTGCACAGACAGGCATTGAAATTTATTGATATGAAGCTTAGATATTGCTACACAGTAAAAATAATACTAATAATATAAAATAAAATAATGAGAAGTAATAATTACAGGGGGGGTTCTTATAAACCACAAGGGGGCCTACCAAAAATAGTTTGGGAACCACTCTTCTCTGATAATCTCCGCGGGGTGTGCGTCATGGTCAGCCTTTAAGTGCTTTATCAAATATTTTGGACAATCCAGAGCTTCTTGATTGAAATAGCAGAAAATAATTGAGGTCAGGATTCTAAAAATTGAGAAAAAGCAGCTACTCTGGAACAAAAACTCATAGAGCGGGGTCAGGGAATGCTGAGGGCCACAGTGTGAAGGAGTTGCTTCACACTGTGGAAACGTCATGTGTTCTTTGGATTAGTTTAAGTACAATGTCTAGAGAGCATGATAGAATGGGTTTCCATGGTTTCCTTTTTAGTCACACTCTAAGTAGGTTAATACTGTATTTAAAGGATTGTTTGCCGTAACTCAACCTTGTTGTAGAATTGCAGCCCCTACTAGGTGGCCCTTCTGTTAGCATTAGCACAGAACGAGAATGGGGCCCAAGCCATGTCCCTCTATTGTCAAATGAGTCTCAAAGGTCCGCATCTGATGAAACATTAAAAGACATGCATTTGCGCACCACAAATTGCCCAAATTCCAGTATTATGTATGAAATGTAATTAGATTTAGGCCTAATTATATTGTGTGTTGAACAATAATCCGTTTACAAATTACAGACCTAATCAAATATTTGATCATCCAACCCACCACAATCTTTCCTCATTACGTCTCTAGCTTCACTATGCATATAAGCATGCGCCATTAGGAAACAGCATGATTTAGTGCTGTCATCTTCAGCTCATTTTCTCAGATAATCTGAGAGTAATGGTTCAGTTATCGGCTACTGTAATGGCGTTTCAATTTGATCGGGAATCTTATCCGGACGGCGAGGCACCTGAGGAGGAACCAGAAAGGTAGAGGACGTCTTCCACAGGTGATCCAGACAGACGTGCTGTGCACGGAGGGGAGGGGCTGTGTGTGTGTGTGTTTTTTTGTGAGAGAGAGACGTGAGTGACAGAGAGACGAAGAGAGAGCAGGGAAAGGAAATGCTGAACGAATACGCTACTTGTTTTAAGTAGCGTAAAAAACAAAAACGTAACGCAATATGTGACGGTTGGTGTTGATTTTTTATTTTATTTTTTTTGGTCGGCGTTGAATCTGTGGCGGTCAGAGTTTAATCTGTGATGCATCGCCACAGATTCGTCATGTGTGTGGGAAACACTGGCATATAACAGCTGAAGGACATTATTGCGGAAATATACTTACTTGTATAGGGATATTTGCTGGTTCCTGGAGAGTTGGTATTGATCCTGGTAAAAGTTTACGACGATCTGCGAATCCACTGCTGTATTGTCCCAAGTTAACAAAAAATTCGTCAGAGAAATGTTTGCCACAAACGACCACGCACTTCGGGAGTTGGTCAGGTACATTCCCTGCATAAATATAGTCCATCCACAAGCTTTTCAGTGGCTCGCAAATGGGGAGGACAGTGTCGATGCGGTCTGGACTCCATGCTGTCGGTTTGTTGTTTGCCTTTTACCATAGATCTCGTTGTTTTGGTTGTAATACGCGCTGCGGGGGGAGGGACTTAGAGGGTGTAGTTTAGAGAAGGGGGTAATTGGCTGGAACTCAATGACGTCATATGCCGAATCGTGTGGTCATATGCTGAACTGCAAAACAGCCCATTTCTGAGTTCTAATTTCACTATGTAGGCACACATACCCGGGGACAAAGGAAACACTAATAAGTAATTTTAACCCCCTGGGGGACATAGGCAGGCTGGGGAAACTAAAATATATGACCAAAAATCTCAAAAAATGCAAATTTCATGCCAGGGGCACTTTAACGCCACTAGACTCTTGGAGATGTGTTCTATGAAGTGAGGTGAAGCCTAATTAAGTCTGAGTTTATTTTCCACAAGAATTGTGTTTGTCTGACTGCATTGTGCCAACATTTAAGTTTGGTGGAGGAGAAATCATGGTTTTCCGGAAAATGGATCTTCCAATGAAAGGAGGTCTTAATTTATCAGCACACAAACACATTACAGAGAATTTTATTTGGTGAGAACTGTTTGGATGTGACCCCTTTATGTTCAGTTATTTGAGAGGGTCCATTAAGACACGAATAAGCAAATTTAGTGTAGAAAAGCTTTACTAGCCTCACCCTGATAGATCACCTTTAGGAGTGGAGACAGGGAGCCAGGGGTTCTCATCAAGGATCAGTGTCTCCACTGTTTTGGAAGAACGGTCAAATATGGCCATAAACCAGGGGTATCAAACTCCAGTCCTCGAGGGTCGGTGTCCTGCAACCTTTAGATGTGTTCCTTTTTTTAAACTTTTTTTAAATTTATTTATTTGATCAGGGACAATGCACAAACAACATTAGTCTAAAAAAGAGGAGATGTCATGTGCCAGGTTATAGCAAAAATGCTAATTTCCACCCGCAGTCCCTGGACAGGTTGATGTTATACTTACAAAAGTTTATAAAATATATACAGAATAATACATAGAAGCTCACATCATAAAAGCACTTTATATTATTCATTCGCCAACTCACAGTTAACAGCGTTCAAATAACAGTCATTCAGTGCATACAGGTTTGCTTTGATAATAACCACTGTTTGGTCAGGCGTGTATATGTACAATAGTTTGCGCATGAAATAATTTCATTTGGAAGAGTGTTCCAAAGGCTCGCTGCTTTATAAGAGAATGATTGTTGACCATATGGAGTTTTGCGTCTTCCTTGCATTTACTAACTGTTAGGTCTGGGGAGTTTGGATAAAATAATAGATTTTTTTTATAAATAAACAATGCTTTCTCCACTCTTTCAATTTACGTTAAACACCAGCAAAGTCCAACTCCTGATGGTGTTGACGTTTCCACAGAAGTGTAAATAATGTTCAACAATAATTGGACAATCATATATTCCATCCAGAGGATTTCACACCCAGTGACAGGTATTGTGAGTAATTTCTATTGGTATTTTTTTTGGGGGGGGGGGGGGGGGGGGCAAGAGGAAAAATTTGGACATGTAGACTCATAAATATAGGCTGAGAGAACCAACCATTATTTTGTATTTCTCCATAAACAAACTGGACGAGGAAACCTTGCACAGCCTGGAAAGCTACTTGGACGAGTGCTTTGACAACATTGTTATGGGCAAGCCACAGAAATCCACCTCTGCTATGCCGACAAGCACACCATCACAGAAACGCACCCGTTCTGAGGCCAGCACCTCCACCATCTCTCCAGAGAAAAGCTCCAGCGATGTCCTGGACTCAATAGATAAGAAGCTAACCAGCATAGACGCCCATCTGGCCCTGGTTGAAGTTCTCCATAAAGAATTTCAAGCTCTAAGGGAATCCCTGGAGTTCAGCCAACAACAGGTAGCATCGCTCGCTGCAGAAAACCAAACGCTTAGGGAGAGTGTAAAGAAACTCACCGAGGGGATGACGCAGCTGTCCGGAGAAAGTAAGAGGATGAAAGAAACTATCTTGGATATACAGGCCAGGGGAATGCGGGACAATCTTGTTTTTTCCGGGATCCCAGAACAGGCTGAGGACGAAGCTGAATCCACCATCCGAGATTTTCTCCATCGGTTAAAGCTCCCAAGTGACACGGTAAAAAACATCACTTTTTACCACGTCCACCGGCTTGGAGGTAAGAAGCCCAATAACCGCTGGCCACGACCTATTGTTGCTAAATTCGAGCATTACAAGCAAAAAGAGCAGGTCAGAGGCCAGGGCAGAGAGCTGCGGGGAACGAATTACAGCGTTAACGATCAATATCCAAAGGAAATCCTGGATAGAAGGCGCGTTTTGTTCCCAATCAGGAAGAAATATATCAGTGAAGGCACCAGAGCTACAGTAGCGGTAGATAAACTGTATGTTAATGGGCAGCTGTTCAGGGACCCCCAGCTTACTCCTTGGCTTTATTAGTCATGTAACACTGGTCAGATAAGAGTTGTTTTATCAGTCAACTATAATGTAATGTTAGCACAGCACTGTAAAGTTGTTTACATTACTCAATGTGGGCGGGGCCAGGGCTAATCACTGGGATACTGGCTCTTTTTTCTTTTCTCATCTTCACATGTCTATCACCAAATGTCTTTGTCACTCCTTTTTCCTTCTTTTATCACTCACACACACACAGAATTTTTTCATAATATAACTATTTCTTTCTCCCTCACCCTCACCCTTCACACCTTCACAACTTTCTTCTATTTCTCTCTTTCTTATATCTTGGCTTTCGGATTTTCAATAAGGCAACCCCAAGCACAAACTAATAATACACCTGTGTTTATCTGTTTCTATGGTGATATGGACTTTAAAACTTTTGTCTCAAAACTATGGCTACTCTAAGGATTGTCACATGGAAAGTTCATGGAGTTGGCAACAGAGAGAAAAGAGTTAAGATTTTTAACCAGCTTTAAAGATTGAAGGCAGATGTCGTCTTATTACAAGAAACCCATAAATCTACCTCAGCTGCAGATGATCTTAAATCCCCTGAGTTTCCTAATGTGTTTTCTGCATGCTATAACTCTAGACAAAGGGGAGTAGCAATATTAATAAATAAAAATTTAAATTTTACAGTAATAGATACAGTTACAGATCCAGAGGGTAGATTTATCATAGTTAAACTATCTATACATAACCAAAAGTTATGTATTGTCAGTATATATGGTCCAAATGTTGATGACCCCTCATTCTTTCATTCCTTCTTCTCGGTGCTCCTTGAACACATGGATTGCTCACTTCTTCTTGGGGGCGACCTCAACTTTGGTATAAATGAAGAAATAGACAGGCTCAGCACAGCAGGGACTCAGCGCAGCTGGAGATCTATAGATATACTCAAACAGTACATGAGTGATTATGGACTTTGCGATGCATGGCAATCTCTTTACCCCAATGACAAAAAATATACTTTCTTCTCAAATGTCCACCATTCATATTCTCGACTGGATTATTTGTTAGTCAGCAGCTCACTGTTGACTGACATTTCAGACACTGAGATACACCCTATAGCTGTTAGCGATCATGCTCCTGTTTCTCTAATTTTAGTAAATAAAACAGAAACACCTCAAAGCAAAAATTGGAGATTTAATATATCCTTACTTAAGGATTAAAGAATTTATTAAATATTTTGAAAAAGAGTGGGCCTCATATTTGGAATATAACGACCTCCCTGGTACGTCGCCATCCATTCTTTGGGAGGCAAGAAAAGCTGTGATTAGAGGTAAGATAATCTCATTCTCATCAAATAAAAAGAAAATGGAAAAAAAACGTATTCAGGAATTAGAAGAAACTATTAATTCATTAGAAGCTTCTCTAGATGAGGAGAGACTAGGCAAAATCCGTAAAGCAAAACTAGAATTAAATCAAATTATGAATAAACACACCCAGTTCTTAATTCAAAGACTTAGGATAGAAAACTTTGAACAGGGTAATAAATCAGGTAGATTTTTGGCTAACCAGCTTAAAATTAATAAAGAAAAATCAACTATATCTGCCATTAAAGATCAGACCGGGAATACAGTATATGATCCTGGAAGAATAAACAACACATTTAAATAATTTTACAAGGCTTTATACTCACCAGAGATAAATCCATCAGATCATGAAATTGAAAATTTTTTGGATAACATAACACTACCTAAATTATCTGAAAGTCAAGCGATGGCCCTGGATTCACCACTAACAGCGGCTGAACTCCAGGAGGCCCTCCAAGGCATGCCCAATAAAAAGGCTCCAGGCCCAGATGGATTTCCAGCAGAGTTCTATAAAGAATTCTGGAATATTCTGGCACCAACATTCCACAGAATGCTGCAGGAAACCAAGGAAAATGGCCGACTCCCACCAAATATGAATTCTACCTACATTAGTCTTCTACTAAAATCAGGTAAACCCTTTGTTTCCCACCAGCTATCGTCCCATATCCCTTATTAATGTTGATCTTAAAATAATCTGCAAAGCCCTCGCAAAAAGGATAGAGAAAGTAACCCCTCTTATAATACATCCTGATCAAACTGGTTTAATTAAAGGGAGACATTCATCCACAAATTCACGTAGATTAATAGATTTAATAGATTTTTCTTACTGTAAAAACATTAAAACTAATATATTATCTTTAGATGTAGAAAAAGCATTTGATAGAGTTAACTGGAAATTCTTATTCAATTCAATTCAATTCAAAATTACTTTATTAATCCCAAAGGGAAATTAAATGTTGTTGTAACTCATTATGCAAGTTCCTTCAAAGATTTGTTGTAGATGGTGATGGCTGTGGGTAGGGATGATCTCTTGTAGAGCTCTGCAGATCTGAAGAAGTCTCTGACTGAAGACGTTCTGTAGTTGTATGACAGTCTGATGTAGAGGATGCTCTGGATCTATGGCGTCTTCTTTTCAACTCATCAGGGTTTTGTGGCTGTAGTTGAGGTATTATTTGAGCTTTTGTGATGTTAATCAGCTCCTGCCAGTTGTAAACCACCTTGTTGCCATGGTTATGCATCATAACAAATTTCCAAAAATAAAAAGTATCTGCAAAAATCCTTCCAGCTGCACAGCATTCGAAACCAGAGAGAAGTTGTCCACAAAAACAATGTTTCTACCAGAAATGGAAGAATTAAAGTTTAAAAAAAGAAAGAAATATGAACCAAAGTAACCGAGCTACTCCAACATGCTGCCACCTTGAGCGGCGCAATTCCGGAATTTGTAACCTTACATAAATTTGACTTTGGAAATTCTTTTATAAACTGGTTGAAAATATTATACAGTTCACCAACAGCATGTATCAGGACTAATAACCAAACATAATCTAGGTTTTATCTTCAGAGAGGTACCAGGCAGGGATGTCCTCTCTCTCCCTCCCTGTTTGCTATTTTTATTGAACCACTAGCTGCAGCAATCAGGCATACTCACAATATTAAAGGCATAAAATGCAATAACATAGAACATAAAATCAGCCTTTATGCAGATGATGTATTACTTTTTCTCCAGCATTCACAAACCTCTTTCTCTCAGGTAATCAGGTTGATAAACTCTTACTCAAATGTTTCAGATTATTCTATAAATTGGTTAAAATCTAAAGTTCTTCCAATCAATTGTTCTGTCCAGAATCAAACTAATACAAAACTGCAGTCAGGGAATATTACCTATTTAGGTATCAATGTCTCACCAAGACTGGCAGATTTAATAAAGCTAAACTACATCCCACTTTTAAAAAAAGTGGAAGATGATCTTGTTAGATCTTGTTAAATCCCTACCCATATCACTTATGGGAAGGGTTGCTTCAATAATAATGATGGTTTTGCCCAGTATTAACTACTTGGTCTCAATGATCCCAAGTAAACCATCACTAGACTGGTTTAGATCTCTGGACTCCTCTATCTCTAAATTTCTTTGGAAAGATAAACCCCCACGTATCAGCTTAAAAACACTGCAGAAGACCAAAGAAAAAGGAGGTCTAGATCTACCAAACTTCCATCATTATTTCTTAGCCAACAGGCTCCAATACATCTCAAGATGGTTAAAACATAGCTACCTACACGAGTCCTGGATAGACGTAGAACAGACACTATGTAATAAGATAAAACTTTCAGACCTACCATATATTAGCTCAAATATAAAACAATATGAATGCTTTAAAAGCATAAATATCAGCTCCTCTCTGACAGCATGGTGGGAGTTTCTAAAAATGACAGAGTCCACAATAATCCCATGCAGACATACACCCATCTGGAATAACTCCGACATCTTGCAAAAAAAATGTATGATAAGTTTCCCAGTCTGGAGGTGCAATGGAATTGAATACCTGTAACATATATTTGAAGGAACAGACTTTATCCCATTTAATACATTAATTACACAATATGGAATCGATAAAAACAAATTCTTAGAATATCAACAAATTAAATCTATTATTAAAGGTAAATCTAGGCTCAATACAGCTGAATTACAAATTCCAGCAAGAGTTTTTATATTTTCTTAATCTCAACCCCCCCAAATTGCTGTCTAAAATATACAAAACTTTATCTACATTAGATGAATCAATAGCCATCCCTATTCCAAAATGGGAGGTGGATTTATAAGCCAGCTTTGACCAAAACGTCTGGTCTCAGATATGTTCAAGAACCTTTAAAATAACAAAAAATCCTCATTTGCAATTAATACAATACAAAATCCTTCATAGAGTACACTATACAGGTCAACGAATGTTTAGGATGGGTTTTATATCGTCTAATACCTGCTTACAATGCACAAGCAATATACCCGATACTTATATTCATGCGTTTTGGTTCTGTCCACCTGTTAAGAAATTTTGGTGCCAGATATGTGAGGACTTATCAAAGTGTCTGAAATGTAACATCCCACCATCTCCCTCAGTTTGCCTGTTAGGAAATTTAAATGATGTCACCATGGACACAAAGTCACTTCTAATGGTTCACATTGCCTTATGCATCGCTACGAAAACTATCCTCCTGAACTGGAAGAATAAAAAAGCTCTTAATATTAATCAGTATAGAAATCTCTTGTTGGACCATATTGGTCTTGAGACGGCCTCTGGCTCCATATCTGATCAATCTCTCTGGGCTCCTTTGATCGGCTCCATCACCTAGTGGCGGTGGGGGGCACTTGGTTTTGTCGTTTGGGATACTGTTGCTGATGTGTGGGTTGGTGGGGCGAACTCAACCTGGGTGTCTAGTGTCTTTTGTGTTTTGAGAGTAGAGCGAATGTCAGGGTGAGTTTAGTTCCCCTTCTGGGATGGGGCTGGGGGGACTGCCTTGTGGTCCGTGGGGCTTTGTGGTGCTGTGGCCGTGGGCCCCGGGTCGAACGTGCCATGGCCTCCCTCCCCTGGTGGATCCCGGTGAACAGCGGTGCCTATTGGGGTCAGTGGGGGAGCTGGCTCACTGGGAAGACATTTTGTCTCCCAGTCCTTCCCTCACCATCCCTGGACACCTCTGTCCACCTGCTCCATCACTTTACCATTCATATAGGGTCTTGGGGCATGGACACATCACTGGGGTGCGAGGAGGGGCTTCCCTCCTCGCTATCCCGTGGTGTCTTGGGTCTCAATTTTAATATACAACTAAGACACTCCCACTTATAACAGTCTCACGCGACACATATGTAGGGACTTTGGGGTGGGCAAACTTTTCGCAATCCAGAGGGGGAGCGGTTCAATCTGCTTCACCTCTGGTGCCGGTGCCCACTGTTAAACCACATATAGACACTGAGGGCTCGGGGTGGGGGGATGTGTGGCTGCCTTCCCCACATCCCACCCCTCTGTTTTAAATGCACATTATAACAACACGCATCAACACCATACTCGAGCGGGAGGATGGAGGCTAGGGGTCTTTTCACACCCCTGTTCGCCACGGGCCATCGGGGGCTGGGGTCCGGAGGAGGAACAAGCGGTCTGGTCGGGGTCCTGGGCTGTCGGGCTGCTATGCCACTGTGGGTTCCTTGGCAGTATGCTTGTCTCCGTCCTAGAAGGTAGGGGGTCCATCTCCCGGGTCCGGGGGCTGGTGGCTCTACTGGGGCATCGGTACCTGGAGCTGGGTGCATAAAGTGTGTATAGGGTTTGTGAGTGATGGTACAGCGTGAGTTAGTGAGAATGTATGTGTTTAAGAGGGAGGGAACGTATGACTGTGTCTGTATGTCTTTGTCTACCTGTCAGGTTGGATCTTTGTCTGCCCCCTCGCCTGGCGCACCTCAGGCCTTACACTTAATGGGGGGCCTATTTCCCCTCTGTCACTCCCCGCCGGTGACGGGGGCCCCTGCCTGCCGGTGCATCGGTGGTCAATCCGGTTCGGACCTGGTGCGTGCCTGGCCGGGCCTGGGGGGGCCAGTGTGTCGATCGGCCGATGCGCTGGCCCGATATCTTCCTTTGGTTGGTTGGGGCACCTCTTTTAGGGGGGCCAGGTTTGGGATTATTGGGTGGTGCCCGCTCGGTGGCTCGGCCGGATGCGGATCTGGCGTCTGTGCTCGTTCGATCACCTGTTCTGTGCGCACCGTGCATGGTTGGTTCATTGGCGGGTTGGACCGGCCCTGGCCCTTGTTGGATGACTGGTCTCGGCACTCTGGGTTGCGCGGGATCAGGACCCAGGAGCTGGTACAACTTGGTGTCCAGATGCTGGCTGAGCCCGGCCTGGGGATGCTGTCCATCCCCTGCGGCTATCGGTGGAGTGCCCCGATGTAGGGCAGGGGTGGGGCGCTGGGATGTTGGCGGTGGGGATTGGCCTAGGGTGGTGGCGGGGCGTGGCGGCCGGCCGCGGCCCCTGCGGAGCCGGTGACCCCTCGTCGGCCGGTCCCTTGTCGGGTCCCTGCTGGGGGGTGGGGTGCCCTGGGCCCCGGCTCTCCCGGTCGTTTTTGCTCTCGCGGCCGGTGGCCGGCGGGGCACGTGGGCTCATCCCTGCTGCCCCCCGGGCCCCTGCATAGTAGCCGCTGGACGTTCCCCTGGTGTTCTCCTTTGCTCCACTCTTGGGGGATGCGGTCGGCCCCGCCCGGTTCCGCCTGGGGCTCTGGGGGTCCTTTGGACGTCTTTGCTCCGATCTCCTTCATGTCTGCATCGATTCCTGGGAGACGGATTGATGGCTGCTCACACCAACTATCGAACACTCTTATGGAGAAACCTTGTATGCACCAGCATGCTAACACACACACATAGATGTGGGGTCTCTGGTGTTTAAGGATATATTCTTGGGCTGAGGTTATCATTACTAGAGCTTGATTAATCAGTACCATGAGTTTTTCTGTGACATTGTTGTTGTATTTTTTATATAAATTTTTGTGTGATGTGGTTGTGTAATTCTTAGTTCACAATGTTTGGTTTGTTTTGTCGATGTTCCTTTTTCGTGTTTTGTTTTGTTTTTCCCCCTCTCTCTGCCGTCCTGTGGGTATGGAGGCAGACTTCCATGTCTTCCTGTGTTTTCTTTGTTCCCCTTCCTCTCTTGTATGTTCAACTCACCCTGTCTCTTGACTTTTTGTTTCCTACCTCTCTTCTTCATCTTCCTTCTTTCTTCTCCTTAATTTTCCATCTCCGTGTCCATAACATCAGGAAATAAAACCCCCAACAATTCATAATAAAGATTTTTCACACATATATCAAGTGGAGGACCATAGCAAAAACTGTACTGCTCCGCTTGTGAAAGTAAATCTGTTGGGCTTCTACTTGGTACTCAGACACCAATTCTGAGCTCCACACTGCCAAACACTGCCACGCCGGGGCGGGCCGGTCAACGGACCGGGGGAACCGGGGCCCAGGGGCACCCCACCCCCCAGCAGGGACCCGACAAGGGACCGGCCGACGAGGGGCCCCCGGCACTGCAGGGGCCGCCACCGGCCGCCACGCGACGCCTCCGCCCTAGGCCAATCCCCACCGCCAACATCCCAGCGCCCCACCAATAGCCACAGGGGACGGACAGCATGCCCAGGCCGGGCTCAGTCAGCATCTGGACGCCAAGTTGTACCAGCTCCCGGGTCCCGATCCCGCGCAACGCAGGGCGCCGAGATGCCGGCCTATTAATAGTCAGATCAGTTGCTGGCTTCGCATTGGATATAGCCTCCTCCGGCAGGGAAGTAGTCTTAATTTTGGCCCCAATACTGTGCCATATTAACCAAGTCAGGAGATGCTGCTATCCCCTTTGCAACCCCTCCAACTTGTCTGTCTCTAAAAGTCACGTGAAGAAGCAGCTAGAGAAACTGAACCCAAGCAAGGCTGAAAGTCCAGATGGTGTCAGCCCCAGAGTCCTGAAGGCCTGTGCAGAGCAGCTCTGTGGGATTCTGCAGCACCTCTCCAACCTTAGCCTAACTCAGGAGAAGGTCCCAGTGGGATCAATAAAGTATTTTTGAATTGAATTTGAATTGAATTGAATAGGTTTCCGGTTGGTAAATTATTAGACAGCATGGGATGAATTTCCACGCTCATGTCGATGATACACAACCATATCTATCCATAAATCCTAAAGAATCCGGTCAGTTTGGTAGATTATGGGCATTTCTGGAAGACATAAAAACCTGGATGACACTTGTTCTGTTATCACTAAAAGTTGTAAAATGTTGTATTACTAAAATATCCATTATCAGTCAGTTCATCATTCACTATATGTTTACAGCAACCTCTGGTAGTTGCTCCAAGTATTGCATCTTAGAAATGGCTTTAATTTGAACAACCTTTTTAAAACGGAAGTTTGCCTCAATCAAACAGAGTGAAAAACACATCAGCACACAGTTTATGGTGTCCTTTTGGAGATAATTATTGTCTACATCTTCTTGTATGTACGGAAAGTATACGTTTGTAACTTTATTTTTGTGCAAAATGTTGCCTGCTAATGCATTATTTAACAGTAAGACAAGTCCTTTTGTTATGCTAATTATTCAAGATTTGTAAGGTTGTCTGGGATGGCATCTGTAGTACGAGTTTACATATTTAGACATTTGTCATGTGCTATACAGTAGCAATGTGGTATAT
Source organism: Valencia hispanica (assembly GCA_963556495.2). Taxonomy (NCBI): domain Eukaryota; kingdom Metazoa; phylum Chordata; class Actinopteri; order Cyprinodontiformes; family Valenciidae; genus Valencia; species Valencia hispanica. The sequence goes on from OY747704.1 coordinate 1,310,040, forward strand.
AAATGCATATAATGCTGCACATATGCATATTATTATTGTATTGTTTGTCTTGTTTTCAGCTTCACCCTTTTGAATGTCATTAAACCTGATGACGCTCAGCATTCTTTAGAGTGGTGATATAAGGAAGGTGTTAAAAGCCCGCATCAGACAAGCACCCAGAACGGCACAACGCTAAACTTTTTTCTTTTAAATCCTGACAAGAAGGAAGTTGCCATCTTTGGAACGAAAGCTCTAACAAAAAACTGCTTAGTCAATCACTTCATCTGGATGGTATTAAATTGGCCCCCAGTAATAACATAAAGAACCGTAGCCTTATTTTTGACCAAGACATGAGATTCAAATCCCATATTAACCAGGTTTCTAGGATTTCCTTCTTTCACCTCAGGAATATTGCTAAAAGTAGAAACATCCTGTCCAGGAGTGATGCTGAGAAACTAGTCCATGCATTTGTTACCTCAAGGCTGGACAACTGTAACCCTTTACTATCAGGACTCATGACTGGTGGTGGGGTTGACAGGAATGTGGAAGAAGGCTACATAACCAATCAGTTTTCTGTTAAAAGGCGTGTGCACTACCTCCCGTCTGCTGTACAACTCTCCTAGCTTGCAAGTAAAAATTCATTTAATACACCTTGGTGATTTGGTTAAATTCGTTATGTTACAGGTGTTAGGGGTTTTACCCTGACAGAATTTAAGATCCTCCTTCTTACATATAAATCCTTTATAATCAGCTTCATCAGATATCAGAGATCTTATTGTTCCATATGTTCCTAACAGAGCACTTTGCTCTCAGACTGCAGGTTTACTGGTGGTTCTTAGGATTTCTAAAAGTAGAATGGGAGGCAGATCTTTTAGTTATCAGGCTCCTGTCCTGTGGAACCAGCTCCCAGTTTTAGTCCTCGAGGCAGACACCCTGTCTACTTTTAATGGCAGGCTTAAAACTTTCCTTTTTGATAAAGCTTATAGTTAGAGTGGCTTAAAGCTATCTCTTTAGTTATGCTGCTATGGCTTAGACTGCTGGAGGACAGACGGACCACCTATCTTTACTCTGCTACTTTTCAATTAAATTCACAACAGATTCACAACAGATGTCATCTCAAGGCACTTAACAAGAAGTCATTTCAATACATTTATACATACATTCCAATCAGTTAAAGAGTTTCCTATTAATTACCAGACCAGGTATATCTTCTATGGAGAGAAAAACACTGAGAGAAAACAAAGTTAACATTCTCTTCTACTTCTCTCCAGTTGCATTATTTGGTGTTATTTTGAATGTTAACTTTTTTTCTCTCTCAGTGATTTTCTATCCATAGAAGCTGCACCTGGTGTGGTATCCTGTTTAGCTACAATGCCCTGTTGGACGAGGGGACATCCCAGTAACTAAGCATCCCTTGTGTCCTGGTATAAACTTTTAAACCTTTTTTTAATGTAGAAAATAATCTAACGGTGCGTTCACACCAAAGCATCAAAAACGCGCCGCACGCCAAAGTTGGACGCTTCAATATTCGCAACTCGACGTGCATCAAAAAAGCTGGAAATACGCAACTTGTGTGAGGAGCTAGTGCCAGAAGGTGTTTTTGCAAGATGTCAGCTGTCGATCTAGCGTTGGAAGAGAGTCTCCATTCTCTATTTACTGAGTAGAGTACCCTGCGCAGATTCACAGGGTCAGTAACGTGAAAACTTTCAAAAGTGAAATGAACTTACCAGGTTGCCCTATCTCCTCACTTATATTTCTCCAAGCGAGCTCCTTTTTATTCCTGTCTCTGTAGAGACAGCAGCTGGTGTTGTATACCTCGGTGTGATTAGCTACGGCCGTTATCAGTATATCCTCCAGGTTGAATGAATACATTTTGTGGGACCTGACCCCGTTAACTGGGTCACAGCATCAAGTGACACCACGTCACCAGCCTCTTGATTGGTTGGTGTGGCACGAATTGACATCGTAGTTCAGATTTTTGAACTTCAGCAGCAGACGCAAAAACGCTCGTGACGCGCCAGTGCACAAAATGCACCACAAAAAATGACGCGCATATATTTGATGCGTGTCAAATGTCTCATTTGTGGGAATCTGACATGCGAATGTGGCAGAAATGCGTTTTCGCGACATAAATCTGCTTCTGACGCAATGCGGAAACCCTGAGGCGCGTGAAGAGATAAAAATTCTGTAAATGCTGAGAGTACATTTATTTTGTTGTATGACGGTTTAATTCTGTGGTGCATGTGGAAACACTTAGAAACAGTGGACAATCAAGAAGAATGTAGTACATCATTTGTTCCTTATGTGAAGAGGCTTTGATCCTTATTCTGTGAACAAAAATAGATGTGGGAGGGGTTTCCTGCAACTCGTGTTTCAATAAAAACTCTATGCTGACGTAGAACTATGCTCAGGTAAGAGAACTGAGTCCAGCGAACGACGTCTCGCTGTTAATAATATATAATTGTTGTTTGTTGTTCTTATTGCTCCTTTTTACAGAAATGAACGAGCATGCTGGAAGGTGAAATAAGACCCAGAGAGAGACCAGGGGTCATAAAATTAAATGGGTGTCTGTTCCTTTAAGAGGGGCTTTAAATTAGAGTGAAAACACCGTTCCAACAAAATGGTGACCCCGACGTGATTTCTGGAGGAGCAAAGGAAAACGTGAGTTTGGAATAATATGATTTTGTTGAAATTGTTGTGATCGACAGATACTGGAGATCGGAGGATGGAAGTGACCCAGGTTTGAAGTCATTTGGTAAGCGCTGCCACACGAGGCGCAAAATTGACTAATCTAAAATTATGTTCTGTCTGTAGTTCTCCAGTAAATGTTGATTTCTGTTTCTACTGAGGTAAATAGACGCCGACCGGGTTGGTAAACTCAGGGTGTGGCCTGGCATAGGTAAGCTAGGACGCTTCTTACTGAAAGCCTGCGTGTTCGGAACAAGCAGGAAGGCTGAGTGGGATAAGCGCGTGGGTGAGATCCTTCAAAGTATCTAAAAAACAAAACCCAGAGGTCAGAGAGCAGTTTGAACCCTGGCATTTCTTGTTCCTTTGAGCAGGATTCCAAATCCAACTGGATCTCCGGGAAGAACCGCAGGCTGCTGAGAGCCCATGCACGGCCTGGTCTAGGACCAGCTGGATCCTGGAGACCTCCAGCTCAACGTTAGGTCTGGAGGCCTGCAGACCCATGGATATTGACGAGATAAAAATTCTGTAAATGTTGTATGAGGGTTTAATTCTGTAGTGCACGTGGCAACATTTAGAAACAGTGAACAATCAAGAAGAATGTGGTACATCATGTATTCCTTATGTGAAGAAGCTGTGACCATTCTGTGAACGAAGATGTATGTGTGAGGAGTTTCATGGAAACTCAACTTTCAATAAAGACTTTGAGCTGATGTGGATCTGGGCTCAGTTACTAGAACTGAGTCCAGCGAACGACGTCTCGCTGTTAAAATATATAATTGTTGTTTGTTGTTCTTATTGCTCCTTTTTACAGAAATGAACGAGCACGCGGGAAGGTGAAATGAGAGCTCAGAGAGAGCCCAGGGGTCATAAATTAAATGGGTGTCTGTTCCTTTAAGAGGGGCTTTAAATTAGAGTGAAAACACCGTTCCAACAAAATGGTGACCCCGACGTGATTTCTGGAGGAGCAAAGGAAAACGTGAGTTTGGAATAATAGGATTTTGTTGAAATTGTTGTGATTGACAGATACTGGAGATCGGAGGACGGAAGTGACCCAGGTTTGAAGTCATTTGGTAAGCGCTGCCACACGAGGCGCAAAATTGACTAATGTAAAATGATGTTCTGTCTGTAGTTCTCCAGTAAATGTTGATTTCTGTTTCTACTGAGGTAAATAGACGCCGACCGGGTTGGTAAACTCAGGGTGTGGCCTGGCATAGGTAAGCTAGGACACTTCTTACTGAAAGCCTGCGTGTTCGCAACAGGTAGGAAGGCCGAGTGTGAATCAGCTAGTGGATTGAGAAACCACGGAATGTCTAAAAAACTAAACACAGATCAGAGAGCATTTTAACCCTGGCACTTCTTGTTCCTTTGAGCAGACTGGATCTCCGGGAGGAACCGCAGGTTGCTGAGAGCCCCTATACAGGCCTGGTTCGGAACCAGTTTCAAAGCCCGCCACCACACCGTTAGGTCAAAAAAAGGAGGCCGGCAGATCCACGGGGTTCCTTCCCGGAGCAACAGTTGATGACGGGGTCTTCCTTCACGGGGACAACAGCCAGTGAGTAGAAAATTTGATACGTGAAAGAATAAAAAATAAGAGAGAAGAAATAACTAGGTCCGGGACCTCTTTAATACAAGTTTGTGTTTTGCAAAAAAAGATCAGGGATCTTTGCGTGATGATCCGGGCTCTCACAATGAAAATCCATGGTAAAATAAATATGATGGGGTTGTACTCCAAAGCGCGCAGAGGTCTGGGATCTCAATTAGAAATAGGCTTAATAATAAATAAAATATAAATAATAATACTAGTAATGAAAAAACATGATAATAAATACATAATGATATTAATGTGTGATAAACCGGTTTTGTGACTGTGTGTGTGTGAATGAATGTAGATTTCTTCCTTTTGAAGCAGCTGAAGTAGGCCGAGAGGAGTCTCATGGTTAGAAAATTGAGTAAATAACACTGCGATAAGATAAATAGATCAGATAAAAGATAAATAAAAGCTGAATTTACTTCATTAACACGGGAATGATAAATATTTAAAAATGAAAAATAAAAACAGCAAAATGTAACTTATCGAAATATGAGAAAAAATACCAAATTTGATTTAAAGGAGATGCAAAATTTATGTTAAAGACAATACAACATTTCTTTAAAATAAATAAAAGATTATGAATTTGAAGGACGATTGAGTAATTTCGCGCACTTCTTGGTAGTTGCGATCTAAAATAAAACTAAAAAGATCAAAAATTGAAGAATAGGCATTTGGCGTCTCAAGCAAAGGAATTCCTCTTGAAGGAGCAAAGAAGAGAAAAAGGTGGCTCATGCGTCGTGATGGGAAATAAACGACTGATAAAAAAGCAGATGTGTTTTTTAGCACTCGGGAGGATGAAACATTTTGAAACTTTCTGTTTTCCCCTAAAGTTCCACCGAAAGAAAGTAAAAGAGAAAACTCTCCCTTCCATATATATATATAAAAAAAATCCTATGAAGAGTAAGGTAAACCGCTTTACCATGATCTAAATGAATTATCTCAAACAAGCGACCCCCTTCCCCTCAAGGAAGGGCCGTTCTGATAATAAACAAGACCCCCTCCCTCTTTCCCTCAACAATGGGTCGTTAGTTGTTCTCTTAATAAACAAACCAACTGTGATGGGGTGCCTCAGCACCGGTAAAATGGGCTTCCTGAGAGTAAAGACTTGTTTGAAACCAGATTAGTCATGCGTTTCAAAATTGTTAAAGGTTATTGAAACTTGCCAGTAAACTGCAGGAAGGAAGAAGGGAAGGAACACACCTCCCCCCGCTAGCTGATAAGGGGGGGGGGGGACGACTATGTTTTATGAGCTGCGTGCAGCGATGTATACAAAAGGTTGGGATTTCTTGAGTGCAGCGGCAACTGTTACTCTATAATAATAATAAAAATAATTTAGCTAATATTTTTTATGATATTCATGGGATGTCTGTGACATCTCTCATATAGTAGAAAAGAAATGGTTTAACAATGACTGATTATGAGCAGAGTGATTTTATTTTGAAATTCAGGCGGATGTCTGCAGGTCCTGTGGGGAAGCGAAAGCTGGGTGGCTACGTGGATTTACTCTTTATAACAAGCGGCAGCTTCAGATGCTTGCTTCTAACATTTTAATGACAGATAAGATACCTGTTGAAAGGAAACAATCTTGTAATGCGCTGGGTTAGAGACTGCAAAAAAGAGAGGAATTTTTCGTTACGGGATTACCGTAGTACAGAATGTAGTAACGCACTCCAAAATTCAACTTTAGTTACCGTAGGACACTGAGTATAAGCGCACTTCAACATTTACACTCAATGGATTTGTTGCAAATGGGACAAAATTAAGGGTCTGATTTAGCAGAAAAGATTTCTGGACCTACACCTGAGATTGGGAGAGGATGCCGGCCCTCCCTCAATCTGAGTTGAAACGGGTACCACGTTTTGGACATCTAGCAACAGACGCTTTCCACATATAATCATAATAATAAGCTAATTTGTAGAATCTTTATGAAGGAGCAGATAAGCAGAGAGCAAGGAATAGAGATGTGATGTTTTATTATGGAAATATCAGTTGCTGATTATCTCATTGACAAAATTGTGATTTTATTTTGAAATTCAGGCGGATGTCTGCAGGTCCTGTGGGGAAGCAAAAGCTGGGTGGCTACGTGGAGTTACTCTTCATAACAAGCGGCAGCTTCAGATGCTTGCTTCTAACATTTTAATGACAGATAAGATACCTGTTGAAAGGAAACAATCTTGTAATGCGCTGGGTTAGAGACTGCAAAAAAGAGAGGAAAGTTATTGAAGTCCGATGGGAAGAAATTTTGTTTTCCACTAAAAAAATTAGATTGAGTTGTTAGAGAAATGAAATAAAAATAATAGATTTAGCTACAGGAAGAATCTGTAGTGGTAATTATATTATCTCCAGACTGTTTTTTTAATTTATTTGGAAGAGATTTCCTGTTTCTTCTTGAAGTTGGGCATGTTCTCTGTAGGGGATAAATTAATAATCCAAATTGTAGATTTTCATAAAATTCTTGAAACGGGACAGCTACCAAAGAAATGTTCTACTTAGAAAGAGAAAAATTAAAGTTTTAACTTTAGTTTGTAATCAGATGAAGATAAAATAATCATATTTAAAACCTTTAAACGTATTTATCCTTCCACCACATCCCCCTCATCTCCCAACTCAAACTCAGTAAATAAGTTGGTAGATAATTTCCTTGCGAAAATCTCAGACATCATGGATTCCATTGCTCCAACTAAAGTGAAAGTAGTCTCAGGTAGAAAGAAGTCTCCGTGGACACGTAATCCACTGGTACGTAGTGAAAAAAGAGAGTGTCGACGAGCAGAGAGAAAATGGCGGAAAACTCGACTCCAGGTTCACTGTGAGATCTACAAAGAGAGACTGAATAGATATCAGCTAACTATAAAAGATGCTAGGGAATCATTCTTTTCTGAAATCATCAACAGAAACATTAATAAGGCACGGACTCTATTTGCAACAGTGGAAAGACTAACTAATTCTTTAGTGACAGTAGCCCCTGAACTAAACTCTACCAGGGCCTGCAATGAATTTGCCAGCTTTTTCACTGAAAAGATTCTAACAATTAGACGGTGAATCTGTACCTCAATATCGAACCCACAACCAGTGCCATCCCCAATCAACAACAATGTAGAGAAAATGTCTGAATTCCACGAATTAAACCAGAACAGCCTTGAAAAAATCATTATCCAATTAAGCTCCTCCTCCTGCTGTCTTGATATCCTACCCACAGCTTTTCTAAAGAAGGTTCTTCCTGTTATTGGTTCTGATCTTGTTCAAATAGTAAACTCATCACTGCTATCAGGTGTCTTTCCTCAGGCTTTAAAAACAGCAGTTATTAAACCACTGCTAAAGAAGAAAAATCTGGACAACACGTTAATGCAGAACTACAGGCCAATCTCTAATCTCCCATTCATCAGTAAGATTATTGAAAAAGCTGTGTTTCAGCAGTTAAATGGCTTCATAACAATGACAAACCGTTTTGATGCTTTTCAGTCTGGTTTCTGCGCTCACCACAGCACCGAGACTGTCCTCGTCAAAGTATTTAATGACATCCGCATAAATACAGACTGTGGAAGAACCACAGTGCTGGTTCTGTTGGACCTCAGTGCAGCATTTGACACTGTTGATCATGATATTTTATTGGAACGACTGGAGAGCTGGGTCGGACTCTCTGGTACAGTACTTGGCTGGTTCGAGTCTTACCTAAAGAACAGGGACTTCTATGTTTCAATAGGAAACTTTTCATCAGAACGAACAGAAATCACATGTGGGGTGCCCCAGGGCTCCATCCTGGGGCCCCTCTTATTTAATATCTACATGCTCCCACTAGGCAAGATTATAGCGACCAATAACATTAGCTACCATAACTACGCAGATGACACTCAGCTCTACATTACAATGTCACCAGGTGACTCTGAACCCATTCAAACCCTAAATCAATGCATTGACCAAATAAATGGATGGATGTGCCATAACTTTCTCCAGCTGAATAGAAACAAAACTGAAGTGATTATTTTTGGACCCAAGGAGGAACGATCAAGAGTCAGCACACAGCTTCAATTAATACAGCTAGAAACTACTGATCAGGTTCGTAACCTAGGTGTAGTAATGGACTCAGACCTGAACCTCCAGGGTCACATAAAGGCAATAACAAGGTCAGCGTTCTATCACCTGAAGAACATCTCTAGGATTAAAGGACTGATTTTGCAACACGACCTAGAAAAACTCATCCATGCGTTTATCTTTAGTCGGATTGATTACTGCAACAGCATCTTCACAGGTCTGCCTAAAAAGTCAATCAGACAGCTGCAGCTGATCCAGAACGCTGCCGCTCGCGTCCTCACTAGAACCAGGAAAGTAGAGCACATCACCCCAGTTCTAAAGTCCTTACACTGGCTCCCTGTAGCTCAGAGAATAGACTTCAAAATACTCCTACTAGTTTATAAATCATTACATGGCTTAGCACCAAAATATGCTGAAGACCTGTTGTCATGGTACCAACCACTAAGACCACTCAGGTCCTCCAACTCTAGCCTACTAAACATCCCTAGACTCAGAACTAAACATGGAGAAGCAGCTTTCAGTTTCTATGCTCCCCTTATCTGGAACGGACTTCCTGACGAGTGTAGAGCTGCTGAAACTCTGAACTGCTTTAAATCGAGACTAAAAACCATCTGTTTAGAATTGCCTTTGAGTAAATGCTTGATGTTATATGTATGAAATGTGTTCATACTCTCTTGCTTTTTTTTTCTTCTCTTGCTTTATTGTGTATCATGTGTAATGTGTGTTTCTTTTATGTGTTTCTTTTAAATCACCAAATCATGTAAAGCACCTTGAATTACCCTGCTGTTGAAAGTGTGCTATACAAATAAAATTGCCTTGCCTTGCCTTGTTTATCACGGACTCTTCTGTCTCATGGTTTAAATGCAGCCCTGTACATCGACAGCCCGGACACTCCCCCTGTTGAGGGAATATTTTAATGTAATTGGGATTTAATTACATATTTTCTGTCTAGTTAATGTATCTAGGGCAAGATAACAAGTAAAGGGGAAGCAAGCTTATTGTTCCAGCTTAATGTTCCTGATAAAGATGTGTCAGATCACCGGAGAGACGGACGCCGGGGCAGCAAGATATCTACGAACAGTCAGACCAGGGATGTGCTGGTTCATGCTTTACTATCAGACTGGCATGAACCAGTTCTTGTGGAGCTGGACATGAAGATTGGAGGAGACGTGCTGGAGAGATAAATAGTGATAGCTGAATATTACTTAAGCTGTTAGATCAGGAAGGTTGGGTAGGGAATTCATGGCAATCCTGTTCCCTTCATGTTTCTGGCCAGACATGTCCGAATTAAATACTTAAAAGCCTTCTGGGACTCTGTCTTCTTTTATTTTGGAACGCTGAAGTATTTTCAGGCATTACAGCTCCACAACCCCCTTTTTTCCCACCAATGCTTAATCTTTTGTAAAAAACATCTGATCGCAGCACATTGCCACCACAGGCGGAGCACATATGAATGACTGATGGCGGCATTTTCTTTTGAACCAGCCTACAGAGACACTCAGGACAAACAACCATGCACACACACACTCATACCTAAGGGCAATTTAGAAAGAACAATTAATCTAACAGTCATTTCTTTGGAGTGTGGGAGGAAGCCAGAGGACCCAGAGGTAACCCACTCACTCCACATACACAGGGAGAACATGCAAACTCCATGCAGAAAGACCCCAGGCCAAGGGATTCAAACCTAGGCACACAGTGCAAGGCCCAACAAGAAAACATATAATCTAAAATACCATAAAAAGAATAGGCCGAAAATACCAGCCATCTCCCAACCTAAAATTCAAAAATCACTATCAGCAACAGATAAATCATATTGTTCTGCAATTTTTACCAGTTATTTCAAATAATTATTGCATGCATTGCCTGACTGGAATGGTCTCATTTTTCAAAGGAGATGGGTAGAGTGTAATAACGTTCCCCCCTCCATTTCAGTGCAAACTTAGAAGCCAACTCTCAAAGGAGTTCTGATTCTTATCCACAATTAAAAGATGGCCTTGCACCCGGGTTTCATCAGAGGCCAAGCGTCGATAAGAAGACAGAGGAGAGGGGGATAGAGTCTAATCTCTCATAATTAAAGTCATTCGTCTGAATGGGTGGCATGAGCCATGGCGCCCGTTTACAACCTGAGCTCTCCCTTTCTTGCTGCCGTCTTTTAATGTGTTCATTCTTGTTTTATCCACAGAAATCTTTGACTTGAAAGAGGTGATTGAGTTGCATCATCAGCTGGCCCCTCTCAGTTTGGGGTCTGCTGCTATGAGCAGCCATGGGGTTTTCATGAAAAGAAGGCATAAGAAATGACATGTGGAAATACTTAGGGCATGAGAGAGGGGAAAAAGATGAGGGAACACACAAATGTGCCTGTGCAAGACAGTGGAAGTGAGAAATGAATTACCTAATTATCACATTTGTTTCAATTAGGATGCGGTCATCAATGTCAGCCTTGACAGAAGAGTTTCCAGCAATAGGCCTTCCTCCTTGTGATTTCATTACCCAGACCTCCCCTGAAGGTCACCTCCCCCAATCCACTGCATTGGCCATGTCCTCTCATCAACTTATGCACATGAACACAGCTCATCCAACTGACATTTGCCAATGATTAGATGCTGAGAAATGTAGCGGTTGACGGGTAATTAGAGGACAGGAGAGCAAAGAGGGCGAGCGACACTGCCAACATCCTCAAGATTTATGAGGAGAGCCCTGATCATGACCACAGCAACTGATGCACTATTTGTGTTGCCTGTGCACTTGGGGCCAAAGGTCACTTAGTGTCAGGTGTAGTAGAGAAAAGGTCTGGTTTAGGGCTGGAAGGAGAGAAGTCTGCTGAGTCATGATCAAGCTAAGGGTTACAATAATTCACACTCCTGTTTTGAAGCACGCATAAACTGAAGAACTTTTTAATTGCAGAGTATCTCATCAACGCAATTACACGGATTAGGTTCCTCTGTCAGTGGTGCGCTCAGAGACCTGGGGACGCTAGCAGGGACCTACTGAGCTACATATCAGAAGCAACACTGCGGAGCACAGAGCTAATCCTCTCAATGGATCTTCCCTGCAACTAATCAGAAAAGAAGAGATCACGCTTGCTACACACACACACACACACACACACGCACCCACACACATGCACACACACATGCATAATCTGGAACCGGCTCTAACCAAGCTCTGCTCTCTGTGTTCATTTAAACAGTGGGCCTACCAGCGGCAGCTGGAGACTGGGGGAGTTTGGCTGTGCTCTTCTGCTCTAGAGGTTAATCAGAAAGGATACAAGTGACACACAGAAGGGGGCTGTGTCGCCCAGCCGCCTCCCCTGTTGGTTCCCAAATGCCACCTGTATTTCCCTTCCAGCATTGTGCCACTGCATTACCACCCCACCTCAATCTGTCTTATCTTAACCAAATAAATTGAGGGAGCTCCAGGCTCCAGCCTGGGCTGGGAGGGCTGTAATTGCTTGAGTTCATAATGTAGCTCATCATCTACTCTATGGGAGACTTTCTCTGACCTATGAGAAAACAACAGAGGAACAAAGAATCTGAACCTAGGATTGAGCAGAAAGGAGGCATGGGGTGGGATGAAGGTAAATGCTTACCAATTACAAAGCAGCATCATGCTGTCTTTGCAGAGTGTTGCCATGCTTTGCAGTGCAAGAGTATTTAGTTGAACCCCCCCCCTTTTGTGCCGTGGCCTGGTCTTTCTACCTTAGCTACTGTAGATCAAGCAGGATTCATCTCGGATTAAAAGGTTTTATTTGGGGAAGTGGAAATTGGCTTCTGGTTTTGCTTATCGTTTCACACTTTCTCCCTGAGAATCAACTCAAAGGAAACTCATTATACCGGCTTCTCATGGTTTCCTTTCACCCAGAGTTAAAAGCTCTGCTCTACATTCACACTCTTGAAAATTGGTGAAGTAAAAGGAGCCATTTGGTTTAGGATTCTGCTAACCGGAATGAAACTGCAAATAATTGATTCAAGCATTTGATTAACTGTAGGCAAATTACACTGCCTGCTCTTCAGATACAACTGAGAATTTGAATGATACACCTAGTACTAACACATCTTTGTTTGAAACGTTCACTGTAGATAAGCTCTTAAATGGATATCTGAGAATATTTTGCTATTGAGGTCTGAGTGAGCAAGCCTGTATTGGAAAGATCCAAAGTGATCCAAAGCTCGTGAGAAAAAAATACTGGTTTAACAACACCTGAACATCTAATGTATATTTGTATGGATTTTCACTTCCCCTAAGGATTATGGGAGAAAAACAAAAAAAATTAGGTTGTTTTTTTTCATCTAGATGCTGTAGGGTTTTTAAACTGCTGGGACTGGAAAGCTTGTTTACGGTGTATGTATTTGTTGAACCAACTAGAGGGTGCATAAATGTGCTGAGACAGAACAGAATAATGGACTTCAGTGAACAGTTTGATCAGAAGCAACGGTGCTTCAGAAGAGAACAGGTAAAAAGAGGATTCCTAGGCGTTGGAATACTTGGAGCGTTCACTGTTCCCCCCATCTCTTTTGGTCTGTTGATTTTCTGGTGGTTAAAAGAAAATCTTACTTTGTTTGGTTTCTTATCTGCACTTTATACGCTCCTAAGTCTGTATTTGGATTTATTCATACTTTAATTGGAGTTATGTTTTTGGGTAGTTTATGTAGTTTGAAGAAAGCATAACTGATGTAGAAGCCTTTTAAAATGCACTGATGCTCTTTTGCAGTAATATAGTGTTATAATAATACTTCAGTAATTATAAATTACAGCATAGAGACAACTCCGACGAGAAGTTATACTTAGAATGGTTCAGCTTTCTATGGTACAGGCAATTGATATTGATATATTTAAAATATTGGATTGTTATTCAGTCATGTTCTTCCTCCAAATATGTCTTCTAGTGTATGTATACAGAGATGTTATTGCAACGTATATTTCAGGAGTGTCCAACTCCAGTCTTGAAGGGCTGGTGTCCTGCCACTTCTAGACATGTCTCTGCTCCAACATAGCTCATTCAAATGGTCCAACCTCCTCCTAAGCATGACAAAGTTCTGCAGAGTCCTGCCACCGAGTCATCATTAAACTAAAACATGCAGACACCGGCTCTTAAGGACTGACTTTGGACACCCCTGCCCTACAGAATTTTTACTGGGGACAGGTCAGGACTGCAGATGATTCCAGCAGAACACAACTTTCGTTCCCCATGCAATTGTAATATTTGTTTGAGTGAAGTTATCATAACTCATGCATAAGAACACTCTTTTTTTATTGGAAAAAAAATCTTTTTTTTTTGTTTGTTTCTGTTTTGACTTCTAAGATGTTTAACATTTTATTTCTTTATTTAAAAGTGACAATCCATATTGACAAGCATATTAATATAAATATGACTGAATGAGTTAAGGTTTCTTTACTTTTGTAATCCCTAGCAGGACCTCAAGCACTGCACCAAAAATAGACTTCACAACACAAATGTAAGGTTACAAATGTTAAAAAAACATAACATGATAGCATCTAGATTGTGGAATAAAAAACGTGGCACATAAGATTGACATGAGCCCTTTATAAACATAATTTAATCTGTTGTTAAGGCTGCTTTTTTCTGTTATAACTGGATGAAAACATAACCCATTTAAGCTGCCAGCAGAAGCAGCCTTCTACTAGAAAGAACGAGTGTAATCATCCAAAAGGAGCACACAATGAGCCTTAATGCACTAACAATACATTAAACTGTCATGTTGTTGATTTTGATATTAGCTGTCATGAAAAGCTTCCGACGGTGTGTGGAATATTTCACTTAAGCTTGAAGACTCAAATCTGAACATATTGGATAGGTCATTAAAATGTGATCAAGTATTATTACTTTGTCAAATAACAGCATCATGAATAATTCCATTATAAACTGAGCTACAAAAAAGATTAGACTAGACTAGATTAGCCTTAAACAGAATATATGGTGCAATGACTCCAACAGAACTACTGCAATGATGTGGCTAATGAATAATGTCTAGATAGATCATAATACCCAATAAGGATTATTATTGATGGGTAAGATAATACTACTTGGGACCTGATTTTATTGAGACATGGCCCAGTAATTTCACAAGCTACACATGATACAGCATCTGTGGTCAAATGTTCACTTGATGGAAAACGGTTCCTATTTTTATTGGAAATGAACTAGTAAAGCTGCTACATTGCTTTAATTACGTCATGGCAGTTGATGTGACCTTGGGGTGGTCGGGCTACAATGTGGGTCGGACCTCGCAGTGGGTCGGGCTACAGAGTGGGTCGAACCTCAGGGTGGGTCAGACCTCGGGGTGGTCCGGACCTTAGGGTGAGTCAGGCTACAGAGTGGGTCGGACCTCGGGTTGGGTCGGACCTCAGGTTGGGTAAGACCATGGTGTGGATCAGTCCTTGGGGTGGGTCGGGCAGGACAAGTGTGACTAGTGGATGTCTAAGATCCACTCTTATGATTTCTGCTTCGCTCTGAGTTTGTGGCAAAAGGAGAGAACATGCTGAGTCTGTTGTTGCTTGTAAGAATTATCTAATATCAAGATAAATCAGATATCCATTAATCAAATATTACATGGGAGTTACTAAAACAGAATATTGAAAGACAAGCTTTAAAAATGTAGTTATGGTAAAAATGTAGTTATGGTACAGTAATGTAGTACCATACAGTGTGGTACAGTTTGTCTTGAATGACACATGACTCCAAGATGGCAGCCCAAAGAGAAGATTACATTTGAGCAGATAAGCTCATGGAAATTTGGCCAGACTACACCTGTTTATACGATGTCAGCTCGTCGTATTTCAAGAACAGGGACAAACGTGAGCAGGCAAACAGTGAGTTGGCCAAAAAATTGGACCCGACAGGTACTGTGAAAACAGGGGGCTGCCATCTTGGAATCATGTGAGCGGAGAACGCATTTTGATTGGTCACTTGAATATTTGCCCTCAGCACAAAGATCACGTAGAGCGCACACAGTGAGTTTTTCCCTTCGCAAGTCAAAACAAATCAAACCTGTTTGATTTTCACGTCGCCTTATGAGGCAGAAAACTCACCAAAAATTAGCCGTACACAGCGAGCTATCTGCTGAGCAAACAGCCTCGAATAACTCGAATAACAATCCCTGGATCACCTGAAGGAACTGCTTAACCACAAAAAAAGAGCCTTCAGGGAGGGAGAAAAGGAATTATTGAGGCGTATACAGAAGAAACTTAAGGTCAAGATCAGATACAGCAAGGAGTCCTCCAGGAAGAAGCTGGACAACAAATTACAGAGGAACAATATCAGAGATGTCTGGTCAGGATTGAAAAAGATCACAGGCTATAAGCACAGGCAGGATTGGATGGATGAAAGTCTGGAAAAAGCCAATGAACTGAACACATTCTTCAACAGGTTCAGTTTAAGAACTAGCTCATCATCCTCTCCTGTCCCCAGCCAAACAGACATCCCACTCTCCTCTGACCCAATCTTTCCTGTCACAGCTCGGATGTTTTATTCTTCACCTCAGTCATGGACTTTTCTGATTCCAAAAGTTTTTCTTCAACCAAGTCAGGAAATACTGCTACCCCCTTTGCCTCCCCTTTACTGTACTCTCACCATTCCTTTTCACTCTGTACACCTCAGACTTCCAGTACAAATCAGAGACCTGTCATCTGCAGAAATACTCAGATGACTCGTAGGGTGTATCAGAGATGAAGAAGCTGGATAAAAAGGTGAATACAGAGAGCTGGTGGACCGCTTTGTGACATGGTGTGGAAACAATCGTCTTACCTTGAATGTGAACAAAAAGGGTTCTGGGGACGACTGTTGAACAAATGTAGATGATGATGCAAAGAAGGATTCTTCATAAAATCAAAAATATATATATATGGACAACCCTGAGCATCTTCTTCATGAGACTGTCCTGCAACAATAGAGTGTCTTCAGTCTGAGGCTTCTTCAGTTTCGCTGCAACACAGGCCGCTACAGAAAATCTTTCCTGCCAAGATCTATCATGATCTACAACAACTCCTTAAAGAAGTAATTGTATTAACTACAACAACACTTAATGTCCCTCTGGGATCAATAAAGTATTTTTGAAGGGAATTGAATTGAATTGTAATTAGAGCTGCCAGATATATTAAACCATAATGTAATATCAGAGTGTTCAAAGTCCAATCCTAAAGGTCGGCTTGACTGCAATATTTTGCACAATCCTAAATTATATTTTACTTTTACATTAAGCACCAAAGTGAGTATACAGATGTTTGGGGCTGAGGTTTACATTAACATATGCATCAAACTGTCACAACAGTCTGATGCGAGCAGCTAGAAGAGGAATGCAATAGTGATCATCACTGTCATTCAGGAGTAGACTTCACTTGTCCTGTTATTACTTTTTTGTTAGGCGGCATCAGGAATCTAAAGGAGACTGCGTGCATTAGACAGTGCTGTACACACCTAATACCCTTTTAGACTTGTGCTTGAACATCATTCCCTCCAGACATAATCATTCTTTACACTGGAACCAACTTGAAGTTGCTGGATACTTAATGAAACATTATGAACAAACTACAGGACAGAGTTAGAAAATGACTTACAGGAATTAAACAAGTTGAAAAGTCAAGCAGCTCCATCCAGGCTTCTTTTCTGTGATATTTGGCACTGTTGTTACACAAACCCTTAAAATCAGCAGAATAAAGCTGTGCAAAGGATAATAAAGGCATCGAAGACAACTTTACTGTTTGCAATTCAGGTTAAAGTGACTATAAACAATAAAAACCTCAACCTCAGTGTTCTGAATAACACTTGCACAAATAGCTGCTCTTACAAAACTGGAATAATTTCTGTCAAGTAGCTCTCTGTTTCAGAGCAGCTTGACCTGTTAAGCTTGGTCCAGTGCATCTGAAGTCATGCTTGTGTTTCCATAGCCCTGGACACCTGCAATGTAACCTGAAAGAAATCCTTGCATTTCTTGAATACTGGTGCTTGAGGGAACATTATTTTTTTTGCAGGTTTACTACCAGGAGAAAAGATTTTTCAAATAAAGCGCTGACTTTTTTACAGCTTTCTGCTGAATGTTGTGGTCTCGCTGTTTCTGCATTCTGTGCCATCTGGGAATCCTTATGCTTCACATATTAAAACACTGGTTTACAAACTCGTGAGCACAAATAGAAATGATATTCCTTCTGGTATATATTGTTCTGTTACGCAAAGGCAACCATATTTAAAAGTTAAACTTTAAGCAACAGCAGCAGTAATGTCCTCAATCAGCAGAATCAGCCTTTATTGTACAGTGCCGAAAAAGGTTACATATACTTATCATCTTCATGATTATTATAATATAACATTATTATATTTTTTTTAAATGCAATCACTTGTTCCTGATCCTACAGCAGACGTTTCCTGAAAACTTAATCAAAACCTGTCAATAACTTTTTGAGTTATGTTGCTAACTAACAAACATACAAACAGTCAGACAAACAAACCATGAAAACATAACCTCCTTGGCGGAGGTAATTATAGAAACAAATTTATTTGGATAAATGTTCCTTTGCAAATTGTAGAGAAACCCCCAGAGTTGGTGAGGCTCATTTAAATGAGTTGGTTACCCAGCACACACCCAGCTTTTAAGCATTATTGCTACATTTCCAACATGGTTGAGATCAATCCAGATGCTTCATGATCTGTTGGAACACCCAACTGTGACCAAGTATCAGCTATCTGACTTGTAGTTCACCCCAGCTTTTCACCGAAAGCGTCAGTGGAGCGTAACGTCTGTGAAGCACAATGTGGATTTCCGTCATGCTTCAAGTTGAAGATTTTTGAGAGGAGACTTCTTTTAAAACTTTCCTTTTTGATAAAGCTTATAGTTAGAGTGGCTAAGGTCATCCTGAGCTATCTCTGTAGTTATGCTGCTATAGGCTTAGACTGCTGGAGGACAGACTTACCAATTTTCTTCACTCTGCTACTTCCTTTTCTCCTACGACTCTCCAGTTGTATTACAGTACATTCTGTTATTTCGACTGTTAACTTTGTTTTCTCTCAGTGTTTTTCTCTCCATAGAAGATATACCTGGTCTGGTATCCTGCTTGGCTGCAATGCCCTGTTGGACGGGGGGCATCGACTGGGATGATCCTCTCAGTAACTGAACATCCACTGTGTCCTGTTATCAACTTTTTACTTTCTGTAACATAGAAAGTTCTCTTATATCGGATCTTCTGTTCCTTCTGTGTCTCTGCTCTGTCTTCTCAAACCCCCAGACGGTCGTGGCAGATGGCCGCTCCTACTGAGCCTGGTTCTGTTGGAGGTTTCTTCCTGTTAAAGGGGAGTTTTTCCTCTCCACTGTCGCTACATGCTTGCTCAGTATGAGGGATTGCTGAAGGATTGCTGTGGTTGGAAATCTGCCCAACCTCACGCCAATGACTGACGCAATCTGCTGGGATTCCTTAAATAGGAAACTTTTTAACTGATTGGAATGTTTGTATAATTGTATTGAAATGACTTCTTGTTAAGTGCCTTGAGATGACATCTGTTGTGAATTGGCGCTATATAAATAAACTGAATTGAATTGAATTATGGTCAGCACCCCATCTGTCCATGATGGTGTTAAACTTAAAGGTTTGGGTCAGATGGTTAAATCTGAACATGGTTGTTCCAACGGGACGGAGATCCCAAACACACATCAAAGCTATTTTTGGAAAGCTTCCTGAAGGGTCTTTATGAAACTTTGACCTCACTTGAATTAAAAATGTATGGGTGTGCTTAAACTCCAGTACTGTGGAAGGAAACCAAATAAACAGGGCTAATTTCCACTTTCAACTCGTGTGGAGTAACTCTGCATTAAATTCAAACATGCCCACCCTGTTCTCGATTTTAAAATTAATTGAAGTTGCATGCTCTGTTATCATTCCACCCCATATTCATTTAAAACCCCAAATTAATATGGCATTTATGTCGATTATATTAAACTCCTGACCAGCACCGTAGCGCTCACTTCTAGAACGTTTCTTGTTGCAAGGAAGTTTCAAGGCTTATTCCATTAGACTTTTAGTACCTCCACCAAGGAGGTTATGTTTTTGCCAGCATTTGTTGAGGTTTTCTAGTTCCACATTTGTTCTGGGGTGAATCAGAATGAGAAATGTATGCATAAATGTTGTGTGCAGGACAGAGATTAAGGAAGAG
The DNA here is from genome assembly GCA_963556495.2 of Valencia hispanica. NCBI lineage: Eukaryota > Metazoa > Chordata > Actinopteri > Cyprinodontiformes > Valenciidae > Valencia > Valencia hispanica. The sequence continues at coordinate 1,329,488 of OY747704.1, forward strand.
GTCAGTCTTGGTTCTGTCAAAGTATAATTGATCCAGCAGGAAAATGGAGGATTAATGTCATTCCAGTACAGCATGGCCCACAGAGATGGTAAAAATAGTTTAGTGTGAGCTGAACTGAAAGAATCAGAATCTCGCATCTAGTCCTTTGTCAACACAAATGAGAGCGGTCACATGAGATGGCAGTAAATAATGTAAAAAGCCAGCTATCTTTGGCCAGTCAATTTCAGCGCACCTTATCTGTGAAATATTGAGATGGCATCCATGAGCATGCTGGTATGAGGTGTCAGAGTACAGCGGCGGGACGGCTGCTGCTGCTGCTGCAACACTTAAGTGCACGCACAATAGAATGTGAGGCTGCAGTTTAGGATGCAGCACATTCACTGGTTGGACATAATCCTTTTCAGAAGCAGTGTAAAGCGGAGCTAATGAGTCTCCAGTCACTCACTGTGGAATCATTTTGTTTAATGTGGGTTACACTGGTTCTATTTAGGGAAGGTATGCTGGACTGGACCTATGGTTCTGGCTGGCTTTATTTACATGACAGGGGTGCCACAGATGACACTGTAATTTACCCTATTGTTTTCCTATATTAACTTGAGCTAAAATTGAAAGTATTTAGTTGTGAACTACAAAGATCTTCTAGAAAATGAAAATGGTTCCGGACCTTGCACCGCTGCTCTAAGTACCTTCCCCTTCTGAGGAAATCATGGCTATGTATCGGCTCCACGTATCAGCTGTGGCTGCATTCATCCTGGCAGTCACCGCAGCTGCTCCAAGCCTCCAGTGTCTCCCTGTGAGATCTCAGCAATTCCTGGTGGTTCTCGACCTTCAGCGTTTCCTCTTGGTTTTCCAGCGTTTCTTTGTGGTTCTGCAGAATTTCCTCATGGGTTTTATTGCCGCAGAACTCCATCACTTCTTTGTGGGTTTCTTCTCTACCAGCCTGCTACCTGCAAGCTCCTCAGCCGCCGGCCACCAGAATTTCTCGGCCACCGGTCTGCTGCTTCCAAGACTCCTTGTCACGGTCTTCCAGTGCCATTTCGTATGGGTTCCTCCATTCCTGCGGCTGGCCAATTGAACTTTCTGTCGGGTTCCTCCAGCCCCTCGACTGGCCACCCGAATTCTTTGCCGGGTTCCTCCGGCCCCTCGGCTGATTCTTGTTGGACATTTTGTGACTCTTTGTTTGGGGACATTTATTTGGACTTTGTTTTCCTTGTTTTTGTATTTTTCCTGGTTCTGTGTCTCATCGGCTCCTTGTCATTCATGCAAACCAGATCGGCTTGTAACCTAACCAAGAGCTTCATTAAAAATGTTATTTTAGCTTCCTCCATCTGGGTCCAACTAAATAATACATCACGAGAAATGGTGTGGCTTTTTGAATGGCAGTGTTGTTACCATTAGAAGTAATTTCGGTATTAGGTCACCTTTAATTAAATATTACTTCAATTCAGTTTATTTCTATAGCGCCATTTCATCTCATGTCATCTCAAGGCAATTTAAAAGTCAAGTCATTTCAATTCACTGGTCACTGTTATGCCAGCTTGGCATGAATCAAATTTTAAACAGTTTTTGTAAATTTTTACAAGTGTTAGTAAAGTGATCATGTATGAAAAGTGTTAATTTCATAAATATGTCTGCACTAATATCTGGATGAAGTGAGTTCCAGAGGCGAGGAGCAGAGCGACTGAAAGCTTTGTTCCCCATGGTGACAAGCCGGGCAAAGAAACAACAAGATAAGTGGCTGACAAAGATCTGAGAGAGTGGGAAGGAGTGTCGATGTGAAGTAGGAGGGGCGAGGCTATGGATGCACTTAAAAACCACAATTTCAGATTTAAAGTTGATCTGGGATTGTATGTGCAACCAGTGAAGCTTCTTAAGAACTGGGCAATGTGTTTTCTGTAGGGAGTCCTAGGGTGTATTCAGACCTCCACTGTTTGGTCCACTTTAAACGGACCAGGGTTTGTTTCGAAACCTTTTACGCTGGTGTGAATACACACAAACGGATCCTGGTGCGGATCAGAGAATCGGACTGAGACCCAATTTTTAGCTGCTCTCGGTCCACTTCCAAACAAACTTTGGTGCGGTTCGCTTCAGGTGTGAATACAAACCAGTGTCGATCCGAACCAACTCCAGGATACATGTGCCTTTTTGGGCTTAACAAGCCACGGTAGCAAGGTAAGTTCATACCTGATCCTCCGTCTTCTGTTTAGCCATGGTGCTTCCAGCATGTTGTGGGTCAGGGCACACAGAGCACATTGTCTCCTTCAGATCACTGCACGCATTCGCTGACATCCATCCATCCATTTTCTGTACCCGTCCATCCTAATGCAGGGTTGCATTCGCTGACACTGTTCCAAAATTTGAAACAGAGTGTAGCAAAACCTGCATTGAATGAGCTGCTCTTGACACTCAATATGATTTTGCAGCTCCAATAACAGCACAAATATGCAGAGCAGGAATGCAGCACATAGGATTTCCATGTTTTCCTTCATTTCCAGGTCTGTGCTCTGTGTGCCGCTCTAGTCATTGCTGTCCAATGGCAGCACCAATCGTCACACACGTGGATGTGTTTACAAAATATAGTTCACTTGCAAAAAGTACAGTGTGAATGTGAACCGTACCAAAAGAAAAAAAAAGTCAGCTTTTGGTCCGGGCCAAACAAAGGACTTTTCTGGTCTGAATACACCCCTATTCATGATCCAAGCTGCAGAGTTCTGAATGAGTTGGAGTTAATAAAGGGACTTATTGGGAAGACCAAAAAGAAGAAAGTTGCAGTAGTTGATCCGGGAGGAGGTGAGGATATGGACAAGGATGGCAGCAGCATGGGGAGTAAGGAAAGTACGAAGTTGGGTAACGTTATGTAAATGGAAGTATGCAGACTGGGTGATATAATTAATATGAGGCTGAAATAAAAGAGTATTATCAAGCATGACACCCAGACATTTTACCTGAGGGAAAGGATGAACAGGGGAGTTATCGATGTTAATGGAGAAACTGTAAAGTTTGGTTAAAGTGGATGATGTGCCAACAAGTGACACTTGAGTTTTATTACTGTTGAGTTTGAGGAAGATTAGAGGAGAACCATGATCTAATCTCCATGAGACAGTCTGAAAGTGAGGTAGGTGGAAGGGAGGAATTGGGTTTGGAAGAAATGTAGAGCTGGGTGTCATCTGCATAACAATAGGAAATTTTCATGAAATTTATGGAATATTTGGTCAAGAGGGAGCATGACAGTAGGCTTAGCCGACCTAACCAGGTGGGCTAAAGCAGCGTAGTTAACAGTCCGGTCAATAGTGTGCAGAGGACGACAAGTTCTGGACCAGAATGACTCCACTTAGTTACTGTTGTTGATGTGAAAATTATGCCGACACCCTCGGTGGATGTACCTGCGGCAGGGCTTAAAAGCAATGTCTGGATAGAGGTATAGAGCCACAGTTGGAGGGACAGTTGCAGAAGCTCAGAAGCAGAGTACTGGAGGAGAGCTGTCTCTGGGTGGTGGACGATGGATAAAACAGCCCAGTTGAGCACAGACCACACATACCCACTGTAGATCCACACAAAAATGTAGAAAACTACAAAAAATAGTGAGTGGTGAGCAGCGGCTGCCAAGCTCGTCAGCGTTTACTCAACCATAAACCAGATTTCAGGTTATAATAAAGGTTTTAGAGGAACTTCTCCTTTATGTCACCCAACTTGTACCCGGCATCAGTAACACTGGAAAGGGAACAGACCTTCAGCATGATACTACCCCTACCATGCTTAACAGTGGGACAGTGGTCCCAGGTTTGAAAGACTTATGTCGAATTCTTCAAATTTTCGTTCTGCCATAAAACTCCCTTAAATCCTTTCGCCAGATGACTTTAGATTGTCAATACTGATAACTTCAAACTCCAGTCATGCTTATGGCTGTTGATTTTTGAGCAGCACTAGTTGGCACTACTTGAATCCAGTCCAGTATAACAGAAATATAGTTGATAGTTGTACCTTGTTAGAGGGTTACACATGAGTCTATTCTCATTTAAATGTTCCACATTTACAGAATGACAGGTTTACATAAATAGCAGGTCCCATGTTATGGAGCTAAACGGGATCCAATAATCAGGAACATTGAAAAAATAAATTTTTGATCAAAAAGCATTCTCAATTTAGCGATGAAGAATGAGAAGAAGGGAAACCCAAACCAGATTTAAAGGCCAGAGAGCAGGATGCAGAATTGACTGTCAAAGAGTCACCTTTACAGACTATAGATCTGTTCAGATTCAGTGTAAACTTCTCCAGTTTCAGTACAAAAGGATCCATGGAGTGAACACTTTACCTCCGCTGAAGGCACTCCCTCTGGGGGGCGACAATGCAGAACAATCATCCCATTGATTGGCACCTCCTTCCCCTGGGGATCCTGCTCAAAGTTTTTCCTCAGATCTGTGCGGGGAAATAAGAGGCAGTTGTCAGATGTCACAGTCAGCCTGGTCTTCAGTTCCCTTCAGATCCACCAGACCTGCAAGCATATGACCTTAAAAAGCCACTGCATTCTGTGCAGCCCCCAAGGTGCTTTGGTGGACAAAACTCAAGCATAAGCTGCTCCGGTGAGGGATCTTACTCTGCCTATTTTTAAATATGAAAATGTAATTAAAATGGTCTGCTTCTTTCAATCCTCCTGACATAATTTATGAATAAGGTTAATGTATCCTTATGATCATAAAAGCCTTCCTGCGTATGAGAGATCACAATACACAAATGAAACTGTGGGGCCTGCAGTCAAAACCTGAACTCAGCTGGTAGATTAGTAAAAACCAAATGAGTGCAAATACAACACCTGGCAGATGAAGATTTTGACCATTTTCTTTCATGAAAGTACAAGTCTTCTTTGTTCTTGTGATTTTTACAGTATTTGATTTTTCTCTGCTTTCTTTAAGCAAAAACAATAAATTCAATACGAAGGAGGGCTTTCAGATAACCTCGAACATCTTCGAGTGGGAGTATTGGTTTTAAACACCTGAGGCAGTGAGTAACTGATTGTTTCTAATTTGATAAGCCAGCATTGGGTAGATGGGAATTGACCTTTTTATTGCTGCTAAGCCTAATTTAGTTAGTGATGAGATAATATCAGCTCAATGGGATTTTACTATCTGGTCCCAACTAAAGCAGGAACTCAACATTTCACAGTTTGGCATTTTCACAGGAATTCTCAACACATTAAGAACATCAGTATAAGGCCGCATGCCGGTATTACAAACATGAAAATCTGCCAAGCACACAGTGCTTGTCTAAAACATAGCAGCAGTATGTGAAAGTCATCCATTTATCCATTTTCTGTACCCATCATTCCTACGCAGGGTTGCGGGGGGGCTGGTGCCTATCTCCAGCTGTCATGGGGCGAGAGGCAGGGTACACCCTAGACAGGTCGCCAGTCCATCGCAGGGTAACACAGAGACATACAGGACAACCATGCACTCATACTTAAGGACTATTTAGAGAGACCAATTAACCCAACAGTCATGTTTTTTGGACAGGGGAGAACATGCAAACTCCATGCAGAAAGACCCCAGGCTGGGATTTGAACCCAGGACCTTCTGGCTGCAAGGGAACAGTGGTACCAACTGCACCACTGTGCAACCCACTAAAAATATCCTTTTTCAAAATGTCTTACCTAATTGAACTGTTGGTGTTACCTTCCTGATTGTTTTCCTAATTGTTATACAGTAAAAGAGCAGCTACTGGCTTGCTTTTCCAATCCAAATCTCACCATGTCGACCATTACTGCTGTATTCAGCATAGAAAGCTTCTTAGGCACACCATCATTAAATAATGCTTTTTACACCATTTAACACCAGAATCATGCATGTTTATCAAGACCTGACATATTAAAGCAGTTCTTTCTTTAAATTGCCCCTGGCATGAAATTAGCATTTTTTGAGTTTTTTGTTCATTTTTTTTTGTTTCCTCAGCCTGCCTATGTCCCCTAAAGGGTGAATGTCTGCCTACATAGTGAAATTCGGCATATGACCACACATTTCGGCATATGTCGTCACTGAGTTCCAGCCAATTACTGAAGTACACTCTCCAAGCCCCTCCCCCCGCGGCGTGTATAACATAAACAACAAACCCACAGCTTGGAGTCCAGACCGCATCAACACTGTCCTCCCCACTTCCTCCTCACTGAAAAGCTTGTGGATGGACTTTATTTATGCAGGGAATGTACCTGACCGACTCCCGAAGCGCCTGGTCGTTTGTGGCAAACATTTCTCTGACGAATGTTTTATTTACTTGGGACAATACAGCAGTGGATTCGCAGATCGTCTTAAATTTTTACCAGGATCAATACCAACTCTCTGTGAACCAGCAAATATCCCTATACAAGTAAGTATATTTCTTTCAGCTGTTATATACCAGTGTTTCCCACACATAATTGATATAGACAAATCTGTGGCGGTGCGCCACAGATTAAACTCCGACGGCCACAGATTCAACACCAACCAAAAAATAAATCAACACCGACTGTCACATATTGCTTTTCGTTTTTTCTTTTTTACACTATTTAAAACACGCAGCGTATTTGTTGAGCCTTTCCCTGCTCTCTCTTTGTCTCTGTCACTCACGTCTCGCTCGCTCGCTCGCTCGCACACACACACGCACGCACACACACACACACACACACACATCCCCTACCCTCCATGCTCGTCTGTCTGGATCACCTGTGGAAGACGTCCTCTACCTTTCTGGTTCCTCCTCAGGTGCCTTGCCGTCCGGATCAGATTCCGGATCAAATTAAAATGCCATTACAGTCGCCATAACAGTAGCCAATAACTGAGTCATTACTGTCATGGTGAAGCTAAAGATGTCATGAGGACGAATGGATGTGTGGATGGATGATCAAATATTTTATTAGGCCTGTAATTTGTAAACAGATTATTGTCAACACACAATATAATTTGGCCTAAACCTAATTACATTTCATTGGGGTAATATTGGAATTTGGGCAATTTGTGGTGCGCAAATGCATGTCTGTCAATGCTTCATCAGATGCGGACGTTAGAGACTCAATTGACAATAGAGGCGCATGGCTTGGGCCCCGCCCACCAAAACTCGGTCGTTCTGTGCTAATGCTAACAGAAGGGCCTCCTAGTAGGGGCTGCAATAATACAACAAGGCTGAGTTACAGCAAACGATCCTTTAATACAGTATTAAGGTACTTAGAGTGTGACTGAAAAGGGCCCAAATGTCTTGGGGAATTTCATGCCAGGGGCACTTTAAGGAAGATGCATAATATCAGGCATGTTTTTATAACATTTTCCCACCATGGTTCGAGTGTTTCCCTTTGTTGTGAAGAACTCAGTAATTTCAAAATTTCTGTAACCAATCATTGAAAAGAAGAGGAAGAGTAAAGCAATGCATACACTGAAACCCAGTTATCGTGTGGGTACTATTGTTATGCTGGAAATTGGTGGTGTTATTTAGGGGGGAGTTGAACACACATCCATCTGAAGAGACTAGATGAGACACAGTTCCGGGTTTAAGAATGAGATGAGATTTTTGCAATATTCAAACAAAAACCAAATAATTTCAATTTCATTTGTTTAAAAAATAGATTTATTCACATTGTGTCTTAGAGAACCTTTCCTCAGTGTTGAATTATCCAGCTCCAGTTTGATCTGTCCAAATATTTTAGATTTTGGACCACAGATGAATCAAATTCAGAAGAAAAAAGTAGCTTCTTTCTCCTCTCTTAATCCATGTCATGTCTGAAACACTGTGAGTAAAGACCAGTAGTGCTACAAAATCTTTAATTAAAGAAAACTCAAAAGTAGATGCAATTCAATTCAAATTCAAAAATGTTGTCATGTTGTTGTGGCTCATACTAATTAATTGTTCAGTTAGTTGTTGTAAATCATGATAGCTGTGGGAAGAAATGATTTCCTGTAGCGGTCTGTGTTGCAGCGAAATTGAAGAAGCCTCTGACTGAAGACACTCTGTTGTATGACAGTCTCATGAAGAGGATGCTCAGGGTTGTCCATATTTTAATTTTGATTTCATGAAGAATTTTTCTTTGCATCATCATCTCCAGATGTTCAACAGCCATCCCCAGAACACAACCACCCTTCTTTATCAGGTTGTTTAGTCTTTTTAAGTCCCTGGCTCTGATGCTGCTACCCCAACAGGTGATTGTTGAAGAGACTAAACTCCCCACAACAGACTTGTAGAAGATATGCAACATCTTGCTACAAACCTTGAAGGACCTAAGCTTTCTCAAGCTTGCTCTGTCCCTTCTTGTAGACGGCTTCACTGTTCAGTCTCCAGTCTAGTCTGTTGTCAAGGTGAGGTATTTATACTCCTCAGCCACCTCCACTTCTTCCCCCATGATGGAAACAGTGTCTGACATAATTCTGTTTCTTCTGAAATCTACAATCATCTCCTTTGTTTTGTTCACATTCAAGACAATTGTTTCCAAACCATACCACAAAGCGGTCCACCAGCTCTCTGTATTCAGCTTCTTGTCCATCTCTGATACACCCTACAATTGCAGAGTCATCTGAGTATTTCTGCAGATGACAAGTTTCAAGATGGATGAACTCCAAGCCCTTACAAGGACTCAGCCAGAGTACCGGGAATGCAATGTTATGTGTTTTACTGAGACGTGGCTGCTGGATCATATCCCCGACTCCAACGTCTCTCTCCCAAGCTTTCTGACTGTACGAGCAGACAGAGATCTGAAGACGAGCAGGAAAAGAAAATGTGGTGGAGTAGCATTGCTTGTCAATAACAGATGGTGTCATCCAGGACATGTTACTGTGAAGTGTCGTCTCTGCAGCCCAGATGTCAAACTCGTGGCAGTACGGTTTCGTCCATATTATTTACCACGAGAGTTCACCAGTGTAATTTTGGCAGTTGTTTACATTCCACCTTCAGCCATTGCCGACAATGCATGTGATGTTATCAGTTCCGTTGCTGCTAAGCTACAGACACAGCACCCCAATGCATTTGTGGCAATATCTGGTGATTTTAATCATGTCTCGCGCTCTACTACACTTCCAACATTTCAACAGCAGTTTGTCAACTACTCTACAAAAGAAAAGAGGACCTTGGATTTGTTTTATGCAAATGTAAAGGATGCATACATATCCAAATCAAGACCTCCTCTGGGACAATCAGATCACAATCTTGTTTTTCTCTGTCCAGAATATAAACCACTTGTTCAGAGGCAACCTGTTACAAAGAAAACTGTGATAAAATGGTCACAGGAAGCAGAAGAAGCCCTGCAGGGTTGTTTTGCAACCACAGACTGGATGACTCTTTGCCAAGCACATGGAGAGGACATCAATGCCATGACTGAGTGTGTGACTGACTATATAAACTTATGTGTGGACAACATCATCCCCACCAGAATAGTGAGATGCTTCCCTAATAACAAACCCTGGATCACCAGTGACCTGAAGGAACTGCTAAACAAGAAAAAAAGAGCCTTCAGGGAAGGAGACAGGGAATTACTGAGGAGTATACAGAAGCAACTTAAGGTCAAGAACAGGGACAGTAAGGAGGCATACAGGAAGAAGCTGGAGAACAAACTACAGAGGGACAATGTCCGAGATGTCTGGTCAGGAATGAGAAAGATCACAGGCTTTAAGGACAGGTAGGATTGGATAGATGAAAGTCTGGACAGAGCCAATGAACTGAACATATTCTTCAACAGGTTCAGTTCAGGAACTAGCTCAGCATCCTCCTCTCCTGTTCCCAGCCGGACAGACATCCCACTCTCCTCTGATCAACAGCTTTCCTGTTACACCTCGGATGTTGTATCCTTCACCTCAGCCATGGACTCTTCTGATCCCACAAGTTTGACTTCAACCAAGTCAGGAAATGCTGCTACCCACTTTGCCTCCCCCACCAGCTTGTCTGTCTCCAAAAGTCAGGTGAAGAGGCAGCTGGAAAAACTGAACCGGAACAAGGCTGCAGGTCCAGATGGTGTCAACCCAAGAGTCCTGAGGGCCTGTGCAGAGCAGCTCTGTGGGTTTCTGCAGCACCTCTTTAACCTTAGCCTAACTCAGGAGAAGGTTCCAGTGTTGTGGAAGACATCCTGCCTTGTTCCAGTACCAAAAATAACTCACCCATCAGTCATCAATGACTATAGACCTGTTTCCCTGACATCCCACATCATGAAGGTCCTGGAGAGACTCCTGTTGGCACCCCTGAGTAAGCAAACAGGAACATATCAGGACCCACTGCAGTTTGCTTATCACTTTGGAGTTGGAGTTGAAGATGTCATCATCCACCTGCTTCAACCAACCCACTGTCATCTGGACAAAGCAGGCAACACTGTGAGGATCATGTTCTTTGATTCCTCCAGTGCATTTAACATAATTCAGCCTGATTTGCTTTGTCAGAAACTCATGAAGACACAGGTGGAGCCCTCAACAATAGCCTGGATCAATAACTACCTGACCAACAGACCACAATTTGTGAGACTGAAGAATTGTGTGTCAAACCAGGTGGTCAGCAGCACAGGAGCACCACAGGGGATCGTACTCTCGCCATTCCTTTTCACTCTGTGCACCTCAGACTTCCAGTACAAATCAGAGACCGGTCATCTGCAGATATACTCTGCAGATGACTCTGCAATTGTCGGGTGTATCAGAGATGGACAAGAAGCTGAATACAGAGAGCTGGTGGACCGCTTTGTGACATGGTGTGGAAACAATCGTCTCACCTTGAATGTGAACAAAACAAAGGAGATGATTGTAGATTTCAGAAGAAACAGGGATAAGTCAAACACTGTTTCCATCATGGGAGAAGAAGTAGAGGTGGTTGAGGAGTATAAATACCTCGGAGTTCACCTGGACAACAGACTGGACTGAAGACTGAACAGTGAAACCGTCTACATGAAGGGACAGAAAAGACTGTACTTCTTGAGGAAGCTTAGGTCCTTCAAGGTTTGCAGCAAAATGCTGCAGATCTTCTACAAGTCTGTTGTGGAGAGTGTAATCTCTTCAGCCATCATCTGTTGGGGTAGCAGCATCAGAGCCAGGGATTTAAAAAGGCTAAACAACCTGACAAAGAAGGCTGGTTCTGTTCTTGGGACAACCGTAGAACATCTCGAGATGATGATGCAAGGAAGGATTCTTCATGAAATCAAAAAAAATTATGGACAACCCTGAGCATCCTCTTCATGAGACTGTCATACAACAACAGAGCGTCTTCAGTCGGAGGCTTCTTCAGTTTCGCTGCAATACAGACCGCTACAGGAAATCCTTCCTGCCCACAGCCATCATCATCTACAACAACTCCTTAAAGAATGAATTATATGAGCTATACCAACACTTAATTTCCTTCTGCGATCAATAAAGTATTTTTTAATTGAATTGAATTTTGAATTCTGATTTTTACTTTAAGTCTTAGGTGTACAAAGTGTTTGCCTGACAATGCCTGACCAAAAGATCCTGAGAAGGTAGACATCATGCCGAGATTCAAATAAATTCAGGAACAAATAAGAAAGAAGGTAATTGAGATCTATCAGCCTGGAAAAGGTTATAAAGACATTTCTAAAGCTTTGGAACTCCAGTGAACCACAGTGAGAGCCATTATCTACTAAAAACATGGAACAATGGCGAACCTTCCCAGGAGCGACCGGCTCACCAAAATTACCCCAAGAGCACAGCAAAGACCACACAGCAACATCCAACATGTTTAATTCTGATTTACTAATTAATCCCAGACCAATTATTAGCTACAGTTCTTTTGAACATCTAACCCTTAGTTTTTCTCATCTTGTGTGTCTCAGAGTAACACAGTGGACAGCAATTCTATCTCTAACCCTTCAGAAATTGATGATCTGGTTCACAGCGTTACTTCCTCATTGCGTTTGACATTAGATAGTGTAGCACCCTTAAAAAAGAAGGTGATTAGCCATAAATCAAATCAAATCAATTCAGTTTAATTATAAGGCGCCTTCACATGACAAACAGCCAAAACAAGGTGCCGTACAATGGGTCAACATAAAATGAGACAACAAAGTAATACATAAAAAAATAATACAAAAAAGAAAAAAAGAAAGACAGCCCAAGAAGCAGTTCCTGGTCCCTGACCCCATTTTAGATATGATCAATCTATCTTTAGTAAATGGATATGTACCACAGGACACAGACCTATATCTAACTTTCCTTTCTCATCTAAAATCCTTGAAAAAATAGTTGCCAATTAAGTATGTGAGCATCTAAACAGTAACAACCTGTATAAGGAATTTCAGTCAGGTTTTTGAGCTCAACATAGCACTAAAACAGCACTGGTGAAGGTTTCTAATGATATTCTCATGGCCTCATATAATGAACTTCTGACTGTTCTGGTCTTGTTAGATCTCAGTGCTGCATTTGACACAGTCAATCATAATATGATCTTAGAAAGTATTGAACACCGTCGCTTAGTATGAGGGATTGCTGAAGGATTGCTGTGGTTGGAAAGTCTGCATCAACGGGGCCCAACCTCACGCCAATGACTGACGCAATCTGCTGGGATTCCTTAAATAGGAAACTCTTTAACTGATTGGAATGTTTGTATAAATGTATTGAAATGACTTCTTGTGCAGACTTCCTGACAAGTGTAGAGCTGCTGAAACACTGAACTGCTTTAAATTGAGACTAAAAACCCATCTGTTTAGAATTGCCTTCGAGTAAATGCTTGATGTCATATGTATGAAATGTGTTCATGCTCTCTTGCTTTATTGATCTTTCTCTTGCTTTATTGTGTACCCTGTGTAATGTGTGTTTCTTTTACTTTTAATTTCCATGTCTGTTTGTTTTGTTTTTTGTTTTTTAAATCACCAAATCATTTAAAGCACCTTGAATTACCCTGCTGTTGAAAGTGTGCTATACAAATAAAATTGCCTTGCCTTGCCTTGCCTTGCCTTGCCTTGAGATGACATCTGTTGTTAATCGGCGCTATATAAATAAAACTGAATTGAATTGAACATGTTGCAGGGATCAAAGGAAACTAGGAAACTAAGGAGAAATAAACTAAGGAAACATAAATAAGGAGGACACAAACAAAAGGTGAAAATATCTAAGAGCATGAAGGGAAAATGAAAACAAGGAAGTGCCATAAAATCAATTCCAAAGAATACATTAAAGTGATAATTAAACCGAATAAGGAAAAGAACTAAGTTTAAACACAAAACCTAAGAACTATGACATGAGAACCCTTTAAATTTGTAACTTTGTTGTGAATCGGCACGATATAAATAAACTGAACTGAATTGTATATTTTTACTTGGATCAAAGCAAACGGGATGGTAATGAATGACCTCCTCACTTACAGGCAATGCGGACAGTTGCTTTTCGGCTCTTGGAGGTCCCGAGGTGGCTCCAGGCCACACAGAGACACCAGTAGTCCTCAGGGCCATGGAAGTCCTCCACCTGCTGCCGGGACACATTGATCATCACTTCACGCACCTTCAACCCTGGTTGAAAAGAGAAGATAAGACAGTCAGTTATTATATATAGATAGAATTTACTATTTTAGATTTTTAAAATAACTTCTTCACCCATAGGTCAATATTTTTTTGTTTTGACCGACTGGGGGTTTAAGAAGACAGAGCAGTGACACAAAAAAGAAACAGAAGAGTTCATCTAGGAGTAGCTTCTATGTTAAAGAAAGTAAAAACTTAACAGGAGAGGGAGAACGTTCAGTTATTGGGAGTATCATCCCAGTAGATGCCCCCCTCCTACAAGGCATCACAGCTGAGCAGGATACCAGACCAGGTGTATCTTATTTGGAGAGAAAAATAAGTTAACAGTTGAAATTGTCATAGTTCTTAGGTTTTGTTTTAAGTTTGTAGTTTTCCCTATTCAGTTTAATTATTATTTTTATTCTTTTGTATTTATTTTATGGCACTTCCTTGTTTTCTAATTCCCTCCTTGCTCTTAGATGTTTTCATCTTTTTGTTTGTGTCCACCTTCTGATTTGTGTTTCCTTAGTTTATTTCTCTTTAGATAATTTCCTTATTTCTTCCTTCTTTTCTCCAGTGTTTCCTTAAGTTCCCTTAGATTCCTCCTTAGATATATTATCTTTAGTTATTTTCCAGTTTAGGATTGTTTTCTTATGTGTATTTCCTACCTGTTGTCTCCCTGCCACTCTCCTCCTGACCCAGTTTTCACTGATCACCATCACCTGCAAACCGTTTGTCTTAATTAGTCCTTAGCTCTTTCTCTGTTCACTTCCTCACTCTCTCCTCAGTATATATTCAGCTCTCACTCAGGCACAACTCGCTGGTTCGTCATCAATCTTCCCTGGTCAATCTTCCCTGTCTGTTTCCTGGTTTCCCTGGTTCCTCTTGAAGTTTTGTAAGTTTTTGGATTTCCTTGTTTATTAAATTATATTCTTTATTTTGCTGCTTTTGGGTCTTCACTCTCGTCAACATGACAAAAATAGGCTGAAATAACAGCCTATACCTGGGCTCCACAACCCTGCATGGATAGGCAGGTATAGAGAGTGGAGGGATGAATGGATAAAGCATTGGCTGTCATGCCATAACCCTAACCTTAATCATAGAAGTAAACACACAGTGCTTTTAGTAGATAATACAATATACAGTGGTTATTAGTAATCTCAACTTGCATGAACCCGAGGTGAACCATAGCTCTGTTATCACACATGAAGGAACCTGATAGGACCAATTGGGAACTAGAAGGCTTCTTTGTTGGCCTGGGATCAGAATGTTAACAGGTTTTCATTGGGCTGTTGAGAGTGTGAAGCCATAAACCACATTACAAGCTGGACATCAACGTTGAATATAAGGAGAGCTGGAAGAAAAATCTAAAGGCAACTTCATTGTTCAATTGTAGCCAGAAGTAAAGGCCAACCTTGATCAACTGCTCAACATGGATTCTTTTGAATGAACAATAGCAAGCAACAATGTCCCTCTAGAGTCATTGTGGGGTCATTTCAGACAAAGTAACCTGGCCTACACTTGGCAGGCCACTGTTAGCTCTGCCACGAGTGTGAATAGTGTGATATTAGGCATATTAAGAGTTATATCTGCCGCAGCAGATGTAACCCGAAGGCCACATCCACTAGAGCAGAGGTCACTCACTAACAGGCGGACCGCGGTCCGGGTCCAGACCGAAATGCTGTCTCATGCGGACCCGAGCCTAATACCAGTAAAGACCATTTTTAACCTTTAATTAGTGCTTCTGGCCGGTGCGGCTTTTGTATACTTTACGGTAGTGTTGTAGTGTCCATGGTAACCCGCAGGCCAATGATGAGAGTTTTGCCATCCCACGTGATACCACAAAGCCAATAAGCACTTTGCATTCAAGCTGGGAAACTTTGAAAAAATATATAGCGAAGCATAGCAAAAATAAACAGACATACCAGCTGAAAAAAAGAGAAATACCACAGTGGAGAGAAGGAGAGATTCAGGCGGAGAGACAGAGAAATACCGGTGGAGAAAGTTAGTGCTAAGGTGAGAGAGAAACAGGCAAGTGAAACGGATATAAGAAGAAAAATAACAAATGGCCGCCTCTAAAAAATGCAAAGTGAACAGTGAAAATAGAGCATTTTATCTGGAATGGACAGAGTCCTTTCTCTTTGTGCTTCCCACTGGTGGCACAAAACCTGTTTGTCTCATATGTTCAGAAACTGGGGTGCTAAATAAAGGTGGTAACGTGAAACGCCATGAGACAAAACATAAAAGTTTAGAACAATCA
This sequence comes from Valencia hispanica, assembly GCA_963556495.2. Classification (NCBI taxonomy): domain Eukaryota; kingdom Metazoa; phylum Chordata; class Actinopteri; order Cyprinodontiformes; family Valenciidae; genus Valencia; species Valencia hispanica. The sequence goes on from OY747704.1 coordinate 1,345,174, forward strand.
GTCTTATGTTTGAGACAATTTAGTCCACATTTGAAAAAGAAAAATGTAAAAATTAATTCTTTCTACATTTATTGTTTTCTGAAGTTAGTTTCTGAACATGCACAGTTGCCATGTCTTATTTTCTTATTTACATGTTAATTACCCTACTTTTATATTTTGTAAATGAGAGAACATCACACACTTGAGAAATTATACATACATGTTCAGTACTTTGTGACAATATATGTCCAAAATATTTCAATAACACTGAATTAATTTCATTTGACAAGCTAATCAACAATGCAGATTTTGATGCAAGTGCTAAGATACATAAATATATAGTATCACACTAAATTGTAGGACATTACGATCTTCGGGACCTTGGCCTCAAATATTTTCTCGGACTGGACCTCTTTAAATTTCATTTGATTACCCGTGCACTACTCCTCCCTGGGCTGCCACCTTATCGTGGTGGAGGGGTTTGAGTGTCCCAATGATCCTAGGAGCTATGTTGTCGGGGGCTTTTGCTCCTGGTAGGGTCACCCATGACAATTTGGTTCTAGGTGAGGGATCAGACAAAGTGCAGCCCAAAAGACCCCTATGAAGAAAACGACAGATGGACTCAGTGTTCCCTCGCCCGGACGCGGGTCACCGGGGCCCCCCTCTGGAGCCAGGCCTGGAGGTGGGGCACGTTGGCGAGCGCCTGGTGGCCGGGCCTTTACCCATGGGGCCCGGTCGGGCTTAGCCCGAAGAGGTAACATGGGCCCCCCTTCCCATGAGCTCACCACCTGTGGGAGGGGCCATAGGGGTCGGGTGCTGTGCAGGATGGGCGGCGGCCAAAGCCGGGGACCTTGGCGGTCCGATCCTCGGCTGCAGAAGCTGGCTCTCGGGACGTGGAACGTCACCTCTCTGGTGGGGAAGGAGCCGGAGCTGGTGTGCGAGGTTGAGAGGTTCCGACTGGACATCGTCGGACTCACCTCGGCGCACGGCTCTGGCTCTGGCCTTGTCTCCTCGAGAGAGGTTGGACTCTCTTCCACTCTGGGGTTGCCCCCGCTGAGAGGCGCCGAGCTGGGGTGGGCATACTTGTTGCCCCCCATGTCGGCGCCTGTACGTTGGGGTTTACCCCGGTGAACGAGAGGGTAGCCTCCCTCCGCCTTCGGGTGGGGGGACGGGTCCTGACTGTTGTTTGTGCTTACGCGCCAAACAGCAGATTAGATTACCCACCCTTCTTGGAGTCTTTGGAAGGGGTGCTGGAGAGTGCTCCTCCTGGGGACTCCCTTGTTCTGCTGGGGGACTTCAACGCTCACGTGGGCAATGACAGTGAGACCTGGAGGGGTGTGGTTGGGCGGAATGGCCCCCCCGATCTAAACCCGAGTGGTGTCTTGTTATTGGACTTCTGTGCTCGTCATGGATTGTCCTTAACAAACACCATGTTCAAGCATAAAGGTGTCCATATGTGCACTTGGCACCAGGACACCTTAGGCCGCAGCTCAATGATCGACTTGGTTGTCGTCTCATCTGATCTGCGGCCGCATGTTTTGGACACTCGGGTGAAGAGAGGGGCAGAGCTGTCCACTGACCACTACCTGGTGGTGAGTCGGCTCCGATGGTGGGGGAGGACGCCGGACAGACCTGGAAGGCCTAAACGTGTTGTGAGGGTCTGCTGGGAACGTCTGGCAGAGTCTCCTGTCAGAAGGAGCTTTAACTCACACCTCCGGCAGAACTTTGAACACGTCCCGGGGGAGGCGGGGGACATCGAGTCCGAGTGGACCATGTTCCGCGCCTCCATTGCCGAGGCGGCGGACCGAAGCTGTGGCCGCAAGGTGGTCAGTGCCTGTCGCGGCAGCAACCCCCGAACCCGGTGGTGGACACCGGCAGTAAGGGATGCTGTCAGGCTGAAGAAGGAGTCCTACCGGGTCTTTTTGGCTTGTGGGACCCCTGAAGCAGCTGATAGGTACCGACAGGCCAAGCGGGATGCGGCTCGGATGGTTGCTGAGGCAAAAACTCGGGCGTGGGAGGAGTTTGGAGAGACCATGGAAAACGACTTCCGTACGGCTTCGAAGCGATTCTGGTCCACCATCCGGCGTCTCAGGGGGGGAAAGCGGTCTGCCACCAACACTGTTTACAGTGGGGATGGTGTGCTGCTGACCTTGACGCGGGACGTTTTGGGTCGGTGGATGGAATACTTCGAAGACCTCCTCAATCCCACCGACACGCCTTCCAATCTGGAAGCAGGGTTTGGGGACTTGGGGTCGGGCTCTCCAATCTCTGGTGCCGAGGTCACCGAGGTCGTTAAAAAGCTCCTCGGTGGCAAGGCTCCGGGGGTGGATGAGATTCGACCGGAGTTCCTCAAGGCTCTGGATGTTGTGGGGCTGTGTTGGTTAACGCGGCTCTGCAATATTGCGTGGACATCGGGGGCAGTTCCCTTGGATTGGCAGACCGGGGTGGTGGTCCCCCTGTTTAAAAAGGGGGACCACAGGGTGTGTTCCAACTACAGGGGGATCACACTTCTGAGCCTCCCTGGTAAGGTCTATTCAGGGGTTCTGGAGAGGAGGGTCCGACGGATAGTCGAACCTCGGATCCAGGAGGAACAATGCGGTTTTCGTCCTGGCCGTGGAACACTGGACCAGCTCTACACCCTCAGCAGGGTCCTGGAGGGTGCGTGGGAGTTCGCCCAACCGGTCTACATATGTTTTGTGGACTTGGAGAAGGCGTTCGACCGTGTCCCTCGGGGGGCCCTGTGGGGGGTGCTCCGGGAGTATGGGGTACCGGGCCCCTTGATACGGGCTGTTAGGTCCCTGTACGACCGGTGCCAGAGTTTGGTTCGCATTGCCGGCAGTAAGTCGGGCTTGTTTCCGGTGAGAGTTGGACTCCGCCAAGGTTGCCCTTTGTCACCGATCCTGTTCCTAACTTTTATGGACAGGATTTCTAGGCACAGCCAAGGCGTTGCGGGGATCCGTTTTGGTGGCCTCAGGATCGGGTCTCTGCTTTTTGCAGATGATGTGGTCCTGTTGGCTTCATCGGAGCGTGATCTACAGCTTTCGCTGGAGCTGTTCGCAGCCGAGTGTGAAGCGGCTGGGATGAGAATCAGCACCTCCAAATCCGAGGCCATGGTCTTGAGCCGGAAAAGGGTGGGGTGCCTCCTCCAGGTCAGGGATGGGGTCCTTCCCCAAGTGGAGGAGTTTAAGTATCTGGGGGTCTTGTTCACGAATGAGGGAAAAATGGAGCGGGAGATCGATAGACGGATTGGTGGGGCATCTGCAGTTATGCGGGCGCTCTACCGGTCTGTCGTGGTGAAAAGAGAGCTGAGCCAAAAGGCGAAGCTCTCGATTTACTGGTCGATCTACGTTCCTACCCTCATCTATGGTCACGAACTCTGGGTGGTGACCGAAAGAACGAGATCACGGATACAAGCGGCTGAAATGAGTTTCCTCCGCAGAGTGTCTGGGCTCTCCCTTAGAGATAGGGTGAGAAGCTCAGTCATCCGGAGGGGGCTCAGAGTAGAGCCGCTGCTTCTCCACATCGAGAGGAGTCAGTTGAGGTGGCTCGGGCATCTGGTCAGGATGCCTCCTGGACGCCTCCCTGGTGAGGTGTTTCAGGCACGTCCCACCGGGAGGAGGCCCAGGGGAAGGCCCAGGACACGCTGGAGGGACTATGTTTCTCGGCTGGCCTGGGAGCGCCTTGGGGTTCCTCCCGAGGAGCTGGAACAAGTGGCTGGGGAGAAGGAAGTCTGGGTCTCTTTGCTTAGGCTGCTGCCCCCGCGACCCGACCCCGGATAAGCGGAAGAAAATGGATGGATGGATGGATACCCGTGCACTAGAGGGTGGTGTTGAGATATAGCTGGGCTGACTGGGTAGCATGCTCCTGTGTTCGTGTGTGTGCATGTGTGTGTGTGTGTGTGTGTGTGTGTTGAGCTCATAATAAATAGTCAAGTCTACATCTGTCGGTGTCACCCTGAGCCTGAGTATAATAATAATTGAACATGGTGTCAGAAGTGGTGATTGGTAGATGTAGATAAATGATAAAAAGGAGTCGGAGGAGATAACGAAACACACAACCAGGAAGAGCAGAGTGGCTGATCAGGAGTATGGAAGAAGGAGTCATGGCAGCAGCACACGTTACCCCAACTAATACGTTCACTATACAGCCCCCAGAGTCGTTCGATTTTGCCAAACCAGAAGAATGGGAGCGATGGATTCGAAGATTCGAGTGCTTTCGGGTCGCCAGTATTTTAAACGCAACATCGGACGAGAACAAGGTAAATACGTGTGTTTATTGCATGGGTAAAGAGGCTGAATATGTGCTTAGAGGGCTAACGTTACCGGCAGAGGAAAAGAAAAATATGCATCTGTAAAAACTGGCCTTGATTCGCTTTTTGTGCCGAAGAAAAATGTGATTTATGAAAGAGCCAAGTTTAATCGGTGTGTGCAGCAGCCCGAGGAAACAGTGGATTCCTTCATCACAACATTGTATTGTTTAGCTGAGCACTGTGAATAGGTGACAGGCTTGTGGTTAGTTTGAAAACTCTAGTGTTGTCGGAGAAACTGCAGTTAAGTGACAAGCTTACTCTCGACACTGCAATTGCGACAGCGAGGCAATCTGAAGAAGTTAGGAGACAGCAGTTAGCCTTGAGAGGAGAAAGCAGCAGGGGATAAGTACTCTAATGTTGACGCTGCCCACTCTAAGAACTACAGAAAGCCCAAGTTTTGCAATAGGCCTCAGTCACAGATGCAAACTAAATTTAAAACCAATGCACGCTTGCCTCCTGAACGTCAACAAACATGCAAAAGGTGTGGAAAAATCCCATCACATGCAAATGATATCCCTGTTGTGTGCCCCATGTGTGGAAAAAGGAGACATTATGGCAAAGCTTGCAGAGCCAATGCAAAGTCTGTTAAAGCAGGCATAGTAGAGGAGGAGAGCTTTTTCTTAGGAACTGTCTCAGAGCTGGCACAGACCCATGGTCAGTAAATCTTCAAGTTAGACAGCAAAATGTCTGTTTTATGATAGACACCGGAGCTGATGTTACTGCTCTGCCCACTGATGTGTACTACGACATAACAGGAGGACAAAATGTCGAGATACCCACTGTTTAGTCCAGGTGAAAACATTCTCTCTGTCTTGGGGGTAACCAAGGAAACGCTTCACAGTGGCAAAAAGAAAGCCACAGAGGATGTCTACATGGTGGAAGATGCACACAGCACGGTTGGGGTTACCTGCAATCAAACAGCTTCAGCTTGTGTCAAGGGTCAACAACATCAGCATGGAGACCGTCAAATAGCACTATCCACGGTTGTGTTGCGGACTGGGTCTTGTGGTGTGGCCATACACCATAAAGTTGAAATTGGATGCTGTACTATTCTCCCTACAGACACCACGCAGGGTCCCTCTGCTACTGATGGGAAAAGTGAAGGAGGAGATAGACCGCATGGAGAAGATGGGGGTAATCAGCAGAATCGAAGACCCCACGGATTGGTGTGCCACGAGGGTGGTGGTCCCAAAGAAGTCTGGTGCTGTCCGCATTTGTGTGGATTTCACCAAGTTGAATGAAGCAGTATTCAGAGAAAAGTATATCCTGCCTTCCGTCGAGCAAACTCTGGGCATGTTAGCTGATGCAACAGTTTTTAGCAAACTTAACGCCAATATGGGGTTTTGGCAAATATCTCTAGCAAAGGAGTCTACTAAATACACAACCTTCATTACACCTTTCGGGCACTACTATTTCAATCGGTTAACCCTTGGTATAGCATCAGCCCCAGAATATTTTCAAAAGATGATGGTGACTGAGGTGTCGAGTGGTCTGGAAGGGGTGCTAATTCACATGGATGACATCCTGGTCTGGAGAAGGACACAGGAAGAGCATGATATGCGGCTGCATGCACTGCTGAAGAAAGCACAGAATGCCGGAATCACACTGAACATGGACAAATGTGAGCTCACACGACACACAGTCAGGTTCTTGGGACATGTGATTTCCGCAGATGGGGAGAAGCCGGACACTGAGAAGACGAGTGGAGTCCAGCAGATGGAGGCACCCAGGAACGTCAGTGAGTTAAACAGCTTTCTTGGTATGGTTAACCAGTTAGGGCGCTTCATACCAAACCTGACAGAGAAGGACAAAGTGCTGTGTGACCTGTTGTCCAAGAAGAACCACTGAAACTGGGGACTAAAGCAGCAGGCATCATTTGGTCGTCTAAAGAAAGAGTTGTCATCCACACCAGTGCTGACATTGTACAACCCAAACAGTGACCTAAAAGTCTATGCCAATGCATCTTCTTTTGGGCTGGGAGTAGTCCTATTGCAGAAGAGTGGCACCCAGTGGGCTCCTGTGGCATATGCATCCAGGTCGATGTTGATGTTGTAGTCTTTATTTTGAATTCATTGTACAGTACAGTAAAAAATAAAATAATAAAATAAAAAAATCGAAAAGAAGTAGGTAGGTAGGTAGTAAAACTTATGTTTCCTACCCCTTTTTACAGTTTCTTTCTTACAATTTCTTCTCACAGTATTTCAAATTTAGTCACATAAAACATTTTTAAGTTAGTCTCTTTTTTTGCAGAAAACTATCCAATCTCATTAAAAATACTTTCTCTAAGACTTTTGAAAATTGTGGCAGCAAAGAATCTGGTCTATAGTTAGAAATATTGTGTTTGTCCCCGTTTTTGTAAAGCGGTATAATTTTAGCTATTTTAATTTTTTCAGGAAAGGTTCCTGATGTAAGTGATAAGTTACAAATATGTGTAAAAGGTTCAATTACTGATTCAATTATGTTTTTAATAACCATCATATCTAAACCATCACAGTCGGTTGATCTTTTGTTTCCACAATTTTTAACAATATTTCTTATTTTGTCTTGTCCCACCTTTGAGAGAAAAATACTGTTTACATTATATTTTATTATGTGTTCTGTTCTACATACTGGCTTTGGAATTTGCTTTGCTATGGTGTCTCCTACATGAGTAAAGTATTCACAGAATTCATTTGATATGTTTTTTTCGTTAGATATTTCAATATTGTCCTTTATGAAATAATTTGGGAACTCGTTTTTGATTTTGTTGTTTTTCAATTCAATTCAATTCAGTCTAATTATATAGCGCCAATTCACAACAGATGTCATCTCAAGGCTCTTAACAAGAAGTCATTTCAATACATTTATACAAACATTCCAATCAGTTAAAAAGTTTCCTATTTAAGGAATCCCAGCAGATTGCGTCAGTCATTGGCGTGAGGTTGGGCCCCGTTGATGCAGACTTTCCAACCACAGCAATCCTTCAGCAATCCCTCATACTGAGCAAGCATGTAGCGACGGTGGAGAGGAAAAACTCCCCTTTAACAGGAAGAAACCTCCAACAGAACCAGCCTCAGTAGGAGCGGCCATCTGCCACGACCGTCTGGGGGTTTGAGAAGACAGAGCAGAGACACAGAAGGAACAGAAGATCTGATATAAGAGAACTTTCTATGTTACAGAAAGTAAAAAGTTAATAACAGGACACAGTGGATGTTCAGTTACTGGGGGGATCATCCCAGTCGATGCCCCCCGTCCAACAGGGCATTGCAGCCAAGCAGGATACCAGACCAGGTATATCTTCTATGGAGAGAAAAACACTGAGAGAAAACAAAGTTAACAGTCAAAATAACAGAATGTACTGTAATACAACTGGAGAGTAGTAGGAGAAAAGGAAGTAGCAGAGTGAAGAAAATTGGTCAGTCTGTCCTCCAGCAGTCTAAGCCTATAGCAGCATAACTACAGAGATAGCTCAGGATGACCTAAGCCACTCTAACTATAAGCTTTATCAAAAAGGAAAGTTTTAAGCCTGGCCCTTAAAAGTAAACAGAGTGTCTGCCTCACGGACTAAAGCTGGGAGCTGGTTCCACAGGAGAGGAGCCTGATAACTAAAAGATCTGCCTCCCATTCTACTTTTAGAAATCCTAGGAACTACAAGTAAACCTGCAGTCTGAGAGTGAAGGGCTCTGTTAGGAACATATGGACCAATTAGATCTCTGATGTATGATGGAGCTGATTATTAAGGGCTTTGTATGTAAGAAGGAGGATCTTAAATTCTATTCTGGATTTAACAGGGAGCCAGTGAAGGGAAGCTAAAACAGGAGAAATGTGATCTCTCTTTTTAATATTCATCAAAACTCTTGCTGCCGCATTTTGGATCAACTGAAGGCTTTTAATGGCCTTTTGTGGACTACCTGATAGTAAAGAATTACAGTAGTCCAGCCTTGAGGTAACAAATGCATGGACTAGTTTCTCAGCATCACTCCTGGACAGGATGTTTCTAATTTTAGCAATATTCCGGAGGTGAAAGAAAGAAATCCTAGAAACCTGTTTAATATGGGATTTAAATGTCAAGTCTCGGTCAAAAATAACGCAGAGGTTCTTTACGTTATTACTGGGGGCCAATTTAATGCCATCCAGATGAAGTGATTGACTAATCAGTTTCTGTTTAAGAACTTCTGGTCCAAAGACAGCAACTTCTGTTTTGTCAGAATTTAAAAGCAAAAAGTTTAGGGTCATCCATGTTTTTATGTCTTCCAGACACGTTGTTTATTATTTTCCAACTAGCTTGTGTATTGCTCTTGTTCTCATTTAGTTTTTCACTGTAGTATTCTTTTTTGCGGTTTCTAATAATCCAAATTAATTTATTTTTATATTTCTTATACCGATTTTCGGCCTCTTTTGTTTGGGTTTTGATGAAACATTTGTAGAGAAAGTTTTTCTTTTTGCAAGCATTTATTAAACCTTTAGTCATCCATGGTTGATCTTCCTTTTTATTTTTGGAATATATGAATTCGCAATTTTTGTCTGTGTTTAGTGCCTCTATGGCTTTTATTGACTTGTTTCTTCTTGCTGTTTTTTTCAGAACTGGTTTGTTTTATGTTTTGATTGTGTTTGAGTAATGTGAAAATTGGTAAATGGTCGCTAATGTCTGTTATCAGAATCCCACTCATAATGTGATCTTCGTTTATCTTTATAAAAATATTATCTATTACAGTGGCACTTTAAGACGTGATTCTGGTTGGTTTTGTTATTAAAGGGATGAGGCACATTGTGTTCATTGTATTTAAGAAGTCAATTGTTTTCTGTTCATTTAGATTTCCTAAATTAATATTAAAATCTCCACATATAATTTGTTTCTTATTTTTGGCGATTTCAAATTTTTCTATTAGTCTGTAAGTAAATACTTCAACATTATACTCTGGTGGTCTATAAATGCAGCTGAACAATATATTTTTTCCTGATGTGGATATAATTTCCAATGTTATCATCTCAATTTCATCTTCTATTATGGTCATTTCTTTAACAGGCTTACATTTCAAGTTTGTTTTTACAAACAACGCAACTCCTCCTCCTCTCTTTAATTTTCTATTTAGTGAGTAAAGTTCATATCCTTCCATCTGAACCTCAGCTACTATTTCATCCTTGAACCAGGTTTCTGTTACAGCAAAAATACTACATTTCTTTTTAAACTTACTTAGATAGTCCTTGATTTTAGAAAGTTTATTGAACATGCTTTGACTATTTATGTGAATAATAGATAAAGTATTGTCTTTCATTTTCTGATTCACTTCTTCCTCATTGTAATAATCACAGGTATTATTTATGTTAAATATATTTTGCTCAAATTTTATATCGATGTCATAAATTTTGTCTTGTTCCATGTTATTTTCGTTATATTCCAATCTGGTCAGTGTCAAGTGTCAGTGTAATCTGTTTTTACTCATGACATCTTCTAAAAAAGAACCTTGCTCTTACAATCTTTATAGCTGCTCAGCACTTCTGATGTAAATAACTCGGGTCTCCTCTGGTGTACCATTTGTCTTAATATATACCTTACAGTTGGAGGTCCATGTAGCCATAATTTTACACTGTTTTTTAAGAAATCTTGCTTTTTTAGCTAGTTCTGCATTCTCTTTTGTGAGATGTTCATTTATATACACTCTTGTTCCTTTTAGTTTTCTTCCTTGACTGAGTAACTCCTTTTTGTCCTTTCTATTTACAAATCTTATGACTACAGACTTCACAATTGGATTCTGAGACCGATGTAACCGACAGAGCAGCGATATGCCCAGGTGGAAAAGGAGACGTTGGCTGCGACATGGGCCTGAGAAAGGTTCAACAGCTTCATTCTCAGCAGATCATTCGAGCTGGAAACAGACCACAAGCCATTGGTGAGTCTGTTGGGAGGGGAAACTTTAGATGACCTTCCACCTAGGATCCAAAGATTTAGGATGCGGCCCATGAGATACAATTACACAGTCACACATGTTGCTGACAAAAACCTATGGACAGCAGACATCCTGTCACGTGCTCCTGTTAAAGCTAAATGCCTGCATACAAGTGAATGCCTGCTAGAGAACACTAACAGCTATGCAGACTCTATCATCAGCAACTTGCCTGTAAGTGGAGACTATTTGTGCAAACTTTTTGAGCAGCTGAAAGCAGACAGTACATGTTCCGCTCTAATGGAGTACTGCAAGGAAGGCTGGCCTCATAAAAGCAGACTGCAGGGGGTGCTGAAACACTACTGGGCTGAGAGAGCAGTACTGACAGTGCACGATGGACTGCTACTGGGGGGTACCAGATTAGTCATCCCATCAGCCCTATGGAATGATATGATAGAGAAACTGCATGAGGGACATATGGGAGTGACAAAGTGCAGAGAAAGGGCCAAATAGACTGTTTGGTGGCTCAGTAATCAGCTGAATGACATGGTGCTAAAATGCAGATCCTGCATCCAGGAGAGGACCAATGTTAAAGAGCCATTAATGCCAACTCAGATGCCAGACAGGCCATGGCAAAGGCTGGGAGCCCACCTGTTCACACTGGAAGGTAAAGATTATCTACTGGTGGTGGACTATTTCTCACGTTTTATTAAAATTGCACAGCTCTCACCTACACGGTCCACTGATGTAGTGATGCACTTGAACTATGACTATGAGCATGACTTTGACTTTGAGCAGCCCCAGGTTTCCTCAGAACAATGGGGAGGCTGAGCGTGCTGTGCAAACTGTGAAAAGTAATCTGATCTGTACCATGCAATGCTGGCTTATAGAGCAACCCCGCTTCAGAACAGCTACAGTACAACTGAGCTGTTTATGGGGCAACAACTTCGCACAACATTTCCTGCCCTTACAGCCTTGTTGGATCCAGTTCTGCCTGACTACACTGTTCTGGCAGCAAAAGAAAAGGAGATGGGGTGGAACAACATGCTTTGGCAGGCTTTTGACAGGAGACACGGAGTGAGAGACCTGGAGCCACTCATTCCTGGGGAAGATGTGTGGATCACTTTGGTGTCTACACAAAAAGCTCCACGTTCCTATCTTGTTCAAGCGCCTCAGGGTACACTTGAGGAACCAACGACATCTGGTGCCACTGGGTACCAACAGCGATGGAGTGGTAGCGGATGAGCCAGTAGAAGAAGATACCACAGCTTCAGCAGCAACCACATCACCCAGCCGAGAGGGCAGACCAGAGACTATTCGTACTTGGTCTGGAAGAGAAGTCAGACAACCAGACAGACTTGACCTCTAAAATGGGATTTACATGTGTTTGTTATACTGAAAAAAACAATACAAAGAAATGTGTTGTAAAACAGTGTGTTATGAGTAGTTTAACATTAAGGAGCAGCTTGAGATTACAATATATGACCTAAATGGTAGTTTTCTAGTCTGATTATTTTTACCTTGTGTTCTGTAGAAGAGGGTCATAACAGGGACAGGTTTTCCTGCAAAAGGGCAGAATAACCCCTTAAGACCTGCAGAGACCAAGGCAGTCTACCCTTTGTTCTCAAAGAAAGGGAGATGTGATATTACGTATATTAAGGGTTAAATTTGCCACAGCACATTTAACTGAAGGCCACTTCCACTAGTGGGCCAGGTTGAGATATAGCCGGGTAGACTGGGTAGCATGCTCTTGTGTTCGTGTGTGTGTTGAGCTTGTAATAAATGGACAAGCCCACTTGTCGGTGTGTCCCCGAGTCTGAGTGTAATAATAATTTAACAAATAGTGGGGCTCAAGGGGCCCACCTGGGGCTCAGTGGGGTATATAAGATGCTCCAGACAGTTTTAGATTTTAACTCTCAATCATATGAACTTTGTTTAATAATATAAAAAAAAACTGGAGTCAGGAGTCAACACCATTTTTTCCTTAGTGAATCTTAATGTTTAGGAGGAGTACTGCAGTAACTGCAGAGTACAATTACGAACAACAACTACACTCACTCTGTAACTGACCAGTTCCTTACAACCGTCTTCTAAAAATTCAGTGGCTATTATTGCAAACCCTACAGAGTTAAAGGAAGCAATACATGTTATAGAATATGAAGAAGTCAGAAGCCCTAACCTGAGAGAGAGAAGGCTGAGAGTTAACAGAGGTTCAGTCCCAGGATAAGGGTCCCACATTGGGTCTGGGAATGTCAATTGGTGGCTACTACAAGTACACCCTTAGACCCGGCTTTCATTTGTGTCACCAGAATGCTGGCAGGCCTATTTAAGATTTAAAAAAGGATTTATCACTGAATACCTTCTTTTGTGATACCCTAACAATGTATATTTTTTATAATACACAAATCTCTGAAATGATAGATTTAATTCACATGGAGTATTAAAACAAAATGGCAATGGTTTTGACTTAGATGATAATATCAATGAAATTACAATGTAGATATCATCCAAATCTGCTTGTAAAGTACATTTCCTTTGGCTCACATGTATTCACATTGTAACAGTGACCTTGCAATAGCCTGAATTGAAAATAGGGGCTCTTAACAAAGGCTTAATCAATAGTTTGATGCATTTAAACCCTTGACTCAGTGATCAATGGATTGTTGAGGATTATTTATGCATTAGTTCTTAAGAATGGCTGACACACTCCCTGAATCAGTACCTCCCCACCTCGTCATTGCTTAGCTCCAAGAAAAGACAAAGGAAATTGGCAGAAACACAGACCCCAGAGGACTGTACTGTATGTTTAAAGCACTTGCAAGAGGAACGCTAAATCAGCTGTAGCAGAACAAGCATTAATAACCTGGCCTACACTTAAAGGCACATGTAGGTGCACAGAACTCGACACCAGAACAATGTATCACATTATGTAACAAAAATGCTTCACAACACTATTATTGTACTGAATGCATTAACAAAAACACAGGCAGACTCAATTTAACAATCCTCTAAGGCATCAAGTTGCAAGCACCCCTGTTTGAAATGTTCATCATCCTGTCATATAGCTTCAGATGTGTAAACACTCACCATATTTAATACTAGTCTGTGGCTTAGAGCCTGTCACAAGAATTCTTTGAGCTGTTCGCAGATTCGGAGCCCTATGCTCACAGCTGGATTAAACAGAGGTGTTATGCAATGTGCATAAGGACAAAAATACTGAAAGTCACCCTTGGTTCTCCTGTTCATGCGCAAGCTCTCTTAATCGGAAATGATACTTTGATCTGCCTTCCTACCTACTTTCCTTTTGAATTGTGCTTTAGTGAAGTTATTGTCATAGTTACTTATCTAAAGTGGACAGGTATATCACAGTACGTTTGTAGAAAAGTAAAGAAATCCTCAACAGACCATCCATTTAACCTGCTTTTAGCTATTCAAAATGATGTAAACTGAAAATGTCTATATTCATGTGATAAAACTGTGTTGTGACACAGATAGGTATGTTATGGCTATGAATAATTATGAACAATTGCTTAGGGCGGGCCGGGCGGAGTGTGGCTCGGATGGTCGCTGAGGCAAAAACTCGGGCGTGGGAGGAGTTTGGAGAGGCCATGGAGAACGACTTCCATGTGGCTTAGAAGCGATTCTGGTCCACCATCCGGCGTTTCAGGGGGAGGAAGTGGTCTGCCACCAACACTGTTTACAGTGGGGATGGTGTGCTGCTGACCTTGACGCAGGACGTTTTGGGTCGGTGGATGGAATACTTCGAAGCCCTCCTCAGTCACCACCTGCACGCCTTCCAATCTGGAAGCAGAGTCTGGGGACTCTGGGTCGGGCTCTCCAATCTCTGATGCTGTGGTCACCGAGGTTGTTAAAAAACTCCTTGGTGGCAAGGCCCCGGGGGTGGATGAGATTTGACCGGAGTTCCTCAAGGCTCTGGAAGTTGTGGGCCTGTGTTGGTTAATGCGGCTCTGCAATATTGCGTGGACATCGGGGGCAGTTCCCTTGGATTGGCAGACCGGGGTGGTGGTCCCCCTGTTTAAAAAGGGGGACTACAGAGTGTGTTCCAATTACAGGGGGATCACACTTCTGAGCCTCCCTGGTGACGACTATTCGGGGGTTTCAGAGAGGAGGGTCCAACGGATAGTCGAACCTCGGATCCAGGAGGAACAATGTGGTTTTCGTCCTGGCCGTGGAACACTGACCAGCTCTACACCCTCAGCAGGGTCATGGAGGATGCGTGGGAGTTCACCCAACCGGTCTACATGTGTTTTGTGGACTTGGAGAAGGCGTTTGGCCGTGTCCCTCGGGGAGCCCTGTGGGGGGTACTCCAGGAGTATGGGGTATCGGGCCCCTTGATACGGGCTGTTAGGTCCCTGTACGACCGGTGCCAGAGTTTGGTTCGCATTGGCGGCAGTAACTCGGGCTTGTTTCCGGTGAGAGTTGGACTCCGCCAAGGTTGCCCTTTGTCACCGATCCTGTTCATAACTTTTATGGACAGGATTTCTAGGCGCAGCCAAGATGTTGAGGGGATATGTGTCGGTGGCTTCAGGATCGGGTCTCTGCTTTTTACAGATGATGTGGTCCTGTTGGCTTCATCGGAGCATGAACTACAGCTCTCGCTGAAACGGTTCGCAGCCGAGTGTGAAGCGGCTGGGATGAGAATCAGCACGTCCAATTCCAAGACCATGGTCTTTAGCCGGAAAAGGGTGGGGTGCCTTCTCCGGCTCAGGGATGAGGTCCTTCCCCAAGTGGGGGAGTTTAGGTATCTGGGGGTCTTGTTCACGAATGAGGGAAAAATGGAGTGGGACATCAATAGACGGATTGGTGGGGCATCTGCAGTTATGCGGGCGCTGTTCCGGTCTGTCGTGGTGAAGAGAGAGCTGAGCCGAAAGGCTCTTTACCAGTCGATCTACGTTCCTACCCTTTTCTATCGTCATGAACTCTGTGTGGTGACCGAAAGAACAAGATCACGAATACAAGCGGCTTAAATTAGTTTCCTCCGTAGAGTGTCTGGGCTCTCGCTTAGAGATTGGGTGAGAAGCACAGTCATCCCGAGGGGGCTCGAAGTAGAGCTGATGCTCCTCCACATCGAGAGGAGTCAGTTAAAGTGGCTCGGGCATCTGGTTAGGATGCCTCTTGGACGCCTCCCTGGTGAGGTGTTCCGGGAGGAGAATCATGGGAAGACACAGGACACGCTGGAGGGACTAGGTTTCTCGGCTGGCCTGGGAACGTCTTGGGATTCCTCCCGAGGAGCTGGCCCAAGTGGCTGGGGAGAGGGAAGTCTGGGTTTCTTTGCTTAAGCTTGCTGCCCCGCGACCCGACTCCGGATAACCGGAAGAAGGTGGATGGATGGATGGATGCTTAGGGCAGTTATTAATGATATTAATAATTTTATGTGAAAATTATAAAATTTGGGGCTATCTAAAATACAAGAGTTTATTGGAAAAGAATACAACTTTCAGTTGAAATTGAGAGGACGATATAATCCAAAACAACCATGTGTTCATACCACTCTTAAAAGCATGTGCATATCAGTTTGTGTAGTGAATTTGCTTAATTTCTTCATCTAAGCCATTCCGCAAAGTAAAAATATTGCACAATTCAAGAAAAAATATAAGGAGTACATAAATAACATGTATAGAAATGAATGAGAAGTATTTCAACTGTTATATGCTGTTTGCCTGTCAGCAAGTTGTAATGAGTTGATGTCATAGTAAACCTGCATCTGTAGGTATGCATACGCATATATACACAAATATAAATTTGGTGTGTATCCATTTGTATATGCATTTATGTGTATTAAATTCATATATGTATTTATAATTAATTACTATTACAGTTAAAAATTAGAGTTTGTAAAATTAGGGACAGGACCGGATAGGCTATTGCTTCTTCCTGCTCCCTTTTCGAACCCTTTTGTTCGACTTGAGCTAGTAACACACAACTAAACTACTAGATAAAATAAGAATGAATAACAAAACTAACTACCAAAAGTAAAACAGTAAAATTGACAAATATGCAAAGCAGTAGAAACCATAACCAATAAATTGATCATGATGTCACAGTTCAGTATGAATATGTATTCTTCAATACCAAGGCTTGTATTGGAGAGTTTTGGGAGTGAAGCCAAGTTAGTTTTAATCTAATTGTAATTATTTTAAGACGAATTAGCACCTTATAGTTTGTGTTCAAACAACCAATTCCCAATGCAAAGCAAACAACCAAAATCATTCTTTGGAAGAAGTAATGTTTCATTAAATCATTTGCTGAATTAGATATCAATAACCTTTGGAGAAATGATTGTATTTTATGGATCAGTCACCACATCTGATTTAGTATTTTGACATACTAAGAAGGCGGTTTCAAAAACAACTTATACGATTAGTTTTCTGTGTTTTCTTTAAACCATCTATTTTAAAGCTGATTGGTGTCTTGAATACCATAGGTAGCAATCTTTATTGTTTATGAGCGCCTGTGGTTTGCAAAAGCAGCCGCACTAATCAGAGACAAACGTCTAGAGCTTATAGCCCCTATGTCTAGCTTAGCACCAAAGAACAAACGAAAACCACGGTCGGACGGAGGAACTCATGTTGCATGATTTAAAACGACTCTTTCTGTCAGTCAGAAACCTTCTACAAGCACTGTTCATACCCAAACAATTGAATAATGAATTCTTACAAATGCGGCAAAAACACAGTGAAATAGACCAAAACAAACCTTAATTTGTTTATTTTAAGCTAATGTATCTGATTGGAGCGTTTTTGAAGCAGCAGCCTCAGACCTGGACGAACTGAACGACACTGTGACATCTTACATCAGCTTTTGTGAGGACATGTGTGTGCAGACCAAAACCTTCTGCACGTTCAACAACAACAAACCATGGTTCACTGCAGAACTGAGACGGCTACGCCAGGACAAGGAGGAGGCCTACAGGAGTGGAGATCGGGTCCTGTACAAGCAGGCCAGGAACAAGCTGACAAAGGAGATCAAGGCAGCAAAAAGGAACTACAGTGCAAAGCTGAAGGAGCGTTTTTCTGCCAACGATTCTTCTGCAGTTTGGAAGGGCCTGCAGACCATTACCAACTACAGGAGACCATCCCCCGCCTGGCTGAGGACCTCAATTACTTTTTCTCCAAGTTTGAAACGACTTTCACACCTTCCACCTCCCCCACCATCTCCATTACAAAAGGCCTAGCATCACCCCAAACCACCCCCGTACCTGACCCCCTGCCTGCGCTGAAGATCTGTGAACAGGATGTACGTCAACTATTTCAGAGACAGAGGATTAAGAAGGCATCAGGTCCTGATGGAGTGTCTCCGTTCTGTCTGAAAGTCTGTGCTGGACAGCTGGCTCCCATCTTCACTCAGATCTTCAACAACTCCCTGGAGCTGTGTGTGGTCCCCTCCTGCCTCAAACGCTCCACCATCATTCCGGTTCCCAAGAAGTCCCCCGTCACAGGATTAAATGACTACAGACCAGTCGCCCTGACATCTGTTGTCATGAAATCCTTTGAGCGACTGGTGCTGACCCACCTGAAGGACATCACGGATCACCTGCTAGACCCCCTGCAGTTCGCCTATAGAGCAAACAGGTCAGTGGATGACGCAGTCAACATGGCTCTCCACTACATCCTGCACCACCTAGACTCTGCAGGTACCTACGCTCGGGTCCTGTTTGTGGACTTCAGCTCTGCATTCAACACCATCGTCCCAGAGCTCCTCCATCAAAAAATGTCCCAGCGCACCATGCCTCCCTCCACCTGTCAGTGGATTACCAGTTTCCTGACTGACAGGAGGCAGCAGGTGAAACTGGGTAACTTCACATCCAGCTCCCGGTCCCTCAGCATCGGCGCCCCCCGGGGATGTGTTCTCTCCCCACTGCTCTTCTCCCTTTACACCACTGACTGCACATCAAGGGACCCTTCTGTGAAACTCCTGAAGTTTGCAGATGACACCACCATCATTGGACTCATCCGTGACGGTGACGAGTCTGCATACAGAGGGGAAGTGGAACAGCTGGTCCTCTGGTGCAGTCAGAACCACCTGGAGCTAAACCCGCTCAAAACTGTGGAGATGACAGTGAACTTCAGGAAGAGACCCCCATCAACATCTCCTCTCATAATCATCAACAGGCCAGTCCCCACAGTGGAGTCTTTCAGGTTCCTAGGATCCACCATCACACGGGACCTGAAGTGGACCTCCCACATTAACTGTATAAGAAAGAAGGCCCAGCAAAGGCTGTACTTTCTGCGTCAGCTCAGAAAGTTCAACCTGCCTCAGGAACTGCTGAACATCTTCTACACAGCAATAGTCCAGTCTTTCCTGACCTCATCCATCTCTGTCTGGTTCGGATCCGCCACCAGAAAAGACAAGGACAGACTGCAGAGAACAGTCAGGTCCTCAGAGAGGATCATAGGTACTGATCTTCCCTCCATTCAGGACCTGTACCAGTCCAGGGTCAAGAAGCGGGCCAGAAAAATCACCACAGACCCCTCACACCCTGGCCACAATCTGTTTAGGCTCCTCCCGTCAGGCCGGCGTTACAGAACGTTGTACGCCAAAACCACCCGACACAAGAACAGTTTTTTCCCCCAGGCTGTCGCTCTGATGAACTCTGTGTAGTCACAGAGTGTGAGTCCATTCACATAACAATAAACTATAACTCTGCACTGCTGTACATACTCACTGTAAAATAACCCCGGTTTGGTGTATATATTATCCTTTATTATTTATTTGTATTTATTTATTTATTTCACTTATTTAAGTTCTGTACTGGAGAGAAAAGTAGCCGGAGTCAAATTCCTTGTATGTGTCATACTTGGCCATTAAAGCTGATTCGGATTCTGATTCTATAGAGGACGTCTCACCGGTAAAGATTCTCTTTTATTCTGACCTGCTGGACTGGGGAGAACTCTCATTTCAAAGCTTTGATGTGCCCATTGCTGTCTGTGTATCCGGCTTGGGTTATTTCTTCAGGCCTACAGTAGGGACACATTGTCCTAAAAATCCTGTGCAGGTTCTAGCTCTTCCTTTTCTTGCTCAACTATGGACAAATTTTGCTCCCATCTTTGGACTGGACCTCCCTCAAAGCAAAGTAGGACTGAACCGGTTCATCCAACGTAATCTTGTGTCTGGGCAGATAAAAAGGGAAAATAGAGTTCTTAACGAGTTAGATCTCGTTCATTGTTTGTTTAAAGTGTTTTTAGGCGCTGAACCTGTTGGCTCATTTAGTGTTGCCGTAGGCATAAGCTTGAGCTGTATTATTTGCTGTTTTAAAACTGGTTGTTATCCTGAGCGGATCCCACTCTTTCTTCCTCTCTCTTTTCCTCATTCTACTCTCTCTCTGATCACCTGGTCGGCAGAATCGGGCCTGGTCCGACCTGCGTTAGCTGGTCTGTTAGCTGAAAGGTTAACTCCATTGTTCTTTGTCCACGATGTTTGGGCCCTTTTTAGTCACACTCTAAGTACCTTAATACTGTATCAAAGGCTCGTTTGCCGTAACTCAGCCTTATTGTAGAATTGCAGCCCCTACTAGGCGGCCCTTCTGTTAGCATTAGCAGAGAATGACCAAGTGTTGGTGGGTGGGGCCCAAGCCATGCGTCTCTATTGTCAAATTAGTCTCTAACATCCGCATGTGTCCGCAACTGATGAAACATTGACAAACATGCATTTGCACAGCACAAATTTCTCAAATTCCAATATTATGTATGAAATGTAATTAGGTTTAGGCCGAATTATATTGTGTGTTGAACAATTATCAATTTACAAATTACAGGCCTAATAAAATATTTGATCATCCATCCACACATCCATCTGTCCTCATTATGTCTCTAGCTTCACCACGACAGTAATGGCTCAGTTATCGGCTACTGTAATGGCATTTCAATTTGATCCGGAATCTGATCCGGACAGTGAGGCACCTGAGGAGGAACCAGAAAGGTAGAGGACGTCTTACACAGGTGATCCAGACAGACGTGCTGTGCACGGAGGGGAGGGGCTTTGTGTGTGTGTGTATGTTTGTGCGGGAGAGATGTGAGTGACAGAGAGAGCAGGGAAAGGAAATGCAGCTGAACGAATACGCTGCCTGTTTTAAATAGCGTAAAAAAGAAAAACGAAATGCAATATATGACAGTCGATGTAAATTTCTTTTTTTGGTCGGTGTTGAATCTGTGGCGGTCTGAGTTTAATCTGTGGCGCACCACTGTCAGTTTGTTGTTTGCCCTTTACCGTAGCTCTCGTTTAGGTTTAAATACGCGCCACGGAGGGAGGGACTTGGAGAGGGTAGTTCGGAGAAGGGGGCAATTGGCTGGAACTCAATGACGTCATATTCCGAACTGCGTGGTCATATGCAGAACACCAAAACACCCCGTTTCTGAGTGCTAATTTCACTATGTAGGCAGACATAGGAAACACTTATCAGTAATTTTAACCCCTTAGGGGACATTTGCAGGCTGAGGAAACTAAAAAATATGACAAAAAAACTCAAAAAATGCAAAATTCATTGCCAGGGGCACTTTAAAGCTGTGGCCTTCCATTTGGACAGTTCACACCATGAGCTCTGCCCCATTTTAGCCAAAGCTAGTTGTATGGCCCTTTGTCTCCTAACACTCCATGTGCTGTCCTCCATCTTGGCCCAGAGCTAAGTTTCATAACCCTTTGTCCCACAGGATCTCTTACTTGAGCCCCCTGGAGTGAGGGCCACCTCCCTTTCTGAGCAAAACTTCAGGTGTCTATTTGTCCCTGATCCACTTCGTGTTAATTGTGTTTAATTTTCACATAATATTGTTTTCTAAGATCTGTTGTAGTTAGGTGCTTGCTTTAGAATAGATGGGAATTATTGATGAAATGTTTTGGCTGTAAGGTTGATCTATTTTCTTAATAAATTCCCCTTAGCTTAAAGAGAAGTGTTCTGTGATTAAATTGTGTATGCATACAATTAATGTCCACAGCGTGTGAACTTATTCCTTCAAGAAAAGACTGGATGTCTGGTCTTCTAATACAGAAGTGGTGCACCTAACATTAATAGATTAAACTTGAACTTCATCAATAATTATATTAATATTAAATTATTGATCATAATTATTGATGGTTATGTAAACATGACAAAATTCACTCTCTCTGTGTCACAACAAACTTCAGGCTAACTTTACCAGACTTCAAGGTATGCATGTGTCTCCACTACACCAGGCCGGGCCCACAGGGCCGTTTTCAGGGACATCTCAGAAACCAACGGAGCACCAGTCGGGGTGGTATGTACTCGGAAATGGCCCGGTAGAGTCTCTAAGCGGGAGTTGTGGTTAACTCATGCTGACTGGTTGTAAGTCAGAGGGAAATGAGCAGATGTCGCCAAACAAATTTCTGGTAAAGTTTCTGGAAAAGCTTCTGGTACAGCCGTTTAAAACAACAGCAAACAGAAACATGTCAACTATTCAGGGTTTTTCACATTGTCAATCTCTTGTTATTTCTGCTGCTGTGGGGACCTTTTGGCACAACCAGTGATGTCACTCACTGCGGAAACTGTTAGAATATGTCTGACGTCTTAGCAAATCTCTTAAAAGGCCGATTTTGTACGGAGACACAACGGCTGAGAGGGTGTCCTGGATGAAGATGATGGAAGTTGGTGATAAGTGATTTATTAATGATATTTCTTCCGGGTTCCCAGGAATGCTCCTCGGGGGCGTATCCTTCCCAGTCCACCAAGTACTGAAAAACCTCGCCCCTGCGTACGGGAGTCGAGGATGAGAGGCAGAGTGTAAGTTGGGCCTCCATCAATGAAGCGCGGAGGGGGAGGTTAAACAACCGGAGGAGCCAGAGGTGAGGAGACATGCCGCTTCAGTAGAGACTCTAGTCGAAAGCCAGACCATGTCCCAGGGCTTGTACTTAGGGTTGGGCTGGCGTCGTGATTTCTGCTGCTTCTGGTAATTATCGTTCTTCTGTGTGATGGAGGCTTTAGCCCAAATCCAGGCTCCTCTAGTGTGGTGGATGAGCTGGTGAGCTGCAAGAATCTCCAACTCGATCTCCTGGTGTGTGATGGGGGGCTGGTATCTATAACAAGTCTCAAAATCGGAAAGTCCGGTGGCTGAGGAGACTAGAAGGTTAGTAGCAAGTTCCTCCCAAAGTAGGTGCCGGTGCCAGGACCCGGTGAGCGAGGAGAAGAAGGTTCTAAGGTACTTGCCCCCCTGCTGATTTGCACGCTCCATCTGACCATTAGACTCAAGATGGAAAGCAGATGACAGACTGCGGGAGGTGCCGATGAGGAGACAGAAAGCCTTCCAAAACCTGGCTGTGAACTGTGGTGAACTTTCTGGAAAAGAAGCAGCAGGGATGTATCTTCTGCTCCGGACCTTTTCGGTAGAGGACTGCTCCAGCACCCACCTCGGATGCTACAACTTCGATGATTAACCTTTTGGTAGGGTATGGGTATCGTAAGATCGGAGCGGATATGAACCTCTGGAGGAAGTTTTGGAAGACCTTGACGGCTTCTGGAGGGAGCGAGAATGGGCAGGGGCTTTCAGCAGGTCGGGTGAGGTTGTTGAGTGGTGCCACAATCCTACTGAAGCAGCTTTCAGTTTCTATGCTCCTCTAATCTGGAACACACTTCCAGACAACTGTAAAGCTGCTGAAACACTGAGTTCTTTTAAATCACAACTTAACTTATCTGTTTAGAGCTGCCTATGAATAATGTTTTCATGTATCATAAGTTTTGTGTGTGCTTCTTGCTTTATTGCTGTTTTACTTTATATGGTTTGTCTGTGTTTTACTGCTATTTTTATTTTACCCCTTAATCATGTAAAGCACCTTGAATTACCTTGTTGTTGAAAGTGGGCTATACAAGTAAGATTACCTTGCCTTGCTGAAATCCCAGATGAAGCGCCTGTAGAAGTTGGCAAAACCAAGGAATGACTGGAGCTGTTTTAGGGTGGAGGGTAAGGGCCAGTGAGCGATGGCGGAAACCTTCTGTGGGATTGCTGAAGGATTGCTGTGGTTGGAAAGTCTGCATCAACAGGGCCCAACCTCACGCCAATGACTGACGCAATCTGCTGGTATTCCTTAAATAGGAAACTTTTTAACTGATTGGAATGTTTGTATAAATGTATTGAAATTACTTATTGTTAAGTGCCTTGAGATGACATCTGTTGTGAATTGGCGCTATATAAATAAACTGAATTGAATTGAATCCACGGGGATGCCTTGGCTGGATATGACGTAGCCGAGGAAGGTGGTGGAGAGTTGATGGAACACACACTTCTCCAGCTTGCAGAACAGGCCGTGTTGTAGTAGCCTCTGGAGGACAGCTTGTACATGTCGGACGTGGTCAGTCTCTGAACCAGAGTAAATCAGAATGTCATCCAGGAAGACAAACATCTAACATCCAAGCATGTGACGAAGTACGTCATTAAGGAATCGGTGGAAAACCGCTGGTGCATTGCAGAGACTGAAAGGCATCACCAGGTATTCCCAGTGGCCATTGGGGGTACTGAATGCTGTCTTCCACTCGTCCCCCTCCCTGATACGGACGAGATTTTAAGCGTTCCTCAGATCCAGGCGTGTAAAGATGGTGGCTTGAGAGAAGTCCAAAACGGTATTGATGAGAGGTAGTGGGTGACGGTCTTTGATAGTGATCTGGTTGAGGCTCCGGTAATCAATACAGGGTCTTAGAGTACCGTCCTTCTGTTTTACAAAAAAGAATCCAGCGGCGGTTTGGGAAGAAGAAGGTCAGATGAAAGATTACATCAGCGCCTCTTTTACATAGGTCTCCATCTGTCTGTTCTCTGTTCATTATCGTGGATAGAGTCAGCCGCGGGGCGGGATGGAACCAGGCAGGAGGTTAATAGCCATGTCATAGCTGTGGTGAGGTGGGAGAGAAGCGGCTCGTTGCTTGGAGAACACCTCCGCCAGATCCCAGTATGTTGATGGGATGGAATCGACAGGTGGCTGTGGTGGGTGAAGACCCCCTGAGGCGTGTTCTACTTTGGGAAGCAGACACTGAGTGATGCAATTAGTTCCCCACTGCAGGATCCGACGACAGGTCCAAGAAATGTGGGGTTCATGCTGCTGAAACCAGGAGAGTGCTAAAATGAGTGGAGTTCTATGAGAGACCAACACTAGGAAGTAAATGGTTTCATGATGATCTCCGATCCTCATCTGGATGTTAGCGGTACAGTGACAAATGGGTGAAGGTAGTAGTGGGCGGCGATCAAAAGAGGAAACTGGGACTGGATGTATCAGTTCTTTTAAGGGAATGAGGATCTCGGAGACCAGGTCGGTAGAGATGAAGCTGTCTGCTGCCCAAGTATCCAGTAGGGCCAAACAGGAATAGGTAGGTTTGTCAGAATGGCTGAGAAGAACTGATACAGTAAATGGCATGTAATGGCTGGGACCAGGTGATGCTCCCCCCAAAAGTATGCTGTGCTTCCACAAAGCAATCACAGAGTCCATCCTCACCTCCTCCATCAGCGTGTGGTATGCTGGAGCTACTATTAGGGACAAAAAGAGATTGCAGTGTGTTGTGCGCTCTGCGAAGGAGGAGATTGGCTGCAGACTTCCATCTCTACAGGACCTGTACACCTCCAGGATACTAGGGCGTGCAGGTCGGATCACAGCTGACCCTTCTCATCCTTGACACAGTCTTTTTGACCTGCTTCCCTCAGGCAGGAGGTTCCAGTCCATTCAGACCAGAACCTCTTAGCATAGGAACAGTTTCTTCCACTCTGCCGTTGGGCTCATTAACAATAACCCTAAGACTCTTCCCACCACCTGCTTTGTTTCAGTCACATGACCCTGTGTTGTGCTTTTGCACCCGTGTGATTTTGCACTGGTCATAACCTGCACTCATGTATATATTAATTTGTTTTTCCCATTTTATTTTTTATTTTTATTTATTGCATGCTTAGAAGTGTTTTATTTTATGTTTACACAAGGTACCGCAGGAATTTCCTAATGTGAACCCTTTCACACATATGGCAATAAAACCTTTCTGATTCTGATTCACTCTACTTCTGAAATTTCCCTGGAAAATTAGCTCAACATAGTATTGACAGACCTATCTTACCCAGAACGACACTGAAACATTAAGACTGCTTATCTTGTATCAGTTTCTTACTATTTAATATGACAGCAAGTTCCATCTTTAGCTGCTAATTGAGATGAAATTAGAAGGACATTCCACATTGAAAAGTCTGTACTGCATCTCATATAATAGTCCAGAAGAAAGGAGAGGCATACTGCTAGTTTGTCATACTGACTACAGCTACTAGTAGTAAAATACTAATACAAATGAGGTGGTATGTCTGAATAAAATAAAAGCCGTATATTTGGCAAGCGTGGTTGCATAAATTAGGATTGACAGGACTGGAGAGAACTTTTAAGAAAGTAATACCCAAAGTAGCAGCTCTATGGTTGGTGCTTCCCAATCGCAGGCCCCTGTGGAGAGCGAGACGCAAATATAATTCATAATTTCTCAAGCAGAGGCACAGAGCCAACAAGTGACAGCCTCTGTGTGGGAGGAGAGAGCAGAGAAAATAATGACTAATGACTTTCCATGATGTCCCAAAATGGGTGAGCCTGTTTTTTAGAGACAAGAGAGAATGAAGCAAGAAGACCAACAGGCACATGCAGAGACAGAAAAGGTGACAATATGTTTTTCAGAGAAATGTCACATTTACCGGAATGCAAACTGCCGTTTGACATGTGGCATGACATGTGGTTCATTGGAGAGACGGAGAAAGTGTCCTTTCCACAATGTCACCTGACAGCCCTAGTTGTTTACAGGTGGAACACTGTTGACAGAGCGCATTAGAGAAAACTACTTGATCTGTTCTTCCCGATTCCATTCTTGCTCTTCACAGTTTCCTTAGTCTCTGATAGATGCATCCAGAAAGGCTGACTCAGGCAGAAAAAGATGGCCAAGATGGCTGGACTGACAACTAATTTTAGGCTGCTCTGATTTCCGATAAAGAGAAGTTTGTCGCAGCTGAAGTTCTTCCTGAGGTTAGCTTGATACTGTGGGTGTAGATGATGAACGCTCCATTAAAAAGCTGCATAATAATTATTTCTACTGAGAAGTTTGAGTACAGCATAAAAGTTGTCTTTTTGTCTACATGCTTCCTCTGGTTCCCTTGGTTTAACAATCCAATGAAGGTAATGGGGAGTGGGAAGGTATCCCATAGCTCAATGCTAGACTTTGCAGCAAACGATAATTTCTGCTCGGTCCACTAGCAAACCAAACATACGATTTAGCGTCTCTCACGGGAAATGAAAAGGAAGTCCAGGATTAGTTTACCTATAAGGGCCTGACCACACTTTAACGCTAAGGGTTACATTAATATATATCACTACCCATAGTTTGATTATTTTTACTGGCCTCATAGTTTGCACAGAATAAATCCAGAAAGAGTGAGCTTGTTGGTGGATCGGAGCAGCAGGCTCATCCAGGGCTACACGCTGAAGTGACAAGAAAAGCAGAACATATAGTGGAACAAAAAAGTTCCATAATTTTTGAATCTATTTACATTTTGTGACATTTAAAACATAAACTTAAATATATTTTAATGGTATTTCATGTGATAGACTAACACAAAGGGGTGCTTAGTTGTAAAAGTACAGGGAAATAATGCATGGAACAGTGTACAAAAAAAATCTGAAAAGTGTGGCACACATATTCAGTTAACTTGAGGCAATATTTTGCCAAATCAAATTTCTCTGGAATTCCAACAATATGTCTTATGGAATATGTATCCAACAACGCTACTCATCTAAAGACGTGCATGCTTCCAGTTCTTTGCAAAACAGTTTAAGGCAGCGTCAGATTGAATGGAGATCTTCTGTGAAGTTTAGGTTCAGACTTTAACCTGGCCATTCTAACACATGACCCTGCTCCTTGAGGCACAATGTCCTGCATGTTTAAGATATTCACTGCTTCAGCACCTCTGATTTCAATTGGTGGCTCATTGACAGGCCTTTCCTGAACTGCAATCATCTAAACCAAAAATGTTAAAGCAGGGAATTGTCTAAAATATGCAGCGCAGTGTGCCTTGTGCACCAGGGTTGGGAAGCACAGCTCCAAACCCTCCATTGTGGATCTGACTGTGTTTAATGTTGTCCTGCTGGACAGTGAACTCATCTACTCTAACCTTTCTGAGCCAGCTTCTTTTAGCAATTTCATACAGATGTGCAATATATAAAATTGCTATCATCGTCACAATATCTGCGATTATCATAGTGTCATTTTCATGCTCTGCATACTGATAATATACAGTATTTGACCAGGTGGATGAACTCATTGACCTTCATGTGCACACTGTTGCTTTATTTTAGTGATTGAGAATATTAAAGCAACACTAAAGAGTTTTTTTTACTTTAAAATATTGTTTCCGAACTCGTGTCAGTGGTTGATCAACTCATAACACGGTGAAACTGCACTTCTGCATTGGCTTTGCAGCCCTCTATCGGCCATAACAGCACTATGTAAGTTTGGGTCGTCGGGTAGTGGTTTTATATTTCAAATGCAACTTGCTTTACGGCAGGCTTTACAAAAGCTGGTAGGTGCAGCGTTCTGCAAGGCTCTCTGGGTGGAGCATACTCGGCAGGTACATATAAATTGAAGATACCTAGCAGCAGGTAGCTTGAACAATTGTCATTATGACGGAGCCGAATTTGTATTCATCTGTACACCGGTGTTCCGACTATCTGTGCTACCCGGATGCACATTTCAGTGTTACGTCACAATTTGCTTACTCAGCAAATCTGTCATCAAGAATTCCTACCTGGAAGATCCATTTTGTCTGTTTTATTTCTTTGAAGTTTACGGTGAGTTTTATTCAAATTATTGTATTACTGGCTAATTTTTATTCAAAATATTTTAAGGTTTTCCTTAAGCTACTTCTTTCAAGTTTACATGACAGCCCTTGTAGCCTATGTTAGTTTCACTTCTGTGATATCGTTACACTGCATGTAAACAAGTCCCATTAATTAGAGTCGTAGAGTAATTGCGGTGTATTTTGCGGGCTATTTGTGCTTATAATCATAGGCTACAACATTTTAATATTTTGGAGTAATAATACTGCTATCTGCTCTACATCTTACTGGCTTGGTATATATTCATTAGCTGCTTTACAAACTAATAACAGATTTCCAGAGTGTGCTATTCATCTATAGGCCTATTTAACAGGTAGGATATTCTGATCATGGTTTTTAGTGCATCTTTATGTGCTAGTTTTAGCTTTATATTAAACGGGTAGCATGTTCTGTGGATTGAAAGAAAAGTTTTCGTTATTCATAATTTTTTGCTATGTCAGACATTACTGCTAAACTGCCACTTCAATCCCGTCACTTGAAAAATATTTTCCGTTGATTATGTTTAACATCAAAGCTAACAGTTGTTGTTTTCGGCATGTAAACATACTTTTTAAGGGGCAGCACCGACAGATGCGCGCTACGGTGAGACATTCTGAGGAGGAAGCACAGATCGTCAGAACAGAACCGTATCACGTCTAATCTCTTTATTATATGGCTGACAGCTCTACGCCGCTGTACATAGGACATGCTGAAATATAGAAAATGTACCTGGGATGAAGACATTTGACACAAAGGCTGCCCAAGACCTGAAAATCTGTAAAGTTAGAGGGTATCACTTGTAAATGTGAATCCTCTGGTGCAACCATAACAGATTTTACGACAGTAGTAGAAAACAATACATTTTTCCCAACTGTAGGGGGACCCAGAGAGCAAAATGTACTTAGTGTTGCTTTAAAGCTCATGGGGAGTTTGGGGCACCTCAGCAGAGATTCTCTTAGAATGGGCAGTGATCAGAAAAAACAAACATAGTTGAGGATGTTGAGAAAAAGACTAAAGAACTATGGTTGGCTTGGAGGGGTTGCTGGGATAAAGTGTCTAAAATTTATAAAGAATTTGGCAGCAAGATTTAGGTTTGCAAGGCTGTATCTAAATGAAGTTCAACATTTTTAGAACAATCTCCGTGGGAACAATATTGGGCCCTAATGCAGAGTTCCATGTTTGACAGAAAACAAATGAAGCATATCAGAAATAAGCCCTTTTTGCAAGCCACAGGACATGGGTATCTTTCAGTTACGAAATCAACAGTGAACTCCCCTGTACACCAAAGTATTCAAGAGACAAATGAGAGGATATCTTTCTGATGCTAAACTGTGGGAGAAAACAGGTCTTGCAAAAAGACAATGTTCCCAAACACTGCAGTAAATCTACAGAACACCTCCAACTCAAAAAAATATATGTTTTGTGAAGAAAAACACAGAGAAGACGAAGGAGGGGACATGAAATATGATCCATTACTTCCGAAATCTATCAACCTTACAAAAATGATGAGCAATGGGAAACGGGAACCAGGGTTAACATAGCCATGGAATCCATCGTGGAAAATGAGAAAACAGAGAGCTTCAGTACTGATGAGGAGTGGGATGGAAAAAAGGGGAGTACAATCAAAAGGATGCATGATCTGCATTTGGAACTTAAAGCTTTGAATCCCACTATCAAGGCCCCTCCCAAAACATCCCTCCCGCTCCCTCTAGCCCCACATCACCTGTGTTGTCACAGCGCATCAAAGAGGAAAGCAGCAAGCACTACAGAGCGACTTCTCCATGACTGACGCTCTTTTCCAATATGACCACCGTAATCAGGAGCGGCCTGTGTGCACAGCCCCATCTTCACAGCTTCACGCGATGCGCATGTAAGTTGATTGACAGCTGACAAGGCGGAATCTCGAATTCTATTGGCGAAAAGAATTTGGCTGTCAGTGTGAAATGCATAGAGGTCTATGTGAGGAAGGCGGGACTTAGGAAGAATAACAAATGTTGTGGCGCACTAGCCTTTTATCATAGTATTCAACCTGTCATAGTTCTTAGGTTTTGTGTTTGAGTTTCAGTTATTTAATTTCCTTATTCAGTTTACCTTATTTTAGTTTATTCCTCGGGGTTAAATTCTGTTAAATTATACTTTAGGTTCATAGTGTTAATTATTTTGGGCTTTGAGTTTTAGTTAATTCATTTCCTTATTCACATTACATCATTCCTTCAGTTACTTCTTGGTGTTTTGTTGTGTCACTTGTGTTTTTTCCTTCCACAACATTGTTTTCACCCTCAGGTGCTTTTATGTTTGGTTTCTCATGTCTGTGTTCATCCCTTATTTATTTTCTTAGGTTCCGATTGATTCTGATCCATTATTAGTCCCAGTTAGTTCTGTTACATTTAAATCCTCTTTCTAGTTAGTCCTCTTTAAAAAATCTTCCTTGTAGATTGATTTCCTTAGTTCTGTTTTCTTCACTCAATTGCTCTCCAGTTTCTCTTGGGTTCCTAGTTAGTTCTTATTCATCTTTAGTACAATCCTCTGTCTAATTCTTATGTTTTGCTCCTGGTCTTCCCCTCAGTTTCCTCCAGCCATTCTGCCTTCTGTCCCAGCTACTAGTGATGGTGAGATGAAGCCCCATGAGGCATTGAACCACTTGAGCCAATTGGTTCAAGAAAGGGTTCTGCTCACAGGGCTTCATGTGAACACAAACCCCCTACTGGCCAGGTACATAATCACAGGCAGCTTTAGCTCTTTGCCGCTTAATGTGTGATGCATTAAAGTTGTAAAACTGCTATGGTTCTTGGGAATGACTGAGTTCCAAAAAAATAATTTCTCTACATAAAATATTACAAATGTGAATAATAAAAATATTTTTGAATTATTCTGTCTGTTAATTATCCCCAAACAGTAGTATCATATGTTATGGCAGGTTGTGTAATAATGTTTTTCTGTCACTTGAGGCAAAAGGCATGGGCTTAAGCAGGCAGAGGAAAGTATAAATGCTTGTGGAACTAGGAAGAGGGCACTGAAAATGATTGTGTAATTCAGGCAATGATGGACAAAACGGGAAAAACATTTTTACTCAAAAATAGCAGTTTCTCAACAGTTATAGGTTTTTAGCGATTCCTTTTTCTTGACACCACCTCACCAGCCTTCCAAAACACTCTTTCACAAGGCACAGAAGATGCCGGCATGCACAAAAACACAAGTGCTAGACTAAATAAATTGGGCTACTACAATTTTTGCTTTTCCCAATACTCCAGGGGGGTTCCAGCCTGCTAATAATTGGCTCCCAAACAGGGGAAATCCTCCTCTTCCTAGCTGGTTCCATCCTCTCACTTATCTCATCTGTTTCTAAAAAAAAAAGGACACTTGGCACAGTCCTGAAACACTGTCATGACTGTGACCAGACTTTTGATTTTAACATATTTAAAGCATGCATTCTCCATGTGGTTAGAATGAACAATTTAATAACAAACTTCAGATAGGCTTTCACAAGTTCAAACATTTTTTTTAAATCTCTAGAAATTAATTAATAATTGAAATAATTACTCTTCTAAATTAGAAAATGTACCAGAAACATTAATAGTTCGCTTTACTGGACGAAAATTAAACAAAAATCTGAAATAACATTCTGAGAAAACAGGTAGGCTATTATTTTCTTTTCCACTTTTTTCACACAAAGAAACACATATGCCAGCTATGCCAGCTCAGTTTGTCTGTAAAGCTACACTTACGCTTTAATATCTTGTAAGCAGGCCTCGATACGCGCTTTGTGGAAATGCTCTCTCCACTGCTCGGCACACGCTTCGTAGCCTCAGCACACATCGTAGCGTCACTTCCAGCTACTGATTTTTTCCACCTGCTCTCTCCCTCTCCCTCTCACCTGCAACTGCTTCTCCTAATTTGGCTTTAGCCTTCTCCCTGCCACTTGCACACCTCCTCAGTATTCTTAAGCCTTCCTCTGACAGTCACTACTCACTGGTTTGTCGTCTAACATCCCCGTCATTATTTCCTGTTCCCTGATTCCTGTCTTCTTTGGTCATCCTGCATTCCCATGTAAGTGCTCCCTCTTTTGTGTGATTAAAACTTTGTTTAACATTACGCTTTGCTGCATTTGGGTCTGGTTATTGCAAACATGACACAACCCCACTATTATTTCAAAGATATATAAAACTTTGATACATAAATATGTTCTTCGGACTGCTGCTTTACCTATAGAGCTGGAGAATCTTGACTAAGGACACAGAGAATACCAGCTACCTTGTTACTGTGTTAGCCATATCTAAACCAAGGACACTAAACAACAAAGCAAATGACTAAATCAAAATACAACACCCACAATGACGAACTCAGATAAAAGCAAAGTCAATGGGATCGTAACACTAGGTGGCCCAGTCAAAGTCCAGATCTCGACCTTTTTATGAAGCTTTGGTACCTTTTTAGACCTGTGTTGGAACTAATGTTTCCAAACATCAATGTATTAATGGAAACTTGTAAAGAAGAACTTTCTCCTTTTTCTTCTTCTGGGGTGGTAAATCAATAAAGTCAACTATTACAAGGTATTGCTGCTGAAGGTGCTTCTACAAGTTATTAAAGCATTGGTTAAAAGTATTGCTGAAACAACTTGTTCCTTTTGACTTCTTGTTGAATCTGTTGCACCACTCTACACTCTTCAGATTAGATTTCTATCATTTTAAATCTTTTCATCATTTCCTGATCAGTAAAAACATGGAATTAAAAGAGGGTGTACTTTGGTTTTACTATGACTGTACCAGCATTTAATGTTTTAGATGTACAGTGGGGGAAAAAGTATTTGGCAGCCACCAATTTGTGCAAGTTGCCCCACTTAAAAAGATGAGAGAGGTCTGTAATTTTTTATCATATGTACACTTTAACTGTGAAAGACAGAATGTAAAAAAAAAAAATCCAGTAAATCACATTGTATGATTTTGAAGAATGTATTTGTATAATGGGGCAGAAAATAAGTATTTGGCCAATAACAAAAGTTCACTTCAATCCTTTGTAATGTAACCTTGGTTGGCAATGACAGAGGTCAAACATTTCCTGTAGGTCTTCATCAAGTTTCCACACACTGTAGCTGGTATTTTGGCCCATTCTTCCATGCAGATCTCTTCTAGAGCTATGATGTTTTGGGGCTACACCATTATACAAATAATTTAAAAATCATACAACGTGAGTTCCTGGATTTTTTTTTTACATTCTGTTTTCATCATAGTGTACCTATGGCGAAAACTACAGTCCTCCCTCATTTTTTCAAGTGGTTTAGCTTAAACAAATTGGTAGCTGCTAAATACTTTTTTGCCCCACTGTATGTAAATAATGTTTGTGTAAAATGTATAACTGGAGCACAGTTAAGGCCCACCTATTTACAATTCAGTACTTAACCTATTTGTGGCTCTTTCTTTGGAACGTAGCTCTAAATTATTTGTAGATTTTTTGTAGAGCGTATTTAAAATATTCAAATAAAATGCAGCTTGTCAAGCTGGAATATCTACCTACAGTGCTACTTGACACACTATTGGCTGGCATTTGCAAACCAGCCAATTCAGGAACGCCATTCATTTTCTTTGGCGCTGATTGGCTGAAGTCTTAAGAGCAGAGACAGACAGAAGACCGTGGATGCTAGCTTCTGCTAGCTTCTGTGGTAGTAAGATGTTTTCCAATGTGCGTCTTAATGCATATTAAGGTACAATTGGTGTTTAACTATTAAATTTGGAAGTTTAAGCATTTTTAGAGGGGGGGTCAAGTATTTGCAGATTTTAGCTATTTTTAACCCCATTAATACCAGGAGTCCACTGTATACCAGTAGTATCAATATCAAATATATCAATTAGAAGACATTTATGCTAACACCTCAAAACTATTCAGACATGACAAAACGCTCTAGTATATATCCAATCATCTTGATTTAACATAGACTTTTAGTTTCTATAGGTTAAAGAGTAATTCACCCCCTAATCAACTTATTTTGCTGATTAACTGTATAAATGAATGTCTAATGGTGCTGTCAACATGTCTGGTTATAATTTTTGGTATTTTAGTACATTTAAGTAAAAATATTAATTATGTACCAAAACTGTCAGTGTGGCGCCCTGTTCAGGTTAAAACGTTACACTGCACTTGAATGTGAATCAGGCATTGCAACTGGCTCAGCCACTGGCTCGGCTGATGTCAGCCATCCTGCTGCTGTGGAGTAAAAAACAAGCCTAGTCTCGGCCACGGCTCTGTAGCGAGTTGGAATAGCAAGGAAGTGTTTACGCCGCCCAGCTCTCTACTCCTGCGTGTCCCTCAGTCTGCAAGACAACACCTCTTTTTTCGCATTTTTCAAACTGGATATTTGGGTGGAGCAAGACTCTGGTAGAGGGGTGAGTTGCTCAGAAAACGTATAAACTGATTGGAATGTTTGTATGTATGATTGAATTGAAATGACTCTTCTTGTGAAGTGCCCTGTAGTCTACAATCCAATATTAAAACCACGAAACAGTTTGCACATGTAGGCCTACTGGTTTTCCCATTTCATTGGTCTCCATGCTGTATGTGACTGGTCAGAACAACCACTTAATATTTAAGTTGTTGCAGCTCAATTTATTGTTTTAAGTCTTAACACTATTTCCAAGTTTAGTTTATAAATGCCTTGTGTAACATTTAATGAAGACTTCTCAATCCATGGGATTCTCAGTAAAGAAAAAAGTAAAAATGATTCACCGTGATGTGCATTTTAGACTAAACAGTAAACATCAAAACTGCAAACATTGGTTACTTGTCAGCTTCATCAGGACGCAGAGTTATTGTTTAACCCACCTCTCTGCAGCTTCTGTATTGTTACCCACCTATTACCCCATAGAGACAGTGTCTTGCCCATGGCCAAAATCAAATGGATTAAAAGTTAACCTAACAAGAGCAAATCATGAAAATCTCATAAAAATAAATACGACTTTGACTAAACAGAAAAATAATTAAATGTGGTTTATTGAACATAAGATCTTTCTCCTCAAATACTTTGTTAGTAAATGACTTGATTTGTGTTAATCAAATCAATTTGTTTTGCCTCACAGAAACTTGGCTGCAGCAGGAGGATTATGTCAGTATTAATGAGTCGACTCCTTCCAATTAATTAAATTTTCACATTCCTAGAAGTACTGGGCCAGGAGGAGGAGTTGCAACTATTTTTCATTCTGATTTACTAATTAATCCCAGACCAACTATTAGCTACAGGTCTTTTGAACATCTAACCCTTAGTTTTCCTCATCCTGGGTGTCTCAGAGTAACACAGTGGAGGACAGCAATTCCATCTCTTACCTTTCAGAAATTGATGATCTGGTTCATAGCTTTACTTCCTCATTGCATTTGGCATTAGATAGTGTGGCACCCTTAAAAAAGAAAATGATTAGCCATAGGAAGTTGACTCCCTGGTTAAATGCAGAGCTGCATACTTTAAAGCAGAATACTAGGAACGTGAAGAGAAACTGGCGCTCCAAACCTTGAGGATTCCTATTTAACTTGGAAAAATAGTCTGCTGCTGTATAAAAAGACTCTTCGACCAGCTAGAACAGCATATTTTTCATCATTAATAGAGGCAAATAAGAACAATCCTAGGTTTCTTTTTAGTACAGTCTCCAAACTTACACAGTCATAGCTCTGTTGAGCCAACTATTCCCCCAGCTCTTAGTAGTGATGACTTTATGGGATTCTTCATAAATAAAATTAATTGTACTAAAAATAAAATCCTTGGCATCCTCCCAAACATGACTACTCCTTTCTCAGTAAGTGAGGCAGCATTGGAGAGAACTGTAGAACCTCTTTTGTGATTGGACTGTTTTGATTCAGTCGAGCTTTCGGAACTATCAAAAATATTAGCCTCACCTAAACCTTCAACTTGTA
The DNA here is from genome assembly GCA_963556495.2 of Valencia hispanica. Lineage (NCBI taxonomy): Eukaryota > Metazoa > Chordata > Actinopteri > Cyprinodontiformes > Valenciidae > Valencia > Valencia hispanica. The sequence goes on from OY747704.1 coordinate 1,381,054, forward strand.
TGTTGGACCCAAATCTCAACCAAATTATTTAGGGAAGTGTTCACTTTGGTTACTGGCCCCATTTTAGATATAATGAATCTATCCTTAGTAAAAGGATACATACCAAAGGAATTCAAGGTTGCTGTAATTAAACCTTTAATAAGAAAACTTCTCAAGATGAATTAGTTAAGTACAGATCTATATCTAACACAATAATTAGTAATGCAGTATTCACTATGTGAGAATATCATACAATGAAGAAACATCTTAGCAGCATTATCTGGCAATGATGATCGGATTTGCCTGAAATTAGCCAGATTAAAATTAACATTTTTGCACAGCTGTTTTACATGTTTAAAAAAATAAAAATAAGGTTGAGTCCACGATAACACCAAGATATTTGAATTAATCTACAATTTGTAGTTCTTCTCCTTTTAAAAACACATATGAATTTGATCTTAATGCAGGGCGTTTTGAGAACATCATGCACATCTTAGTATTTATTAACAGAATTGATTTGCTCAGCCACTCATCAATGCAAGTCAGTGCTGAGGTTACTTTTGATGAGGCTTCCACATCGGACTTTGATTTGATAAACACAACTGTATTGTCAGCATAGAGTTGAGTATTAACACTTGGCAAACATTTGGCAAGACTCTAGAAAAGATGATTTAATACCATTGATAGTCACACAATTAGTTTGATCACATAGATATGATTTCATCCAAGAAATGGCGTGTTCTCAGAAATTAAACTTATTTAACCTAGATAGTAAAATACCGTGGTTCACCGTATCAAATGTCTGCTTTAGATCTAGAAAGACAGCCCCAACAACAAAATAACTATCCAAGTCATAGTTGACTGTTTCTAGGAACTGATTTAATGCCGTTTCTACAGAGTAATTGTTGTGAAAACCACATTGCATGGCATATGACCCTTATTCAAATGAGTTGTCAATTGTTTAGCAACCCAATTTTCGGTGATCGCTGAAATAGTCGACAGTATGCTGGTTGGTCGGTAATTTTTCACATCATGCTTGTTCCCAGACTTAAAAACTGAAGTAATTGTGGCCTTTTTACACCCTGCTGAAACAATATAATGTCAAATGGACAGATCAATCATAAGGGTTACAGAACGTATCAATACATCTTTGTGTTTTTATAAAATTGGTGTCTATGATAAATTGATCCTGGTCTGGTATCTTGCCCAGCTGCAATGCCCTGATGGACGGTGGGCATCCAAGTCACTGAGCATCCCCCGTGTCCTGTTATCAACTTTTCACTTTCTTTAAAATAGAAAGTACTCTTTAATCAGATCTTCTGTTCTTTCTGTGTCTCTGCTCTGTCTTCTCAAACCCCCAGACGGTCGTGGCAGATGGCCCCTTGTACTGAGCCTGGTTCTGGTTCTGCTGGAGGTTTCTTCCTGTTTAAGGGGAGATTTCCTCTCCACTGTCACTGCATGCTTGCTCAGTATGAGGGATTACTGTGGTTGGAGTCTGCATCAAGGCAGCACAACTGCCAGTCAATGACTCCATGCAATCTGCTGGAATTCCATTCATAGTGGCTCTGTTGGCTACATATTAAGTTTTGGTTTTTTGTACATTGGTTCCTCTTTTTTCTTAAAGAAGATTGCATTTTTTTGACATGTATACTTTCTAGTCTTTGGTGCTGTGAAACTGGAAGGATTTTTGCTGTAAATGTTTCCCTTTTTGAAAATTTTTTATGATGCGTAACCATGGCAACAATGTGGTTTACAGCCGGGAGCAGCTGATTAACATCGCAAAAGCTGAAATAATACCTCAACTGAAGCCACAAATCCCTGATGAGTTGATAAGGAGGAGACGTGGATGCAGAGCAGGAGCAAAAAGGAGACAGAGAAAGAGGAAGTTCAAGCCATCTCTTCCATTGATCACAATGGGCAACGTAAGATCATTGGCTAACAAGATGGATGAACTCCAAGCCTTTCCAAGGACTCAGCCAGAGTACCGTGAATGCAGTGTTATGTGTTTTACTGAGACGTGGCTGCTGGATCATATCCACGACTCCAACGTCTCTCTGCCAGGCTTCCTGACTGTACGAGCAGACAGAGATCTGAAGACGAGCAGAAAAAGAAAAGGTGGTGGAGTAGCAGTGCTTGTCAACAACAGATGGTGTCATCCAGGCCATGTTACTGTGAAGTGTCGTCTCTGCAGCCCAGATGTCGAACTCTTGGCAGTGAGTTTTCCATATTATTTACCAAGAGAGTTCACCAGTGTAATTTTGGCAGTTGTTTACATTCCACCTTTAGCCGTTGCCGACAATGCATGTGATGTCATCAGTTCCGTTGTTGCTAAGCTACAGACACCGCACCCCAATGCATTTGTGGCAATATCTCGTGATTTTAATCATGCCTCGCTCCCTACTACACTTCCAACATTTAAACAGCTTGTCAGCTGCTCTACAAGAGAAAACAGGACCTTGGATTTGTTTTATGCAAATGTAAAGGATTCATACATGTCCAAACCAAGACCTCCTCTGGGACAATCAGATCACAATCTTGTTTTTCTCTGTCCAGAATATAAACCACTTGTTCAGAGGCAACCTGTGACAAAACGAACTGTGAGAAAATGGTCACAGGAAGCTGAAGAAGCCCTGCAGGGTTGTTTTGCAACCACAGACTGGATGACTCTTTGCCAAGCACATGGAGAGAATATCAATGCCATGACTGAGTGTGCGACTGACTATATTAACTTCTGTGTAGACAACATCATCCCCACCAGAACAGTAAGATGCTTCCCTAATAACAAACCCTGGATCACCAGTGACCTGAAGGAACTGCTAAACAAGAAAAAAAGAGCCTTCAGGGAGGGAGACAGGGAATTACTGAGGAGTATACAGAAGCAACTTAAGGCCAAGATCAGAGACAGCAAGGAGGCATACAAGAAGAAGCTGGAGAACTACAGAGGAACAATATCAGAAATGTCTGGTCAGGAATGAGAAAGATCACAGGTTTTAAGGACAGGAAGGATTGGATAGATGGAAGTCTGGACAGAGCCAATGAACTGAACATATTCTTCAACAGGTTCAGTTCAGGAACTAGCTCAGCATCCCCCTCTCCTGTTTCCAGCCAAACAGACATTCTACTCTCCTCTGAGCAACAGCTTTCCTGTTACACCTCAAATGTTTTATCCTTCACCTCAGCCATGGACTCTTCTAATTCCACAAGTTTGACTTCAACCAAGTCAGGAAATGCTGCTACCCCCTTTGCCTCCCCCTCCCACTTGTCTGTCTCCAAAAGTCAGGTGAAGAGGCAGCTGGAGAAACTGAACCAGAACAAGGCTGCAGGTCCAGATCGTGTCAGCCCCAGAGTCCTAAAGGCCTGTGCTGAGCAGCTTGGTGGGATTCTGCAGCACCTCTTCAACCTTAGCCTAACTCAGGAGAAGGTTCCAGTGTTGTGGAAGACATCCTGCCTTGTTCCAGTACCCAAAAGAACTCACCCATCATTCATCAATGACTATAAACTTGTTGCCCTAACATCCCGCATCATGAAGGTCCTGGAGAGACTCCTGTTGGCACCCCTGAGTAAGCAAACAAGAACGTATCAGGACCCACTGCAGTTTGCTTATCGCTGTGGAGTTGGAGTTGAAGATGCCATCATCCACCTACTTGTACCAACCCACTGTCATCTGGACAAAGCAGGCAGCACTGTGAGGATCATGTTCTTTGATTTCTCTAGTGCATTTAACACAATTCAGCCTCATTTGCTTTGTCAGAAACTCATGAAGATACAGGTGGAGCACTCAACAATCGCCGGGATCAAAGACTACCTGACCAACAGACCACAATTTGTGAGAGTGAAGAATTGTGTCAAAACAGGTGGTCAGCAGCACAGGAGCACCACAGGGGACCGTACTCTCACCATTCCTTTTCACTCTGTACACCTCAGACTTCCAGTACAAATCAGAGACCGGTCATCTGCAGAAATACTCAGATGACTCTGCAATTGTCGGGTGTATCAGAGATGGACAAGAAGCTGAATACAGAGAGCTGGTGGACGGCTTTGTGACATGGTGTGGAAACAATCTTCTCACCTTGAATGTGAACAAAACAAAGGAGATGATTGTAGATTTCAGAAGAAACAGGAATAAGTCAAACACTGTTCCATCATGGGAGAAGAAGTGGAGGTGGTTGAGGAGTATACAGTTGTGTGCGAAAGTAGGAAACATTCTTTTTATAGCCAACAACAAGTTTCTGGATTCTATTATTTGGGATTTTTCCCCATTCTTCCTTGCAAAAGGCTTCCAGTTCTGCAATATGAGCTGGTAGAGGTCTGAGCTTGTAAAAAGAATCTGAAACTTTGAAACTCTCAGGGTGCCCCAACTTTTGCACATGCCAAAATTATGTTTTTAATTTTTGTAATTTTGTTCAATTTATAAAATAAAATGTAACTATGCATTAATGTTTCCTGACAATATTGTCTTTTTTTCCCATATACCAGAGAGACAGTAAATATGAATATACATTTTTAAATATATAAAATATGCTGTTTTTAAAGGGGTGCCCTGACTTTCGCACACAACTGTAAATACCTCAGAGTTCACCTTGACAAGAGACTGGACTGGAGCCTGAACAGTGATACCGTCTACAGAAGGGACAGAGCAGACTGTACTTCTTGAGGAAGCTTAGGTCCTTCAAGGTTTGCAGCAAGATGCTGGAGATCTTCTACAAGTCTTTTGTGGAGTGTAATCTCTTCAGCCGTCATCTGTTGGGGTAGCTGCATCAGAGCCAGGGATTTAAATAGGCTAAACAACCTGATAAAGAAGGCTGGTTCTGTTCTTGGGACAACTGTGGAACATCTGGAGATGATGATGCAAAGATGGATTCTTCATAAAATAAAAAAAAATTATGGACAAACCTGAGCATCCTCTTCATGAGACAGTCCTACAACAACAGAGCGTCTTCAGTCGGAGGCTTCTTCAGTTTCGCTGCAATACAGACCGCTACAGGAAATCCTTCCTGCCCACAGCCATCATCATCTACAATAACTCCTTAAAGAATTAATTATATGAGCTATACCAACACTTAATTTCCCTCTGGGATCAATAAAGTATTTTTTGAATTTGAATTGAATTTGAATTGAAAACTTTAAACTGATTGGAATGTTTGTACTGAAATTACTTTCTTGAAGTGTGCCTTGTGATGACATCTGTTTTTAATTGGCGCTATATAAATAAACTGAATTGAATTCCTCCAGCCTTACATTTGCATTGCTTGTGTTTTTCCACTGAAAGAATATTTGAATCGGCACACAGAACTTGCTTCTTCTCCATTTTTCTGATGTGACTCTTCACTATCAGTGGTCATCACCATGAGCTGACAGAACTTATAGAAAAGTTATTCTCTTGATTCAGAAACATCTCTAGCCTTGAGCCTTGTGCTAAGCTTGTTTCAATTATTTTTTTCACCATGATTGGCCTGTTTATTCTGTCTGTGTGGAGAGCAGGGCCGACAATAACAGGTACAGAAGCTGTAGAGGGCAAAATACTACAGAAACAGAGTTTTAGTGTGTATCCATTTTGTTTGTGAAATTTCGCGATTCCGTCTGCCTTGCCCACATCGCAGACTTCATAGAGCCCTACTCTGACAACTCTGTACATCTGTGTTACTGTGCAGACCACTTCTTCTACTGAGTTGAACGGGCAGCCTGTTGCATAGTTTGAGCACTGCTGCCACCTTGTGACTGTAGCCTTGTTTATCATTCAAGCATGAATAAAGACACTTATACAAAAAAATCCTCCTGCTTCTCATGCCCCCCAAGGGGTCCTATTCAAGAAGAACTGGATTAAAACAACAGGAATAAAAAAGGGGCAGGCGTGATTTCTCGACAATAAAAATGTTTTTTATATTGTTTCACAGAAACCCTGTAGTGGTATAAATCTTTCTGTTTGCTGGAGTCACTGAGAGAGAAACATCTATTTCCATTAGCCCTGCACTGTTAATTAGACAACAAAAGAAAGAACACACTTCCAAAATCAGTAAAACTGTCATGGTTTCTGGGTGTTTGTGTTTTGTTAATTTTCCTTATTTAGTTCTATTATGTTTTAGTTCTTTGTCTCCCTCTGGTGGTCTGGTGTTTGGTTGCAGTTATTTGTGTTAATCTCTATTTTTCCCCCCAAGTTCATATTAATACTTATCCTTCATTAGTCCTAGTGGTTATATTTTATTCCTTTTTTGTTTTCCAGTGTTTCATTAGATTCCCTTCCAGACTCATCTTTAGTTTCTTAAGAGTCTTCTGTCTCCCAGTTGATTACTTCCACCTGCTCTCTCCCTCCCACCTGCATCTGCTCCCACTAATTGATCATTGGTCTTCTCAGTCACTTCCTCATTTCCTCCTCAGTATAAATTCGGTCCTCTCTCAGTCACTACTCGCTGGTCCGTTGTCATTCTTCCCTCTCTGGTTCCTGCCTTCCTGGTTGCCCGTCTGGTTCCTGTTTTTTCCCGTTTGCTGCCTTTTGATCCTCCTGAGTTATGTAAGGTCCTTGTTTTCATTAAATCATTTTGTTTATACTTGCAGCATTTTGGGTCCTCCTTAACGCCAAAACATGACAAAAACTGTATATGGAGCATACACATCACATACACAAAGAAGGGTTAAAAAAAGATAGATGTTTCCTGTAAATCATGCTTTAAAAGACTCACAAGAAATTGACTGTCATAATAAACTATACTTTCCACTGGTTACACAGCAATCAAGTCAGACATCTACAGAGTCATATATCTTCTCTGAACTGGAACACTTTACTGTACATGGAAAGTAATTGGCCAATTATGAAAAATACCACACAGTGGATTTTATTTTCTCACCGGTCCTTATAGATTGTAAAGGGATATACACTTTCCTGCATATAGTGCAATGTATTATAATTCTTCTATAAAGGAATATAGAATAATTATAATACTTTGCTGTTGTTTTGAGGTCTGACGCAAATAAATTGAAAACCTGATTTATTTTACTGAATACACTTTGTTTTTGTCAGGATTCTGGTGTTTGGGTGTGATTTTGTATACAGGTGTAAGACTCCTCCCTGAACAGAGGTTCTCTGCCAGAGGCAAGGGTAGTCCTGCTGCAGACTGCACACTTAGCTGCTGTTGTTTCATTGGATAAAGGGGCATTTAAGGAGCAGTTGGACAATCTGACTTCACCTGATAATCTACCTCTCTGGTGGAGTCAAGCCTATGAGTTAAATCTCTAGTATCTTGAGATAGATCTCCTCTGATGTTTTTTTCATTTCATGGTAGCCTGCTGCTGTTCCACTGTCTCCAGCTGCCATCTGCCTGTCCGTTCTCCAATGCTCTTTGTTCAGTGCCATCCAAGTCTCACATTCCATTTGCTCCACTGCAAACCATTACCTTCCGAACACCCCCTTACCCTCTCAACATCAGTTGAAAGCTCGGTTAATTTATTCATTTTCCAAAAAGATTCATCTTCATACTTCCCTGGCTCTTCTATGTACTCATTGAAAAACCAATATCTGTAGACCTGCTTTCCATTGTTTCCCTGATGAGAGTTGTGCGTATTTAATGCTATACCATAATTTCTGGAGGAAAAGGTTTGTGCTTGCACCAAGTTCTTTTGTCATCCTGTAACTGTTAGATCACTCATGATCACTTGGAACGCTCTTCCTTGATATGCCTCTTCCTCTATGTCCTCAACTGCTGTGAGAGTGAGACTGCTGGTATGTAGGGTGTACCATATAACAGGGGTCCCCAACCCCCGGGCGACGGACCGGCACCGGGCCGTGGGTCATGTGGTAAAGGGCCGCTGTGTGACCGCTGTTTTATTTTGAAAAATGACTGGATATCCCCGTTACATAGCTCGGTCTTGACATGTCAAGAGGCTTGTATTGGTCACGTGATGGCTACCGCTAAAATTAATCCCAGAAGCTAGCAAGATGGATAAAAAAACAAATGTCTCTCGACCATTTCTTTGGAAAGGGGAAAAAGCCCAAGGCTCTCACTGATTCAGCGTTGTGGTGAGTTCGATTTTTTATGCACTTTGTATATGTTTTTGTGGTAAATCTTGAATTATTAAAGGTACGTTTATATGTTACCATGGCGACCAGAGAGTGCTAGGGGGTATGTTAATAAAGCTGCAAATTCAAATTAAATTCAAAAATACTTTATTGATCCCAGAGGCAAATTAAGTGTTGGTGTAGCTCATATAATTAATTCTTTAAGGAGTTGTTGTAGATGATGATGGCTGTGGGCAGGAAGGATTTCCTGTAGCGGTCTGTGTTGCAGCGAAACTGAAGAAGCCTCCGACTGAAGACGCTCTGTTGTTGAATGACAGTCTCATGAAGAGGATGCTCAGGGTTGTCCATCATTTTTTTGATTTTATGAAGAATCCTTCTTTGCATTATAATCTCCAGTGGTTCTACAGTTGTCCCATGAACAGAATCAGCCTTCTTTATCGGGTTGTTTAGCCTTTATAAATCCCTGGCTCTGATGCTGCTACCCCAACAGATGACTGCTGAAGAGATTACACTCTCCACAACAGACTTGTAGAAGATCTGCAGCATCTTGCTGTAAACCATGAAGGACCTAAGCTTCCTCCAGAAGTACAGTCTGCTCTGTCCCTTCTTGTAGACGGCTTCACTGTTGCGCCTCCAGTCCAGTCTGTTGTCAAGGTGAACTCCGAGGTATTTATACCCCTCAACCACCTCCACTTCTTCTCCCATGATGGAAACAGTGTTTGACTTATTCCTGTTTCTTCTGAAATCTACAATCTTCTCCTTTGTTTTGTTCACATTCAAGGGGACAGGATTGTTTCCACACCATGTCACAAAGCGGTCCACCAGCTCTCTGGATTCAGCTTCTTGTCCATCTCTGATACACCCGACAATTCATCTGAGTTATCTGAGTATTTCTGTAGATGACAGGTCTCTGGTTTGGACTGGAAGTCTGAGGTGTACAGAGTGAAAAGGAATGGTGAGAGTACGGTCCCCTGTGGTGCTCCTGTGCTGCTGACCACCCGGTTTGACACACAATTCTTCAGTCTCACGAATTGTGGTCTGTTGGTCAGGTAGTCTTTGATCCAGGCGGTTGTTGAGGGCTCCACCTGTATCTTCATGAGTTTCTGACAAAGCAAATCAGGCTGAATTGTGTTAAATGAACTGGAGAAATCAAAGAACATGATCCTCACAGTGCTGCCTGCTTTGTCCAGATGACAGTGGGTTGGTTGAAGCAGGTGGATGATGGCATCATCAACTCCAACTCCACAGCGATAAGCAAACTGCAGTGGTTCCTGATACGTTCTTGCTTGCTTACTCAGGGGTGCCAATAGGAGTCTCTCCAGGACCTTCATTATGTGGGATGTCAGGGCAACAGGTCTATAGTCATTGATGACTGATGGTGGAGTTCTCTTTGGTACTGCAACATGGCAAAATGTCTTCCACAGCACTGGAACCTTCTCCTGAGTTACGCTAATGTTAAAGAGGTGCTGCAGAATCCCACAGAGCTGCTCTGCACAGGCCTTCAGGACTCTGGGGCTGACACCATCTGGACCTGCAGCCTTGTTCCGGTTCAGTTTCTCCAGCTGCCTCTTCACCTGACTTTTGGAGACAGAGAAGTGGGAGGGGGAGGCAAAGGGGGTAGCAGCATTTCCTGACTTGGTTGAAGTCAAACTTGTGGAATCAGAAGAGTCCATGGCTGAGGTGAAGGATAAAACATCTGAGGTGTAACAGGAAAGCTGATGATCAGAGGAGAGTGGGATGTCTGTTCTTTTACTAACAAGCACGGTCGCTGACATTTGTCCCAAGTCCATGGTAGAGGGGGGCCCAGAACTGCCCTCTTGCTATCAAATTATGGTCAATAATATTTTTTCCAAACAGACCTGATATTGAAGAAAAGTGTAGGCCTGATATTGATGTTACATTAAACCGTATTTGTTTATTTTTCTTTCCCGATCGTCCTTGCAGTAGTGGTTTCAGATCTCCTTCACCAGTCCCCCCCCCCCCCCCCCAAACACAGAAGTGGTTTGGAAATTTCTGACTTTCAGTTTATCAGGCTGCTCCAGTGCTGGATAAAATGCCCAGTGTGCTACAATCAATAAGAATAAAATATTCCTATCAAATATTCTTCAATCTGTCCCTCTGTTCTGAGTCAGACAGCCTCCATCACTTTGATATAAGGAAACGGTGCTGGGACTTTCAGACTTACTGACAATTAAGATGATAACTCATTCAACATCATTTATGAACTAATTATAAAATAAAACATTAGCGTTACAACAGACACATGACTTGTGCTAAGGATAATTAAATTACCATCACTACTGTTAATGTTACAGCTATCAATACAAGTAATGCAACAGCGTCTTCAGTCAGAAGCTTCATCAAAACAACTGTAATACAGACTGCTACAGAAGATCCTTCCTGCCCACAGCCAAATAAATTCTTAAAAGTCAATCTAAAAATTACATTCTGAGAATATAAGTATTTTATTTTTAATGTAATAATAAAAGCAGTCTCACAAAGACCTCCACAAAGGGCAAACTCCAGTCTTTAGTGTTTCATTTAATAGATAAACTCTCATTTCACTCAGCCTTTTCATAGTTTTTGTGTCCATGTGACCAATGGGATCTAGGCCACCTCCCATACACAGAAACAAATAAGCCAGCTATGTGAACGCTGACCTTCGCATGTCGTGACACCTGCAATGTCTTGTTCATAGACTGAACAGACAGTAGCACTGTGCTCTCTGTTCTGTCTATGAACGGATCAGAACCAGCCTCTAGGCAGCAGCTTGGGCTGGGAAGAATGTCACATGGGAGAACCTGGACATTTTCATCAATTTACGAATGCCCCGGACAGAAGGTGAAAAGCCGACATGTCCGGAGAAAAGAGGACATCACCCTACTGTTGATGCTAATGTTAGCAGCTAACGAGCTAATTAACTTAGAGAGGCAACTGTCCCTCTTCGTCGTCAGGCACAACAGGCTTCCTTTTCAGATGCTCGAGCATCACCATTGTTCTCCAGAACGCTCCAGAACTTTAGAGCTCCGTTGTCGGCTCGCCATGATATTGCTGCTTGGGCTTCTGTGGTGACGCCAAGGCTGACCCCGATTGCCACTACTGCACATGTGCGTCAGGGGCAGAAAGCAGACAAAGCACAGCGACAGTTTTAAGAGAAGAGCAAAGCTTTAAAAAATAAATGATGATGTCGATTACTTCATTTGTCGTCAATTATTTTGGTCGTTGACGTTGTCTTGAAGAATCAACAAATCGTGGCAGGTCTAAAATTCAATGGAGTCAATGGAGTGATAAACGTATGCTTTGAATAACACATGCTGTACCTCAATTTAAATGATAAACAATGATATACGTTTCAAGTGTGTTTATCATGTGATTAAGTAACCTGATGTTAGAACAGACACTGTATATGTAACATAAACACTCAGAACAGAACACTCAAAAGTGTAAATATGCAACACAAATGTAGAGTTAAGCACCAAATGGTTCAACCCTGCAATATTTAGGTGTTAAATTAAAATTCTGACTGGAAGCAACTTTACTTGTAAAGCACACTTTCAGTAACAAGATAATTGAGGGTGGTTTGGGAGATAAGCGGAAAAAATTTAAGCAGCAATAAAAAAACAGTAAAAGTATAAAACACAACATTAGAGACAGTCCAGCTATTATTAATCATTTACTCAAAATCAGCCCAAACCGATGGTTTTTAGCCTTGATTTAAAGGAACTCATGCCATGTACACATGTAGCCGTTTTTCTTTTTTTTTACGAATATTTTCACCACCTCGTTTAAAAAAAAAATCTCCATCCTAACTTAACCGCATATGTCTGTTGTTAAGCACATTCATAGACATGCCAAACCTCTAGGGGGCAGTAGTTCCCCCAAATCCTCTCCACTCAGAGTAATTTTCTATGTTCTAACTTCTACATACAGCAACAATGTACGGGGGGGGGGGGGGGGGGGGTTGGTATAGTAACAGTAGATCTTCAACATACTTTGGTGCTAAGCCATTTAATGATTTATAAACTAGTAAAAGTATTTTAAAGTCTATTCTCTGAGCTACAGGGAGCCAGTGTAAGGACTTTAGAACTGGGGTGATGTGCTCTACTTTCCCGGTTCTAGTGCGGAACAGGAGCAGCAGCGTTCTGGATCAGCTGCAGCTGTCTGATTGACTTTTTAGACAGACCTGTGAAGACGCTGTTGCAGTAATCAATCCGACTAAAGATAAACGTATGGATGAGTTTTTGAGGTCCTGTTGTGACATCAGTCCTTTAATCCTAGAAATGTTCTTCAGGTGATAGAAGGCTGACCTTGTTATTGCCTTTATGTGACCCTGGAGGTTCAGGTCTGAGTCCATTACTACACCTAGATTTCTGGCCTGACCAGGAGTTTCTAGCTGCATTAACTGAAGCTGTGTGCTGACTGTTGATCGTTCCTCTTTAGGTCCAAAAATAATTACATTGGTTTTGTTTCTGTTCAGCTGGAGAAAATTATGGAACATCTATCCATTGATTTGCTTGATTCATTCACTTAGGGTTTGGATGGGTTCAAAGTCACCTGGTGCCATTGTAATGTAAAGCTGAGTGTCATATGCATAGTTATAGTAACTAATCTTATTGGTTGTTATAATCTGTGATAGAGATATTAAATAGGAGGGACCCCAGGATGGAGCCCTGGGGTCCCTCCTGTGATTTCTGTCTATTCTGGTGAAGAATTGCCTATTGACACAAAGAAGTTCCTGTAAAACTAAAACCAGCAAAGTACTGTACCAGAGAATCCGACCCAGCTGTCCAGTCGATCCAATAATATATAATGATTACCAGTATCAAATACAGCACTGAGGTCCAACAGAACCAGCACTGGTTGTACCACAGTCTGCATTTACTGTATGTGGATGTAATTCTAGAATTGCGCTGCTCGGGGTGGCTGCATATTGGAGTGGCTCTGGGCAGAATATTGAGTTTTGTTTGTACGGATGTTGTTTCCTCTGTTTTCTTAAGGAAGATTGCATTTTTTGAACCACAAAATGCCATTAAAAGCCTTCAGTTGATCCAAAATATGGCAGCAAGAGTTCTGATGAATATTAAAAAGAGAGATCACATTTCTCCTGTTTTAGCTTCCCTTCATTGGCTCCCTGTTAAATCCACAATAGAATTTAAGATCCTTCTTCTTACATACAAAGCCCTTAATAATCAAGCTCCATCATACATCAGAGACCTGATTGTTCCTTATGTTCCTAACAGATCCCTTCGCTCTCAGACTGCAGGTTTACTTGTAATTCCTAGGATTTCTAAAAGTAGAATGGGAGGCAGATCTTTTAGTTATCAGGCTCCTCTCCTGTGGAACCAGCTCCCAGCTTTAGTCCGTGAGGCAGACACTCTGTTTACTTTTAAGGCCAGGCTTAAAACTTTCCTTTTTGATGAAGCTTGTTCTGAATAGAACCAGCCCTGTTAAACCATTGGTTGGTCTCGGCCACTGTGCTGCAGCTCAGTTTCAGGGTTTCAACAATCTCCCTATAGCCTAGGCTATCTTTATGGAGAGCAACAATTCTTTTTTTCAGATTCTCAGAAAATTCCTATTTATCCTGTTCTATTTCTGTCTTGCCCAGAACACACTTTTAGATCTATTCTGGTTAAATAAAAATTACATGAAAATGAAAGGAAAATGACTTCTTGGCCACGATGAGCCATGTTGAACTTCCAGTGAACAGTATGAGAGTGATAATACCACATTAACCCACCTGAGACATGACACTGGGGAGGGAAAAGGGCTATTTGGGCAAACCTTGGACAGTACTCTCTTTTGTAGCCAGCAATTTAGACATTAATGGTTGTGTGTTATTTTGAGAGAACAGCAAATTTACAAGCTATACACTGACTAGTGTTGTCTCATGAAAATATTAAATCTTTACAGAAACGTAGCTTTGATCATTTTGAAAGGTTCTTCGGAAACACTCAGCTTGTTTTGCATTGACAGTGACAGTGATCCATATGTGTTTCCTAGATGATAAGTACTGCCAACATTAGCTCAAAGTATTCCAACAGGCTGCCATGATTTATAAACACTACATTTTCTGCTATTGCTTGCAAGATATGACGAAGCAAAACAAAACTTCTTTATTACTGGAAGTCTAAAATATTTCTTCCTGAAATTAGCAAACCTCTTAAAAACAAAGCAGAATTTTCTCCTGGTTTTCCTGGATTGGCTTTTTGCTTTTATATCCAGGCATCCATTATCTACAACTGGTTATCCTTGAAGGAGGGAAGGCTTTGTAAACCCTGGACAGGTCAACAGTCCATCACAGTGCGAAACTGTGACCACAATGCATGCTCACACCCATACCTAAGGGCAATTTAGATTGACAGATTAACCCAACACCTGGAGCCTGGCTGGAACTCCATGCAGACACCCTGCCTGGGATTTAAACCCAGGACCTCCTTGTTGCAAGTACACAGCACTAACAAATGCAACACTGTGCAACCATAATTGTGCAACTGTAGTCCACCGCACATTTCTGAGATTATTGCTAATCTGAGAAGGGGTGATGTCATAAAAGGACTATAATACTTATTATAAATCAATTTATCTATTGACTTGTTTATATTATGCTAAATGAACATGTTGTTAATATTCCAATGTTCCAATTGATACTTGTTTCTATAATAAAGTAATCTGAGTTTCCATGGTGACAGGACAGCGAGTTTAAATGGGTCTGCCACCATATGACAAGTGGTATAGGAAAGGTTTATTATTCAGTGAAAAATGGTGTTTCCTGATGTGAGAAGGTGTTCCTTTATATTATGGAGGACATGTCTGAGTGGTAACGAGGTACACACCAGTACTTTGTGTCTCACTATGTTTGATGCAATATAAAAGTTGCTGTTGGACACAAGGACGGAAATAAAAAAAGAAAGAAGCGAACTTAAAGGCAGATATCGTTTGCTCTTATTATTACAGCAAAGAAAAGGCATATGTTGTTTTTGACACATAAAAGCAGAACAATAAATGAATCATTTAGCTTTATTTATTAAAACCCACTGAAACAATGTCCCCTCATATATATATATATATATATATATATATATATATATATATATATATATATATATATATATATATATATATATATATATATATATATATATATATATAATGTAGTACTGAGCCACCAAACTGTGATAAAGTGGCATCAGCAGCTCACGAATGAAGAAACTGCTTAATTCTGTCAAACAACTGCATCAAACCGGGTTTTTTCCCCACTGTTTAGGTTTGAAAATACATCCAGGAATTAACAAAATAATATTGAATTTCTATGTATTAGTGTCTTTGCAAACATGTTTTTTGGGGTTCATAAAATATGGCAACATATTTTTCTTACTTCATTTTGGAATAAGTAAAAGCTGATGGACTTTTTTTTTTTACAGTTTTATCATCAAGTAGTAACTGCTCGGTTGTTTTCTTTGATAAAAGTCATAATCTGAATGAAATATTCTCAAATGCCCAAAATGGGTTTGGGCTGAAAACCTTAAATGTGGGGTAGGAGATGTTGGAAAAGCTGTTTGAGCAAACAGCAGTTTGAAAACCAGGACCAACCCCCTTTCTTCAGGCTCCCTCTTTAAGCCACGCCTCCAGAATACAAGGAAGCACAATATTGGTTGCCAAGAGTTCATACAAGCGCTAACAGTTTCATTGCTCATTCACAGGTAATAAAAAATCACACTTTATTATCAACATAAACAATAAATGTGATTGTTGTTCAAAGTTATATTTATCTGTATATTATATTACAGTAAGAGTTTTAGCTGATATTTTGATGTGTTCAAAGTAATTTTGGGTTATCAAGAACAGCTGATTACAGTTAAACTGATGACAAGTTAGCAGCCCACTAGCCAAAGTAGGCTACAAATTACTACATTTTGGTGTACCTGTATTATAACCATGTTTTATATATTTAAAGCTTCCATGCAAGAGCTTTTCTGGCTCTGATTTTGAATATACTTCGGATACATCCACATCCAAAAGACAATCCCAAAAAAGGTTGGCGGCGCGCCGAGGAGGAAGATGCAGGTCATGGTTATCAGCCGGGGAGTCTAGGAGAAGAAGATATCCAAAGAGTGGAAGAGCTACAAGCCTAGAGGATTACCAAAGAGCAGGTATTTAATGTTTCATTTTTTTAAAATACATATCTTAAAAATGTATCTGAATAGAGTGGTCAGTGTCTTGTATGTTGACCTGGCATGCATTGTTTACACATAGCTGCTACAATAGCTGATTAATAAAAGCTGGAATGTCATAACAGTAATATGGTTAAAAGTTGTTTTTATGTTTCTGTTTTTATTGCTTTATTGCTGCTTTTATTTTATCCCCTAATCACACAAAGCACCTTGAATTGTCTTGTTGGCGAAAGTGTGCTACAGAAATATACATATTATATAATATATATAGTATATTATAATATATTTGCCTTGCCTTACACATGATACAGTAGAGCTGTTCTTTAGTTTTTCAGTTGCTTTATAGGCCAGACGGTTCGCCTCAAAGTAGGATTGAACCTTTATTCTAATTTCCTCTTTATGTGTCTGGGAGAGATAAGTTAGAAGGATTTAAATATGATTTCATAGAGTTGGTTTCATTGTGTGTTAAATGCTGTGTTTCTCTTAAACTGCTGATGGCATTCTCTGAATTGTGCTACGTGTTAACTGGTTGAATCCAGAGCAAAGTTTGACTATTAATCTGTACAGCTAAACAGATTAATAGAGCTGGGACTCTATTCCTTGATCTGATCCTTCCTTCTCTCTTTCCTCCCCCCTTGTCTTCTTCTTGTACACCCACAGACCATAGTAGGCCATGTGTTCCATTGTTAGCTCCTAAGCTGAACCTCAGGTTCACAGTCCCTTTTGTTGGACCACTGCTAAAAGCTAAGCATTAGCATCCCCCTAAGAGCAACACACACACACACACACACACACACTCTCCTCATTCCTTTCCCTCCTCATTATATGTAAAAACTGTGATTGTTAAGTTGTTTTCTGAAGTTTGTCATTGTTCCATTTTCTTCAATCTCAGTTTGCATGTAGTAGTGACATACTTGCTTTAAGGTTGATCAATTTCATTAATAAATAGTCATACTTTAGAGAGAAGTTGTTTGTGCTTATTTTGGCGTATGCGTGCAGTTATGTCATCCATCCGGGTCAAATTCATTTCCTTCATAAGAGATTGAGTGTTTGGTATTTGGCATCAATATTCCCTGTCCCAGGGTGGTGCCCCAAATTGTTTAACAAAATAAACTCAAAACTTCATTAATAATTAAATCAATATTAAAGAGTAACTAAACCCCAAAACAACTTTTTTTTGCTTGTATAAATGGGTATTTACCAATGCAATCTTTCAGTTTCTGGGGATTTTTTTACATTTTGGTGTAAACTTGTTTAATTCTCCACTTTTTGGTCTAAAAACGTCTTAGTGCTGCCCTCTTAGGGTTGAACTGTGGCTACTTCATTAGAATTTTGTGATTGGTGGAGAGTGGTACATCTTTACATCACAGGCATTGACTGTGTCACAGCAGTCATGGTCTCACAAACACGCCCCGTGGGTTTGGTACAAAACTATCAGACATACTGGTCCTGTGGCGAGTTTGGAGTTGGATCGCATTTTTCAGGTTACCATCATTATCACATTAGCACTTAGCTAGCATAGCTAACATACTGTTTTGAACGTTAGCCTCTGTTAGCATTATCACTCAGAGACTGGACCCATCCTGTCTCTCTCTCCCTCAGCAGCAGCGCCAGCCTCGGGCAGCGCTGACTCAGCGCCCCGAGCCAGCGGCTCGACTTGATACAGCTATAGTTATTAATGCTTCAGACACAAGATGGCGCCGGTGCGTTTGGCTGGCCGTCTGTCACTGTCATTGCTTTTTGTAGTTTTACTGATTTTTGGCATGGGTATTTATGAGATCAAGTCGATGTTGGTGTACGATCGTCAAACTCTTTTGGATCTAAGATTTCATGTCAAAGATATATTTACCTTTGATAATGGAGGACAAAAAATGTGGCCCCCGTTTCTCTCGGGAATCCCAACTCACCTGAACCCGGCCCCGGCGCTCGCTTCCGGGAGGAGACGTCGCCACCGCGGCACCTGAAGCAGACGGCTGGTAAAGCTGAAGATCCGCCTTAAGAATTCGTGTACTTCCCGGTCAGTGTGTAGAATTTTTTTCCGGCATGTTCGTACCATTACGCCTGCTGAATCCGATGGATGCCTGCCTGGTACCTGTTGTCAGCGGGGATGCGGTGCTCCAGCCCCACCCACTTCCTTCCAGGCTCAGCTGTCGCGGGGTGAATCCAGGAAACCTTTGCCCGTTGTGTCGTGCTCCCCTGTCGGCCAAAGCCCGGGCTCCTGCTCCGGCCAAGGTTGGCCTGGTGAACGCTCGATCGCTGGCCTATAAAACCTTTATTTTAATAGATTTATTTTGCTCCTGTGATCTGGACTTTCTCTGTATTACAGAGACGTGGCTGACGGTGGGTGAGTCGTGCGCCCTGTCGGAACTTTTACCATCAGACTGCTGCCTCTTTAATACACCGCGAACATCAGGTCGCGGTGGAGGAACTGCAGCGGCTTTCAAAAATGTTTTTATATGTAAACAGTATGTTCAGCAATCCTCTTTCACTAGCTTTGAGCTAACTTCTTTTGAGGTGGGTCGCTCTGATCCGGTACTATGTGCCGTTATTTACCGCCCGCCTAAATACAATAAGGATTTTATTGCTGATTTCTCTGAATTCATGGCCGGTATCCTGACTAGTTATGAACATATTCTTATTGTTGGTGATTTCAACATACACGTATGTTGCCCAGGTAAACCATTGGTAGCTGAGTTTTTATCCCTGATCGATGCTTTTAATCTGACACAGTCTCTACTTACAACTACTCATGAAAAAGGGCACACTCTAGATCTAGTTCTCTCTTACGGTTTGCCTGTACTAAACCTAGAGACACATGACGCTCTATTTTCTGATCATATGCCTGTGACATTTGAGACTGTTTTTGCCCGTGCTGTGGTTAAAACTTGCGCGCCTGCACGGAGCTGACCGATTATTAACCCCTCCACTGCCACTCAGTTCTCCATGGCTTTTCACCAGCTCTGCCCTCCTGACATGACTGATGTCCAGGAGCTCAGTACCTGCCTCCACTGTTCCTGCAAATCTGTCCTGGACTCTGTGGCTCTATTAAGGGTCAGGAAAACTAGAACTCAACCTGAACCCTGGTTTAATGCCGGGACTCGAGCTGTCAGACAGGAATGTAGAAGAGCTGAGCGGAAGTGGAAAAATTATAAACTGCAAGTGTCCTTTCAGATTTTTAAACTTTGCTGGCGAGACTACCAGAATGCTGTTAGAAAAGCCAAAAAAGAATATTTCGCTAATATTATTTCATCTTACGGCCACAATCCACAAATGCTTTTTAGTACCATTGACTCTCTTCTAAATGTTCCACAGACTGCTGGTTTGGAATCCTCTACTGAATTGTGTAACAATTTTATGCAGTTTTTTATTGATACGGTTGCCTCTGCGAGGGCCCTTCTCTCTCATCCTGATTCTGATCCCTCTGTGTGTGTTGCTTGCCCAGTTGCTTTTAATCAATTTGAGCCTGTGACGTTATCATACTTGGAGGACGTGGTTGCTCATATTAAGCCTTCTGGCTCTCCCTGTGATGCTCTCCCACCACGGCTGTTCAGAGAAGTTTTTCTCACTATTGGGTACTGGGTACTTGCTCTTGTTAATAGTAGCCTGTCATCCGGTGTGGTTCCTGCAGATTTCAAGCATGCCGTAGTGACACCCCTGATGAAGAAACCTGGTCTAGATCATACTGTGCTGAATAATTTTAGGCCAATATCCAAGCTCCCATTTGTATCTAAAATCTTGGAGAAAGTTGTGTATTTACAAATAAAGTCTTTTCTTGATGAGCAGGGTTTATTAGAGATCTTTCAGTCTGGATTTAAATCCCTACACAGCACGGAGTCAGCACTGAAGGTTTGCAATGACATTCTCTTGGCATGCGACTCCAGTAACAACGTAATCCTGGTCCTTTTGGACCTTGCCGCTGCCTTTGATACTGTAGACCACAGTATTTTAATCTCATGATTACAACACCAAGTAGGCCTCTGTGGCACTGTCCTGGAGTGGTTTAGATCCTATCTGTCTGACAGAACATTTCATGTTAAAATGGCTGAGTTTAAATCCCGCACTGCTCCGCTATCATGAGGCGTCCCCCAGGGTTCAATTTTAGGTCCCTTGCTTTTTTCGTTGTATCTGCTTCCACTTGGGTCTATTCTTAGAAAGCATGGTATCTCTTTCCATTGTTATGCAGACGACTGCCAGATTTATGTACCCCTAAAGCGACATGACACCTGTTCAATTAAACTTCTTTTGGCATATCTTGAGGATGTTAAAGCATGGATGGCCTTAATTTTTTAAAATTTGAATGAAAAGAAAACAGAGGTGATAATGTTTGGACCTGGTGGCTCAACGCCACAGTCAAATCAAGTTGTTATCACCTAAGGAAATTGGCAAAGGTGAAACCTTTCCTTTCCAGGCAGCAGTTAGAAACCGTAATCCACGCCTTTATTTCGTTACGGATGGATTACTGTAACTCCCTTTATTTTGGACTCAGTCAGTCCTTACTTGCACGTCTGCAGCTGGTTCAGTACGCCGCTGCACGGTTTTTGACAGGAACCCGGAAGAGAGAGCACATCACTTCCGTCCTGGCCTCCCTCCATTGGCTACCTGTGCATTTTAGAGTCCATTTTAAAATCCTCATGTTTACTTTTAAGGTTTTACATGGTCTTGCCCCACCTTATTTAACTCAGCTACTCCACCGCTACACTCCCTCCCGGTCCCTCCGGTCGGCTGACCAGCTGCTCCTGGTCGTCCCCGGTTCCAGGCGGAAGCTCAGGGGGACAGGGCCTTCTCTGTTTGTGCACCCAAGTTATGGAATGCCTTGCCATTTAACCATTCGCCGGGCTTCCTCATTGCCGATTTTTAAAACTCTTCTTAAAACTTACTTCTACACTTTGGCCTTCAACCCAAACTGAGACTTGATCTTATTTGCTCTTATCTTGCTCTTAATTGTCCTATTTTAATATAGTTTTATTGGCGTTAGATCTTTTTTCCCCTAGTATATTATTTCTATGATATTGTGACTATTATTTATGTCTTGGTGATGCTTTTTTGTCCTTGGTGTACAGCACTTTGTTCAGCTGCTGCTGATGTGAAAGCGCTTTATAAATAAAATGATGATGATGATGATGATTAATGGTTCTGTGAACCAAACATTATTACACTTCTTGGGGCACAACATACATTTATTTAGAAGTTATCTCTTTTATAAAATAAGTGTTTAAAGAGAGAAATATTCATCATCAAGTTCAGCAAAAAATATTTTACTACCAATAAGTATCCTAGTCCTTACAAATGAACAAGTTTGCTTTTAGCATAAAACATGTCATAAAACATGATTTACTCACACACACACCCACACCCACACACATTATATATAGATCAATAGATTGTAAACAACTTGTTTATTCAATTCAGTTTATTTATATAGCGCCGATTCACAACAGATGTCATCTCAAGGCACTTTACAAGAAGTCATTTCAATACATTTATATAAACATTCCAATCAGTTCAAGAGTTTCCTATTTAAGGAATCCCAGCAGATTGCGTCAGTCATTGGCGTGAGGTTTATACTCTTGAAACCAGACACTTCCTCACTGTCTGAAACTAAATCAGACCAAACGTATCCTGCTTTAGATCAGTTAGAATGACCAAAATGAGTAATGAATATGTCAGAGACGTATTTATTAATGTCTTCATGTGCCCAGTTAACTTTTTAGCTCCAAAGGTGGTGAGTCTACCAGGAGAAATGTTCACTGTCTTGCAAAATGAAGTATACTGCTTGCAATTTTCCAAACTGAGTCATGTTACAATCATAACATTTAATGAGTTTTTAGATTTTATCCGAAAGGCAAACCAAAAGGGATTGTTAAGGTTGGAAGGTGTTATGGTTTTTAACAGCTTCTCCCAGAACAAACGTAGAACGTGTAAGGTGTAGGCCTCCACAAACAACACTTCAGAGTTGCATTTCATTCTCAGTAGAGCTGAAACTCATTCGGGTTAAGAGAAAAATAAATGTTAATCATTCTTGTCTGCATTTCCTGAAGCTTTGTTGGTTTGGATTGAGAGCATATGTGAACATCAACATCAAACACATAAACATGTTTTGATGTAAACCATTGCATGGTAGTTCAGTCTGTATGTATAAAATCATTTTTCTGTCTTTTGCAGACTCTAACAGGGTTTTGCCAACTGTTGCATTATACTTAGCTTCATCCATCGTCCCTTCAGCTCTGATCTGCTTCGCTGAAGAAAAGCAACCCAAAGTATGATGCTTCCATTACTATGTTTCACACTGTGGCTGGCTTGGTCCCAACGCTGTGCAGTGTATAGAGTAGTGTTTTTCCTGTAGGAGTCATTTACTCTGATATGTCTTTTTCTTGTGTTTGTTTTTGAAATATCCAGGAATGACTAAACAGAAATATTTGTTTTATCTGTTTTGCTCATGAACTTGGCTCCATGTGTGTGCTCCTAGATGATGTGAAAGCCATGAAATAATTCAAGTAAAGGTGATGATACATCCAATTAGTTTTCAAAGCAGTGTTAGCGTTTCCTCCATCAGAACCATATAATGTATGCCAACATTCACCAGAAATGAGGCTGATTTTGACACAAGGTCCAACAAAAGAATGTAGCCTTCTGTCATTTGCTCCTGCTAACAGTATCTGGAGAACATGGAGTATAGTTGGTTTTACTCAGAATAAATCTCAAAATTAGTCCATATATACACTGCAAAATGAACAAAACTGGCTCATGCATCAGCACCAAAGCACACACACAGCTTCATAGAGCTATTAGAATCTATTTCCCTTTCCTTTCCTTTCCTTTCAGAGAGGGACATCTGATAGCAGAGCGCTTTCTACTCCTCTTAGGAAGGTAGAGCTTCTATTTTACAGTTCCATTAGGCTCTGTAACTGAGACAGTCCCAACACACAGCCATCTCTTCTTAAAAGGATACTCAATTTCAATCCTGCAATGTGTGAAATCAACCCTGACAAACCCAGAACATAAAGCTCATCAATGACACATCCTGTGGTGTTATGAGATCTGGAGAATAAAACACTATAGTAGAAGGCATTGGTGGTAAGCATCAGTAATTAGAGCAACAACAAAAAAACACAGAAAAGGAAAATATTGTTTTTCCTCCTACGAAGAGTTAAATGAAAACTGATACATCAAATCAGCCTGCTCAAGAGAAAACCTATGGCCAACTAGAATGATTTATTTCTGTAACTAGATTCAGCAGTGATGTGTGTGATGGGCTGGAGGAGGGCCACAATGCTGCTCTCCCATACAAAACACATCTCTGAAATACTTTGCCACATTGATCACATTAATATGAGTAACTAATATCAGTAATATTGTTTGGGTTTTAAACCAAATTTGCTGAGACTAGAAAAAAACAATGAATCATCTGTTGGTGTACACTGTGAGCCATCAGAACGATGCTCACCAGTCTGTTATGGTTCTGAGAGTATACTATGAGAACCTTGGTATTTGTTCTGAGGTACAGAAAAAAGCAAATGAATGTGAAATAGTAAAAGCCATTATAAATTACCTTCACACATGGGGGTAAAAACAACCCTTTTTTGGGGGTTTGAACTGAACCCATCACCTACAAGCATCAAACGAAGTGTGAAGGTGTGACGATAAGATAAGATGACAAATAAATCTATAGTCTGGTTTATACTCAGAGATTAACCTAAAGGTGAAGATCTTGATTCAGAGGATGACAAATCCCACAGATGGACGTGCGGTAAAGGGCACAAAAGATTTTCTCACTGTTACAGACAGAAAAACCCCCACTCCGACACACAAACAGAATCTTGAGTGAGGAACCACCGCAGACGCAGTTTTATTCAAGGTTTTATTCTTTTATAGACTAAAGGTCTTAAAACTTTAGTTTTGTTAGGGGAGAAAAATGATCTTTTTAGGGAGTGCGATCACTTATTTGGAACAGTGTCGCTATGATAGTCTGACAGAACATTATGTGTGTTTGAACCAGAAGTTACGAGTAATCTGACCGTGAACTATTTGTGTCATTAACAAAATACTTAAATACTTCTCTTAAATAATAACAGAATGAACTGAGGCAGAGCTGGGGTGAAGTGTACGTCTATGGTGCAGTATTGGGGCCAAAATGAAGACTACTTCCCTGCCGCCGCAGGAGGCTATATCCATTCTGAAGCCAGCAACTGATCTGACTATTGATAGGCTGTCTGAGAGGAAGACGGCTCACTAGTGATCACATTAGATAGGCTGGTGATAGCATTGGATTTGGTCCCCACTAGCATTCCTAGGTTAGCCACACGCTTTATTAGACTTGTTTTCTTCTTCTTCCGACTTTGTGGCGGTTGGCAAACAACTTGAGGTGCATTACCGCCACCTTCTGGAGTGCAGTGTGGACTGGAATAGTTTTAATGACTTAAACCTCAAATTATTAATTACTCTTAAAAATCACAATGTTGTCTTGTAAGTTATTCCCCCCTATAATTCTGTAAAATGTAATTAACTGAACAAAAATTGAATGGAAAATTGAATGCTTTAAAGCAATTTATTGTTTGAATGAATTCACAAATTAAATAGGTTTTTCAAATAATTCTATAACAATATTGAGCATAATGGTATAATTAGGTCTGAGCCGGCGTTGCAGGAATGGCCTGTTCACCTGCTCCAGCTGAGTTTAGAACTTGTAAACTAGAGGTTGCAGCCCCGCTTTCTTTGAAAGTAGCTGCAATAGTTAGGATGATTTAATTCATGTTGGGAGTGGGTTTCTTTATCCTGTGGAGCAACAAAGCTGACTCAATATTAAACAATCTGCCCTCCAGGATATTTTCGGATGGGCCTAATAACTTACGTCCATCATTTATGATAGAAATAATGAAACATTAGCGTGGCTCATTTTTAATTTTTTGCTGCATTGGGGCGTAATGCAGAGCTAAACAATTTTAGAGAATGTAGCACTAGATGGTTTTCACCATAATTCTAAAAGGGTAAAAAATGTCAACATCTCCTTTACATCTCAAACTACAAATAGGGTAATTAGGGTATTTAGCAATTTTCCTAACAGTCCATCACTAGTAGGTGCTGTAAAAGTGAAAAGTTTGTTACGCTAAAACAGCTGATTGGATTTAATCGAAACTCTACATACACCTCCAGCACATAGCGCTTATATCACATCTGTAATATGGTAATGGTTGATGAAAGTGGGCGGAACGTATTCATAAAAATGTGATAGAAAATGTCATAAACAGTTTATTCATCTCCCAGAAACCTTTGAGAATATAATTCTTTTTGGGACAGACTGGTTCATCATATATGAAATAGTAATGCAGTAAAGCAGCGTAAGAATTGGTGCATTTTTCTACGTATCACAGCAAATAAACTTTGAGATTTATGACTAGAATGTATTAAAACATTTTTATTTCAATCATTTTTAAATAGAGCATTTTATCAGAAATCCAGCAGATAGGGGAAGCACATCCGGCCATCAGGAATATTTCTGGAGAATTTTAGGGCAAACTAGTGATTGTTTTATGAATTTTTCAGTTTTAAATTACAATAGGAGGAAATCTGTTTTATTTTTTCTCTCAAAGCACATGTCATCAATAAACCTTTTAATGTTTCAAGCTTGTTCCACATGTCCATATGGCCATCCAAGAATATTTTGAAGATTCTTGGACAAAGCATGTATTTATAGTGGATATGTCTGTCTTGGTTTGACCCCCCCCCCCCTTACCCTCCTAGTTGTCACTACCTATAAGCATGTTCCAGAGCTGTGATTGGCTTAAAACTCTTTCAGTTTTAATAACGATTTCATCATTTACACATTTTCATTATTAAAAAATTCTCACCTTGATTTCACCTGTAGATTCCTTAATATGCAGGTTAAAATTGCCTGTTTTTTCTCATGCTCCGTGCCAATTGTGAAGTTGCATTCAGGACACATGACATTTTATAGTTTCTATGTTGAGTTTCTAATATAAACTGTATTTAGATAACTGTTTGGGAAAGTGACATGTATCACTGACAAAAATAATCATTCTTCTGACAATTGTCATTAATTATAGTGTTTAAAGTCAGACATAAGACTTAACATGCATAGTTTAGACCAGTGTTTCTCAGGGCCCTCTGCCCTTCATGTTTGAGCTGCATCTCTGCTCCAGCACACCTGATTCGACTCACAGCGTTACCTCTTGTACTGTATGTCACCAAGTGCTACAGAAACCAGTGAATCACCTAGTTATTCAGGTCACATGTGTGGAAGAAGGGAAACACCTAAAACATGCAGGACAGTGGGTCCTGAGGACCAGGTTAAGAAACCCTGGTTTACACCACTATCTTATGATTGGCAAGCTGTATTGTATTTTCCTAACGTGTCTGTGAACATAGCACAGTTGCTTTGAAGTAAAAGAACCACACAGCAGCAACAGCGTGGTTCAGCGCAGAACTTTGCTGCTCTTCTAGATATTTTCAGGAAGTGAATGTAGAGGGAGTCGGTTAATAAGTGACCAGACATGGGAACGTTTCAGCGTGGAGCTGCAGGACTCCGTGTTACCGGACTGGATAAGCTTTCTGGGAGCTGATGACATGATGACAAGGTTCTATTTGCTCGCCCATCGCTCACCGGCTTGCTCATCGTACTATCTGACATCCCTCAACTCATCCGTGAGTCAATTTCATTTAGTTTTTCCTTATCTTCGGACGCTGATGACGTGTTGTGGGATTTACGAAGGTTTTGTTTATCAGCAATAATTCCCAGGATTTCTCATCATACTGTTTTTTATTGTTATGAATTATACCCTTAGTTTATGTCGTTTTAAATGACAGTACTCTGTCTCTTATGAGCGCAAATACTGTACTACAGAGTTAGTATTTACACCAGTAACTCTTAAAGCATGTGAAACTATGTAGAAAATGTTACATCTTTCATAACTCTTCTCTTCTTTGATATAGCATGTGATGCATTTTTTTTTGGGCAACCTCATAGTTTGGCCAGCCCAAAACTGCATCCCATGATATAATCAAAGGAATAGTTATGAATGTGTTGAAAATTTAACAACACATATGTATCGGTAAAATGTTGAAATCTGTGCATCCTTTGTTCTGAGCTTTGGACAATTAAACAACCTGATCCTCCCAGCTCTTCCAGGCTTCTCCAGGTGGGTCAGAGATCAGGACAGGATGATGTCATCATTTACTCCAATGCCAGGCTGGAAGGCAAACTGCAGTGGATCCAATGAAGACCAGCCTGCAGCTGCTGACATCTTTTGCATGTGACAATGAATTTCTCAGATAAAGAAGTGTCCAATTCTTTAGGGTTGGTTGGTCATCTCTTTTGTCCAGCTTTATTTTTTATTTTTTGTAGTTTAGATCTTGTTTTTGGTTGTCACACTTCACGTCGTGGCTTCAGAGGCACCTTGAATGGTTTCTAACATGATCTCTCCTGTTGTGATTTGCTCCATCCACCTTCCCTTCAGCGTTTACCAGCTAGCTGGGTGAAGAACATCATCACCAAACTTGTGGGTTAACCACAGCAGCTTTGTTTGCTCTGCTGGTTGGGAGCTTGGAGTGGTTTAGCGTGGGTGGAATTGATGGGGATGGGATTTTAATAACTCCCATAGGCAAAATGCATCATAAGGGCCAAACCTTTTCGGACTCAACGCTGTCCTGGAAATTAACGACTCTGTTGATGTGTGAAGACACCTGGAGATGCTGGGCTGACGTGATACGGGGAAGGGCGTGTGTGAGGAGGGGCAGGGTCAGGGGGGACGAGGAACCCTATCATAACTGCTTGTAGTTCTAGTATCATTTTCTTTTTCTTGGAGGGGGGGATAATTAAGCAGCCGTAGGGGCTTATATATTTTTTACATGGGGCCGGACTAGCCAGTATAGCTTTTCCCCTTAAGAAAGGAAAACCTTATTTGAAAATATTTTTTTATTTCAAAGATAAATCATGTTAGGTTTGACTATGTAGGTGAGCAAAAAAGCAAAAGCTGGAGAAACCCTGTGGTCAATACTGAACAGGACAACATAACACAGATAGAAACCCAGAACCATCAAAGTGCATCCTTTATTTCATTTCAGGTATGGTTAAAAAAAGGCTAAAGTAGCTTGTCTGTAATAAGTATAAATGGTGCAAAAGTTTTAGTGTTGTGTAAAGTGTGAAGCTGAAGTCACACAGAAACCTCCAATAGGAGTTTTGTGATTGTAGATATTTTCAGTCTTTTACAAATAGGTACACACATTTTTTTTATTATACCTTTTTTTCCTTAACACAGACACAAGTAAGTGAATGCAACTCCACAAAACCGCAGATGCTGGTCCCAGAAATGCTTTATAAGTCACATCTTTTCCTTGAGCTCCTCCTTTTGCCCCATTTGTCATGCTGATAGTGGAGCAGAACTTTCTGTGACTTGAGGATAATGCTAATGCCCGTACAGCAGGGGGTGCTGATGAACTCAGTATTAACAAACCTTAAATACCCCCATGCTTAGTTAGCACTGTGGGGCCTGAGAGTGATGCTGTGATCCTGCGACTGTACGTTAGACATTCAGTGCAGATTAAATCGCTAAAACGTTCCACAAACTCCTCAAGATACAAAACATTAAAGCAATACATCTTAGGGTGCTTTCACACCTGCAGCATTTGGTTCGATTAAAACCAAATCAAATCCGGACTAACAAACCGGACAGAGACCCACATTTTGAGGTGGTCTCGGTCCGCTTCCAAACGGACTCTGGTGCGGTTAACTTCAGGTGTGAATACGAACCAGCCTCGGTTCGTTCCAACTTCCTGATAAAAGCCATTTTTGTTCCATGTAGGCATCCGTAGTGCGCCGCGCTTTGCACTATGGGAGGCACCGTTTCTGTGTTGTAACTTGTTAACATTAGCGCTAACAATGAATCGTAGTCAAACCTGGAGTCGGGAGGAAGTCTAATTCTTCATCGAGATTTGGTCGATGAACGATGTAAATATATTATGACCATCACAACAAGAAGACAAGCGCAATCCATATGTGTATGCAGAGCTAAGTCGGTTTATTTCTAGGAGTTTCACCGCGTCTGCCGCTGGACCAATACGGAATCACTGACATCATGCATTTGTTTCCTGTTTGTCTTTTCTTGGACTTTCTTTCAGCAATTCTTGCTACAGCGCTACCAATGTGGAGTTAGATCAGGGCCATGATGTTTGTGTATTTAAGAGAAATATTTGAAACTGAAAATATGTGAGCTGAAAACGAAAGTCAAGTTTTTATTGTGAACTTTGAAAAACAAAAAATTGGATTCAAAGTAAAATAAAATGTATTGAATATAATAATTGAAATTTCAATGGTATTTTTATTTTGAATTTTTATGAATAAAGTTTAATTCAAAATGTTCAGTAATATAGTTTTTCAAGTTTAAGAAAATAAAACTTCTTTACAGTTTCTGATTTTTCTTCCAGCTTCAGATCCTTTTTCTACACTTTCAGATTACTGTTTTTCAGTTTCAAACTTTTGGCCCTGATGTTGCGTGGTGGGCGGGGCTACACAGAGAGGGGAGTGGAATCATGAGTGGGAGCAGAACAATGGCCACTGGCTGCTCTGTTTTGTGACTACGACACTGGAAGCCGCCATTGCTGTAGTACCGCCATATAGCCGCTAGTCCCCCATTGGAATACATTGCACTTTAGACACGTTAAAAACAGCTTTAATACCCGGTGCCTATTTTTTAAAAACCGTCTACAGCTACATATTGCTCCTGTGATTACGTTGGGTTAGACACAATCAGAGGCACCAGGCTGGTTTTCGTAGG
Source organism: Valencia hispanica (assembly GCA_963556495.2). Taxonomy (NCBI): domain Eukaryota; kingdom Metazoa; phylum Chordata; class Actinopteri; order Cyprinodontiformes; family Valenciidae; genus Valencia; species Valencia hispanica. Next base: position 1,411,002 of record OY747704.1, read on the forward strand.
ATCGATTTTCTAAATCATGCATAATTAATGAGGGCCGGACTTTGATTGACAGGTCGTTTACGTCGCTGCCAGGCCCATCGGCTAGGCTAATAGCTCGCTGCGCAGCCGCATGAAGCTAGCAGAGGCGATCTGGCTGTGGAGCTAAGCTCAACCTAATGCATTCTGTCTGAGGCTTTTCAGTCTGATATATGAGACTATTGAATAATGTGTCAGCCTAAGGAAACATGTTTGTAATTACAAAATGTACGTTTTTTTTTTTTTTGTCTGTTTGACCACTATAACATTTTACTGCTGATATGCAGTGTGCGATTTGTGAAAAAAGCAGAGGGGGGGATTTTTTTTTACTTTTTATTCATGCAAATAACGACAGGTTTGTGTATGCAGGCTGCAGGGCATCTTGCTCATACGTTTACCCTTTAAAAAATGACAGAAAAGTGTCAGAAAAAAATATTGTTGACATAAAAAAATTAAGATAAGATCAAATATATTAAGATGATTAAAATTAAAGATAAGAATTCACCTGACTTATCCAGTCATAGCAGCTGAGATTATTTTTTTCCCCCGTGGCATCAGCAGCGCCTTGTCCGTCCTCTCAGACCCATAACTCTCTCTGCATATTTTTCTGTGGGGAAAAAAATTCACCTCTGGAACCCAGCCGGGACCATGTCCGCGGTAATATTGATCAGTTACAGTTTTGTCCCCACCACTTAAAAACCTGATTTTCTTTTTCATTTGTTTTTTAAACAGTGCATCCATCTGCGCAATTTTCATGTATTCTGTATCCTCTTTATTGCAAGGTGTTCTAATTATGCTGCGCTAGCTCCATGCTTCCCAGAGGCAAGACGGACACACACTGTGCGCTTTTTGGACCATTTCCACAAATTTTGCGATTGGTTTGGCTTCAAAGCCGTATAAAAACAAGTATTGCATTTCTTGTGCATGGAGTTGAAACAAACTCGGTCACTAGTGAGATTAAGTATATCTTAGTCATTACAAGTTAAAGGAATAATACCCTTTTTTCAGTTTAAAGCTCTGAAAAGGTCCAGCACGATGCCCAAATCAGCGCACACAGAAACTGAGGGTACATATGAACCTCAACATATGAACCTCAAAATTATTTCTGCACCTGACACCTGCTGGACTCCGTGCAGAGATGAAGGGAAGATTGTTGAGTGTTTTTATCATTCTTCCTCTAGTCTGTCAAACGGATTCTGCAGGATTCTGGGTTGATTGCGCAGAATCCCCTCTTGAACTCTGCTGCGCAGACAAAACATGTAATCTGCAGCCATTCATTTATGAAGGTGTTGGCCTATGTTGTTTAAAATAAATGTTTAATTTAACCTTACCTTAACCTATTATCAATTCAAAGATGCAAACTCTCTGAGGATCAGTATTATTTGTTCTGATAATGAAGCACATGTTTGCGGAAGAAACAGAAAGGCGTTCACAATCGTTAACAACTTTTATTTTCAAGACTAAAAAAATTTAAAAAATCATCAAAAAAGGTGAAAAACGTGCTCCTGACTTGACTCCAAGCCCTCAGCTGTATCAGGATATTGTCGACCGTGGCCTTATTTGTATTCATTTCTGGAGAGTAGAATTTAAATCATTATTAAATTACAATTATTACCGTATTAATCCATTCATAGCAGCACACACAAGGCACTTTCATCCGCACGCATTCAACACACATACAGTGCACAGAACGCACTTTTCATACAGGGAATTTAATACTTGACACATTATTATACACTATATATACAGTCAATGTTACACACATGTAAACATATTGCAGATTAGACTAGGCTAATAAACATCCTCCACTCTGCTTTACATACATTTTGACAGCAATCTTTCTCGAGACTCTTTTTTATCCAATTCTCTTTGATATCACGTTGTGATAATTCAGTTTAAAATTGCTGTATTTCGTTTGACTGTAATTATAGTTACACTACATTTTAATAATTTAAGTTATGAGTTCTTACCTTATGTCAGGAATGTGTGTGAAGTATGGACCCAAACGCAGACACTGAGGAAGTGCAGGATGTTTATCAAAGGTGGAGGTGATGGTGATGATGATGATGAAGAAGAGGACGACGGCAGGAACGGAGAGACTGGACATCGGGCAGGAAAGAGACAGCAGGGAAGGCACACAAGACATCAATAGTAGTATTATGATCCGGCCTGGAGTGAAAGGAAGTGATGGGTCTTAAAGGGAGGTGGTGAGTAAGATCAGGTGTGGTTGATTGGACAGACGGGTGAAGACAATGAGGCGTGAATAGGGCAGCGTGACACCATATGAGATTTGGGGGAAAAAGAGAGCCGTCGGAGGCGTACAGATGGCTGCAGTAGAATGAAGCGGGAGCTCTATATATACAGTCAATGAGCGGGAGCATTGACTGTATATAAAAAATTAGACTTTAGCTTTGCTAGCCAAGTTTAGCATAAGAGCTAAAGGTGCAGCTGCAGAATGGGCGGGATTACGACAGAAATACAGGCCCCGCAAGGGCCAAGCAGGGCCGAGCCTACAGTGAAGATCCCGCCCTTATGCCCTTTTTAGGAACATGCTGCGTCAGAACCGAGGAGGAGGAGTCTGTAAATCCGCCATGATTTCCCCCATGAATGTGGTCATTGTGGTAAACGGCGAGGAGTGCGGAAACGATGTCCATTATATATACAGTCAATGTAGCAGAACCAGGAGGCTGAAGACGTTCCCTCTATCATGTTGCCTTCAGGAAACGTGGGAATGAACATAATCTAACACCTCTTGCGCTGTATTATTACATGATTGGTAGAGAATGCATGAAGTGTAACCACTAAAGCTCAGGTATTAAAGCTGCTTCAGTCAGTACTGTGTACAAATGATGCTGTAAGAGTGATCAATTGTGAGCAGTTTTCCAAAACGTCTGTCGGATTGTTCTGTGTGACTTCAACTTCACAGTTACAAGGCCCAGATACTTTTACACCAAATATACCTCCATACTTGTCACCCTGTCTATAATCCTGGCTTGAATTCATGCAGCACCGAATGCCTCCTGAACTCATCTGCATCCTTGCTTTTTGCAGGTAAGTGTTGCAGGGCACTTTTTCAAGGTTTAACATTGGGTATAAAAACACTGTAGCATGCATTGATACCCCTGTGACGGCTTAGGTATTAAAGCAGAATCTGCTGAATCACCAGCTGTGACAAAGGGCTCCTTTTTCTCTCATGAAAAATAAAATAAATGAAAAATACTTTACAGCTTGGTCGTCAGCTCTTGCAGAAAACATGCGGTGAGGCTGCATAAAATCATCTCTAGGAAGAAAGCAAAGTTATAACCCCTCCTAACCTCCTCCCGGAGTCTATAGCCAAGTTAAGAGGGTATGAGTATATGTGTGTGAGGTGTATTGTCTGGGCCACACTCGGTTAACAACCCTATTAACTGGCTCACAAAGCAACCCCCAGGGCAACGATAACATCAATCCCAGCTTTAGAGGACCATTATGTTCAGCCAGAGCTATACGTGGCACTTTGTGAAAACGAGGTGAGGCCCCTGCGGCCGTGCAGCTAGAGGGGGTGGTAAGGTGTCGGCACCCGTTTGTCAACTCCAACCCTCTGTCCGCCCGGCAACCCCAGCCAGACCACACAAACACAGCGACAAAGTAGCTCCCCCAGGCTGTTTGGCAGGACTGAGTCTGAGGCTGTTTATCTGCTTCACTCAGGCCTTCACAAATACACACACACGTCCTAACACCTTTATACCAACAGACCCAACATACAGGGACTTACACATGTGCCCTGTAAACTTTGCAAAGTCACACACTATTTATGCAGAACAGTCTTGTCTTGATACAGATAAGCATACAAACAAATCCACATTCTGAAGCGCCATCTCATTACATTTTTACACATGCAGGCAATGCAAATAAAACATTAAATCTGTCACAGACATGCATTCCACATGGCAATATCTATACATTGATAAATTCTTCCCATCTATAAACCACCTAAAACACATACACACGCAGAGAAAGAATCTTATGCAGTATCTAAAGGCAAGGGCTTTGTCCCATTGCTGCTATCAGGTGATAACCTTCACCTGCTGCAGCTGCAGGAAAAGAAAGTCAAGTTTTTCACCCTCTTCCCTGCATGCTGCTCTATGGACAACAATTGAACTCTACAATTCTTTACAGAAACATGCTTTGTCTGAAACTTCATTAATAGCTGTATTTCTACAGGGGAGGTTTAACAGCCTCCATTAAAAGCACATAAAGAGGAAACATGCGAGACCTAACAGTACAAACACAGCTCCACTATTAGAAGAAATGAGGATAAAGTTGTTGTCTCCCCCCATCCCCTCAAAACGAAGCCAAACAAGGAGACGCAGAAGAGTGATGGCTCACCCAGCCATACTGGACATAACGGCAGGATAGGACAAGTTTGCACCAGGGGGCTTGGTCTCAGGGGAAACTGTGCTGAGTTTCTCCTGGAGTCGTTGAGGCAGGGAAGTTTTCATGGCAACCATGAGAGGAAACGCTGAGATGTCTCTTCCAATGGAAGACGTGACAGGAAACAAAGCTCTCTGTACAAGCGGTCTCCTTTCCCATAGAACTAAACCAAAACACTGCCATTACTTTAGAATAAAACATAAGTTTTATTCTAAAGTAATGGCTTGTATGTATGTATATATATATATATATATATATATATATATATATATATATATATATATAGCTCGTATATATATATATAGCTCGTATATATATATATAGCTCGTATGTATATATATAGCTCGTATGTATATATATATATATATATATATGTATATATATATATGTATATATATATATGTGTATATATATATATATGTATATATATATGTATGTATATATATATATATGTATATATATATGTATGTATATATATATGTATATATATATATGTATGTATATATATGTATGTACATATATGTATGTATATATATGTATATATATATATGTATATGTATATATATGTATGTATGTATATATATGTGGGGCACCCCACATGTGATTTCCGTTCATTCTGACGAAAAGTTTCCTATTGAAACAAAGAAGTCCCTGGTCTTTAGGTAGAACTCAAACCAGCCAAGTAAGTACTATACAAGAGAGTCCGACCCAGCTCTCCAGTTGTTCCAATTATATATCCTGATCAACAGCATCAAATGCTGCACTGAGGTCCAAAAGTACCAGCAATGTGGTTCTACCACAGTCTGTATTTATGCTGAGGTCATTGACAACTTTAATTAGGGTAGCCTCAGTGTTGTGGTGCGCACAGAAACCAGACTGAAAAACATCAAAGGGGTTGGTCATTATTAGGAAGCTATTTAACTGCTGAAACAGCTTTTTCAATAGTCTTACTGATGAATGAAGGTTAGAGATCCGCCTGTAGTTCTGCATTAATGTGTTGTCCAGGTTATTCTTTTTTAGCAGTGGTTTAATAACTGCTGTTTTCAATGCCTGGGGGAAGATGCCTGACAGGAGCGATGAGTTCATTATTTGAATCAGATCAGATACCATGACAGGGAAAACTTTCTTAAGGAAAACTGTGGGTAGGATATCAAGACAGCAAGGGGAGGAGCTTGATTGGTTATTGATTTCTTCAAGGTTTGGCTGTTATTACCTGTTGGGGGATGGGCGGAATGCATCTAGTTTTAGTCCGAGAGGCCTGATGTAGCCCAAGGTTCGGTGATAGACTGAAAGCACAAATTAGAATTGGGACACAACTGTCTGATAAATGTTTAAACAGAGTCATAAGGTGTGGATGAGTCAGGTGACGTCAGAATCTTGAAGAATACTGTGGTGAGCGCTGTACATCTGCTGGTGTGGTAAGACATGTTTCTTGTCTGTCAATCCCTGCGGGTTGTGTATCTGTCTGGCCCAGTGGCATCATTCTGTCTTGATGTGTGTGAGGAAATGTTTGTTCTCTGATAGTATCCACGGGCCGTGCTTCAAGGTCAGCTCCCGGGTGCTTTATCAAGTGTTTAGCTTTGTGAGTCACATAACAGAAAATATTTGAGGTCAGCAGTCTCACTCCAGCTCTGTTGGGATAATGTTAGTTTTCCTTGAACAGGTGCTTGGCACATCCAAATATTTTAAAGTTATTAATACATGAGATGGATTTTTCAACAGATTGTTTCTTCAACCATTTATGGAGCATGTGAAGTCTACTGTACCTTTCATCATTTTCTTCAGGGACTGGTCCACTGATGCTTATGTTAAGATATTAAGATGCTTATGTTAAGTCCATCAAGTATCTGTAACAGATCAGAGAAGTCTCTCTTCAGAATCTTTGACTGTTTCTTGGTTACATCAGTTGCACCTGTGTGGTGAACAAGCTTTTTCAAATTTTTTCTGATAATTCTCTCACTGTATTGTTTGGAGCAGTTATAAACTATAATGTTCTGGCTACAAAAATCTTTGATACCATTAATTGATTCGTGATCTATGATAAGAACTGCTAAGAAGCGTGCTGCACACGAGAGCAATCTACTGAGCAAAAAAATCATTCGAGGCCTTTTGCTCAGTAGATGGCTCGCTGTGTGCGGCTAATTCTGGTGAGTTTTTTCCCTCACAAGGCGTTGAGGTGAAAATCAAACGATCTTCTCCGTGGGCTGCCATCTTGGAATTATGTGAGCTCGCATGTGAGACCGCATTTTGATTGGTCCCTTGAATATTTCCCCTCAGCACACAGATCACGTAGAGTGCGCAAAGTTATTTTTTCACCTCAAAGTCCTGAGCTGAGCAAAACGGCATTTGGGTTATCCACAGTCCTTTTAAAAAGTAATCCAAAAAAGAGAATTGAGATATTAAGAAAAAAGCTAAGATAAGAGAATAAGGCGAGAGATCAGGAGAAGCTGCTCCTCCTCAGGTAACTTGACTTGGCAACAGACTGGAAGATTAATGGTTACAAGGTTACACAGAAAAAGGTACTCCTTTTTTGTCATATTTAGGATAGATTAATCGTGGATAGTTTACAGGTAAGCTACCATTAATTAGGTCTGAAGATTTGATCATCTGACAGCCTAAAAATAATGGATATGTAAGCTGAATGACAATTTCAGGAACGATGATGGCTTTAAAGATTTTTATCGGGGCTGAAAAATAAAATTAATTGGAGTGGGAGAACTTGGTCTGTTGTGCCGGACTGACCCCCAAGGGATTTCAAAATTTGGCCTTTCTTAAAATTTAAATTTAAGTGGTGAACTGCTTTGCTCTTTGCATGTCTGCTCCTGCACGAAATCGGAGAGCTGAGTTCTTATGCTTTGTCTCGTAAAGATTGGAACTAAAGCGGTTGGAGTTCTGCATAGAGGTGCAGTTGACCTGCGGACAACTCCGAGCATCCTCCTCATTGGACTATCCTAGATCTGTGAGTCAAAACCAGCTTCAAACAAATACAGTTTTATCTGGTATTAAATAATTTTTCGATAAGACTGGAAATCGTGGTTCCACCCTGATTTTTAACTACTCTCTGTGAATTTTTTTAATAGTCCGATGTGTTCATCAGGGGTATTTTAATAATACTTTAATAAGCAGTACGTGGACTACTTCTCTTCCCCCACCATGTAGCCCTGGGTGTGATAGCTGTGTAAAGCTCAGTCAGAAAATCCTCGAGCTGGAGCAGAGAATTACAACTCTGCTCCAAATCCAGGAGCACGAGTGTGACGTGGACATTAACCTGGGCCGGACTCTCGCTGCAGCCAATAGTGCTCAGCTGTCTGACAGTTTTCCCTACCAGCCTGAAGAACCTGTGGGGAGGGCATCCACTGCTGGGTCTCAAAACGGACTCGGGTGCCCAATGCCCGTCCTGCTGCATAGTAGGACAGTTGGTTCCAGCAGGGGGCAAAGCCAACCCCAATCAGTTCCACTCCGATCCTGCTGGGTACCTGGTCCATGGTTGGATCCAGCGGCGGTGGTGGCGCTTGGGACAGTTGCCACCGCTCTCCTCCTACCTGCCTGCCCTTAACGAACAAATACAGTGTCTTGGGCCCGTACTTTCCTCCTCAAACAGCCCCTGGCCCCCGTAAATCTGGAGGCTTAACAGTAACTCACATATTGGACTTGGACCTTGCCCTACCTGTCATTATCAGCAGAGAGCGGACTAAAAATCATAAACCCAACAAATGCAACCCCAATAATATCAAACATGTACCAAAAGTCCAGCTTTCACTAAATCATACAGTCACTACATCTCCAATCATCAATTAATATGGCACTTTGCAACGTTCACTCTCTGCCGAACAAAACTTTTACCATCAACGATCTGATTTTAGATCATAAACTTGATTGTTTATTTTTAACAGAAACATGGCTCAGTGCAGATGCCCCTGTTGTTCTTACAGAGGCCTCCTCACCAAATTTTACCTTCACTTATTCTACAGGGAGTAGCAAAAGGAGAAGCGGTACTGCTTTAATTAGTTCTTCAACCTTTTCTGCCAAATCTGTTTAATTTGATAGTTATATCACCTTTGAATATACTGCAACTCTTTTAGCACTCCTCAGATTTTATGTGTCACCGTTTATAGGCCTCCTAAAAAGAGTGCACCTTTTATTCAAGAATCTTTATTTAATATTTTATTCTATTACAAGAGTTTTTATCAATCCTGCACAACTCCTTTGAAAAAATTATTTTAGCTAGTGATTTAAATCCACATGGGGATAACCTTTTAGATCCTTTATCAACAGGTTTTTTTAAATGTCCTGAACTATAGGTATTTTATCCAGCATGGCATGCAGCTGACTCACAAAAGAGGACACACCCTGGACTTGGTCATCACGTATGGCCTGTCCACCAGTGTGTTCTTTGTTCTTGACTTGGCTGTCTCTGACCACTACTGTGTGATTTTTAACATCACCAGTTTTATCCAGCAGGAGACCTCTGTGAGAACTGTCAGGAAGCGTCATCTTACCCCTGAAGTGGCTGCAGGTTTTCTTCAAGTTTTTGGAAAGAATCCTCCGATTGTTATACATGCCTCCTGTGATTTTATTATCATTGATCTTTGTAAATTGACAAGACGAATTAACCGGTTAAACTTGCAATGAAGACATAACATCAGGGGACTAACTAACTAACTAACTAACTAACTAACTAACTAACTAACTAACTAACTAACTAACTAACTAACTAACTAACTAACTAACTAACCATTAACCAACTAACTAACTAACTAACAAAAAATTAAAAGTACACACTTGTATTGCTGTGGAGAAATGAAGACCTAAAAAAACAAGAGGAATTGCAGGGTGGCATAGAGAAAATGGAGGAAAAATCAATCATACACAGAACTTTTCAAAGCATACAATAAGTAAGTAAGAAATTCAAGAAATTAATTTTTTTCCCACATCAACTCAGATTATAAAAATAATCCCAAAATTATTTTTTCCACCATTCACAAATTTTTTTACTGTGCTACTAATGGTTATGTAAAATGTTCGCCGACCACTTCAGAGGGAAGGTAGACACCATCAGATGTAATATTTTATCATCTCAAAGTAACATGGTTTTAGACAAATCTGGGTGTGTGTCTCTACCAGAGGAAACGCTGGACAGTTTTGTCCTGGTAGAAGCTGGGACTCTTGATAAAGTTTTCTCCTCAGTGAGGCCCACCACATGTGTTTTGGAACCGATTCCCACTTCAATTTTTAAGCAATTTTATGGATCTTTTAGAGATCAGATTTTAACATTGATGAATTGCTCCCTTCAGACGGGGGTCTTTCCTGCCGCCTTTAAAGGGGCGGTAGTGAGGCGCCTGCTTAAGAAGAGCAGCTTAGATTTGAATGATTTTAACAATTTCAGACCGGTATCTAACTTACCGTTTTTAAACAAAATTTTAGAAAAGCTTGTTTTAATTGATCTTAATGATTTTATTAACATTCATAATGTCCTAGAGAAATTTCAGTCTGGTTTTAGGGTGAACCACAGCACAGAGTCGGCCCTTTTGAAGATTTTCAATGATTTTAGATTAAACTGTGACGCACAGAAGATGACAGTGTTGGTTCTACTGGATCTAACCGCTGCCTTTGGTACAGTAGAGCACACTATTCTTGTAACCCGTTTAAAACATATTGGCCTCTCTGGTGCTGTTCACAGATGGTTCACATCCTATCTCACAGATAGGACTTTTATGGTAAATTTAGATACCTGCTCTTCTAGGGTTCACAGGATTACATGTGGTGTGTCCCAGGGTTCAAGTGAAAGACAAAACCTGCAAATTCTTGGAGAAAGAGTAGGATTATTAATACTTCCACAATATTTATATAACAATGACATACTGAGGTCTGAAGTGGTAATTTTTCAAAGATAAATTATGACAAAACAGAAAATCAACTGAGGGAAGATTTGGTCTGCTTTATTATGATCATTAACAGGGGTTTGTTTCTTTTAAAGGGAGGAATAATCCATCTTAAAATTCAGAGGAAAGAAGAAAAAATACAAGAGATCTGCCTGTTTTCTAGTAGGGGTCAAAAGGTCAAATGGAGTTCAAGGAAGTCAGAAGAAATCTAGGAATAACTAAGAATGGGTTTCATAATCTAAACTGAAGGAGAAGCTATGGTTGCTCTTGTCAGAAAACCAAAACAACATTAGGTGCAGAACAACTACCTCAGCTACTGGACAAAATGGTCTAAGCATTGTTCCTTCACATGAAAACTTAAACTAGGCAAGACAGCGTCCCTCTTCCCTTTCCTTCACAAAACAGGGAGAGGTGTGAGGGACCAATGAAACTTATCTCAAACCATAATGTGGCTTTAACAAAACAAAACCTCAGACAAACAGTTTAAACAAGAAGCAAACTGACTGACCTAACAAACAACCAGCAAAAGTGGGCTTAAATACTAGCCAATCAGACCAGACCAGATTGACACAACAGAAACAATTATCTGCACAATTCACTCACAAAGATGAAACCGAACACACATTTTTAGAGTTAAACTTAATACAAGGGTAACAAAATGAACAAATCAGGAATATAACTTAATTCAGCCGCAAGCTCTCCTCAAACAGCGATTACTTTAGAAATGTTTTCACACTGGCCAATAGCAATCCTGAGACAGGGGAGCAATATTTTCAACAAAAAGAGAGGATTGGATTGATAATAACCTATTGAGAGATAATAGGATAATTGGATATGTGAACCTTTGGCTTCAATTGGGGTTTTGCTCAAATTTAATCACGATTTTGTATGAGTTTATAGTATAATGGCATTATACCAGAAGGAGAGGAGAATAAGGAATCAAATTCAACTTCAAACACAGTCAACAAGATCAAAGGGCTCTACGGGTAGGAATATCTTTATGTTTTTGGGCATAATAACTAAAGACCTTCTTCAGTGATGATTATTTAAACAGATTCTTGATTGATTTCCTCTTAAATAAAGAGTTAATGAAGCGTGGCTCATTAACTTAAGTTGTGGAGTTTGTTTAGGATTGCTTGATGCAGCAGCCGCATCAAGGTAATCTGAACTAAACTCCTACATCTGCTAACTTTAGCTGACCTAATCTCTGTCCTAATTACTTACTTATAATCAACTAACTAATATTTGAATTAGCTCACATATGTTTGGACTAACATGCTCTAACACTTGATAACTCAGCTGGAGATCACATCATGGGCCTCCTGATTGGTGATCTTTTCCTTCCGAGGCGACACAGAAACTGAGGAGGACCAGAGTAGGACCTTGGGGGTCATGGCATGGAGCAGCTACAAGGGAAGCGTGCATAGTTCAACACCAGATTCTAGATTTGATTTCTCATTGAGATGGGCAAAAAGAGGCTACATAACATCTCTCTCTGTTGGAGTTTTCTAGAGTCCTGACAGATAATGAGACGAAGTGTGGCCGTTCTTGAAGGCAGGAGGTCATCAGAATCTTTTCCCACCAATATGAATGAAGTGGTGAACAAAAGAAAACCACAAATGGTGTAAAAAAAAAAAGAGCCCAGTGGATTCTGACAAACAAGTAATGTCTCAACAAGGTCATCTGAATGGACGATCCCTGGTTCCTTTGAGCTAATTCCATGCCCAGCATGATTCATGTCTGATTATAAATTGATTGATCATTGTCTTTTTTTTGTACGCTCTCTTCGCACCCATTAGAAATTGTATCAACACCTTGAAATATTTCTCTCTTTTGGCCATTATTGTGGTGAAAGAAAAAGAGTGGAATGTTACAGAAACAGTTTAATGTTATGTCAATTAACTGATTAAGTAATTATTAATAAAAACATTTGGGGAATATGACATAATTATTAGTCAGGGAAGAGGCCTTTCACCCACTCTGATCCAACTGCTGACTCCTCAGCAGTGAGGAGTGTTTTGCTAACCTTGCAATGGAGACATAACATCAGGGGACTGAAGGCAGAAGGCCATATATATATATATATATATATATATATATATATATATATATATATGGCCTTCTGCCTTATATATATATGCCGTATATATATATATATATATATATATATATATATATATATATATATATATATATATATATATATATACACAGTTGTATGTGAGTTGTCTCTCACAGTTGTAGTGAAGCTCTGATAAAAATTACAGACCTCTATCATCTTCTTAAGTGGGACAACTTTCACAATGGGTGGCTGATAAATACTTTTTGTGTGTGTATATATATATATATATATATTCATTAAACTTTTTGTCCCTTTTACCCTATTAACAGTTCCCAGAATTCCTTTCAACAGTAAGCTTGCTCTCTTCAATCTCTGCAGGGTTTTGTGAATAAATAAACAGTAGATACGATATATTTTTGCAGATAAGCCGCCGTGTTTGTGAACAGTAGAGTATGCAGCATGACCTCTGCTTAAAATGCCAGTTGTCTTGGGGCAGCACGGCATTCTGCTCCAGCGATGCTGCTCAGGGGGAAGGCTAAGGTACCTCACTTCCCTTTACCACAGAAGTCTTCCCCAATGACTGTCAAACTGTGCTGAAAAATATTGCAGCTGAGGAGATCAACTGAAGCGATCCACACAATAATCTCTTTGCTATCAAACAAGTAAATATAAAAGGAGCGATGTTCTCTACTTTTACATAACATTTAGGTTTTAAAGTGACTTTCAAATGTTTTTGTTAAAGTGTAATCTGCAAACAGCTGTTGACAGCCCTTTTTTATAGATAGGACAACAATAATCCATAAAATGCAGTCAATACCCATGCACACACTTGGCTGGACTGCTTGTCCTCAGGTGTTCCACTGCTCATCCTGCAAATTACTGTGCACAGTCCTTCCTTAATGTTTGTTGCTAGGGAACTCAAGGGCACTGTCAGCTTTATCAGCGCACGGTGATACATCAGGCTAGTTGGTAAATAAGAGATGCTATCAAGCGCTCCTGGTGGCATTGAGGGCTCTTGTCCTAATCAATAACTTTCCAATTCTTCACTGATCTCTGTCTCTGATTAGCTGGACTAATCCAATACATACTGTTACTGTCTATTGCTGAGCTAGGACAAAGCCTTCCCGTTAAGCCTGCCCTTATCTGTGTTTTTACTGATACAAGGCGTGATGGTGCTCGGGAATATGAGGACATCCCCAGGCTCTTCTAATTGCTAGTCAACTTGGTCCTGCAGACAGTAAAGAGATTTCACTTTGCCTAGCAGCAACGCAGTCCTTTAAAGGGTTGAGTGGTAACCAACCAGTGCACAAAGACAGGGCACGCTGAGGTAAAACGGCTTGTAATTTTTCATCTCGGTTCAATAAGAATGGGAGAAAACAAAGTGACATGGGTAATGAGGGACTTCAAGACAAGGAGGGGCGGACAGGCTGTCAGTCAGAGAGAAGAAGTGATGGCAGCAGGCACTTACCGATGATCGGATGCTGATGAATAAGCTCAGCCTAATTTGAGGTAATGACTATGAAATATGCCTTAATATTCCTTTTCAAAATGATCTGTAATGAGCACGAGTGATGGAAGGAGAAATAAGCAGCATTTACTTTAGCATCCAGAGAGCAAGCTACATGCATACACAGCCCAGACTATGTAGTTAAAAGGTGGCAGGATGAAGTTTTAAGCATGAGTTTTATTCTTATTTCTATGATTCTGACCTTGCTTTTTAAGCCAACTCAAATTTCTTGATGATGAAAATGGCTAAAGGTTCAAGCAACGCATCAAGAACTCAGCGGGATAGCCTTATTCATAACAATAAGGCTGGTTCCTAAATCACAAATCCAGGCAGCAACATTATTCATTTGTGTGCTTTCTCAATGAAGCCATTAATCAGCAGCCTCATGAACCCCAAACCAAGAAGTCATTTCTAAATACAATCAATGTTACATCAATATGGTTCTGCTTTGTGGCCGCCTTAAAGGGGATATATCATGAAAATTCAAATTTTTTAGCCCTTAAATGCTTTGTGTAGTGAATTTAGAGTGTCTAGGAGTCCAAAAAGCATACGTTTGTCACTCCATGTGTTGTGGAGAAATTTTTGTAAAATGTTTTGGGTCATATTTTTTAAGCCGTTCAGTTTTCTCTATTTTCTATTACGTTTTTTTGAACTATTACATCATAGTTCTTGCACTGGAACTGCCAAACTTGGTCATGGATTTCCGCCTAAACGCTGAGTGAATCCTCCATCTTTATTTCTTGCTGTGAGTTTGTAGTCCAAGTTTAGGTATGCCAAAAGTACAAGTGTCAAAATGTTCTGTTGTTGGGTATATTAACTCGCACAACTCTTTACACCGTCTTCCAGCATTAGAACGGCTTCAAAGTGCATGGCTAAGTTTTGTTTTTAATGGTAATGTGTTAAGTAATTGTTTCAAAGACACGGCCGCTGGTATGGATGGAGATATCAAGGTAAATACAGTAACAACGCACCATTGCGAGACATTCATTTAAAGGCGCGGTTCGTCAGGTTAATCGTCTTCATTTTCCTCTTGCTCAGGGTCAGACTCTGGCTCGAACATCTACAGCTGGATGGACAACTCTCCCGACATAAAAAAAAAAATTGAGGAGTAAAAAGTTTCTGCAGTGTTAAGTTACCGGTTCTCTATCAAACTACAGTAATGACTGAATGGGGTGGAGTGGAAGGTTCAGCGACCTGGAGGGGGGCGTGGCATGCAGCACGTCCTTCACATTTAAAGGGACCGCACCAAAACGAGTCATTCTGCAAACCCTGTTCAGACACCTCTGAACAGGGGTAGAAGAGGAACCTAAAGAACTACTATCATAAAAAATTCCGACATCATAACTGCAGTTCCACTTTATATAGAACACAACTAAATGATTTAGATGTAAAAAGGAAGAATGTAAAAGCATGATATGTCCACTTTAAATCCTGCAAAGTGTTTCTTGTCTCTACACAACGATTCCATAATGTACTGTATGATATGATTGGTTCAAGATAGGCACTAGCACCCCCTACCCGACTCAGCAAGATAGACAACGGGTAGATGGATTAATGAAATCAAAAATGTGTCTGTGAGATGTACAGAAAAATTTCATTGTTGGCCAATAATAACTAGCTGGTCAGAAACTCCAAAATCTGATTTGGGCTTTTCCTAAAAACCTTTTTCTTTCTTTGTTTCTTTGTTTCTTTCTTAGAACCAAACAAATACTGGAAAGACAGTAAAAGTATTTGAAAAAAAGTATTTGTCAGCCACCAATGGTGAAAGTTGTCCCCCTTAACAAGAAGAGAGAAGTCTGTAATTGTCATCATAGGTACACTTCAACTGTGAGAGACAGAAAGTAAAAAAAAATCCCAAAAATGTATGATGTTTAAATAATGTATTTTTTTTTATGGTGTAGAAAATAGGTATTTGGCCGATAACAAAAGTTCATCTTAATCCTTTATAATGTCACCTTGGTTGTCAATGACAGAGGTCAAAGGTCTCCTGTAGGTCTTCACCAGGTTTGGGATCATTGTCATGCTGGAAGATCCAGTCGTGTTTCATCTTCAGAGCTCTCACTGATGGAAGGAGGTTTTTGCCCAAAATCACACCATACATGGCCCTTTCCTTAATACGGATCAGTAATCCTGAAAAGCAGCCCCACAGCATAATGTTTCCACCTCCATGCTTCACAGTGGGTATGATGCATTCTTCCTCCTCCAAACACGACAAGTGGCGTTTATTGCAAAGAGTTCTATTTTGGTCTCTTCTGACCACATGACATGATGATGATGAATGAACACTTTATTAATCCCACAAGGGAAAATTCAGTTTCCAGTACAACCCATCCAAAGACAATACAAATAACCAACAAATTCTCCCAAAGCATAGACATTCCACCAATCCTCCTCTGGATCATCCATATAGTATCTGGCAAACTTTAGACTGGCCTGTGCTGGCTTAAGCTTTGTGGTCCCAGCTATCTTCAGGTCATTGACCAGTTCCCCCCATGTAGTTCTGGGCTGTTTCCTCACCGTTCTAAACATAATGTGAGGTAGATTGTCAGTGTTCTTGTTTTTATTCCATTTTCTGATAATTGCTCCAACAGTTGATCTCTTCTCACCTAGTAGCTTGTCTATTGTAGATTGGCTCATCCCAGTCTTGCACCTGTTTGAACTCATTATCTGTATAAAGACACCTGTCCACACCTTCAAACAGTCAGACTCCAACCTCCACCATGGCCAAGACCAGAGAGCTGTGCAAGGTCACCAGGGACAAGATTGTCCTCCTGCACCAGACACTCTGGATGAGCTTCAGGCCGCTATGGAAGCATCCTGGGCCTCCATAACACCTCAGCAGTGCCACAGGCTGATTGCCTCCATGCCAGTCATTTCTGCAAAAGGATTCCCGACCAAGTATTGAGTGCATAACTGAACATAATTATTTGAAGGTTGACTTTTTTATATTTTAAAACACTTTTCTTATATTAGTCGGATGAAATATGCTAATTTTTTGAGATGGGAATTTTGGGTTTTCATGAGCTGTATGCCAAAATCATCAGTTTTAAAACAATAAAAGACCTGAAATATTTCAGTTGGTGTGCAATGAATCTAAAATATATGAAAGTTTAATTTTTATCATTACATTATGGAAAAGAATGAACTTTATCAAAATATGCTAATTTTTTGAGAAGGACCTGTACATGTATTCATACATCTACATATTCAAATACACTCTCCTATCACATATCAGAGCTTTATATACAAACACACATATTAATATAAATTAACAGATGAAATAACTTTTAGATCATTTTATCCTTTTATACCCATGTTTTTTAATTGTATAATACTTTACTTTGCTTATTTTTTTCATCTAGGCCATTCAACAAATTCCTCCACAAACTGATACATGTCTGCTTCAATCTGCATTTTCCTCCCAGGTCATACCTTTCTTCTCTATTCTTAATTACATTTTGATTACTTGGCACCATATTGTTTCTAAACTTAATAAATTGTGATTTAAAAAAAGGTTGATTTGTGTGTTCATGATACCAGACATTATGTATTATCCTTAGGGCTGCACGATATTTGAAAGTCTTTTCATGGCAATAATATTGGAAGATATGGCGATCAGTTGCGATATATGCCTGTATTGGTTTTTTTTCTACCTTTCTCATCTGTGCTTCCAACACTCTGTCACCTTTAGCATCTTGAGCATCTTGAGCAGGGTCCTGTGTCCAGTGTAAGCATTTGCTGCTATGAGATGCTGTCCAAAAGGCCTAAATATTATATTACCATGTAATATACCATGTAACAGGTAAAGTCCAGCTCCAAAGGAAAATTGAAAATCATTTTCCTCAGTTTCTCTCTATAAACTGGATGATATGGATGTTTACTCTGATGAAGAAGTTACTGTTTTCAGAGATTTCTGCAGTGACTGAGAAGATCTTATAGAAGGGATTACATTAAAGTCTCCATGTTCTCTGCTAATTATGACTCTTTGCCAATGTCTTTCTTTTTGGATACCAACAAGTGAACTTTTCCCTTTTCCTCTGACCATGGAAAAGCAAGCACATTTGAGTTCCACATTTCATTTAGCCATTATCAAGCTCACAACAATTTCACAACACAGCAGTCACACCATAATGAACTTCCAGAAGTAATTAAAGCCTCTTTCCTGTGGAGGGACCTTCATGAATAGGAGAAGACAGCTTTCTAGCAGCCTGTAATCACAGAGCATTCCAGCCGAGGTGACACATCGGCTTTGTTGTTTGCCAAAAATCCCTTCAGGACACTAAAGTATGATCCTCCAATCAGCATGCTTCCATGTGATGAAAACTAATGATGCATAATTGCCATGGAACACCATTGCTTCACTCATAAATCCAATCATAATCTAAACCAGAAATATATGAGATGTAGGGTAAAATGTAATGGCATAGATCATGTTTAACAGTAATTCTGATATTAGTTGAAGCTTATAAGCAGGTCTTCCCTGAGGGCCCATGAATCCAGTGGGATTCATCTGGGGGCCAATACATGGAATGATGTAATATTTATCCCTTTGGTTTCAGCTATGTGACAACACAGTAATATTGAAATGCATTTTAATACATAATAATAATCTATTACTTATTTATAAAGACATCAAATATTAATATGAAATTGTAATCCATTTTAAAAGCAGTAAGCAAAACTGCACTGAAATGATGGAAGACAGAAACACTGACCTTTAAAGCAGCATTATGTAATATATGTGTTAAAATAAAGCCATTTTTGTAATCTATACTCAATCTTACCATGTCCTGATGATACGACTGTCTCTAGTACTTTTTGCTGTGGTGGCATGTAGTGGCTGCTATTCCATTTATTTTGATGTGATACGGGTCAAAACAGAGCAGCCATGTCGTGTGAGAAAGAGCATGCTGTGACATAATGATGCACGTAAGTACCCATGTATGCACGTTCTCCGTCAGTTAGCGACCAACAGTCAAACATGGTGGAGATAGTGTGATGGCCTGGGGTTGCTTAGCTGGTTCAGGAAATGGTCGACCTGCTGTAATTGTTGAAACAACAAATGTCTGGATGTTGGTTCTGGACTGACCCACCTGGGACATTCTGCAGAATGATGATCCAAAGTACACTAGCAGGTCCACGTCTGTATGCTTCAGAAGAACAAACTAATGGCTGGATGTGTTCAACATCAATCCTGTAAATAATCCAGCTGCTGTCATATGAAAATGAAACTGTTCTTTCCATCATCACGACACACTGACTGTGTGCTGAATGTTTCTGTGATGTTCTCAGTGGAAAAGGTTGGATTTATGAGGCTGTGGTAAAGAAAGGGTTAATCAATGTGCAGAGACCCCCAAGTTGGAGCATCTTTTTGTTTCAGTATAACCTCGCTGTCTGAAGATATATAGCTTTAATAAAGAAAGCGTTTTGACATCCTGGAGAAAAGAAAAGGTAGAGAAAAGAAAATTGAGGGGTTTAATCATCCCTGAGACGGACATAATATATAGTACAGCATATTTTGCTGTCTTGAGTCATATGTAGAGTTTATATCTAGGAATTTGTTCTACTCAGGTGTCATAACATCTTGCCAGAGGTTTGACTAATTTCTTTCATTTTGTTTTTGGCATCTGTTGTTAGTATCAAACAGCGAAAACCATATTTAGACCCATAAACAAATTCTACTGGTCCAACTTTGGTACCCAGTCCTTTGGCTGCTGTTATTCTGCTTCTCCTCTAAAATGGGGGATTAAAGCTGCATCATTTTAATAGCCAGGGACAGGATACAATTAGTTAATTAATAATGATAATATTAATACCAATAATAATGATGATAATAAAAACAGCCACATGCTTTACAACCATGCTTGCTATGCCTTAAAGGGGAGGTATTATGCTTCTTCCAGGCACATATTACCGTTCTATAGCACACTCCAATAAAATTGTCACCTTGAGTCGTTTAAAAGTCTGTCATATATCCAAATCCACCTTAAAGAGATTTACTTCCGTATTGGACACCTTGATTTTCACCTGTGCCTCTCTATGCCCCTCCTTCTCTTTCTGAAACTCCCCCTTCAGTTCGTCACATACCGTGCATCATCACAGCATGCACGGAGTCGGAAATTAAATCCCACAAAAGACGCGCAGCTGCAGCTGGTGTGTTATAGTTACTGCACCTGGGACTCAGTCGGAGTTGTGTGAGGTGGGGAGGGATAGGGGAGCTCTGCAGGGGCGAGGCTCTCGGCTGAGTACGTAAGGTCGGAGGAGGAGATGGGTGGAAAAGGCGGGGATAGGTGGGAGCAGGCGTTTCAGCAACCCCGAGAACTACCAGCAGGTAACATGAGTGAATGGGTCAGAGCAACACTTCAGGCATGTTTTTAATGAGGGAAAAACAGGTTCTGAGGATATTAAGCTTCAGAAAGTCCATTTTGCATAATACCCCCCCTTTAATTGTTCCTCCATGATTTGCAGCGTAACATCAACAGAAGGACTGTGGTATAGAGCTGATATATGCGATCTGCCTCCCGTTCTATTTTTAGTAATCCTTATTTACAGTACAAGTATAATACATGGCTACACCCAAGTTTATTTTTTTGCTATCAAATTGAATTAAAGACAAGAGTACACAAACCCTTTGTGTTGCACCTCAGATTTTGCATTTTAAGAAGACATTTGTTTTTCAAATGTGTATTTCCATCTGAGTCAACAAACCAAAACCACGCTATTCTTGTCTTGTGGCCTCAAAGAAATCATTCCAAGGCACCACTTTAGTCACTCCTGGTTCAGAAGGATGTTAATCCTTCACTCCTATCCAGTTCAGATTGGACTGGATCTTCTCTACATCTTCTTGTTTCCACAAGTTTCTAATGCTTCTGAATGTTGGTGCCTATCTACGGTGGCCCCTAGAGACAAAACAAATGCAAACAGAAGTGCTCCAGGACGCTAGGGGGCAGTAATGAGCTTTTGGTACATAGTGTCTACACAAACCAGGAAGTAGATCCAAATTCCAAACAGGAGACAGAATCGGCCATAAGGGGAGTCTGGTTTTCTTTAATCTCGTTCCGACCTCTGGCATCTATGTACTGTTTGCTTCATAAAATAAATATGTTTGTACTTAGTTCCAAATCAAAAGTTCTCCTTTAGTAATAGTTTGTTTTTTTATCATTGATGTTTTCAATCTGGCACTAATTTGTTTTGACTGTAAAAAGAAAGTAGTAACTTACGCGGATTTGGAGAGTAGCAGCGATGATGATGAAAATACCTCTGAAACTTCTACAAAACTAAATAATTGTGTATGTAGAAAGTGTTACATGGATTTAAAATCATGGAACATGAACTAAATTTCACACTCACCCTATGGAATACTAGAGGAACGCCATCATTCACAGTAAGTAAGCCCCTACAGTATTACTGTAAACATCATTTCTGATTGATTGATTTTGACATTTATTTGGATCGTGCAAGGACCTAGACAGGTGTAAACATTACTCATAAAAAGGCCTTAGTATAAATGTTTATGTTCATAAGGATGATAGTTTCCAGTGGTGATCTTAATGTTCACAAGGGGTAATAATAAAGTGAACAGAAGGATCTGCTCATGATTGTTTCATTTTAATTTATTCATTATATTGCTGTAATGAACCAAAGACCTGGATGTGGATTTCCACAGGCGCAGCCACAGAGCTTTAGGCTTAAAGGGTCCCACTCTAATAAGCTCCAAAGGGATCCAAATGTTAAATGGTCTGTGTCTGGTTCAGTAGAAATCACAATGATGGGGAAGACTGCTGACCTGGTAGTTGTGCAGAAAGTATCATTGATCCCCTCCATAAGGAGGGAAAGCCTCAAAAGGTATTTGCAAAAGAAGGTGGATGTTCCCAAAGAGCTGAATCAAAGCACATAATAGAAAGTTATGTGGAAGGGAAAAGTGTGGAAGACAAAGGTGCACAAGCAGCAGGGATGAGCGTAGCCTGGAGAGAATTGTCAGGAAAAGGTCATTGAAAAGTGTTGGGGACCTTCACAAGGAGCGGACTGAGGCTGGAGTTAGTGCATCAAGAGCCACCACACAGATGGATCCTGGACATGGGCTTCACATGTCCTATTCCTCTTGTCCTGGACATGGGCTTCATATTTCATATTCCTCTTGTCAATCCACTCCTGAACAACAAACAACGTCAGAAGCATCTTAACTGGGCTAAAGAAAAAAAGAAACCAAAGGTCCCAGAGTCTGGAGGAAGAATGGAGAGGAACACAATCCAAGATGGTGGAAGTTTCCGAAGTCTGTGTTGATATGTGGAGCCATGTCATCTGCTGCTGTTGGTCCACTGAGCTTTATTAAGTCCAGACTCAACAGCGCCATCTACCAGGACATTGTGGAGCACTTCATGCTTCCTTCTGCAGACCAGCTTTATGGAGATGCTGACTTCATTCTCCAGCAGGACTTGGTACCTGCCCACCCTGCCTAAAGTACCAACACCTGCTTCAATGACCATGGGATTACTGGGCTGGATGGACCAGCAAACTGGCCTGACCTTTGACCCCCATAGAGAATCTATGGAGCATTCCCAAGAGAAAGATGAGAGACATGAGACGGAACAATGCAGAAGAGCTGAAGGTCTTCCATAACATCTCAGCAGAGCTACAGGCTGCTAGCATCCATTCTACGCCGCATTGAGGCAGTCATTGATGCAAAAGGAGCCCAGACCAACTACTGAGTACATATGCAGGATTAGACTTTACACAGGTCCCACATTTCTCTATTTAACATCCTTGTTTTAATAATTTCATGTAATATTCTAATTTTCTCATATTTGAAATCTTGGGTTTTCATAAACTGTAATCATAATCATCAAAATGATAACAAATAAAGGCTTGAAATATAACGCTTTGCATTCAATGGAGTCTGTATGATATATTACTTTCACCTTTTAAACTGAATTACTGAAATAAATTAGCTTTTGCATGATATTCTAATTTTTCGAGTTTGACTTGTAGACTTATAGATCTGCAGCATCTTGCTGCAAACCTTAAAGAACCTAAGCTTCCTCAGGTAGTACAGTCTACTCTGTCCCTTCTTGTAGACAGCTTCACTGTTGACTCTCCAGTCCAGTCTTTTGTCCAGGTTAACATCAAAGTTTTTATATAAGGTGTCAGTGTGGTCTGTGGAGGTCCTGTTATCAACTGTTTACTTTCTTTAATATACAGGTCCTTCTCAAAAAATTAGCATATTGTGATAAAGTTCATTCTTTTCCATAATGTAATGATAAAAATTAAACTTTCATATATTTTAGATTCATTGCACACCAACTGAAATATTTCAGGTCTTTTATTGCTTTAAAACTGATGATTTTGGGATACAGCTCATGAAAACCCCAAATTCCTATTTCAAAAAATTTGCATATTTCATCCGACCAATAAAAGAAAAGTGTTTTTAATACAAAAAAAGTCAACCTTCAAATAATTATGTTCAGTTATGCACTCAATACTTGGTGGGGAATCCTTTTGCAGAAATGACTGCTTCAATGCGGCGTGGCATGGAGGCAATCAGCCTGTGGCACTGCTGAGGTGTTATGGAGGCCCAGGATGCTTCGATAGCGGCCTGAAGCTCATCCAGAGTGTTGGGTCTTGCGTCTCTCAACTTCCTCTTCACAATATCCCACAGATTCTCTATGGGGTTCAGGTCAGGAGAGTTGGCAGGCCAATGGAGCACAGTGATACCATGGTCAGTAAACCATTTACCAGTGGTTTTGACTCTGTGAGCAGGTGCCAGGTCGTGCTGAAAAATGAAATCTTCATCTCCATAAAGCTTTTCAGCAGATGGAAGCATGAAGTGCTCCAAAATCTCCTGATAGCTAGCTGCATTGACCCTGCCCTTGATAAAACACAGTGGACCAACACCAGCAGCTGACATGGCACCCCAGACCTTCACTGACTGTGGGACACTGGACTTCAGGCATTTTGGCATTTCCTTCTCCCCAGTCTTCCTTCAGACTTTGGCACCATGATTTCCGAATGACATGCAAAATTAGCTTTCATCCGAACAAAGTACTTTGGACCACTGAGCAACAGTCCAGTGCTGCTTCTCTGTAGCCCAGGTCAGGCGCTTCTGCCGCTGTTTCTGGTTCAAAAGTGGCTTGACCTGGGGAATGCGGCACCTGTAGCCCATTTCCTGCACATGCCTGTGCCCGGTGGCTCTGGATGTTTGTACTCCAGACTCAGTCCACTGCTTCCGCAGGTCCCCCAAGGTCTGGAATCGGTCCTTCTCCACAATCTTCCTCAGGGTCCGGTCACCTCTTCTCGTTGTGCAGCGTTTTCTGCCACACTTTTTCCTTCCCACAGACTTCCCACTGAGGTGCCTTGATACAGCACTCTGGGAACAGCCTATTTGTTCAGAAATTTCTTTCTGTGTCTTACCCTCTTGCTTGAGGGTGTCAATGATGGCCTTCTGGGCAGCAGTCAGGTCGGCAGTCTTACCCATGATTGCGGTTTTGAGTAATGAACCAGGCTGGGAGTTTTTAAAAGTCTCAGGAATCTTTTGCAGGTGTTTAGAGTTAATTAGTTGATTCAGATGATTAGGTTAATAGCTCGTTTAGAGAACCTTTTCATGATATGCTAATTTTTTGAGATAGGAATTTTGGGTTTTCATGAGCTGTATGCCAAAATCATCAGTTTTAAAACAATAAAAGACCTGAAATATTTCAGTTGGTGTGCAATGAATCTAAAATATATGACAGTTTAATTTTTATCATTACATTATGGAAAAGAATGAACTTTATCACAATATGCTAATTTTTTGAGAAGGACCTGTAGAAAGTTCCCCTTTATCATTTTTCTGTTCCTTCTGTTTCTCTGCTCCGTCTTCTCTAACCCCCAGACGGTCGTGGCAGATGGCCGCTCCTACTGAGCCTGGTTCTGTTGGAGGTTTCTTCCTGTTAAAGGGGAGTTTTTCCTCTCCACCGTCGCTACATGCTTGCTCAGTATGAGGGATTGCTGAAGGATTGCTGTGGTTGGAAAGTCTGCACCAACGGGACGCAATTGCCAGTCAATGACTCGATACGATCTGCTGGGACTACTTACATAGAAAACTTTTAAATTGACTTTTCTTGTAAAGTGCCTTGAGGTGACATCTGCTGTGAATCGGCGCTATAGAAATAAACTGAATTTAATTGAACTGAAAAGACTGGATCTAAGATGAAGTAAAAAAAAAACAAGGAATTAATCGGAATTCTCTGAACAGCTTTTTTTAAGAATTTGACTCCCACATATTTGATCTAAACTATTTATATCCTAAAGTCTGCTGAGGTTTTATTTAAACAATTTTCTCAACAAGTGATGTAATCAATTAGTCATCAGCTTAGAGCTCTAGCCCTGATTTTTGGTTCTGCAGTAAGAACAAACTGCTGGTGTAACAACATACTATACTTTCCATCTGTTTGAGAGACAGCTCTTAGGAAAGCAGCTACTATTGTGCTGATGTCCTGTAGAATTTCCCAGTTTCAGCTCGACCTGCGAGGCGCTTAGGATAAGCTCAAACTACACATGTGAACAGGCCAAGCTGTGATTACTGATGCTGCTGCTGTCTGTCCGTTTTAAGGCTTGAACCATCTGAGGCACACCAATATTCTTCTTGATGACTGGTCTGAAAAGCTGCAGTCGGGACATCAACTTGTCTCTGAGCTGAGTCAAACGCTGCATCGATACATCATCTAAGAGCTGTGCATTAGGGCAGAGCGCTCATCAAGCTAAGAATGGCCTTCAAACTCAGCACAGGGGCTCTGGACTGGTAAATGACAGCTGCTAGCAGCTTATGTTTTTGTATTTTCCAGCTAAGTGAAATTCTCATTATGCACCTTTTTAGAGGCAAGGGGCTACGTAAAAGGCAAAATCAATGGGGGCATTGTAATAATAACTTCTCACCAGAGAGGAAAGAAAGAAGCGTTGCCTTGGAGGAGAGTGAAGACTTTAGCTGTAAAATTCACAGAAGTGCAACTAAACCCTGCTCAGTCAGCAGTCAGAATCAAACATCATCATTTATTATAAATCATTATTTTATCAGATTAAGTGACCTGGTTCTAGAGTTGGTTCGGTGCTAGAGACTGACTTAGAACCAGTTCTTTGTTTTTCCACAGTGCAAGCACCCATTTTTCGGTTCGGAGCGAATGTTTAACCAAGCACCAGCTCGAAGCTAGACTAAACTGGTGCTTTCTAAGAACCGGTTTCTACCCCTCCCACAATGTCGACGCAATCCAGGTGTGCTGGGCCGCTTTCTGCGCCTTGTCAACCGTTGACGGTGCAACAAGAACATTTTTTCACACACCTTCGCAATTCCAGCGAAGTTTGGAAGCACAACAGCAGCATTCGAGACCGTAGGATGGCGTTCTCCATTGATATCTTTCTCTGTTCGCACGCTTCCCGTTTTGGTCTCCCCCATGGGGGCATATACCGCTGCGTGCTACGATTTAGATGACGTTAAGACGCAGCACCGACTAGGCTCCGTGTCTGTGGAAACACAAACTGGTTATTAGAACGAACCAGCTAAGAACCAGCTAAACTCTGGCTCTAGCACCAACTCTGGTTCTTCCTCAATGGAAAAACCCTAACTGAGACCACTCTAAAAAAGCATTTTCTAGGGGGGAGTTCCGTTGAAACCTTTAAACAAATTTGGTACGTAGTGAAAAAAGGTTGTGTCGACGAGCTGAGAGAAAATGGCAGAAAACTCGACTCCAGGTTCACTGTTTGATCTACAAAGATAGAGTGAACAGATGTCAGTTAACTTTAAAAGATGCTAGGTGGGGGGCGTCCAAGGCCGCCTTAATGCACGGGCCAGCGGGGCGGTGGCCAGGGGCCTATGATGCTCAGGGGGCCTATCATTTCAGTTTAAAAACCCCCCAAAAGAAACGTTTTATTACTTGTCAGGTTTTCTGTCAATCATCTTATGTGCTGCTGTAATGCTTTTGATGTTTTATTTAAAGCACTTTGAATTGTCCTGTAACATGAATTGTGCTATACAAATAAACTTGCCTTGCCTTCTAACAAGTCGTTGCACTGACTTGTTAGCTGCTGTTCTTTGTTTCTGCTGTCGTCACTATTTGATGTTTATGCAGAGGTGATGGTGGTATTCACTACTTTGTTATATGTTTTATGGTGTTCAATACAAAAATAAAGTAGATATGTTGGCTTGGATAATATATTTTCAATTTTCACCATATCTATTTATCTATGACAGACAGACAGACAGACAGACAGACAGACAGACAGACAGACAGACAGACAGACAGACAGACAGACAGACAGATAGATAGTGTATCTATCTACACTACCGTTCAAAAGTTTGGGGTCACATTGAAATGTCCTTATTTTTGAAGGAAAAGCACTGTACTTTTCAATGAAGATAACTTTAAACTAGTCTTAACTTTAAAGAAATACACTCTATACATTGCTAATGTGGTAAATGACTATTCTAGCTGCAAATGTCTGGTTTTTGGTGCAATATCTACATAGGTGTATAGAGGCCCATTTCCAGAAACTATCACTCCAGTGTTCTAATGGTACAATGTGTTTGCTCATTGGCTCAGAAGGCTAATTGATGATTAGAAAACCCTTGTGCAATCATGTTCACACATCTGAAAACAGTTTAGCTCGGTACAGAAGCTACAAAACTGACCTTCCTTTGAGCAGATTGAGTTTCTGGAGCATCACATTTGTGGGGTCAATTAAACGCTCAAAATGGCCAGAAAAAGAGAACTTTCATCTGAAACTCGACAGTCTATTCTTGTTCTTAGAAATGAAGGCTATTCCATGCGAGAAATTGCTAAGAAATTGAAGATTTCCTACAACGGTGTGTACTACTCCCTTCAGAGGACAGCACAAACAGGCTCTAACCAGAGTAGAAAAAGAAGTGGGAGGCCGCGTTGCACAACTGAGCAAGAAGATAAGTACATTAGAGTCTCTAGTTTGAGAAACAGACGCCTCACAGGTCCCCAACTGGCATCTTCATTAAATAGTACCCGCAAACACCAGTGTCAACATCTACAGTGAAGAGGCGGCTGCGGGATTCTGGGCTTCAGGGCAGAGTGGCAAAGAAAAAGCCATATCTGAGACTGGCCAATAAAAGAAAAAGATTAAGATGAGCAAAAGAACACAGACATTGGACAGAGGAAGACTGGAAAAAAGTGTTGTGGATGGATGAATCCAAGTTTGAGGTGTTTGGATCACAAAGAAGAACGTTTGTGAGACGCAGAACAACTGAAAAGATGCTGGAAGAATGCCTGACGCCATCTGTTAAGCATGGTGGAGGTAATGTGATGGTCTGGGGTTGCTTTGGTGCTGGTAAGGTGGGAGATTTGTACAGGGTAAAAGGGATTCTGAATAAGGAAGGCTATCACTCCATTTTGCAACGCCATGCCATACCCAGTGGACAGGCGCTTGATTGGAGCCAATTTCATCCTACAACAGGACAATGACCCAAAACACACCTCCAAATTGTGCAAGAACTATTTAGAGAAGAAGCAGGCAGCTGGTATTCTATCGGTAATGGAGTGGCCAGCGCAGTCACCAGATTTGAACCCCATTGAGCTGTTGTGGGAGCAGCTTGACCATATGGTACGCAAGAAGTGCCCATCCAACCAATCCAAATTGTGGGAGCTGCTTCTAGAAGCGTGGGGTGCAATTTCTCCAGATTACCTCAACAAATTAACAGCTAGAATGCCAAAGGTCTGCAATGCTGTAATTGCTGCAAATGGAGGATTCTTTGACGAAAGCAAAGTTTGATGTAAAAAAAATCTTATTTCAAATACAAATCATTATTTCTAACCTTGTCAATGTCTTGACTCTATTTTCTATTCATTTAACAACGTATGGTGGTGAATAAGTGTGACTTTTCATGGAAAACACAAAATTGTTTGGGTGACCCCAAACTTTTGAACGGTAGTGTATACACACATATAGGAGCCGTATATAACACACACATATATAAGGGCCGAGAGGGGGGGGACTACTGAGCCTCTCTGCCCCGGGGCCTATCAGCTGGTTGAGGTGGCCCTGGGGGCGTCGCATGGAGCTGTGGTCTAAGATGGGCGCCTCATGTTCAGATGCCTTAGCCCTCGATGCGGTCATCTCGGGTTCAACTCCGGCCTGAGGACATTTGCCGAGTATCTATCCCCCTGCTTCTCTCCCCTTTCTATATCCTATCTACTGTCAAATAAAGGCCACTGTGGCCACAAAACCTTTAAAAAAAAGATGCTAGGGAATCTTTCTTCTCTGAAATCAATAACAGAAACATTAATAATGCACAGACTACGTTTGCAACAGTGAGAGACTTACTAATCCTCCAAAGACAGTAGCTCCTGAACTAAACTCCACCAGCGCTTATAATGAATTTGACAACTTTTTTACTGAAACGATTCTAACAATCAGACCGTCTATCTGTTCAGCACTGAACTCATTACCAGTGTCACCCCAATTAACACCAATGTAAAGAAAATATCAGAATTCCATGAATTAAACCAAAAAAAACCAGTTATCAAACCACTGCTAAAGAAGAATAATCTGGACAACATGTTAATGCAGAACTACAAGCCAATTTCTAATCTTCCATTCATCAGTAAAATTGTTGAAAAAGCTGATTCAGCAGTTAAAGAAGTCATCACCTGAACTTTTCACTTTTGCCCATGAACACATGTATATTATGGTTAACTAATGATTTTACCCTGGCCAGGAAGCTGATATTTAAAAGTGGAACCTTGTTTACCCTTGGCTTCTTTAACCAGCCCACATGCACGCACATGCTTATACGTGAACTTAATTTATCCCCCGTCTTGACGTCAAATCGGCAGGATATACCATATACGGATATCAGCAGTAATGGTCTGCGATTACTCAGAGGGTTAATGAATCATCGAGCAGATTACTTCTGTGTTTGATTATGTTTTTCCTCCATGGTTCACACAAAGGCAGCGGTCAAAACAATGAATTCTCTTTTGGTTTGAATGACAATTACACCATGAAACAAAGCAAAAACAACACATAATAGCTAACGTTTAACTCAATAACTCCACTCTAAGCTGATAAAAAGTATGTTTATCTCTGTTAATGTAATAATCTACGTTAAATAAAGGCAAACCTGTTTGGGAGAAACTAACAACATGCGTTTTAGCTCATTATTGATGTTAACTCTTTAGGCACCGGGGTTTTTCAGTAAAATCCTACATTTTGATATCCCTATTTCAAAAGCTTGTAGCTGTGTATATATATATATATATATATATATATATATATATATATATATATATATATATATATATATATATACACACACACAATTATTTTTTTTGGAGGGGTCTTTGTTTAGTTTCTTTGCAGTTTTTCATATTTGCAGATGTTTATTGATCTAGATGACATTGCTTGTAGTGCTTCAGTGTGTGGTGTCTTTCATTGCAAGGTACTGCGTACAGACCTTCTCCAGAGGGTGTTACGGTGTCAACCCCCCTCCTTCCTTCCACCAATCAACACAACCCTCATATGCATTATTATAATGATGATCTAGTACAGCCAAAATATCACACGTAATCTCGCGAGAAAATATAGCTTTTTGAAAAAAGGGTCAGAAAAGCACCTTTTTTTTTTTACTTAAATTAATTAAATTCCTTAAGTGCATGCTTTTAAATACACTATGAGCATAATACTAATTATAAATAATAATCAAATTACTTTACATTCAGCCCAGTAGTTTTCTCAGGATCACAAAATTGCTCTTGCATACTACAAAGCATTCATGTTACACATACATATTCTGTAAATATTTTTACATTATCCTGCTCAGTTGCAAATTTGCACATTCCTCAAATCTTTGTATGCCATTTTTATTTTGTAACAACTACACAGTACTTTAGTTTTTTTAATTTGATCCTTAATGTACATATAGTTTTCTTAATTCTGTTTTTTATATGTTTCTTGTGTGAATCTAATGCATATTTATTACCTGTCACTTTGCTGCTGTTTCAGCTGAATTTCCCCTCTGTGGGACAATACAGGATTATTCTATTCTATGCAGCCCCTTTATTTGTTCCAATATTCCTTCAAAAACTAAATTTTAAAGTGGACTTTAAAGTCATTTTTTTTCTTTTTATCTAGGCAGGAGGAAGACGGTCTCCATCCAATATCTATACCGACTATCCTACAGGGTTGCTAGGGGGGCTGGTGCTCATCTCCAGCGGCCATCAGTTGAGAGGTGGGGTACACCCTGGACACAGGTCATAGGGTCTTCAAAGACAACCAATCATTTATCACTGAGATGCAAGCAACAGATGAACAGTACCAGGTCCAGTGGGATTAATACATTAATACATGCATGCTTGCTCAGTATGAGGGATTGCTGAAGGATTGCTGTGGTTGGAAAGTCTGCATCAACGGGGCCCAACCTCACGCCAATGACTGACGCAATCTGCTGGGATTCCTTAAATAGGAAACTTTTTAACTGATTGGAATGTTTGTATAAATGTATTGAAATGGCTTCTTGTTAAGTGCCTTGAGATGACATCTGTTGTGACTTGTGAATTGAATTGAATCTGATGTACGTGAGCAGGAAGCTGGCTTGAGAAGGGAAGAGACGACAGAACGCTACCTTCAATCAAACCTTCCTTTGAGTGCTGGGAGATATTACACACACCATGACCCACAGACATGTGCAACTGCATTTATGTCTTAAAACCTTTTTTTATACCTGTCCATTATAAATGTGCCATTATCTGCTTGCATTGTGATTTGCAATTTCATCTGAGCATACAATCGTTGGTGAAATCCATAGTGCAACCTAAACATTTGCCTTTTGAATCTTAATGGCTCATCACTGAAACAATTGAATGGTTCTTAATTTCATTGGCCTTTGATGCCAGTTCTGGTGAGACTTAAATCAGACTCACAACATAGAGGAGATCCAACACCTGACAACAACCTGAACACCGGTAGGAACAAGGACGTCATTGTGGACTTTAGGAGATCCAGGAACAGTGAGACACTCTCCTCTCCTCCTCATGGACAGGCAGTAGAGCGTGTGGACAACATCAGGTTCCTGGGCATCCACCCAACATCTGATCCGACCTGGTCAACAAACACATCACCCCCGGGGAAGAAGGCCCGACAATGGCTCTTGTTCCTCAGGAAACTAAAACGGACTGGTCTCTCCTCTCAGCTGCTTGTGAACTCCCACAGGGCCACTGTAAAAAGCTCCTCTGTCTTAGTGTAATAGATCAGGGAATTGTTAGAAGTCTCCCCTCACATCTGGACATGGGCTAAGCTCTTTGTTGTTGTAGTGTTAGGGCTTTTAGATGTTTTTTGGTATGATCTGTTGAGAGTAACCAAATCAAATTTATGATCAAGAATTCTTGGTTCTTCTTGATTAATTGAAGAAATTATTGAACAAAACAAGGGTAGCAAACTTTCAGTGAGAGCTGAAGAGAGGAGAGGGGGACTCAGAGTTCTGGAGGTTCTGGAGAAATGTTGAAGAGACGGATGGTATGACATGTTATACAGTAGGTGAGCTGTCCAATTGGCTAAATCGGGTTGTGGAAAGTATTAACTGTAGGAGAATTCCATAATTATAATATTGTGATTAAAGATTAAATTATTTTAAAGCTACATTGTGTATTTTTTTGAGTTCATTCTTAGCAAAAACCTCTTTGTTCTTTCAAAAATATGTGCTCATTCATGTGTAATTACTTCCAACTACTAATGAAAGTATTCTCGTAAGTGTAGAATCTGCTATTCAGAAAACATATGAGCGAGTCGCTCGAATGGCTGAATTCATGTTGAGCCTCCATCTTTGAAATACATTCGCCAACGAGTTACATTCCTGGAAATTCTAGCTCCGCCTTTCCTGCTTTGGCTACACTCAGTTGCACCGTGACGAATGCCAGAGGGAGATTGTCTACTCTCGACGCGGCAGACGTCTGACTATATAACTAAATGCAATGTAGTTTTCTAAAGTAACCTCATCACTGGAAGGAACACTGGAGGAAGTCTTAGTACCGGAAGCCATGTTAACCTTGGCATGAAACGGCCACTGTAGGAGTTAAAACGCGCTCGGAATGGGGGGGTGGGAGGCGGGACTTGAACATAATATTTAGTTGGTTGTTTCACCGCTAGATGGAAGAAGTTCTTACACAATGTAGCTTTAAGGTTTAAGGAGGGATGCCAATAAATGTGTATATGTACATACTGTATATAGCAACATTAAAAAGTTATAGAAAAGAAGAACATAATACTTCCAAATTTGGCTCATACTACAGTATAGGCAGAGATTTATTACAAGCAAAACCCGATCAAACACCAGAGCTTCAGTAAACCCGCAGCAGTGGTTAAAAACATCTTGCAATGTTTCCATGACAACTAACAACCAAGGTGATATGCTACTGGTATCAGCAGATCCTAAATCATCAGAATTACAACTCTAGCAAAACTGATGAAATATGACAAATCTGTATCCATGTTTGTCACTGGAAGTAGTTTGTGACCTCTTTGAGGTTTACTACATGGTGTACTGACAGAGTTGCTACTTTCCTGTAGACTGCCTTGTACTCTCATTTGAAAAAGCTAATCTTACCGGTGTTGAGGTCTTTATACTCCTGGGATGTGTGTTCGTTCTGGTGCACCCATTCCCCGTTACATTTGAAGAAGATCTGTAGGGCGGGTGTGGCTCGGCAGCGCAGCTTGATGGGGTTGCTTTTAACAATGTAGGCGTCCTCTGGCTCCTGGATGAATCGCGGCAGAGTGCCCTGCACCGAGGGCAGACTGTCTGACTGCCCGGCAGGGGCACCTGCAAACACAAAAAACTCAGTCACTTCATTAAGACTAAAACTAAGGAGCAGGCAGTCTGCCGTTTTCAGTTGGATTCACAACTTAACAATAAAAAAGCTGTTAGGTTTGCTTTATTTTAGCCAAATATACAGGAAGTGATTGGGAATTTAAAAAGAAAGCTAAAATGACTGCTTTGTCTATTCCCTATCAAAAGCCAAACTACTGCAGAATACACCCAGAACTAGAAAAGCACTCTGAGAGCACAGACCTTCGCCAAGTCAGCTGAGCCCCTCCCCACACACAATGGTCCCTTTGCATACATTTCCTTTTTTTTAAATCCATCTATAACTTTTTGAGTTATGTCGCTGACAAACAGACAAACCCTGGTGAAAACATAACCTCCATGGCAGAGGTAAATAATTCAGCCCTCTTCTTGTTCAGCAGACCTGTTCCCCTCAGA
Organism: Valencia hispanica; assembly: GCA_963556495.2. Taxonomy (NCBI): domain Eukaryota; kingdom Metazoa; phylum Chordata; class Actinopteri; order Cyprinodontiformes; family Valenciidae; genus Valencia; species Valencia hispanica. Next base: position 1,445,126 of record OY747704.1, read on the forward strand.
GCAATTTCCAGATAAATGAAATGAGAAAGGAACAAGTGGAGAGGAATTAGGAGGAGGCTGATTACCTAAACTGTGGTTGTGGAGTCTAAATATCTTATCTCAGCCTGGATTCTGATTCAGAGAAAAATGGAAAAAGGGGATTGTTTCAGTAGCAGCAGCAGTAGAACTCCATCTTTAAAGAAAATTCATGCCACATTACTGTTTGTGTTTAATGTTGGCGGAATCACAGCCCAGTATTCCACTATTGTTCATCATAGCAGCTCATCAATCTAAGGACAGGTCTGAAAAGGTAAATCTTGGAGAGTGACAGAGGGTGACTTGGAGTAGTTTTTCTTCATCTATCAGCCAAGTTGTTCCTTCCTCCGGAGCAGGGTGCGCTCTGTGTTCAGGAACAATGAGGAACAGGACTTTGTGCTCCGGCTATCCCTTGGATCCTCCTGAGAACACCACCCTAACCCCACCAAGGTAGCTCCAGTTGAGCTATTCAGTGCTGTAAAAGCCCCAGAAAGCCATTACACCCCCCGTCACACCCAACACTGTCCCCTAAAATGGAATGTGACCTCACTCCACAGCTCTCTGTCAATGTTGTGAATGAATGGATTTAGGATAGAGAGGAGCCACACACAAGTGGGAAATGAAATGAACAAATGGAAATAATATGATAACATTACCTGCTGTCACACAGGCATGTCTGCCATGTATAGAATAAATGTGCTCCATTTTATTATTCATACTGCTGTTATCAGTTTTCTTATAGTTATTGTTCTTTGGGTTAGCTCTAATATCTAATAACATTTGTTCATGTGATGTTTAGATATTTTTTGATAATCTTATTTTTATACATCATTATGGAATTATTTAACCTTTACCTTTACAGATAACTCTTATTGAGACACAAGATGTCATTATCAAGACTGACCGGTTTCAAATATACAGCATGTTAAAACATACTATAATGAGAAAAATAAAACCGAGAATAAAGTTCAATAAGGTAGCAAGAACAGGAACAACCATCCATTGGTGCGCTCTCCATTGTCCTTAAATGTGCTTTAAACACTTCAGTTCAATGAAACTGCACAGCTAAGGTCCTGCTGGAGTTTGTCTGGAAGTAGATTACTCCTTCCCAAATTCTAGATGTATCGAAGGAATGCTGAAAGGATGAGGATGAAGAAAAACAAGAATGTGAATTAAAGTAAAGAAAAAAATTTCCCTTTCCTTCCCTTCTCATTTTTCTTTGTTGTCCTTAAAGGCCAAGTCCAATGCTGGCTGTCACTAGATTTGAGCTAAGAATCTGGCCAATCAGATCAGTCACAACAGTTACTCCCCTACACACAAATACACTCACTAAACACAGAGATCCCAATTTCCTGACAAGAGTATACAGATGTCTGATTCTAACCGGCTGAGTCATCCTGAGCTATTGGGATGTATGTATGATTGAATTATTCCATTATTCCATTCTGCTGAACGTTTCTGAAGGAAGCCTGGTGTTTTCACTTCTAGCTCCTGATGAGGAATCATTCTAAAGTAATGATCCAAAATGCTGGTTAGGACTTGAAGGAATTGCTCCAAGTACTGCAACTTAGAAAACGTCTTTATTTTGAAAGAAACTTTATTGAACATAAGTTGCTCTTAGCCAAACAAAGTAAGTGGAAAAACAGCACGCAGTATATGGTCTCCTTTTGGAGAGAATTACGGTCTACATCTGTTTAAGGAAGCTTCTCCTGTATGTACTGAAAGTATAAGTTTGTAACTCTGCTTTTTCGCAAAATGTAGCCTGCTAATGCATTATTTGACAGTAAAACAAGCCTTTTTGTTATGCTAATTAGCCGCGATGTGAGGTCATCTGGGATGACATCTGTAGAAGAGTTTACATATTGACATATGTTATATTTTACACAGTAGCAATGTGGTCTATAAATACATATTATCCTGCACATATGCATGTTGTGATTGTATTGTTTGTCTTGTTTTTAGTTTCACCCTGAACTGTGTCATTAAACCTGCAGACAATGTTAATCTGTCTTCAGCGTGGTGATATAAGAAAGGTGTTAAATAGCCTTCGCATCAGACATGTGTAGCACCTCTGTCCTAACTGTAGGTGGAGACACTCACATCAATTTAGATTCTAAAGGAGTTATACCCAAGATATACTCACAGAAGGGCAGGTGCTGAGTTTGAACAGTTAACACTTTAATGCTACAACAAGAACCATTGATGGCTCTGCTGTACTTTACAATGAAACAAAATAAGGCAACACAAAGAGAAACAATAAAAAAAAAAAATCAGTGCGTTTGATTGAGTTTAATCTGCTGATAGTTCGAGTTCTGAGCGCTTGTGTGTGCTCGCAATGCTTGCAAATGTCCCTTAGTATTGCTACCTGGGTAGGTTACTAATGTGAGTGTCTTATCTGGGGTCAATGGAGTGTAGAGACAATCCAAGGTCTTCTGGGGAAATCGCACGGCTGACCACACCGCATCACTGACTGCCGCAGAATCACTGGGCTAGGCCCACCATCCAAGTCTTCCAATCACTGACAGTTCAGATCATCCGGAACACAAAAAAACCCCAACCTACATGAAAAGTGTAGCATTGAAAGATTATCTGGTTCCTTCACAAAATCTAACAAGAGATCTCATTAACTCTTTTTTCTCACCAAAGCACCAAAAACGTGCCGCACGCCAAAGTTGGACTCTTCAACATTCGCAGCTCGACGCATGTCCAAAGCGAATCGGACGCACGTCAAAATGGTATATTTTGTCAAGCCAGAAATATGCAGCTTGCGGGAGGAGCTAGTGCCAGACGGTGTTTTTACAAGATGGCAGCTGTCAATCTAGCGCTGGAAGAGAGAGTCTCCATTCTCTCTTTACTGTGGGGAGTACCCTGCGCAGGTTCACAGGGTTAGAAACGTGAAAACTTTCAAAAGTTAAATGAACTTCCCAGGTTGCCGTATCTCCTCACTCATATTCCTCCAGGCGAGCTCCTTTTCATTCCTGTCTCTGTAGAGAAAGCAGCTGGTGTCGTCTTTGGCAGCCAAAGATTGTGCAACTTGTCCCACTTAAAAAGATGAGAGAGGTCTGTAATTTTTATCATAGGAACACTTCAACTATGAGAGACTGTATGGTTTTTTAAGTATTTATTGGTATAATGGTGCAGAAAATAAGTATTTAGTGCCTACAAACAAGTAAGAATTCTGGCCCTCACTCGAGGGAGATTGTCAGTGATCTTGTATGTATTCCATTTTCTAATAATTGCTCTAACAGTTGATCTCTTCTCACCAAGCTGCTTGCCTATTGTTGATTGGCTCATCCCAGTCTGGTGCAGGAGGACAATCTTGTCCCTGGTGTCCTTGGACAGCTCTCTGGTCTTTGCCATGGTGGAGGTTGGAGTCTGTTTGAAGGTGTGGAGAGGTGTCTTTATACAGATAATGAGTTCAAACAGGTGCCATTATTATAGGTAATGCGTGGAGGATAGAAGAGCTTCTTAAAAGAGAATTTACATATCTCTGAGGGCCAGAATTCTTGCTGGGTTGTACATGATAAATAATTATTTTCTGCAACATTATTCAAATAATCTTTTAAAAAATCATACAATGTGATTTCCAGGATTTATTTCTATATTCTGTCTCTCACAGTTGAAGTGTTACTATGATGGAAATTACAAGCCTCTCATATTTTTAAGTGGGGCAACTTGCAAAATCTTTGGCTGCCAAAAACTTTTTTGCCCCACTGTACCTGTCAAGTCTGTGACTGTTAGAGAGTTCATTACTATTAGGTTAGAATGTCCGTGAATGTTCTTTTTTGTTTGTCATTAATAAACTTAATGTGTGTGGTATACATGTGCCGCGCTCTGCTCCATGCAGGCGCTTATTCCAGAGACAGCAGGTGCAGACGTGTTGAGAGTACAATGAGTGATGCGTCTTTGGGAAAAAAGGTGGGGGAAAGTCAACAAAACTGTCAGGTTTATGGCCATTAGAGTGTTAATTACTATTAAGTTAGAATATATGGATGATATTTTTGGTTTGTCAGTAATGAACATATGTTGAGTCATGGTGGCGCAAAGTTAAGACATGCCTTTCAGAGGTGGTAAAAATAGATACAAAAACAGCCAGTGCAAACAGTTTCATGTTTGATCAATCACACTGCCTACGCCTACTTATTTGCATGTTCTCCTCCTCACTAAAGGGATAGCACGCATTTTGCTGCATACTTAACAGACACAGTCCTCCCTGCGCCTGCTTAAGAAATCACCTGCTGCCCAATTTTGCGCCCGCTGTGAGGTTTGTGCATGTTTTAACAAGCGCATACCTTTGATAAATGAACAAAAGAAAAATCTAAATCAAAACAATATTTAGTGTGACCACTCTTTGCCTTCAAAACAGCATCAGTTCTCACACTTGCACACAGTTTCTGAAGGAACTCGGCTGGTAGGTTGTTCCAAACATCTTGGAGAACTAACCATAAATAAATATAACCATTGGCATCCTGCAGTTGTTATATTTGGTGATAACTACATGATTCTTCATAAATAAAATGAATTCTATTAAAAATAAAATCATTGGCATCCTCCCAAACATGATTACTCTTCTCTCAGTAAGTGAGGCAGCATGGAAGAGAACCGTAGAACCTCCTTTTGTCATAGTTTTAAGGAAGGACCCAGTCGCAGAGAGATTTTCAGCGTTATTAAAATGCATGTTTAATGAAGATTGTCCAGAACCCAGGGAAGGACAGGACATAGACATGATGACGACCCGACACAGAGGGACATATATACACTAGGAAGGTAATAGGGAGGCAATCAGGGAGACAAGGAACGGCTGGGGACAATTAAGGGCACAGGGACGGACAAAAACAGGGACAGCGGTCACATTGTGATCCATTTTTATTTGGACTGTTTTGTTCAGTTGAGCTTTCGGAATTATCAAACATATTGCCTCATCTGTCATGTTAGGTGGTTTAAAGGACCCAAATGCAGCAAGTAAAATTAAAATTGGTTTAATTATTGAAACAAGAACTTACAAAACTCAGGAGGACCAATAAATGTAACGACGGTGAAAACAGGAACAGGACAGGAAAGATGACGACGGACCAGTGAGTAGTGACTGAATGAGAGCTGAATATACACTCAACAAAAATATAAACGCAACACCTTTGTTTCTGCTCCCATTTTTCATGAGATGGACTTAAAGATCTAAAATTCATTCCAGATACACAATATTACCATTTCTCTCAAACATTGTTCACAAATCAGTCTAAATGTGTGATAGTGAGCACTTCTGCTTTGCTGAGATAATCCATCCCACCTCACAGGTATGCCACATCAAGATGCTGATCTGACATCATGATTAGTGCACAGGTGTACCTTATACTGCCCACAATAAAAGGCCACCCTGGAATGTGCAGTTTTTTGCTTTATTGAGGGTCTGGGGACTCAGAACCGGTCAGTATCTGGTGTGACCACCATTTGCCTCATGCAGTGCAACACATCTTCTTCGCATAGAGTTTATCAGATTGTCAATTGTGGCCTGTGGAATGTTGGTCCACTCCTCTTCAATGGCTGTGCGAAGTTGTTGGATATCAGTGGGAACTGGTACACGCTGTCGTATACGCCGGTCAAGCACATCCCAAACATGCTCAATGGGTGACATGTCCGGTGAGTATGCTGGCCATGCAAGAACTGGGACATTTTCAGCTTCCATTAATTGTGTACAGATCCTTGCAACATGGGGCCGTGCATTATCTTGCTGAAACATGAGGTGATGTTCATGGATGTATGGCACAACAATGGGCCTCAGGATCTCATCACGGTATCTCTGTGCATTCAAAATGCCATCAATAAAATGCACCTGTGTTCTTCGTCCATAACAGATGTTTGCCCATACCATAACCCCACCACCACCATGGGCCACTCGATCCACAACATTGACATCAGCAAAGCGCTCACCCACACGACGCCACACACGCTGTCTGCCATCTGCCCTGAACAATGTAAACCGAGATTCATCCGTGAAGAGAACACCTCTCCAACGTGCCAGACGCCATCGAATGTGAGCATTTGCCCACTCAAGTCTGTTACGGCGACGAGCTGGAGTCAGGTCAAGACCCCGATGAGGATGACGAGCATGCAGTTGAGCTTCCCTGAGACGGTTTATGACAGTTTGTGCAGAAATTGTTTGGTTATGCAAACCAATTGTTTCAGCAGCTGTCTGAGTGGCTGGTCTCAGACGATCTTGGAGGTGAACCTGCTGGATGTGGAGGTCCTGGGCTGGTGTGGTTACACGTGGTCTGCGGTTGTGAGGCCGGTTGGATGTACTGCCATATTCTCTGAAACGCCTTTGGAGACGGCTTATGGTGGAGAAATGAACATTCAATGCACGAGCAACAGATCTGGTTGACATTCCTGCTGTCAGCATGCCAATTGCACGCTCCCTCAATGCTTGTGGGATCTGTGGCATTTTGCTGTGAGACAAAACTGCACATTCCAGGGTGGCCTTTTATTGTGTGCAGTATAAGGTACACCTGTGCACTAATCATGATGTCAGATCAGCATCTTGATGTGGCACACCTGCGAGGTGGGATGGATTATCTCAGCAAAGCAGAAGTGCTCACTATCACACATTTAGACTGATTTGTGAACAATGTTTGAGAGAAATGGTAATATTGTGTATCTGGAATGAAATTTAGATCTTTAAGTCCATCTCATGAAAAATGGGAGCAGAAACAAAGGTGTTGCGTTTATATTTTTGTTGAGTGTATACTGAGGAGGGAATGAGGAAGTGACAGAGAAGATCAATGACCAATTAGTGAGAGCAGATGCAGGTGAGGGCAATGAGTGAAACTGGGTAAGGATCTGAGTGGCAGGGAGAGAACAGGAAAGGCAAGGGAAACAGAAACGTTTTTATATAGTCATAATATGACTAAGGTGGAATGTAAAGGGAAACACTGGAGAACATTAGGAAGAAATGAATTAGGAAACTATCTAAGGAGAAATAAACTAAAGGAAGCATGAACTAAGGAAACATAAATAAGAAGGAGGACACAAACAAAAGGTGAAAACATCTAAGAGCAAGGAAGGAAAATGAAAACAAGGAAGTGTCATAAAATAAATACATTAAATTTATAATAGAACCGAATAAAGAAAAGAACTAAACACAAAACCTAAGAACTATGACATCATCTAAAACCTTCAACTTGTATGTTGGACCCAATCCCAACCAAATTATTTAGGGATGTGTTCCCTTTGGCGACTGGCCTCATTTTAGATATGGTGAATCTATATGGGAATAAATCCCTGCCATTAATCAAGAGCTTATGTTGTCAATTTCAGAGCATTATTTGTCGTCTTTATACTTTAAGAACTTTTGCTTTTCTCCCTCAAAACACTCTCTTCACACTCAAAAAGTCCCTTCTTGTGTTCAAAAATGTGTTCTTGCACTTAAATTGACTCCTCTGCATTTGAGCTTCATTCCTCTGTGCTCAGATCTCTTCTCTCCGCCGTCAAAACCTGCTCTGGGGGATTTTTCCTGTGCTCGTCACAGTCTTCTTTGGGGTGTGCTTGTTTTACTCCAAACCAGCAAAAGTTTTGCATCCCATTAAACCATTAAATGGAATATGGCCATTATATGGCCATAAGGCCATCTCACTATTAAAAATAATTCTTACTTCAGGTTCCCCATTTCTGTTTTCAGTCATGTTGGCTGACCGCCAGCTGAGTTCCGCTAAGCTGTTAGTAAGTGCAAGAGATAGTTAGGGTGGAGGTTTCTTCTTCCACTGTCCATGGTGAGCGTGCCTACCTGAGTGTATTAAAACGAGCATAAAACTAGTCCATGCATTTGTTACCTCAAGGCTGGACTACTGTAATTCTTTACTATCAGGTAGTCCACAAAATGCCATTAAAAGGCTTCAGTTGATCCAAAATGCGGCAGCAAGAGTTCTGATGAATATTAAAAACAGAGATCACATTTCTCCTGTTTTAGCTTCCCTTCATTGGCTCCCTGTTAAATCCAGAATAGAATTTAAGATCCTTCTTCTTACATACAAAGCCCTTAATAATCAAGCTCCATCATACATCAGAGATCTGATTGGTCCATATGTTCCTAACAGAGCACTAAAAATAGATCTTCTCACACACAGAGATCTCGAGATCTTTTGCAAAGTAGAGTGGGGAACTATTACATGTCAACTTATGGAATGTAGATGAATTCTTAGACAAAATAATCAAATTGAATAAAAATGTTCTTTAACAATGGATTAGTTTCACCCGCTGGGGTCCTTTCATTTTGTCATCCACTTGGCTCCCTCGGACAGAAAAATGCTAGTTTATGTTTCAACAACTTTATACTTTTTCCACACGTCCTTATGAATGTCATTATTACCTTAGATCCCCACCATAAACAACACATAGTCATACATTTTCTGACATTTTAACCCCACATATGCCAGTTTAGCGATTAAAGTGTCGATTCTCTTTCAGAAAAAACAAACTAAAATCCTGTTTTTCTTCTATCCTATCCATTCAATATGGAATTGTTTTACGGGGTATTATCCAAGAAGGTAGAGTTAAAAATGGGCAATTATGATCCATGTTTATTTTTTTCAGAAAGTCAGTAAAAAGTTGTCACAAAATAGGATAGGTCCATTCTAACGATGCAAATTAGTGGATTTAGAACACATTATAAAATGTTTTCACTAGTCGGAAAACAATAACAGTAGAAGTCAATGGGAGAAAAACGTGCAGAAGGGACAGACTGTTAGACTGCTGATAGTATGTTACTTGTCAGCAAGTGTTTTTGTTCTGAAATCAGGTTTTTCAGCTCTTTTCAGCTTCAGTCTTGCTAGGGTTAGGGTTATCAGCTAAGTTAATACATTTCAGCAAGTTTTGAACAGTGAACTTTAGCTTCAGCCTCAATTTCAGCCAAAACAAATTCAGCTTTCATTTTCATAGGTAATGTAATTTGTCTAGCTTGGTTTAAAATGCATATTAAAACACAAGACAGAAAAAAATATGGAAAACAACAATTCACTCAAAATAGCCCAAAGTTTATGCAATTTGCATAAACATTGCCAAAATTAGGCATGAAATAGAAGTTAAAGGAAAAAAATCAAGGTTTTTAAATGTGTGCAAACTTAAACAAATGGGCTTTTGCAACTTTTTGATTTGATGTATTTTATTTCTTTATAACAGATGTCCTTGCTTTATTTTGTGATATCTATCTCGAAAGGGGCTATATAACTAAAGTTTTATTATTATTATTATTATTATTATTATTATTATTATTATTATGAACAGAATAAAAATCTTATAAAAAGCTTAGAAATTATTTATGACAATCTCATCACAAAAACATATAAACAGTTTTTAGATGCACTGTACTTGTTATAAATTAATATCAAAATATGAAAAAGGTACTTTTGCAGAATGTTCACATCACCACCATTTAAAGCAACAACACATGATTGGGGTATAAAATCTGCCTTTATCCAGCAGGTTTTTAACCACTGAGCATCCTTGTTCTAATTAGCCAATTGCTGCTGTGGTGGATAAAAAAATACTCTGACACGGCCTTGCTTCTTTCTTTTTTCCATTAATGGTGTGCTGTGTCCTTTTCTCTTACTGCTTAGGCATTTGGCACATTCAGAAGTAGCAGATTATTGGAACAAGGTGACAATTTACGCTCCATAAGCCTGCAGCTGTGGAGCCTGCTGCTCATAAATATCAGCCTTAATGACTGTGGCTCCTATAAGTCACTTATGTCCTCATTACGCTGTTTCATTTTAACACCGTCTTTGAAATGCTCCCTCACCCTGTTGGCTGCCTGTCACAGATTTCCACCTGACTTGGTATGAGTGTCGGTGCAGCGGACCTGCAGCAGATAAACACACCTGGGGATCAGGCTGGCTGACAATGCCTCTAGCCAGGGGACGTGTTCAACAAAAACAGATTTAAATCGACAATCTCTCAGAGACATGCCAGGTCAATAAGCATTGCATGTCCTGTTTGGATATGCAAGACAGGCTTGAGACAGAAGAGCTTTAAATGATGGAGAGTAGAGACAGGGGCTCTGACTGCAGCCCAGGAGATGTTCATGACATACTGTAGCACCACACCACATCAGGACATAAACACGAATCTGAACAATTCAAAAGTGGGCAAATCAAAACAACTAGAAGTTGATCGCGATGTATGCCTGCTTTAGTAAATTATTTGATAATAGTTCAATACATTATTTCATAAGTGAAAGTTTGCTGGAAGCAGAAGTAACATGTTAGTATCAGGGAATAAACTTCATCTTTCTCATCCCTAAAAGCACAGGAAGAGTGAGTGGAAGATAAAGATCACAACTTTGAAGCCAATGTTTGGTTTGAGTTTTATACTTTTAAAATGCCAACACCAATTACTACAAGTGTGCATGGTGTGATCTCACAGACTTAGCAGAACAGCAAAACACACATCCATCATTTATAACATGATATTTGATAAATTATCTTGTTTCCACTTAAGCTTCAGTAACAGTAGTTTGGATGACCTTTTTCTGTTGTCTTTTAAATAGCAGTGTCAACCCTCACAACATCTTGGTATCTGTATTAATGACAAGTGAGAGAGTTTGGGAACCTCACGATCAATTTATGATTCATCCCTCTGTTATGTTTCATTTCAGAATCTATTATTGATTCAATAAACAGCTAGGAGGCAATAGTTTTAGGCCTGAACTTCTGTTCGCTTTGCATAAAATGATTAACTCATTCCCCTAATCCACTATATTGTAATATAGAAGGACCTCCTCAACAAATTAGATTTTACACAGTGTAAGAGAGAAAACTGTATGAGCCTTGAGAATATAATTAGAGCTGGATAAAAGTTTCATAAAGCACATCCAAAGGCTTCAGCTCTAATCGACAAATGAAAAATGTTAAGCTTGAACAATATTTGTTGCGCAAGTACTTGTTCATGTGGATCATATTGGTACTCAATCAATCAAACAAACTTTATTTATAAAGTACAAATATAAAGTACAAAGTGCTAAAACACATGCACTGTTGTAAAATATGTGAAAACAAGTCAACTTAGCAAAGAATCTGGAAGAATAAGAAGGAGAACATATCAGTAAACACATTTACTAATATTTGTTACCATTTAGGTTTTTTTATTGATTTTTCTTTTTTTTCTTCCATCATTGTGTTTCCATTGTAAAATGTATGTGGAATTCTCTTTATTGTCTTGTGCTGCTGTCTCGGACCAGGTCTCTCTAGTAAATGAGATTTGATATCTCAATTAGTTTTTTGGCTGGTTTAAAAACCTCTGGGTCTCCTCCCAGTGGGACGTGCCTGGAACACCTCATCATGGAGACGTCCAGGAAACAGCCTGACCAGATGCCCAAGAGCCCAGACACCCAGCAGAGAAACTCATTTCAGCTGCCTGTATCCGTGATGTCTTTCTTTCGGTCACTACCTCAGAGCTCATGACCATAGATGATGGTAGGAACGTAGATCAACCAGTAAATGGAGAGCATCGCCTTTCGGCACAGCTCTCTCTTCACCACGCAAACCAGCCTTCTTTATCAAGTATTTAGCCTTTTCAATTCCCTGTTGGGGTAGCAGCATCAGAGCTAGGGACTTAAAAAGGCTCAACAAGCTGATAAAGAAGGTTCTGGTTCTGTTCTTGGGATGACTGTGGAACATCTGGAGATGATGATGCAAAGAAAGATTCTTCATAAAATCAAGAACATTATGGACAACCCTGAGCATCATCTTTCAGTGTCTTCAGTCAGAGGGTTCATCTGACATGCTGTAACACAGAACACCACAGGAGATCCTTCCTGCTCACAGCCATCAGCTTCTACAACAACTTCTGGAAGAAACGTGAATAATATTTGCTACAGCAACAGCTAATTTCCCTGTTGGATCTATGAAGTATTTTTACATTTGAATAAATAGCTGTTTTTCTGACAAGTAATTACTCAACTTCTCTGATGCCAGTCAAGTTGATACCATGATAAATGTAGTCATTATTTTATGTTTTTTGTTATAAGTGATAATATGTTGTAACCCTGTATGATATGTGCTGGATCTTTTGCATCTAAATCATTTAAAGTGCTTTGTAAATATCTACACACAAATTTCATTTGTGTTTTTTATATAAAGAACTGACTGAGGACTCACAGGGATGTAATTCCTGTTTCTTTCTGAAAGGTAAATGATGGCAGCTGACTCTCACTGTTGAACATAAATTGGGGGCTTGGTTTAGCATCGGCTGTAAAAGCTGTAGAAATCGAAAGAAAAAATTCTGAAAGCTGACATGACTTTCTACCCCTACTTCCTGATCCTCCTGGCTGAGCAGAACATTACTATTTCACAGAGCAGCTGCACACCCAAAGTCCTTTCAAAATCACATATTTTACCTCTTACATCAGTAGGGCCACTGGGAACTTCTTGTGGAGTTTATTTTAGAAGTTAAGAAAGGTGTGAGCCAAATCTGAGGAATGCCAGCAGTGTGAGCTTTGACTCTACATAGTGAAGACCCTCTCAGCTTTTCAGGAAGGGTCCTCGATATTTGAAAGGCAAGGAGTGAGGAGATGTTAGAGGGATCCTTGACACCAAAGGAAAACGAGTTGCTGAATAAGAATGCAGTAAAAGGCTCAGCATGGAGAGACCGCTGAGTGAACTCCACAACAGTCACCAGAAACACTGAAAGGACACTGACTTTGCTGAATACACCTTAAAGGCATGCTGGAACAAATTCAGTGACATTCATTCTAACCTCAACCTGAACTTTGAGATAAACTTGATTTAAGTCTCAAAAGACCAGTAATTCTGGTTCTAAAAATAGTTTCCATTGTGGCCTGTCTCATGTGAGTTAGCGTCCATGAACACATGTTCAGAGCTGCTGCTGCTCACTGTGACAATAAACAACCTTCTGTCATTGTTCCCTGTTTGCTCCCTCTCCTCATCATTGTCCTCACCTGTCTCTCTAATCATCCACACCTGATCCTCCTCACCTCCTGCCTTTAAAATCCGTCACTTCCCTTCACTCAGTGCCAGATCATTGTCTATGTCTCCACGGGTCTGGGTTACCCTGTCCAGGCTCTCTGTCTCCCCTCACCCTCTGTTTCGCATCTCTGGGGCTGAGGAGATCCTCAAGGTTCTTCCTCAGTTTTGGAAAGTGTTCTCCACTGGGGATCTCACCACACTGCGGAACGAGGCGGAGAGGGTTCGCCAGGAAGCGTTGGATCAGATCATCGGTCCACCCTGTCCGTCTCCACCATCTGGCCACAGGCGGAGGTCCCGCCACGCCGGGACAGTTTCCGGGAGCAGGGAGCAGAGTGCCGCACCTTCACCGACTGCCGACCAGTCAAGCTCCTCAGCGGCTGCCTGGTCCGCAGCACCCATGCCCGGCTGTTCAGTCTCTCCCTGTCTGGCTGCATCAGCCGAACCAACATCCGAGGCGGAGGACAACTCAGAGCAGCGGTCCGCCTTCCCCGGCACAAGGCTGGCGTTCTGTTCCCCATAGACTGACTTCAGCCTGCTCGGTCCCGAAGTCAGCCTCAGCCTGCTCCATCCCCCATGGCTAGAGCTCCCAGGGAGGGTCAAGGAGGACCTGGACCCGTGGCTAGAGCTTCCAGGGAGGGTCACGGAGGACCCGTCCCTGGAGCTTCTTCGCCGCCGACCGCTGTCGGCCATGCCGCCAGACTTTTCTCAGCCGGCCCCCGGGCCGCCAGACCCAGCTTAGCTGCCCCCTAGGCCGCCAGACTCAGCTCAGCCGCCCAGGCCTCTTCATCGCCGCCGACCAGTCAAGCTTCTCAGCGGCTGCCTGGTCCTCAAAAGAGAACCACCGGGCCATCCGCCAGATCTCCAGGTCCTCATAGGAGGACCACCGGCCTGTCCGCTAGACCGCCGTCCTGTCAGGGGACGCCACCCGGGCCGTCCGCTCGGCTGCCGTCCTGTAAAAGGACGCCCTCTGGGCTGCCCGCCCAACTGCCGTCCTGTCAGGGGACACCATCCAGGCCATCCGCCAGATCTCCAGGTTCTCAGGGGCCGCCCTCCTGGCCACCCGTCCGACCTCCAGGTCCTCAGGGGCCGCCCAACTGGCCATTCGCCAGACTTGCAGGGGCTTTTTCCTAATGCCTTGTCTACATGTGGCCAAGTACCTCACAAAACGAATAAATTTTTCTACAATTTGGCCTGTCATTCCCACGAAAATGCAGACTTAGGGCATCAAGTTTTATTCTTTCAAAAAACTCTGACCAAAGTGAAACTTTGTGTTTGCTTGTGTACAGAAATAACCAGGGTTGTAGGTTTAAGCACGTCACTGTGATGCTACAACATGTGTATTCAGTCAGAAACACCATGGATGCCCTCAGAGATGTATTGGCATTATCTATTGTCCAGGCGCTTTTTGCTTGCTTGTTTTTACAAGCTCAATTACTGCTCTATGATACAATTTAGAAAGTAGAAAGGTATTCTAAATGGATAGGATTTGGGAGAACTACTGCCCCCTACAGGTTTGGGATTCCCATGAATATGCTTAACAATCAAAAGGCATTAGTTTGTTTTTAAAATTGCTAGGGACAATAACCATAAACTTGAGTGCAGTTTGAAGAATGCTAAGCACAATTATTATAACTGATTCACATGGAAGGGTCGTATTCCTCCATTTGACATTTCCCCTTTATTCAATCAATAAAAGTTGAAAGCCAGACTATTTTGTCTAGGTTTTCAAACGGCACTGAAAGCCAGCAGGCTGTTGGCTAAGAAGAATCATCCCGATGTTCAGATGAGACCAGACTGTTCACACTGGAGGCTATGATCACAGTCTTGAATTTGGAAACACATAGACAAATAAAAAGCCTGAAGTGAGGAGATGCTCGCCCGAGAAGAATGCGCAACAAAAACAAACGCATTTCCTTGGCAACCTTGGCCATTCTGTGCAGAGAATCTCCAGCTTCACTACAGTTAGTGACATATTTACTTTTACTGCAGTTGTTTTGTATTTACAACATATTTGAGAGAGATGAATAAATGCATGCAAGGAGAAATTCTCGGGAAAATCATTTTTATTTTTATTTGGCTTTGGAGGCATCTGATGTTTATAAAGTCCAATAGGCCTATTCAAAGTTCTGTCCCTTTTACTGATACGTCTATTTTCAAGCAAGAATTTAATGTAAGAATGAAATTTCAGAAATAAATTATATATATAATTAAATTAAAGTATAATAATGTTATATTGCTTGGAGGATGAGCGTACAGGCCTGCATGATGGAGCAAGTTACACTACACGTTTCGAAATCTTTATTGGGATGGAGACGGAAAATAAAGGGGAGAAAAGAAAGAAGATAAGGAGAGGTAGGAAAAGGAGGAAGAGGGAGAGTTGAAGATATATACCAATTATTACAAGATGTATTTACGGTAACCTCAGCCCAAGAATGCATTTCTAAACACCTGAATGCCCACACCTGTGTTTGTGTGTGTGTGTGTGTGTGTGTGCGTGTGTGTGTGTGTGTGTGTGTGTGTGTGTGTGTGTGTGTGTGTGTGTGTGCGTGTGTGTGTATACATGTATAGACAGCCCACCACCCTTGTGTGGACATTTGTAGTTGTGAGGACATTTTGCCTGGTCCACACAATGTTTAACAAGCCAATAAACTCTACTAGTTAGGTATAGAGGTATGTGTGTGTGTGTGTGTGTGTGTGTGTAAGAGCATGCTGGTGCAGATAAAGTTTCTCCATATGAGTGTTCAATAACGAATAGGTGTGAGGAGCCATCAATCGGCCTCCCAGGAATCAACGCAGACACAAAGGAGATCAGTGCCATAGACATCCAAAGGACTGCCAGAGCACAGGACCCCAGGCGGACCAATGCAGGGCTGACTGCACCCCCCTGAGAGACGAACAGAGGAGAGCCCAACCAGCAGGTACAATGCAGGGTCCGCAGTGACAAGTCCATGGGCTCTGCCGACAGCCGGCTACGCCAGGGCGGATCCAACCATGGACCCCGAGACGCGACTAGGGATCTTTCGACGAGACCCCCCCCCCTCGCCGCTGCCGAATCTGGGAATAAGTCTGGTTAAAGTTGATCATCAACATCTACCGATCGCTTACTGCTTGAGCTGTAGCTGTCTGCTCGGTTTTCACCCACCTCCCTTCCACATCAGCCCACTTCTACCCGTCTACACCCAGTGCTTGGACCTGAAGATTTGGCTCTACATTGGTCTGAGCTCAAATGGCTTAAGGGTTTTATCCATCGCCAGAGACAGCTCTCCTCCAGTACTTTTCTTCTGAGCTTCTGCGACTCTTTTTCTACCTGGCTGTCCCTTCACCTGTGGCTTTTCACCTCCATCCAGACATCGCCTTCAAGCCCCGACACAGGTACACCACCGAGGGCCTCGGCGAAACTTCTACATCAAAAACACTAGCCAAGTGGAGTCATTCTGGTCCAGAACTTGTCCTCCATGCAATACTGACTGGACTGTTAACCACCATGCGTTAACCCATCTGGCAAGGTCGGCTAAAGCCTAGTTTATACTTCTCCGTCTGCGTAAGTGCGAGACACGTGGATGCAAGGGCACCCCGTCACTCATGCAAGGACGCACAGAGTAAAGCTAATTTTTTTAACAGGAGGTGTAGAGAACAACAAAACATACAGCTGTGTTTGTTTGTTTAAATGCTTTGTATTCTATGAGCAGCACTTCTAGTAAAAGGATTTCCAGCTCGCACAAAACTCGCTCTCTGTCGACCATTGCTCCTTGAGTGGCTGTGCTTTTACAAACTACAGTAAGTAAACTTTTGTCAACCAGAAACGTTACTGCAGTGATAGGCTCTCTAACCGGTAAGGCACATCTCATCCAGGATCTCCTCTCCGATCATAAGTTAGACTTTCTTTGCTTGCCTGAAATGTGGCAACATCCTAATGATTTTGTCTTCCTCAACTAATACACTCCATGAGTTTGTTTACATCAACATCACGACTCGGGAAGGAAGTCTTGTGATAAATTACCAGAAGCAGTGGAAATCAAATTAAATCAAATCCAGCTGTATTTATAAAGCACTTTTCATACACAAATTGCAGTTCAAAGGGCTTTACAGAATTAAAATGAACTCAGATTCCTATCCCTCCCCCACAGATTTAAAAGCATGATCATAGTTATACTATGAACCCTTCCCCCCAACCCAATCCTCATGCAAGCCCACTTAAAAGTAACCGTTAAAAGGACAATGGACTGAGTATAGATGAGCCAGGTAAGGAAGCACCATCAAAGGAGCCATCCGCACTGGAGAAGTAGATCAACAGCAGCCGTCAAAGCACTGAGCTAGGGCACCCAAAAGAGGCGAGGCCGAGACCCCCACCTCCACCAAGCACTACCTGGAGAGCACCCAGGCAGCCACAGCCGACCACCGCTCCAGAGCCACAGGGCTCCCACAGAGAAAACACTGGAAGGAAGATTAAAATAACATGTTCAAATATGAAAATAAACAGAGAATAAGTATGGAAAGATGAAGTAGTAAAACACTAATAAAATTTATTAAAACATGCAGACCAATTAAACGGACTATAATAAATAATAATCAGTTAAAAGCTAGGCTAAAAAGGTGAGTCTTGAGCCTGCTCTTAAAAACATGAACATTCTGCCTGTCTCTGCCCCACTCTTCCAGTCATTTAAATACACGGCATCCCAGCTCCCTGGTTCTACTGTCACTATTATAGGTACTGTTGATCGACCACCTAAGCCAAATAAGTAGTTTTTAAATGACTTTGCTCTTGTACTCATTCATCTCTCTGTACTCTCTCCCAATATGATAATTGTTGGTGACTTCTTTCTTGAGATTTCACTTTTTGTCTGGACTGTTTTTGACTCCAACAATACATCATTTCCCTACTCATTCTAAAGGTCATATTTTGGATTTGGTTTGCTGTTCTGCTGTCACCCCCACTCACTGCAAAGCTAATTTGTTTCTTCTTTCTGATCATGTGTTTATTTCTTTTGGTGTAAATGTAACAGCTTCCAAAACTTATACTCCCCATGATATTGCATTTGGAAAAATACATTATTTTAACCCCGACATTCTCTCATCTGCCATATGTGACCTTCCATCTTTACACAGTTCCTCAACCACTGATGATCTTGTTTCTTACTATAATGTTAACATCCATAATATTCTTAACATATTTGCTCCACTCAAACATCGATCTATCTAATTTTCTTGCTCACTTAAATGGTTTACTCTCAATCTGCGTCATCTCAAAGCAAAAGGACGCCAAGTGGAATGTCTTTTTAGGAAAACGGGACTTACCATACACAAATAACTGCACAATAATCATATTTATAATCGTGTTTTATTACGACTGCATTGCCTCAGCTAAATCTACATACTACTCTCTTTTCTCTCTTTAGCAAAATTACAAAGCCTCCAGACTATTTCCCCTCCTATATGTACTCTGATAACTTTTGCAACTCCCTCATGTCTTATTTCATTTGCAATATCTCTGATATTCACCGACAACCTAAGTCTGTAGGAGCTGCTTATTCTGAAGTTGACTCCCTGTTCTCTCCACTGTCTTCCTGTCAGTTATTTTCAAGTTTCACTCTTCCTTCCATAATTGATGTATCTCATATCATTCTGAAATCTAAATTATCCATCTGCCAACTTGATCCTCTCCCCGCAGTGTTAGTTAAAGCTTGTATCCCTTTGCTGGTCCCTCTCATGACTATCATCCACTCCTCCCTTAGAGATGCAGTTTTCGGTGAGGAAGGAACAATTCCAGTGCTAACCCCGGTTCTCAAAAAGCCTGGTGCAGATCCCAACAACTTTGATGATTTTTGTCCTGTTTCAAACCTTTCTTTTATTTTAAAAGTCCTTGAGAAAGTTGTTGCCTTCCATCTCCACACACACCTCAATAACCACAATTTCAATGAACAATTTGATTCTGGTTTCCACCCCCACCATAGAACAACAGTTCTGGTAAAGATCACCAATGACCTTCTAAAGGCAGCTGATTCTGGTCTCCTCACCATTTTCACCCTTATCTGTCTCAGTGCAGGATTTGACACCATTTATCATAATATACTTCTGAATAGATTGGCATCCATTGACAGCCATACTCCGCTCGCCTAGTTTACCTCGCATTTTTCAGATAGCAACCAGTGTATCCAATATAAATTCCACTCCTCAACTTTGTTTCCCGTTTCTGCAGGTGTACCCCAGGGATCAGTATTAGGGCCCCTTCTAATCATTATTTACATCATCCCTCTTGGCCAAATATTCCGTAAATTTAATATCAATTTCCATTGTTACACAAATGACACCCAGCTCTACCTTTATTCCAAACCTTTCCAAATTCCTCCCTTCCACCTACCTCGCTTTCAGACTGTCTCATGGAGATCAGATCATGATTCTCCTCTAATTTTCCTCAAACTCAACAGTAATAAAACTCAAGTATTACTCGCTGGCACAGCCTCCACTTTAACCAAATTCCACAGTTTCTCCATTAACATTTATAACTCCCCCGTTCATCCTTTCCCTCAGGTAAAGAGTCTGGGTGTCATATCTGATAATACTCTCTCATTTCATTCTCATATTAATTATATCACCCAGTCTGCATACTTCCATTTACGTAACATTAACCGACTTCGTACTTTCCTTACTCCCCATGCTGCTGCCATCCTTGTCCACATCCTCACCTCCTCCCGGATCAACTACTGCAACTTTCCTCTTTTTGGTCTCCCCAATAAGTCCCTTTATAAACTCGAACTCATTCAGAACTCTGCAGCTCGGATCATAACTAGAACTCCCTCCAAATAACACATTGCCCCAGTTCTTCAGCAGCCTCACTGGTCACCCATAGAATCTTTAAAACTGTAATTGTGGCGTTTAAGTGCATCCATAGCCTTGCCCTTCCTGCTTCACATCGCCACTCCTTCCAATTCTCTCAGATCTTCGTCAGCCTCTCATCTTGTTTTTCCTTTTGCCTGGCTTGTCACCATGTGGAGCAGAGCTTTCAGTCACTCTGCTCTTCGGCTCTGGAACTCACTTCATCCAGACATTAGAAATATTGACTCTCTTCCTTTATTTAATCACAGCTCAAAACACATCTGTTCAAAAGGCCTGATTCGCTTTAGACACGGATTTTCTTCTTATTTTCTATTTGATTAATTGCTTTGTTGATTGTTTGTCTATGTATTTTTTTTCTTCTCTGTACAGTGATCTTGGGTTTTAGAAAGTTATGAATTTTATTTGAGGGTGCCTATTATTATGGGGACACACACAGCCATTGCCTGAGCCCTGCAGAAGCTTTCTAAATTACAGACGCTGCCGTGAGGAAGGGGCCGCTAACAAGTTACTGCATGCCGCAGAGCGGCGTCCAGACTCAAGACATTACACCCACCGCGACAGTGCACAGGGATGAGTGCTGTGCTAGAAAGCTGCAGAAAAAGGTACTGTGTCAGTGAAGGAAGGTGGAGCTGATTGCTGTTTAGCCAAGCCGGAGAGGACGACGTCCCAGCTAAAGGCTACCTGCACCCCAACAGCCATAAGGCCTCCCAATGCTAACCGACCGCAGCTATTGTTAGCCTGCCGGCTAGCGTTGTTTCAGCTTCCCCCATTATCCAAGGAGCAACCTGGACTTTAACCGTTCACTAAGGTCTGTCTGGGCAGAGGCAAGATTAGTTTAGGATAAACAAGATTTAAGGGTTGTTTATTTTCACTGTGATTCGTTACCTTGTGTAAGATTTATTGTTCGGGTACAAACAGACCGTTCTGCCTGGAGGTTTAAACAATGATTTTTGAGGTTTCCGATGGAAAGTAGCTTTATATCCTGCAACCTAAGTTACTCAATCCAACAGTTTTCCTTTGTTTGGTGTTTAATAAATGAACCAGAGCGACTTTAAGCGGCTCCACGTGAGTTAGCTGTAAGCTACATGCTATAGTGAACCACGTGGGCCCGTCTTTGACTGCTCGGCTTCATGAACAATAAAGACTGCGATTAATGGTATTCAAAATAGAGATCGACTTTAAAACAGTTTAAACACTAAAACTAATCTTTTAAGTCATTTTTGAAACTGCCTTCTTGGTAAGTCGAAATACTAAATTAGATCAACATAATTTGTGCCCCTGTGTGAGGCTGTTAACGTTAACATAAAGTCTAAATATTAAATTAGATCAATCACTGCGGGGACCGATCCATAAAACAGAATCAGTTCTCTAAAGGTTATGATTTCTAATTCGGCAAATGATATAATGAAACATTACTTCTTCCAAAGGAATATTTCCCTTCACTTTTGCTTAGCATTGTGAATTGGTGGTTTGAAAACAAACCAGAAGGTGCTGGTTAGTCTTAAACTAACCACAATCAGTTTAAAACTAATTTAGCTTCATTCCCAAAACTCTTCAATACAAGCCTTGGTCGTTAAGCAAACATATTCATACTGAACTGGAACATCATTATCAATTTATTGGTTATTGTTTCTGCTTATTTGCATATTTATCACTTATACTGTTTACTTTGGGTGTTAGTTTAATTATTTTTATTGTTTTCTTAGTGGTTGTCTGTTACTACCTTAGTGAGTAGTAACAGACAGGACCCAGCCCCCGGGCCACCACCAACCGGTCCGCGTTTCTAACAGATTTTCCCCGCTCAGCGACACACCCGCTGAGAAGCCGACCCTGGTAATTGGCAGCTCCATAGTCAGAAACGTGGCATTAGAGACACCATTGACCATAGTCAAATGCTTGCCAGGGGCCAGAACAGGCGACATCAAATCCTACCTGAAACTGCTGGCTAAAGATAAGCGTAAATACAGTAAGATTGTTATTCACGCTGGCGGTAATGACACCCGGTTACGCCAATCGGAGGTCACTAAAATTAGTGTTGCTTCGGTGTGTAAGTTTGCCAAAACAATGTCAGACTCTGTAATGTTTTCTGGTCCCCTGCCTGATTGGACCAGTGACGACATGTTTAGCCGCATGCTGTCATTCCATCAATGGTTGTCTAGGTGGTGTCCTGCAAATGATGTGGGCTACATTGATAACTGGAGAACATTTTGGGGAAAACCTGGTCTGATCCGGAGAGACGGCATCCATCCCACTTTGGATGGAGCAGCTCTTCTTTCTAGGAATATGGCCGAATTTATTAGTCCTCCAAAACACTGACAACCCAGGGTCCAGACCAGGAAGCAGAGTCGTAGTTTAACCCACCTCTCTGCTGCTTCTGTACTGTTACCCCCCCATTACTCTATAGAAACAGTGTCTTGCCCACGGCCAAAATTAAATGGATGAAAAGTTAAGCCAACAAAAGCAAATTATGGAAGTCTCATAAAAATAAATACAACTTTGACTGAACAGAAAAATAAATCTATTAAATGTGGTTTATTAAACGTAAGATCTCTCTCCTCAAAGACTTTGTTAGTAAATGACTTGATTTGTGATAATCACATTGATTTTCTTTGTCTCACAGAAACCTGGTTGCAGCAGGAGGATTGTGTCAGTATAAATGAGTCAACTCCTTCCAGTCATTAAAATTTTCACATTCCTAGAAATACTGGGCGAGGAGGAGGAGTTGCAACCATTTTTTGTTCTGATTTACTAATTAGTCCAAGACCAATTGATAGCTACAGTTCTTTTGAACATCTAACCCTTAATTTTCCTCATCCAAGTTGCAAAACATTAAGACCATTTTTGTTTGTGGTTTTATATCGTCCACCAGGCCCTTACTCTCAATTCCTGGATCAGATCTCACATTTTTTATCTGATTTAGTATTAAATACTGATAGGGTTATTATAGTGAGGGACTTTAATATTCATGTGGATACTGAAAGTGATAGCCTAAATGCAGCGTTTAGTGCTATTTTAGACTCAATTGGCTTTACTCAAAAAGTACAGGGATCGACCCACTCGGGTAAACACACTTTGGACCTTGTACTGATATACAGTATTGAGTGTGAGGAAATAACAGTCCACCCACATAACCCGGTCCTGTCTGACCACTTCTTAATAACTTTTGAATTTACTTCAACTGACCATTTTAAATCTGAAAGAAAATTTAATTATAGTATCAAATCAAATCAAACTTTATTTATGAAGCGCTTTTCATACAAGAAGTTGCATCACAAAGTGCTTTACAGATTAAAATGACCCCACATAAAACCACCTTCCCTTCCCTCCCCCACAGATTTAAAAGCATGGTCACAGTTATACCCCCCTCCCCCCAACCCATCTCCCATGCACACACACAGTTAAAAGAAAAGGTAAAAAAGGACATTGGGCCGAGTGCAGATGAACCATGCAAGGAAACGCCATCAGAGGAGCCATCTGCCCCAGCAGCAGTAGATTAACAGCAGCAGCCGAGGCACTGACACAGGGCACCCAGTGGAGGCAAGGCCAAGACTCCCACCTCCACCCAAGCTCCACCCGGAGAGCACCCAGGCAGCTACAGCCGACCACCGCTCCCGGGGCAGAGGGCTCCCACAGAGGAAACACTGGAACGGGGATTAAGATAAATTAAAGTATAAAAAGAAACGGTAAATTAATGTGCTAAGATTGAAAAGTAAAACTGATAAAATATAATCATATAAAACATCCAAAGCAATTAAACAAACAGTGATAAATAATAATCAGTTAAAAGCTAAGCTAAAAAGGTGAGTCTTGAGCCTGCTCTTAAAAACATGAATATTCTCTGCAGCCCTAAAGTTCTCTGGCAGCCTGTTCCAGAGGTGAGGGCCATAAAACTGGAAAGACGCCTCGCCATGCTTGTGTGTCCTGACTTTTGGGGTGACAAGGAGACGGCTTCCAGAGGAGCGCAGAGACCGCGAAGGTTTATATGGTAAAAGCAGTTCAGAGAGATAAGAAGGCCCAAGACCATTAAGACACTTAAAAACCATTAAAAGAACCTTAAAGTCGACCCTGAAATGTACGGGGAGCCAATGCAATGATTTTAAGACCGGTGTAATGTGCTCCCGCCTCCTGGTCTTCGTCAGGACACGTGCTGCTGAATTTTGTAGTAGTTGTAAACCTGATATACTCTTTTTGGGAAGACCAGAAAGCAGGGCATTACAGTAATCAATTCTACTGGAGATAAAAGCATGCATCAGTGTCTCCGTATTGGCCCGAGACAGAATGGGGCGGACTCTGGCGATGTTCTTTAGTTGATAAAAACCTATTTTAGTGATATTTTTTATGTGAGGAATAAAAGTCAGCTCAGAGTCAAAAATCACGCCCAGGTTCTTCACTTGTAAAGAGAGATTAAAAGACAGTGATTGTAGTTTTGGTAAAAGTTTCTCTCTCTGAGCCTCAGGACCGATGACTAAAACTTCAGTTTTGTCCTGGTTGAGCTGGAGAAAGTTTTCTGCCATCCAGGATTTAATGTCTAAAATGCAGTTAAAAAGTGCATCCATTGGCCGTGTGTCATCGGGAGACATGGAGATGTATAACTGTGTATCATCAGCATAACTGTGAAAGTTAACTCCATGTCTCCTGATGACGCTGCCAAGAGGGAGCATATAAAGGTTAAAAAGCACTGGGCCTAAAATTGAACCCTGGGGCACACCACATGTAATCCTATGGACCCTAGAGGAGCAGGTATCTAAACTTACCATAAAAGTCCTGTCTGTGAGATAGGATGTGAACCATTTGTGAACAGCACCAGAGAGGCCGATCTGTTTTAAACGGGTTAAAAGAATAGTGTGATCCACTGTATCGAAGGCAGCGCTTAGATCCAGTAGAACCAACACTGTCACCTTCTGAGCGTCATAATTTATTCTAAAATCATTTAAAATCTTTAGAAGGGCCGTCTCTGTGCTGTGGTTCACCCTAAAACCAGACTGAAATTTCTCCAGGACATTGTGCTCATTAATAAAATCATTAAGTTGCATTAAAACTAGCTTTTCTAAAACCTTGCTTAAAAATGGTAAGTTAGATACCGGTCTAAAATTATTAAAATCCTTAAAATTAAATTGCTCTTCTTCAGCAGGGGCTTCACTTCCGCCCCTTTAAAGGCGGCAGGAAAGACCCCCGTCTGAAGGGAGCAATTCATCATGGTTAAAATCTCATCCCTAAAAGATTCATAAAATGGCTTAAAAAATGAAGTGGGAATCGGGTCCAAAACACATGTGGTGGGCCTCACTGAGGAGAAAACTTTATCAAGAGTCCCAGCTTCTACCAGGACAAAACTGTCCAGCGTTTCCTCTGGTAGAGACACACATTCAGATTTGTCTAAAACCATGTTACACTGAGAAGATAAAATATTACATCTGATGGTGTCTACCTTCCCTCTGAAGTGGTCTGCGAACTCCTCACAAAGAGTGTTTGAGGGGGTTTTCTGAAATGCATTAGTAGCTCTGTTAAAAAGTTTATCAATGGTGGAAAAAAGGATTTTAGGATTATTTTTATTGTCTGATATGATTTTTGCAAAGTAAGCATTTCTTGAATTTCTTACAGCATTATTATAGGATTTGAGAAGTTCTGTGTATAATTGATGGTTTATCGTGGTTTTATTTTTTCTCCATTTTCTCTCTGCCGCCCTGCAGTCCCTCTTTAGTTTTTTAAGATTGTTATTTCTCCATGGCGCTGCAAGTTTTGAATGTGAGCGTTTCACTCTAAGTGGAGCCAGCAGGTCAAGAGCGGACTGAAGTCTTCTGTTAAAATCACTGACGATAAAATCACAGGGGGCAGGTAAGAGAGTAGGAGGAAACTTTTGGAAAACTTCTAGAAAACCTGCAGCCACTTCAGGGGTTAGATGGCGCTTCCTGACAGTTCTCACAGAGGTCTCCTGCTGGATAAAACTGGTGATGTTAAAAAACACGCAGTAATGGTCAGAGACAGCCAAGTCAACAACAGAGGACACACGGGTGGACAGGCCATGCGTGATGACCAAGTCCAGGGTGTGTCCTCTGTTGTGAGTTGGCTGCATGACATGCTGACTAAAATCCATATAATTCAAAATATTTAAAAATTCTGTTGATAAAGGGTCTAAAAGGTTATCCATGTGTAGATTAAAATCACCAGCTAAAATGATCCTTTCAAAGGAGTTGTACAAAATTGATAAAAACTCTGAAAATTCTTGAATAAAAAGTGCACTCTTTTTAGGAGGCCTGTAAACTGTGACACATAAAATCTGAGGAGTGCTAAAAACAGTTGATTTATATTCAAAAGTACTAAAATTATCAAATAAAACAGGTTTGGCAGAAAGCGTTGATGAACTAATAAAAGCAGTTCCGCCTCCCCTTTTGCAACTCCTCGTGGAATAAGTGAAGTTAAAATTTGGTGGGGAGGCCTCTGTAAGAACAACAGGGGCATCTGTACTCAGCCATGTTTCTGTTAAAAATAAACAATGTATATTATGATCTAAAATTAGGTCATTTATTATAAAAGTTTTATTCAGCAGAGAGCGGACATTTAAAAGTGCCATATTAATAGTGGTTGGAGATGGAGTGACTGTATGATCTACTGGGTGTAGGACTTTTGGTAACTGTTTGAGATTATTAGAGTTGCGTTTGCTACGTTTTTTATTATTTGTCCGCTCTCTGCTGATAATAACGGGTATAGATGATTTAGGGCAAGGTCCAAGTCCGATATGTGAATTACTGTTAAAATCAGAACTGAGTTCATAGGAGCAGGGACCAGCTGCACATCAGGATGTGGCAGAAGGGGCATGGAGGGCAGGTGCAGCTGGGGCTGGTGTGGTAGACAGGGGGGGGCGAGGGAATGCCAGGCTCATTGACAGCATGCGGGCACCCTGTCTATTAAGATGTAGTCCATCTGGACCAAACAATTGACTCCTGCCCCAGAAAATGTTAAAATTGTCCATAAAACCAATATTGTGCATCACGGTGGCAGAGGAAAGCCAGGTGTTAAGAGATAAAAGTCTGCTAAAACGACCAATACCTCTGCCAACAGTGGGGGTGGGGCCAGAAATAAAAACAGACACGTGTGTATTTTAAAAGATTAAACAAATTAATAAAATCCAGCTTCAGGAGCTCAGATTGCTGTTTACGAATGTCGTTGGTTCCAGCGTGAATAATAACTCTACTCACAGATGGGTGATGTTGGATATGGACCAGGATCTGTTCAGTAATATCCTTTACGGTGGCTCCAGGAAAACACAGTGTGACCGCTCCTCTCATCCTTACATTCCTGATAATAGAGTCTCCAATGATGAGCGTGGTGGGCGGCTGGTCAACAAGTTGATGCTGGGCAGAGGATCTTTCACCGTCCAGGACCTGCTGGATGTTGGGCGGATTAGCTTCCCCAGGACTGCAGTGATGTGTAGTCGGCACCGAGGGCTCGTTCCGTGGGTTCGGGGTGTAGTTGAGCGCTCCTCGGCGAGTCCTGGGTTTAGCGCGACGTGGAGGGCTGCGGGAGCCCGGCTGCTGCTCCGGCTGCTGGGAGGGGATGGGCGGCAGTCCTGCAGAGCTGCGGTGTTTCAGGGCGTCCGGAGGGACAGTCAGAGGAGGAAAGTCGTGCTCCAGGGCACCGAAGCGGTTTGACAATGGGAGGCCGGGTGAAGGAGAGCGGTGGCGGCTGCTCCGGGCCCCCCCACCGCGGCCGGTTCCGACCATGGACCAGACACCCTGGAGCACCGGTGTTGAGCTGATGGGGGCTTTTGGCTTTGCCCCCAGATGGAACCAGCAGTCCTCCTCTGCAGTTGTTGTTGCTCCTCCGGCGTTCGGCAGTCCGAGTCCAGCGATGGATTCCCCCTCCGCAGCTTCACCGGGCTGGCAGGGAATTGTGTCCGCCAGCTGAGCACTGTTGGCGGCGGCGAAAGTCCGGTCGAAGATGATGTCCACGTCGCGCTCGTGGTCCTGGATTTGATGGAGCGTGGAGATCCTCTGCTCCAGCTCCAGAACTTTTTGTGTTAATTTAAAACAGCCATCACATCCGGGGGTGCAGGTGAGTGAAGGCATGACGAAATAAAAAGTAGTCCGTGCTCGGATAAAAAACGCCCCGATAAAAACAAGTTGCTAAAAGTCAGTGGTGTTAAAATCGGTTAAAAACAGTCATCAAAACGATTTAAAACCAGTTAAAACCGTGTTTGTTAGGGAGCCGAAGTTTGGCAAGTCTCTCTGTAGAAGGACGCCGACGCATGCGCTTTATCAGACAATGCTGTAACAATATTTTAAGAATCTGTTCCATTCTTACTTTTCTTAGTGTCTCAGGGTAACACAGTGGCTGGCAGCAATTCTATCTCTAACCCTTCAGAAATTGATGGTCTGGTTCACAGCGTTACGTCCTCATTGCGTTTGGCATTAGATAGTGTAGCCCCCTTAAAAAAGAAAGTGGCTAGCCATAGGAGGCTGACTCCTTGGTTCAACGCAGAGTTGCGTACTTTAAAGCAGAATACTAGGAAGTTGGAGAGAAAATGGCGCTCTACACATCTAGAGGATTCCTATTTAACCTGGAATAACAGTCTACTGCTGTATAAAAAGACCCTTCGACAAGCTAGAACAGCATATTTTTCATCATTAATAGAGGCGAATAAAAACAATCCTAGGATTCTTTTTAGTACAGTTGCCAAACTTACACAGAGTCATAGCTCTGTTGAGCCAACTATTCCCCCAGCTCTTAGCAGTGATGATTTTATGGGATTCTTTGTAAATAAAATAAATTCTATTAAAAATAAAATCATTGGCATCCTCCCAAACATGATTACTTCTTCCTCAGTAAATGAGGCAGCATCGGAAAGAACTGTAGAACCTCAGTTGGGCTTAGGCTGTTTTGATTCAGTCGTGCTTTCGGAATTATCAAAAATATTAGCCTCATCTAAACCTTCAACTTGTATGTTGGACCCAATTCCAACCAAATTATTTAAGGAAGTGTTCCATTTGGTTCCTGGCCCCATTTTGGATCTGATGAATCTATCCTTAGTGAACGGATACATACCACAGGAATTAAAAATAGCTGTAATTAAACCTTTACTCAAGAAACCTTCCCTTGATCAAGATGACTTAGTGAATTACAGACCTATATCTAACCTTCCTATCTTATCCAAAGTCCTTGAGAAAATTGTTGCTAATCAAGTCTGTGAGCATTTCAACAATAACGAGCTGTTTGAAGAGTTTCAGTCAGGTTTTAGAGCTCATCATAGCACTGAAACAGCACTGGTGAAGGTTACTAATGATATTCTCATGGCCTCAGATAATGGACTTGTGTCTGTTCTGGTTTTGTTAGATCTCAGTGCTGCTTTTGACACAGTCGATCATAATATTCTCTTAGAAAGGCTTGAACATGTTGCAGGGATCAAAGGAACAGCCCTAGGCTGGTTTAAATCATATTTGTCTGATAGATTCCAGTTTGTTCATCTAAATGATAAATCTTCTTTAGTCTCAAGGGTTACTTGTGGAGTTCCACAGGGTTCTGTGCTTGGACCAATTCTGTTCACCATATATATGCTCCCAATTGGTAGAATCATTAGACAGCATGGGATAAATTTCCACAGCTATGCCGATGATACACAACTATATTTATCCATAAATCCTGATGAACCCAGTCAGTTAGGTAGATTACAGGCATGTCTGGAAGGCATAAAAACATGGATGACCCTAAACTTTTTGCTTTTAAATTTTGACAAAACAGAAGTTGCTGTCTTTTGACCAGAAGTTCTTAAACAGAAACTGATTAGTCAATCACTTCATCTGGATGGCATTAAATTGGCCCCCAGTAATAAAGTAAAGAACCTCGGTGTTATTTTTGACCAAGACTTGACATTTAAATCCCATATTAAACAAGTTTCTAGGATTTCTTTCTTTCACCTCCGGAATATTGCTAAAATTAGAAACATCCTGTCCAGGAGTGATGCTGAGAAACTAGTCCATGCATTTGTTACCTCAAGGCTGGACTACTGTAATTCTTTACTATCAGGAAGTCCACAAAATGCCATTAAAAGCCTTCAGTTGATCCAAAATGCGGCAGCAAGAGTTCTGATGAATATTAAAAAGAGAGATCACATTTCTCCTGTTTTAGCTTCCCTTCATTGGCTCCCTGTTAAATCCAGAATAGAATTTAAGATCCTTCTTCTTACATACAAAGCCCTTAATAATCAGCTCCATCATACATCAGAGATCTAATTGTTCCTTATGTTCCTAACAGAGCCCTTCGCTCTCAGACTGCAGGTTTACTTGTAATTCCTAGGATTTCTAAAAGTAGAATGGGAGGCAGATCTTTTAGTTATCAGGCTCCTCTCCTGTGGAACCAGCTCCCAGCTTTAGTCCGTGAGGCAGACACTCTGTTTACTTTTAAGGCCAGGCTTAAAACTTTCCTTTTTGATAAAGCTTATAGTTAGAGTGGCTAAGGTCATCCTGAGCTATCTCTGTAGTTATGCTGCTATAGGCTTAGACTGCTGGAGGACAGACTTACCAATTTTCTTCACTCTGCTACTTCCTTTTCTCCTACGACTCTCCAGTTGTATTACAGTACATTCTGTTATTTCGACTGTTAACTTTGTTTTCTCTCAGTGTTTTTCTCTCCATAGAAGATATACCTGGTCTGGTATCCTGCTTGGCTGCAATGCCCTGTTGGACGGGGGCATCGACTGGGATGATCCTCCCAGTAACTGAACATCCACTGTGTCCTGTTATTAACTTTTTACTTTCTGTAACATAGAGAGTACTCTTATATCGGATCTTCTGTTCCTTCTGTGTTTCTGCTCTGTCTTCTCAAACCCCCAGACGGTCGTAGCAGATGGCCGCTCCTACTGAGCCTGGTTCTGTTGGAGGTTTCTTCCTGTTAAAGGGGAGTTTTTCCTCTCCACCGTCGCTACATGCTTGCTCAGTATGAGGGATTGCTGAAAGATTGCTGTGGTTAAATTTCTGCTCAACCTCACGCCAATGACTGACGCAATCTGCTGGGATTCCTTAAATAGGAAACTTTTTAACTGATTGGAATGTTTGTATAAATGTATTGAAATTACTTCTTGTTAAGTGCCTTGAGATGACATCTGTTGTGAATTGGCGCTATATAAATAAACTGAATTGAAATGAATTTAATGAGGGACTAGAAATAGGAACTAAATATAACAGAACTAACTGGCACTAATAATGGATAAGTATCAATAGGAACTTAAGAAAATAAATAAGGGATGAACACAGACATGAGTAACCAAACATAAGAGCACCAGAGGGTGAAAAAACGTAGTGGAAGGAAAAACTCAAATTCAAAGCCCAAACACCCAAGGAACCTAACATAATCTTACTGATGAATGGAAGATTAGAGATTGGCCTGTAGTTCTGCATTAACATGTTATCCAGATTATTCTTTTTTAGCAGTGGTTTGATAACTGCTGTTTTTAATGCCTGGGGGAAGACACCTGACAGGAGGGATGAGTTCATTATTTTAATCAGAACAGATACTATGACAGGGAAAACTTTCTTAAGGAAAGCTGTGGGTAGGATATCGAGGCAGCAAGAGGAGGAGCTTAATTTGTTAATGATTTCATCAAGGTTTTCTTGGTTTAGTTTATGGAATTCAGACATTTTTCTCAACATTGGTGTTGAGTAAGGATTACATTGGTAATGGGTCTAATTTTCCAAATCATTTCTGTAAAAAAGTTGGAAAATTCATTACAAGCCCTGGTGGAAGTCAGTTCAGGAGCTACTTTCACTGGAGGATTAGTTAGTCTCTCAACCTTGGCAAATACAACCTGAGCATTATTAATGTTTCTGTTAATGATTTCAGAGCAGAATGATTGCATCCCTTGTAGGGCTGGACGATATGGCCAAAACTTATATCACGATATATTTCTTAATTTCGGTCGATACGATATAATTCCGATATCGATATATACTATATAAAAGCATCAGAAAAACTGCCAAAAATGCCCACAACAGATGGTTAATTATATACATATTAAATGGCATTTAACAATTATACTAAGCATAAATTGCACATATTAAAATTAATATAAAAAGTAGTGCCTTTGGATATAAACGTCCTATTTTTGTGAAGCATGTTGTATTAGTTACATAAATGATTTGAGTAATAAATCCTCATACCATACACAAAATAATGTAAAACTCAGGTGTGTTTTAACCGTATAACTTACCAATAGCGGAGTTTCATTGAAGAATGTAAGTTGTTTAAAAAAATTATAAATAGAGCCCTGTTAGGATCCTTTACCTGGAGAGCTCAATACTGAAAAGAGTCATATGACTCAACAGAGATGGTGCCTAAATGAGGTATCAAGAAGCCTTGGATAAGAAAGCTCATATTCAGTCTTTACACCCTGTTGATGACGGTGATCCAGATCACCCCCAAAACCCAATCAGTTGTTCCTGGTCCAACTGCAGACATTTCCTGAAAATCTGATTGGAAAAAAAAATTGACTCTAATGTGGCAGAATATTTTATCCATGTACAAGGTGGTCTGTCAAACACAAGGGGATGAGACCTCTGTGAATGAAGGCTCAATGTGTGCAGCCTCCCAGATTGAAAAAGGGGCCGGCCACATTGTTTACAGATACACATATTGTGGCATGAAATTGTTGAGCAATTATTTGGGAGCCGGCCTGTATACTTCTCAGCAAAGCCTCTTACATGGCCTGTAATCAATTTTCAAAGGTTGAACAGTATGAAAAGCAATTACACAGCACATGTGTCCACTGTCAGGCAGCTGGTAAGGCTGCAGTTTGAGAGGTGGCTTCCCCAGTGATTACAGAACATAGATCTGGTGCTCTGTCAGTTATAGGTTGTTTCTGTTAGATCCTCCTGTTACACCAGAGGCCCAAACAGCCATCCAGGCCTGATTGACAATGACAGGCTCTGACAGTTATTGACAGGCTCCTGCACTTCCCAGAAAGGGCAACTGAGAGCTGAGGAAAAAAAGGACAAACTAGAAAGCATAAATCCCATCTTAGGTATATTCAAAGTTCCAATTTCAGATCTGTCTTAGGTGTAAATATATTCTTTTAACATATCGAAAAATATTTCTTTTGGACAGAGAGGTGGATATTGTTGATTTAATATCTGCCACTCTTGACGCTCTCCAGCGACGCGTCTCTTCAGAGATGCTCTGTTTTCCACCTTTTCAAATATTAGTATTACACTTTTAAGGTCCTTTCCATTGCTCCCTCGTCTGCTCTACTCAACTCAACTGGATAAAGTTTCGTCCATTTTCCATTTCAATTGAGTTCTACCTCAAGGAGTGTAGGGCCATCATAGCAAAGTAGCCTGAAACGTTGCATGATGTGATTTGTATGAAACACAAATTCATACCATCTTACTTTGGGTCCCTCTATCTTGCTCTATCTATATTCTCTTATAAGCCAACAAGCAAAACATCTGCACCTCATCACTGGAGCTTGGTGTTGCCATTTACCTTAAAGTTCACAACACACTTAGTCACCCCTGTCAGTTTAAAAAAATATGAGGTTTGATTATTGCAATGGGGTCACAAATACCTAATGGAAAGTCTTTAAAACTGAAAAGAATTAACTCAACTTGTAAGTTACTTTATAAAAAAAAACAACTGACAATCAGGAAGCAGTTAAACTGTTGTCACATTGTTTTCTATCCAGCCTTAAAAATGTGTTACACCTAAGGAAAAAAAGAAGATATTGGAGCTTCAAGTCCTGTCATGTCTTTAAATGATGTGTACACTCCTAGTTTGAATAGTGGATGAGTATTGGGATTAAGTGTTGATTTATAGTGTCAGAAGGAGATAACTTAGTTACATGTTGTCAGTTTCATTTTTTTAGTTTCAAGCATCCCGCATCCTCAGGTGAGTGAATCTTCATCTAAGCACATTAGCATAGTTTGTGCAACAATATTTGAGTATAAATTGTGTCAATGTTGTTCCAGTGATCTACATTACAGAATGAGGAGCCAAAAACTCTGGTTATTTCTGTCCACACACAAACACTTAAAACTGAGAAAACGCAGATCTTCGCTTTGGTTTTTAAAAAGATTTGTTTTCTGTGTCGTAAATCTGCATTATGGTGTAGATGACACGCCAAACCGTAGAAAAATATTTTTGTTTTGTGAGATACCTGGCTACGTGTGGACAAGGCATAAGCTTGAGCAACAAATACTGGTCATTTACAACAGAGGCCACTCCCCTTGAACTATTTTAGATGTGACATTACTGCCACAAACAGTAATGTTATTGGAACTTTAGTTCAAGTAACACTGTCTGTTTGGCAGTGAAAAAGTAAAGATTTAAAAAATAAAAAAAATGTATAAATGAAAATCTGAAAAGTGTTGTGTGCTGTTCATTCTTAAAGAACCTCCAGATTTATTGTTAACTCAAGTAGACTGAATTAGAGTCTTTGGAATATATCTCCATCAGTTTTCGTATCTACTGGTGGAATTATTGTTCATTGTTCTTTGCTGAACAGCTCAAGCTCAGCCAGATGGATGGAGTGCATCTTGGAACAGCAAATTTTAATTTTGTGCTACAAATTCTTGATCCAATTTATGTCTGTACTTTAACTGGTCCATTTTACCACACCACTATGCTTTGTTCTAAACCATTGCACATTGGCTTCGTTGTATGTTTATGTAGTATGCCCTCTTCAGGTTAAAAGTCTTCATTACACTTGAATTTGAATCAGCCATCGCCATTGGCTCTGCTGTGAGCTCTGAACTATGACGTCAGCTGCACTGCCCACTGTGGGGTATCAAAGCAGCCCAGTCTTAGCCACGCCTCCGTAGCGGGTTGGAGTTGTAATAACAAGGAAGTATTGACGCCTCCCCGCCCTCTCCCACTGCCATCCCTCGGTCAGGCAACACCTCCTTTTGGCACATTTTTCAAACAGGAAACGTGAGTGGAGTTAGACTCCGGTAGGGGGGTAAGTTGCTCTTTAAGCCTATACCCCAGCATGTCTGCTGTGGCTCATCTAACAAACCTTAGAGACACTGAGATTACACTGGAGGCAGGTGGTCTCTTCATTAATTAGGTACACACTGATGTCTGCCACACTGTTACTTCTTTATAAAACCTGTTTAATATAATTTCTATTTCCACTTCACAATTACACATCACTTTGTGTTCCTCAATCATATATACTTCTGTTACAATATATAAATGTTTGAGATTGGCAAAATGAGGGAAATTCAAGGGATATGAATTCTTTAGCAAGGCACTGATAAGTGCTACCATATGAAAAATTCTAAATGAAAGGAATTTCAAAAATGTACCTAATTAGGTGATGAAAGTAAATATAGTTAGTTTTGTTCTGTAAAAAAGAAAAGAGCAGATTTATTGTTATGATGATGGGGCTCTCAGGAAGCTTGATAACTTTGTAAGCAGTCAATATGGACACAGATAGCTGTTCCCAAAGCTGCAGACTTGTCAGCTTTGTTTAGCTTCTGTAAATAAATGTGTAGTAAGTAGTACCTTGAATCCTAATCCCCAGAATGCATCTGAAAGCAGCAGGCTGTTATTAGACTACAAGCCAGTATACCAATGTCAGTGTCTGAAATGGTGAGGCCAGAGGCTTAAATTTCACCACATCACAGAGGATTGTCTCACACCTACGCGAACCTTCCAGTTGTAAATCACAGGATCATCAGATTAAAAATTAATCCCCAGGCGTCCCAGACACGCATCGATAGATGCGCTGTCAGGCTGTTGGACTCAACAGAAGCTCAATGCTCAGTGAAAAAAAACTAAAACAAAGCTGTGTCTGTGGTTTCTGCTGAGAGGTCTAAAGAACATTTTGTCTGGTACCAATATGACAAATAAAAACATGTTCAGGGTCTGGGTTTAATTCCTAACCAGGGTTATTCTGTATGGAATCTGCATCTCGTGAATATATAGGTTGTGTGAGTAGGACAGTTTCTCCCTCACTGGAAAAAATAGTCTTGTGATCCTTGGGAGCCATCTCAGCGTCAAGGCTTCGCCCAACAGAACTGGGTTGTTGGAGACTACCTCCAGATATGGGACTGAAGGAAGACAGGCATGCTGTTCATGTCATAGTGACTAAAACAACTACAACTGTTGATTTGACACAAATCCTGGTTGAAGAATGGAATTCCATCCCACAGCACTGTGTGACTAAGATAATGACCAGTGTGAGTTGAGGAGCCAGACTGTTGTGCTGCTGGTGGTTGTTCTTAGCACTACTGAGGTCCCTTTATTTGTTAAACAAATGAGTTCTTAATTTGCTAATAAATAAGACAGAAAAGTGACACCTGACCGAATTCAACAGAGTCAATAAGCTGTTTGAAACTGAGAATCAGGCAGGTTTATTTATGAGCTAACCCCCAATACTCAACAATCAACTGGACTTGGAATATTTTTGTATAATTCAATTGAATTACCTTTTTTTCTTTAAAGTGTCTTGAGATAATGTGTATTGAATTGGTGCTATAGAAATCCACTGATATGAATTATATCACTCAACTCTGCCTCTAAAATCACAAATGCATTTCCCCTACAAATGTGGCACCAAGGACCGATTGACCAAACACAAATTTCTTTATGTTTCATATAGAAATGCTTAATAGGTTCTGTTTTGGAAATACATTTAACTTTGAAATATTTTACTTTTTTTGTGGAGCAGCAGACAAATGTTCTATAATGGGAAGAGCGTTCACGCACATGTTTTAATTGGAAATAAAATACCTTCAAACCAATGTCCTCTACGAGAACAAACTAAAGAAAGATCCAAAGGATGAAGGAGACAGTTTGAGGGTAGTAACGGCATGCTTAGACCTGGAAAATCATACTAGTTTAGCGCTGGTTTATAGGTTTCAATTAAAGAACATATAGCTAGAGTGCTTTTGAAAAAATATACACCCCAGGGCTGGTGTACTGCATGTTTTGAATGCATCTGTGCTCCAACATGTCTAGCTCAAATAGCTGAATTTTCTCCTCCGTTCAACTCTTACAACCAGGCTTTGAGGCTTTCTGGTGTTTCTTGTAAGGCTCAGATTCAGGATTTCCTGTCCAGGCATTGCAGTGGAATTTAAATAGCTAACTGAACTGAAAAGAGTTTAGAGCTTTAAAACTTCTGATTCGTCTGACAAGGCAGCATCAAGAGCCAGGGGTGAACAGTGTTAGACTGCAAGCTGCAGGAAATCAGATAAACAAGTCATTTCAAATTACATCCTGAAATACAGGTCCTTCTAAAAAAATTAGCATATTGTGATAAAGTTCATTCTTTTCCATAATGTAATGATAAACATTTAACTGTCATATATTTTAGATTCATTGCACACCAACAAAAATATTTCAGGTCTTTTATTGCTTTAAAACTGATGATTTTGGCATACAGCTCATGAAAACCCCAAATTCCTATCTCAAAAAATTAGCATATTTCATCCGACCAATAAAAGAAAAGTGTTTTTAATATAAAAAAAGTCAACCTTCAAATAATTATGTTCAGTTATGCACTCAATACTTGGTGGGGAATCCTTTTGCAGAAATGACTGCTTCAATGCGGCGTGGCATGGAGGCAATCAGCCTGTGGCACTGCTGAGGTGTTATGGAGGCCCAGAATGCTTCGATAGCGGCCTTAAGCTCATCCAGAGTGTTGGGTCTTGCGTCTCTCAACTTCCTCTTCACAATATCCCACAGATTCTCTATGGGGTTCAGGTCAGGAGAGTTGGCAGGCCAATTGAGCACAGTAATACCATGGTCAGTAAACCATTTACCAGTGGTTTTGGCACTGTGAGCAGGTGCCAGGTCATGCTGAAAAAAGGAAATCTTCATCTCCATAAAGCTTTTCAGCAGATGGAAGCATGAAGTGCTCCAAAATCTCCTGATAGCTAGCTGCATTGACCCTGCCCTTGATAAAACACAGTGGACCAACACCAGCAGCTGACATGGCACCCCAGACCATCACTGACTGTGGGTACTTGACACTGGACTTCAGGCATTTTGGCATTTCCTTCTCCCCAGTCTTCCTCCAGACTCTGGCACCTTGATTTCTGAATGACATGCAAAATTAGCTTTCATCCGAACAAAGTACTTTGGACCACTGAGCAACAGTCCAGTGCTGCTTCTCTGTAGCCCAGGTCAGGCGCTTCTGCTGCTGTTTCTGGTTCAAAAGTGGCTTGACCTGGGGAATGCGGCACCTGTAGCCCATTTCCTGCACACGCCTGTGCACGGTGGCTCTGGATGTTTCTACTCCAGACTCAGTCCACTGCTTCCGCAGGTCCCCCAAGGTCTGGAATCGGTCCTTCTCCACAATCTTCCTCAGGGTCCGGTCACCTCTTCTCGTTGTGCAACGTTTTCTGCCACACTTTTTCCTTCCCACAGACTTCCCACTGAGGTGCCTTGATACAGCACTCTGGGAACAGCCTATTCGTTCAGAAATGTCTTTCTGTGTCTTACCCTCTTGCTTGAGGGTGTCAATGATGGCCTTCTGGGCAGCAGTCAGGTCGGCAGTCTTACCCATGATTGCGGTTTTGAGTAATGAACCAGGCTGAAAGTTTTTAAAAGCCTCAGGAATCTTTTGCAGGTGTTTAGAGTTAATTAGTTGATTCAGATGATTAGGTTAATAGCTCGTTTAGAGAACCTTTTCATGATATGCTAATTTTTTGAGATAGGAATTTTGGGTTTTCATGAGCTGTATGCCAAAATCATCAGTTTTAAAACAATAAAAGACCTGAAATATTTCAGTTGGTGTGCAATGAATCTAAAATATATGAAAGTTTAATTTTTATCATTACATTATGGAAAAGAATGAATTTGATCACAATATGCTAATTTTTTGAGAAGGACCTGTACTAATATTAGTTGTAAAAGTGAAATCCAAAGTTCAGACTTAAGGTATCACTTTGAACTCATACAGCATCCTACTCTTTACACCTACGATGGTGCATTTAACATCAAAAGAAAACTGGAAATAATATTTCCATATACATGCAGTCAGTAAGCCAGGAATCAAATAGGCCAGGATCACTGAGGCTGAGTGTTCTGATTAGAATATATCAGAGTATGGGTTCATTCACACCAGCTCTGTTTAGTCCGCTTTAATCAAACTGTAATTTGTTAGTAAGACCGGTTCGTTTGGGGAGGTGTGAATCTACAATTAAACTGATGCGGACCAAAAAAGCTAATTCTGGTCTCTGCTCGGTTAAAGGAGACATCACCTGTTACTAAAGGGAATAACTACTCCCTATCATAGTCTGTCACGCCTTTAAAATTCAATTCAATTCAATTCAGTTTATTTATATAGCGCCAATTCACAACAGATGTCATCTCAAGGCACTTAACAAGAAGTTATTTCAATACATTTATACAAACATTCCAATCAGTTAAAAAGTTTCCTATTTAAGGAATCCCAGCAGATTGCGTCAGTCATTGGCGTGAGGTTGGGCAGATTTCCAACCACAGCAATCCTTCAGCAATCCCTCATACTGAGCAAGCATGTAGCGACAGTGGAGAGGAAAAACTCCCCTTTAACAGGAAGAAACCTCCAACAGAACCAGGCTCAGTAGGAGCGGCCATCTGCCACGACCGTCTGGGGGTTTGAGAAGACAGAGCAGAACACAGAAGGAACAGAAGATCCGATATAAGAGAACTTTCTATGTTACAGAAAGTAAAAAGTTGATAACAGGACACAGTGGATGTTCAATTACTGAGAGGATCATCCCAGTCGATGCCCCCCGTCCAACAGGGCATTGCAGCCAAGCAGGATACCAGACCAGG
This sequence comes from Valencia hispanica, assembly GCA_963556495.2. Taxonomy (NCBI): domain Eukaryota; kingdom Metazoa; phylum Chordata; class Actinopteri; order Cyprinodontiformes; family Valenciidae; genus Valencia; species Valencia hispanica. The sequence goes on from OY747704.1 coordinate 1,484,695, forward strand.
TATATCTTCTATGGAGAGAAAAACACTGAGAGAAAACAAAGTTAACAGTCGAAATAACAGAATGTACTGTAATACAACTGGAGAGTCGTAGGAGAAAAGGAAGTAGCAGAGTGAAGAAAATTGGTAATTCTGTCCTCCAGCAGTCTAAGCCTATAGCAGCATAACTACAGAGATAGCTCAGGATGACCTTAGCCACTCTAACTATAAGCTTTATCAAAAAGGAAAGTTTTAAGCCTGGCCTTAAAAGTAAACAGAGTGTCTGCCTCACAGACTAAAGCTGGGAGCTGGTTCCACAGGAGAGGAGCC